>OZ024822.1:80682275-81882275 GCA_964016985.1 Anodontia alba
TATGCTGTCCGCATATACCCGAAGACCCATTTCTCTTGACGCGATCAATGTATTACATGTACCCAAAAATTGTTCATAATTTCCTTTTTACTTACAATTTGCTTTTAATTTGTTCTGACTTGAGTCAGTCATTTCCTAAACAAAAGATGAACCGCGGTTAAAGTGGGTCTTTCAAAAGGCAAAGCTGTCGTAATTATCCAAAATATTCGGACACCTTTAGTTCTTACCATTGTTCTAAAATTGAGTGTCCATTTAATCATGTGGCTTAAATTGCTGGATGAGTGGCATGCAGCGTAGACCCTGATCAGACGCCGCGTTTAGCGGCGTCTGATCAGGGTGTACACTGTTTGATCAGGCCTGTCTGTCCCAATACTTAGGATAAACACGCTTTAAATTTACAATGACTTCGTTGTAATAAAAGTAAATGGGAAATAATTTGGCATTCTTGGCCTTGTTCGATCAGGTCTGGGTTCTGAAACGTGTTCCTGTGGCTCAAATTGCTGGATGAGTGGCAAACAGTGTAGACCCTGATCAGACGCCGCTGAACGCGGCGTCTGATCAGGATCTGCAATGTTTGCTCATGTCTATATGTCTGAATATTTAGGGTAAACACACTTTTAAATTTACAATGACTTCGTTGTAATAAAAGTAAATGGGCAATAATTTGACATTCTTGGGCGTGTTCGATCACATCTGGGTTCTGAGACGCGAAAAGGGATCTGACGTCTTTACACTCTGTGCGTACTCATGAAATCTGGTCACAGCCATGATTTACAGCATTTTATTAACGCTTAGCATGCTGGGTAATAATTTCAGCAGACGACATTATCATTGTAATTTTTATTTTATTTCGTTTTATTTTATTTTTTTAGAAAATGGGTTTAGACAATTCAAGCAAATTGTCTCTAATATATCAAGACATATAAACCTAAACGCTAAGCATGCTGGGTAAACCTTTCTACAAATGTCATTTTGAAAAAGTTTTCTTATTTTTCCCAGGAAATAGGCTTTGATATTTCATGCAAATGGTCTCCTAATAGGGGACAGTTCGCATAAAATGTTGAAGCCTATTTTCGAGGAAACATAAGAAAAATATCCCCACTTTGTCCGCCGTCTGCTGAATTTCCCTGGAGAGGTGAAAAGATGTTATTTGACCAGGGATAATGAAGAGGTCAAAGAACGTGACGTTTTGATCAGTAACTGGCTTTAAAGTGTTTAACCCTTAAAGTGCTTATCACAAATGCAGCAGATGATATTTTGATTTTTTTTTTTTTTTTCAATATTTTTTCAGAGAAAATAAGACTTGGCATTTCATGTGAATCTAGGCAGACGATTCACATAAATGTCAAATCTTATTTTCTCTGAAAAACATTAAAGAAAAAAAAATAGAATGTCGCCTGCTACCATTTTGCTTAAGCGCTTAAAGGGATAAGACTATTTAATGGCTATTTACATACTCCAGTGGAATTCTAATACGACTTAAACCAAGTTTGGAAATTAATGGGCTATTTGTGAAATTTAATTAAATAAAGCATCGGTTTGGAAAATATAGAGAAGTCCCACTTGAATTTTAATTTAATATACCGAAGTGCATCACGATGACAGACAGCGCATGCTCGGACAAGACAGGATATTCATAATGTACACAGAATGCCTTTAAAAAAAAAAAAAAAGTTCATTACGAAAACACGCCGGTATAATTTTGACCCCCTTCAACCCCACTTTTATATAGTAAAACTGGGGTTTACAAGGGTATACATTATTTTTCTTATTTCTGCTCAAAAACATAGATTTTGGGCACTCGTTAGAACCGCCTCGTCGAGGCGGTTCTAACGAGTACCCAAAATCTATGTTTTGAACAGAAAATATGAAAAATATCAGGGTTTTTGTCTGAAAATATTCCTGTTTTTTTTTTTTTTTTTTTTGGTTGTAAAATTTTCTATATATTTGAATAGGCGTGTTTTTGTCATGAAAAATCCAAATATCTTCTGCGTGGGATGGGCTGATGCAGTCATTGAGAAATTCACATGCTTGCATAGGTCACATTATGTGTTCCCTCCCATATACATTTTAAGCTTTAAAACACTGTAGGCTAATTTATCAGATGAAAATAAGTGATGTTTTTGTTTTCTCTCACAGAAAATAAGAATTGATATTTCATTCAAATAGTCACAAATTTGTTTGAAATGACAAGTCTTATTTTCTGTGAGAGAGAGAGAGAGAGAGAGAGAGAGAGAGAGAGAGAGAGAGAGAGAGATTGTTAACTGTTGTTTGCTTTTATTTGTACCATGCAAGCAGATTAAAGTTTGCGCAAAATTAGGCTCTGACCATTTATTTATTAATTAATATATTTGTCAGAGTAGAGACTGTACATAGTAATGGTACAAAAAATCGAACTAAAGTTTGAACATTCTTATTTCGAATACTTTCCGAATATGGTTCTGTTTGTGTTCTGAAAGGCCAACACAAATTTCATTGAATCATTTGAAATGTTAATCCAGATATCTTACAAGTACATTTCAGTATAGCGAAGGACCTATTAAAATTGTGAAAAGGCTAGTGACTACCGTTTGAACGTCCATTCACCCAATAATTACTATGAATTCTGACATAATTCAGTTGTTAAAATGTAAGTATATTTCTGGCAGTTTTAATAACTAGAAATTACCCTTTCGGCCGAAAACAGACCTTCGTCATGACCCGATAACAAATGTTATTCTTTTCTTTACCGTATTTACTATTAACTCTAGTCCTGCTGACCCCGACTTACCCTGCCTTTGCAAACAGTGTAGATCTGCACCGTTTGACATTTAGTATGTGAATTTGTATCAACAACTTGGATCAAGCAATCTGATTGGCTGAAAATTAGAAGTGGGCGTGGCATCTTAATTAATTCGGCATGGCAAGGTTTAAGGACTCAGATAGACAGACCTACGCAAGCAGTATAAACTCAGATCAGACACACTGGTCAGATATTGGAAGGAGTTATGTAGACTGACTCCAGTCTCCAGTGACTTTTTTTTCTTATAATCCTGTTTGATAAAATAAAGCTAAAATAATATCATGACTATAAAGGCTGGTCACTAGTGACCAGCCTTTAAAGTCATGATATTATTTTGGTTTTATTTTAGTGGATTGTCCAACAGGATTATAAGAAGAAGAAAAAAATAGTCACAGGAGACTGGATCCCGTCTAGGAGTTAAGGTGTCCGAAAATTTAAATATGGTAACACTGGAATAAAGTTACGTCAGTGAAAATATACTGTCGAACTTCAACGACTCGAACCTCTTTGGGACCACGGAAATTTGTTCTAGATATGGGAAGTTTGAGCCACTGAGAGTTAATCAAAACGCCGGGTCAGGAAACAAATGGGGATAATTAGATATTCTATGAAATAATGGTATGTTGAGTGTATTCATTAGAATCGCCCCGATGAAGAGGTTCTAATTAGTGCACATAAATACATTATCGTGATAAAATAAGAACATTTCCTTAGAATATTCCTAAAAGTTTGTTTTCTTGACCTATCGGAAGAACTTCGTAGGGACTCAAAAAGGGTTTGAATGAGTGACGGTAAACGAGCCATCGGTGTTCGAGTCATTGAAGTTTTACAGTAGTTTGCTAATATTCAAATGTAGGTATATTAAAGTTTGTGACTTTTTTAATCTTCCACAGCGTGAGTGTATCTCCATCCACGTCGGTCAAGCAGGTGTCCAGATCGGTAATGCCTGCTGGGAATTATACTGTCTTGAGCACGGAATCCAGCCTGATGGTCAGATGCCAAGTGACAAGACCATTGGAGGAGGGGACGACTCTTTCAACACCTTCTTCAGCGAGACAGGGGCTGGCAAACACGTCCCAAGGGCTGTCTTTGTCGACTTGGAACCAACAGTAGTCGGTAGGTACAGGCTAAAACATTTATACGAGGGTCGTACAAAAAGTTATGTCACTAATAGGATTCCTTGGTTTTATCCCAGGTATATTTTAAAATGCTTCACTGCACTTGAATGATGTGTTGAATAGCTAATGATACCCATTTATTTCGTGCAAATTGCTTTCCAACTGATCGAGTTATTTTAAACTGAAATAGATGCAGTCATATATACTGACCAATTTACTTGTTACAATAAGAAACGACCAAGCAAAGGATGGTCAGGAGTCCACCTTTGACATCTGGTGACCAGCATTTATAGTCATGATATTATTTTGATTTTATTTTAGAGGATTATCAAACAGGATTATAAGAAAAAAAAACATATTTAGTTACTGGAGGCTGGAACCAGTCTAATAATTCATATGAAATATCAGATTTTGTTTTCTCAGAAAAAACAATGAAAACAAAGTTAGAATTTCGTCTGCTACAGTTTTGCATGGCGTTTTAAAGATTACAGAATGTGCGAAATTGCTGTTGCCGCAACAAAAACATCAAAAGACACAGACTTTGTTCATTTTGAGAGCTTTTACTTAAATAATACCAAGCATCTCATAGTATATTTGCAGGTCGAGGAAAACAACTTTCGTAATATTTAAATGGTGTTTTATCTTTGTTTTCAGATGAAGTGCGCACTGGCACCTACCGACAATTGTTCCATCCTGAACAGCTGATCACCGGTAAGGAGGACGCCGCCAACAACTATGCCCGAGGTCACTACACCATTGGCAAGGAGATCGTTGATCTTGTCCTCGACAGAATCAGGAAGCTGGCCGACCAATGTACCGGTCTCCAAGGTTTCTTGATCTTCCACAGTTTTGGTGGTGGCACCGGGTCTGGTTTCACCTCCCTTCTGATGGAACGTCTCAGTGTTGACTACGGCAAGAAATCCAAGCTTGAGTTCGCAATCTACCCAGCTCCACAGGTTTCCACCGCTGTTGTTGAACCCTACAACTCCATTCTGACCACCCACACCACCCTGGAACACTCTGACTGCGCCTTCATGGTCGACAACGAGGCTATCTATGATATCTGTAGACGTAATCTCGATATTGAGAGACCAACCTACACCAACTTGAATAGACTGATTGGTCAGATTGTCAGTTCCATCACTGCCTCTCTCAGGTTCGACGGTGCCCTCAACGTCGACTTGACAGAGTTCCAGACCAACTTGGTCCCCTACCCACGTATCCACTTCCCTCTCGCCACATACGCCCCAGTTATCTCCGCTGAGAAGGCTTACCACGAACAGCTCTCCGTGGCCGAGATCACCAACGCTTGCTTCGAGCCAGCCAATCAGATGGTGAAGTGTGATCCACGTCACGGTAAATACATGGCCTGCTGTATGTTGTACAGAGGTGACGTCGTACCCAAGGACGTCAACGCCGCAATCGCCACCATCAAGACCAAGAGAACTATCCAGTTCGTCGACTGGTGTCCAACTGGTTTCAAGGTCGGTATCAACTACCAGCCACCAACCGTTGTACCCGGCGGTGACTTGGCCAAGGTCCAGCGTGCCGTGTGCATGTTGAGTAACACTACCGCCATCGCCGAGGCCTGGGCTCGTCTTGACCACAAATTTGACTTGATGTACGCCAAGCGTGCTTTTGTTCACTGGTATGTCGGTGAGGGTATGGAAGAGGGAGAGTTCTCCGAAGCTCGTGAGGACTTGGCTGCACTAGAGAAGGACTACGAAGAAGTCGGTGTTGATTCTGTTGAGGGTGAGGGCGAAGAGGAAGAAGAATACTAAGAACAAGCAACTTAATTACGAATCAAATTTCGGGATAACTTTGTAGACTTTACTCTGGAATCGAACAAAAGTTGTTGATAAGAAAAAAAAATAACACCATAGAATTCTAAATGGAAGAGTTTTGTCTTTCAAACACATATTACCATATTTACCCTAAATATTCGGATACCTTATCTCCTTATCATACCTGTCCTAAAATTTTAACCAATCCGTATATATATACACTGTGAAAAATGTCCGTAGGTTTTATGATAAAATAACTAGCAATCAGCTGGCAGTACCTGTACCATTATATTAACCCTTGTCCTGCTGAATAAATTAAGATACCACGCCCGCTTCTAATTTTCAGCCAATCAGATTACTTGATCCAGATTGTTGATATAAATTCACATACTTAATGGCAAACAGTGCAGATCCAGATCAGTTGGCTTCTTCAGAAGCCAACTGATCTGGATCTACACTGTATGCAAAGGCAGGGTATATCCGGGCTCAGCAGGACAAGGGTTTATCGGGCGCTCATACGACTTCTGCAGGAACCATCTGTTAGGATTGGGCAAGGATAGGTAGCCTTTCTATACGATATGGTAGCCAATAATCCTACCCTGGCCTGCTTACCATACTTTGCCCCCAACCCGTCAATTACAGCTTTGCCCCAACCTGTCAGTTACTACGAAACGATTTTCTAAAATAATCTACGGGCGTCCATAGGGGCACGGGTCATGGCCGTTTTTTTTTTTTTGTTTTTTTTTTTGTTGTTATTGTTTTCGATTAAAACAGAAATATACGAAATAGTACCTTCAATATAGTTGTATGATTGTCAATCATACAACTACCCTGAAGGTATCGTTTCGTATATTTCTGTTTTAATCGAAAAAAAAAATACGTCCATGACCCGTGTCCCTTTGCGGGCGGCCATAAAAAAAAAATTGGTACATGCGCTGGCAGCTGGTTGCCGATATTTTACTGAAGAACCTACGGTTTAATTTTACAGTACCTGAAATTGCTGGATACCTGAGTGGCAGACAGTGTAGACCAAGATCAGACGCCGCGTTAAGCGGCGTCTGATTTGGGTCTACACTGTTTGCTCGGGCCTGTCAATCAAAATACCTAGGGTAAAAATGGTGCTTCCTAAGTTTTTTTCTTTCTGACTGCAGCCATATGCCAGTTGATGGAAAGACACCGTCATACCGTATCAAACGACTCGCATACAAAAAGGACGTATGCGCATATGCGATCAGCGAAGGCCACAATCAGTCTGATCAGAACCTGGATGCTGCACAAGATAGTTGCAAAGCAAATATCTCTGGCAGTATTTTTGAGAGATAAATGTAGACTAATGGAGCCCTTACATATGAGTTTGTCCATGACAAAAAGTTGTCTTCGTGGCGTATGCGCACAGCGACGGTGAAACGGTGCAGTTTGGTCAGCGCTTTCGCTGTCCGCATACAAAGCCAACTGGATAAAATTGGATTATCAGAACACAACAAACCGCGACTGGCTGTTCCTGATAATACTGTACATGTACACAGGCTTATCTGGGTCTTTACTGCTTGCAATGTTCAGAAGACACCTTTTTAGTACGTCTTTTTAGTTACACGGCTCAGTCAACCCATTTGTTCCTAGCGTCCCATAGAAGGAACATACGCAAATAGTGTAGACCCAGATCAGACGCCGCAATATGCGGCGTCTGATCAGGATCTACATTGTTTGTATTAACTCACAGAATCTCTATGAATCATGGAAATTATAAAAACTATCCAAATACCCTTTCTATGTGGATGAAAGGATCAGTCTAAAGAAGAATCCAGTTGGCATTCATGTAAATGCCTAACTCCGCTCAAGCAAAAGTCAATTTTCTCCATCGGATTATGTCCCTTCAAACATGGAAAACACCAGCTGTCCAAACTCCTTGACACAAAGATCGATCAATTTACAGCCAAAATTATCCTTAAAAGGATTTCGCCTGGGTCCTAACTCCAATTTATGACACAAAGGTCTCAAAGCCATGATATTTTACAGAAAGTTCATTTTCAATCAAAACTAGTTGATTTAGGCTTAGCATGCTGTGTAAAAAAAATCAGCAGACGACATTTTGGAATTGGTTTACATGTCATGCAAATGTTAAATAGTTTTCTTGGTAAGTAAGAAATACGTATCAGTTAGTACCCCCTAGAATACTATCCAGTTACATAATCTATACATTAAAGAGATATTCTGTTGCTATGGACAAATTCACCAGACGACACTTTGATACTATTTTTGTTTTATATATATATATATATATTTCCAAGTAAATAGGATTTGTCATTTCATGCAAACTGTCTCTTAACTGTTTCTTTAGGAGACAATTTGCACGACATTTCAAATCCTATTTTCTGGGAAAAATAAGAAAAAATATTTCAAAATGTCTTCTGCTGAATGTAAGCGTTAATAACATACACATAGTTGCACCCGTCTTGTTGAACTATTGAAACACGCTGTTACAGCACGTCACGCGTTTGCTATTGAAACACCAGTAGACCTTGAGTCCCCAATGCTCCGTAACAAGATTCATCCTTGAAGCTTTCTTGGTTCTGGAGAAGAAGATTTTTTTAAGTTGTTTTTTTTTTACCATATATGGGCATGGCGGTCCTTTTGTTTAATGATGCAGAACCATTTGAACAAATTGATAATACACCTTGAACAGAAGGCCCAATGTGAAATCTGGTGAAAATTGGTCACGCTGTTTCAGAGAGGAAGACGTTTAAAGATTACGAGATTTTATACTTTTATATAGCCCAAGGGCAAGGGCAGATAACTCTGGGGGCAAAATTTTGATTGTAACTGAAAGTGTTTGCTACTTTGATCATACGTTGTAAGTTTCAGTTAATACATTATGAGAAACTAAATTTTCAAACACGTCTGGGTCCCCGTTGTTTGAACATAAACAATAAACAGCGCTCGATGTATGGATGTTCCCCGCTGTGCGCATATGCCAAATTTGAACTGCGCAGAATTGTCCGGAAATTCACTGTTCATATACCCGCTCCACCATGTACTACTGGCCATGTGACTTTGCAGCTTGGACAGTACCTTTGCGGTGTGCAAACTAAATATGCAATGGGATGTGTTGGTATGGATCTTCGCTATTCGCACACGTCAGGCCACGAGGTTATAAAACTTTTTTGTGCTCAACTCAGCTGAGCATGAAATTTGTTCTAATAAATCTCGAATTACTAATAATTGCAAATTCTCTCTTGCTAAACATAGATGAGCATGAAAATCTCTCTGCTAATAAATATGAAAATGTCAACTATTGTTGGCATTTTCATATTTATTAGCAGAGACAATTTCATTCTCAGCTGAGTTGAGCATGAAAAAAGTTTCATTACTTCAAGGCAAGATATTGTGACGGATACGCAGGGAGTTATGGAGCTTTGCTCTTCGCACTAGGTAGACAGGCGGTCCCTAGACTGGTACCAGTCTCCAGTGACTAAATAATTATTCTCATAACCATGTTTGATAATCCACTAAAATTAAACCAAAATAAACCATAATAAATCAAAATGATATCAGTATAGTCATGATATTATTTTGATTTTACTTTAGTGGATTATCAAACAAGATCATAGGAATAATTATTTAGTCACTGAGACTGAAGCCAGTCTACGCGGTCCCCTGTCTGAAGGATTTGCGAAATACATGTATGAGAGTAGAATGCAGGCAGACAGGCTTGGTTTTTGGGTAGGTTTGTGTTATGGTTATGAATAAGGGTTAGGATAATGGTTACATTAGGGTAGTTTCGGACAGGCTTGGAATGGGACACATCTGTTTCTAGCCTGAAGAACTGCAAATGAGAGAGCGGAAGGCAGGTATGCAGGCTTGGTGTGAGTGTTAGGAGTTAAGGTTAGGAATAACGGTTACGGGTTGGGTAAAGGTTAGTTGAGGGTTAGGGTTAGATTAGATTATGAGTTAGAATTAGGTTTAGGGCTCATGTTGGCAGTTACGTCTGTCTCGTCATGGGTCCCTGTCCTGAAGGACTTTAATAGAGGGAGAGTGTAAGGCGCTTAGGCTTGGGGTAAGCGTTAGGAAATAAGGTTAGGTTTAGGGGTAACGGTTATGGTTAGGTTATGATAATGAGAGAGTTAGGGCATAGCTCAGAATTATATGTAATCATGGCCTGGGACGAAGCGGAAGGCAGGCAAACTTGTGGTTGGGGTTAGGGTAAGGGTTACAGACTTTTTTTACCCAATAGTTAGACGAACTGCAAAAGACTGAACGACAGACATACATGTTTGTAGTTAAAGTTGGTGCTATTATTAGGGTTATTGGTAGATTAGTGTTATGATAGGTTAAAAACCAACAGGGTTAGGGTTAGGTAAGGGTCATGAGTTAGCGTTAGTTTAGCTGGAAAATCACGCATGGAATGCAATTGTTCCTTGCCTGATGAACTTCAAAGCAGACGGCGAAAGGTAGGCAGGTTTCGGGTCAGAGTAAAATGTAAGAATTAATAGCGTTATGGTTAGGAGTAAGTCTTAGGGTTTAGTGCCTGACTGGGCAGTTATGCGTAGTCAGACTTAATGTTTGAATAGACTGTTTACAATCGAGCCTATGTATACAAACGCAAAACTTCCCTTAAGGTAGTTGTCCACGTGATTATCATAAACTAGGTAACGGTTATTTGTAGCCGCGCTAGTCTTGTCACTGTGACGTCAGAGTGCCGTGTAAAGAGGGTTATCTGTAAAGATTTGGGCGTTGACAAACAGTGTAGCCCAAGATCAGACTAGGAGGGCTGCAATGTTTGTTTAAATTACAGTAACTACGGGTTAAATGAAACCCGTCCAGGACCATTTTTCCCAGCCTACGCTCAGAGACAATCTACCACCAGTGTTGTCAGTGCTTTGATTTTATCTGGTTTTGAATTAATGATAGGCCTAATTGACCGGCGCGGAAATCGCGCCGGTCTCTTTATATAGCTTTGGATTTTCATATATGGTAGACTATTCGATTAGCTCACTGAGGACTTTTTTTATTTGCAGGGATCGTCGGTTTGTGACGATCCCGGCAAATATAAAATATCTTTTCATTTCAATCAAGAAATTTCATAAAGCTTAACCCTTAAAACGCCTAGAAAACCTGCATCTGAAAATGTCGTCTGTTTATGTCGTCTGCTGAATATTCTTGCAAACTTTTCAAACCTATTTTTGCATACAGGCAAACAGTGTGGACCCTGATCAGACTGCTCCTAGATGAGCAGTCTGATCTGGGTCCACACTGTTTGCAAAAATGACTTTTAAAATCACAAGCAGATGACAAAGAAGACGACAATTGTTGTGATCGGCAGTTTAAGTATTTATAAAAGCAAACATTAAAGAATCACAGTTGTTTATTTTTTACCTGTTACATTGAAAATTTATTAAACTTTAGTATACACCTGTCCCATATCTCTATGTAAACAGGAACAAAATTTGCGCCGGTACTTAGACGTTTACGTCTAAATATTTTGTTTTGTCTTATCTTTACTACTTCTGAGATGTGGTTCTAAGACCTGACGTAGACTCTACTTTTTTTTTTCTACGGAGGTATTTTCGGGACAGTAATACATCGGAATGTGATATACAATGTAATGGTTTTAACCGTTAAAATGCAACAGACAATCAAACAAGAAAAATGCCTAACGGCATAATGGAAGGGGTTTTCCACTGAAGAATAAAGGTAACATATTACTTTGAAAGAAATGTTAACCACAAAGTAAACCTCGGACGATGCCCGACCGCCCAGACATTGCTATTTTAAAGGACAGAATTTTGCCTGAACGTCCAAAAATACGATTTTATCCAAAAAATGTAGATAATTGGTGTGCTCACTGGTAAGTATATAGAAGTGGCCCAGCAACTGAAGTTAGAACCTGCATAATATCAAAAATAATTCAAACCATTAAGAAGTTATGGAGTGCGCAAGGCTTTAGCTCAGAAATTCATTCAGGGGAGATAACTAGAAAAAAGAATAAAACATGAGTTGTCCTTCTTGCATGCGACACTCTATATGTCTCAACCATATAATATCAAGTATCTAACAGTATGGGAGTTATGGCCTGCACAAGCTTTCGGTTTCAGGTGAGATAAGTACATACATCACGAAAACATACCTATATAATTTTGACCCCCTTAAACCCCACTTTTATATAGTAAAACTGGGGTTTACAGAGGTATACATTATTTTTCTTAATTCTGCTCCAAAACATAGATTGTGGGTACTCGTTAGAACCGAGGCGGTTCTAACGAGTACCGACAATCTATTTTTTTGAGCAGAAATATAAAAAATATTAGAATTTTTTTATCTGAAAATTTTCATTTTATGGTGGTAAAATTTTCAGTATATTTGAATAGGCATGTTTTCGTAATGACAAAGAAAATAAGAGTTGACTCTCTTGCAAGCGACACCGCATCTGGCCCTATTATCTATGCCTCTACCAAATGTTCTCAACATATTTCAAACCATTAAGAAGTTATGGAGTGCACAAGAAATTTGGCTCAGAAATTTGTTCAGGGGAGATAACTAGAACAAGTAGAGAGCAAAAGGTGTCCTTCTTGCATGCAACGCTCCTACCAGACCTGATACATTTGTATATGTGCCTATCAAATATCAAATTATCTCAAACAGTATTGGAGTTATGGCTTGCACAAGATTTCGGCTTCAGAGGAGTACATAACGAAGAAAGTGAAAGTTGTCTCTCTTGCACGCGACACGCCTACTAGTCCTCCTCTTCATCCCTTCCAAATATGAAAGCAATTCACTGAAGAATAAAGGTAACATATCACTTTGAAAAAAGTTTAACCAAAGGTCGACCACAACGCCCGCCCGCCCGGACATCGCTATTTTAAAGGACGTTTTGTTGTGTTTTTTTTTTTTTTTTTTTGTTGTTGTTTTGTTTTTCCCATCCAAAAATGCATGGTCCATTACGAAAACACGCCTATTCAAATATATAGAAAATTTCACCTCCAAAAACTGAAAATTTTCAGATAAAAAACTCTGATATTTTTCAAATTTCTTCCTCGGCGAGGCGGCTCTAACGAGTACCCACAATCTATGTTTATGAGCAGAAATAAGAAAAATAATTTATACCCCTGTAAACCCCAGTTTTACTATAAAAATGGGGTTTAAGGGGGTCAAAATTATATAGGCATGTTTTCGTGATGACTGATGAAGCCTGAATGGCCGAAACTAGCTAGTCTGGCCCAGAAATCTTGACACTTCACTGTTTTTCAGTTTTGTGAGTGCGTTCATTAATCTCAAAGCCATTCCTTTTAGAATCTATTATCATTTTTTTAGCGATAATAAGACTTGACATTTCATGCTAGCAGACAATTCTCATGAAAAGCCAAGCCTTATTTTCTCTGAAAAACTGAAATATATGTTGTGCTTAAGTGGCGCTTCAAAGGTTTCCATATGTTCTTACGATGGCAAACCAGTCACGAGCTATTTCATGTATTTAAGTAGTAGCAATGTATCAGGGGCGGATCCAGGAGTATTTAATAGGGAGGTCAAAATTAGGAAGGGCGTCGATTCGGTCAAATGATCGCACTTAGTTTACTCTACGTGTTCGGGCAGACAGGCCATAGCAAACAGTATAAGCCTAGGTTAGACCCCACAGTACGAGTCTCCTGATAAGGTTATACACTGTTTGCCACACAACCAATAATTTTAGACACATTCACATGTGGTAAAATGGACATGTTGTAATTTCGTGAGACGTGTATAGTATAAGGTAAAGAGTAAGGTATGCTAATATTTAAGGGAGGTAAATACGGTAATCAAAATTTATCCAAACTGTCTCATGTAAGATTTTTGCCCTCACTTATTAGCGCCTTATACCTTGAACATAGTCCAAGTAGGACAATGCTCCAGAGTGGTCGCTGTACTTTACGGGAAGGAGAAGATGAAAGAAGATCTTGAGTCAAAGTTGGGGTCGACTTAAATACCCAGTACCACAGACAGAGGCCGCCGATAAGCACCTCCGAGTTATGGTTCTTGAATACTCTCTTACAGTTTGACAGTTTGGCGGCAAGGCACGTGAATTCTTAGCAGGTTATTTTGTTTTTTAACAATAGAAAGAGAGAAACATGCTGTTATAGGTATAATAGTTTATTTATTGATAATTCTCGTGTTGTCGTCATTCAGGGGTGCCAGACAAAACGGCCACAACAAAAAACGACTCTTTTCCAAAAACGCCCCTGTCCCTCCCTCGTGGGAGAACATCGATAGGTGCAAAAACTTTTCAGCAATACACTTGCGCATATAACGTTTGCCGAACAAACTGGAATTAAAACTTTAATTTAAATACATATAAACACATATTTTAGAGGAATAAATACATAATCATTAAAAAAAAATGCCCTCCATTTTTTTTTTTTTTTTTTTTTTTCAATTTTTATTTGAAGAATGGTGACAAAGGGGTCACCGGAATAACCGAAATCACCGAAATCACCACCGAAATCACCGAAATCACCATGGAAATCCACGAAATCACCATGGAAGGGTGGGGTGGGGGAAGGTATGATAAGTTAGGGTGGATCAGGATAGGGTAGGGATGAATTTAAAATTATTTTTATGTAATAGCGAACTTCTTTTCGGTATCGCGCATAACTGAAGAACGGTGATTTCGGTGATTTTCACTGCGAGTTCGTTACACTACTGGTCCGGGCCCTTCGATAACCATACTCAGCTTGCATAACACAGCATACCCTGTCGTAAAATCCTACCACCCTACCCCTCCTCCATCATATGACAGTATGATTTGTGTCCAGAACTTTATAAAACAACGGTGATTTCAATTATTTCCACCGAGATTTGGGTATAAAACTCGCCACATTCGGGGCCACATTCGATAGCCTTGCTCACCCTACGTAAACAAATCCCACCATAACTTCTACCCACCTTTACTCACACCTATCAACCCCACCACACCAAACATCACCCCCACCCCACCCCTTGATGGTGATTTCGGGGATTTCCATGGTGATTTCGGTGATTTCAGTGGTGATTTTGGTGATTTCGGTTATTCCGGTGACCGGTGACAAAGGGCTTTTGTGTTACCCAGAGGATAAAGGTGAAATTTTCAGCAGACCAAATATTGAAACAGTTTTCTTAATTTTATCCAGACAACAGGTTTGACATTTCATGCAAATTGTCTCCAACAGAGACACTTTGCATGAAATACCATAATCAAATCCAGCTTTCTGGGAAATATATCAATTTGTCCTCTGCTGTATTAGCCCAGAGAGTGTTAAAATTCAGAGATACAAGCATGAAACTTCACATCAGTAGGGATTCAACATGACTGTCTCTCACACAAGAATGACAACTCTTCCTTGCCCCCTTCCTTCTTGTTTTATACATTAACTCGCCTTCCTGTTTCCCTTGGGCTGTAACCCATTACCTCTAGAGATGTAAGTGTGATGATGTGTTATGAGCAAGAATGACATTTCCTTGCTTTATTTATAGTTCTGTAACCTTCCTGAAAATTTGTGTCCAAGCCTTTAGAGCTCTGAGTATGTGGCCAAAAAGACGGGTATCACGTTAATATTTTGCTTATTTCTCCACTACAGAACAGAACAGAACTTTATTAATCTAACTACTTCTCAGGCCACACGCAGGAAGTGTAAGAGAAAAAAGAAAAACTACATAATGACCAAAGCAAGTAACAAAGTTTACAAATAAACATTGTATACATCACATATTGTCCACACATATATACATGCACATACACACATATACATGTGTGTAGGTACACGCGTACATGTATACACAGTAAGTAAGTAGGAAAAAAACAACAACAAAAAAACAATTCACACACAACAATATCCTATCACCTCCACCAGCTTCACACTCATTCACCAGGAGGTTAACTGGCTGCCATGAACAAATATGAAGCTGGTAGAGGAATCGAACCATTACTACATGCAAACTGGCTCACTTCACCTCTTACTAAATTATATATAATAATCTAATTCATCACTGGAAACTTCTTCATAGTAATGTCAACAAACTTAGCCAAATTGATAAGTGTTTGAGTATCTTTGGTAGAAAAGAGCTCTTTAAACTTCATAACATTTGGTCTCTTGAACTGTGTATCATATACAAGAATGATAGCTTCCCCTTGCTTGCTTTATTTTTTAGCTAAAATTTTGTATTCGACCTAATTACTGCAGCGTTTCGAAATTACTGGGAAAAGTTGTAAAATATGTATCTAACTACTAAGGGTTAAAAGATTTATTTCGTGATGTTTATGCAATTTTTTTCTGATTTTCTTTATAAAAGCTTATGTTGTGGGTACTCATTTGAATTGCATCGACAAGTCGATGCAACTCAAATGGGTACTCACAACATATGCTTTTATAAAGAAGTAGACAAAAAGTACACTGGCTGTAATCTGAAAACTATGGAATGGCTTAGCTGTGTGCTTATAGGGTATGTGCGATAATCAGGTCACATCAAATACAGTAAAACTTATAACCTTCATCAGAGATCGAAGCATATAAAGTAGATTTTCTCACATTTTAGCTTATTTTGCTTTTAGGTAATGAAGAAATTCTGAAGATAAGTCACTGTCAGAATCAATTATATACACCAAGGAAGATGAAACTGTAAAGGTAGGGTGTTTGACACTGTTCTCACTAAAATTTGCATTATACCTGTATAATGTTCATACATTCCCTAATGGCTGCTGCTCCAGGAATCTTGAAAGTCAGAGGATACAGACAAGGTGTTAGCTGTTAGTCACCTTTTGGTGGTATTACCGGTAATCTGTTTACATTGAGTTGACTCTTCCACCACAACTCTTTGGACTGGTCTATTTTCAATAGCAGGGTGTCTGGTTAGTTTTTATTATTACTATGCTTTATAAAAATTCCTGTTTGACTAATGCAAACAGTGTAGATAATGACCAGATGCCGCATTCTGTGGCATCTGATCTGGATCTGCACTGTTTGCAAATTACACTTTTTGGGGGTTTCCCAACTAAAATGGGTTAAACAATGCAGTGGCATGTTATGAGGTTTCAAAGAGCTAAAACAAAAGGCCGCCTGTTGACATCCATCTCTGTTTAACATGAATATGTGCAATCAGAATGAAGTCCATGGCATTTGAGGTTTTGGGTGCATTGGGGTAGTTAGGGCAACATTATTTTGGCATTTCGTGTAACCTCATCTAAGTCACACAGGCAGAATAGGTCTGATCTATGTCACACAAAATAAAGTTTGCCCTTGCATACATGCCATACCTCACACTGTGAGACAAAATCTCACAGAATTTTGGCCCTTCTGGACCCCATTTCCCATAAGATTTTCAAATCTCACAGAATTTTCCTTCTATTTAATAAGCTATTTTTTGAAGAACTAGAAATAAATCACACATTAACATGGATAGCCCAAGCTTAATTCATTAAAATAATGGCTTTTAACTTACTTATGTAAGTTTGAAAGTGATTTTCATAAAAATCTCACAGAATTTTATCAAATCTCCCCTAAAAATGTGGAAAATCTCACAGATTTCTGTTAACAGCTAATGGCATGTATGCCCTTGGGAACCTGAACACATAAAATAATGCATAGGCCTAGATAAGATATCAGGTTAATATTTTTCTTATTTCTCAACTAAAACATATGTTGTGGGTACTCATTAGAAGCGCCTCGCTGAGGCGCTTCTAATGAGTACACAACTTATATTTTTCGTGGAGAAATAAGAAAAATATCAACATTTTTTTATTGAAAAAAACGCCTTAAACTAGAGCTATGGAATGGAAATCGGAGTCTATGCACTTCTTCAAACCAAGAAATACTAACATTTTTCTTATTTCTGCATGAAAATATACATAATGGTACTCAACTTCAAGTTACTTCTAATGAGTACCCACAATACAATGTTTTCTTGCAGAAATAGGAAAAATTATTATATGGATACCCATGTTTGAAGTGATGTGGGCAAAATAGCATTAACATCATTAGACATTGGAATTCCAGATAAGACAGACAATATTGGCATTTTTATACTGCACAAAAGCAGCTGTTGTGGGCACTCATTAGAATGGCTTGTCGAAGTTCCTGTAACAAGAAGCAACTGGGTATGTTTCATAGTCCCTGATGTTATAATTAAGTCTCCCCCTGACAGGGGTGGAGACATAATGTGTTTGCCTCAGATGTCTGTCTGTCTGTCCGTCTCGCAATCGTGTTCACTCTATAACTTGAAAACAGTTTAAGATATTTTCATGAAACTTCATAGAAATATAAAGCATCATCAGATGACGTGCAGAAGACAAGAACTGTAACTCTTGTCTTTACAGTTTTGAGTTATTCCTCTTTGAAATTTGACTGGTAATTTCGTGTCCGCTCTAGTGGTGGGACATCGGTTGGAAATCATAATCGATCATCGGTTGGCATCGGTTGCTGCTGCTGATGCGAATTTCCGATTATAATCGGTTCCTGAATAATTCGCTTTGGCGTGCATGTTTCACTGTTAATCCTTGTTCATGGTCATATGTTTACAAGTTCATTCAACTGTACTGCACAACAACTGAACTCTATATTTACAAAGCGTTTGTTAGTACTATTTTTCAGCGATTTGGTGGCCTATGTTAAGCATGTTATTAATAATTTAAACTTTTTTTTTTTTTTTTTTTTTTTTTTTTTTGCAGATTCAAATAATAATAATAGAAAAACTTAACATAGAGAGAATACATATCTATGATGCTTTAAAATGCTGTTTAAGACATTGTATAAGTTTCAACCCACCTGTATGGTTCAGGAAGAATTAAAATGAAAATGTCCGACTACTAGTCCAGTGTCGAGTACTAGTGTGCATTCGGTAAATTTCAGCATTGCTTTATTGATTTTAAATGAAAAACTGGGTGAAAAAAAAAACAACAACAAAAAACAGATACACTAGTCTGAAGGGCTGAAGCTGTTTTACTAGTGCTATGACACTTTTAATGAATAATAAACTTTGAAGAATTTGTTCCATTCAGAAATTTTCAGCGGCAAAAAATACATCAAAATGGACATTTGTGCGAGTCATAGAACCAGGTAGCTTAATTTTAGGGAACATGAACTATCAATACATTTGACTTTAGCAGTTTACACATTATTTCCGCCCATCTGTTGTACAGAATGATTCTGTTTCATCAAATCAACCGTGAACCAGTCGGCAGGCTTGGTGAATCTGAATGACACGTCATAACTACTCACTAGCCAATAAAAGAAACTTGCTCTGCCCCGCCTTCTACTGCGTAGTTTTGTAAATCAAAAGCGGCACAAATCTTTATGGTCAATGAGTTGTGTAATCAGTGACGGATGTCCTCATGTGAAAACACTTCCGTGAAAATTCAAGTATAGTCTCTGAGTACATCAATAGGTAACTGTTTGTTTTACCCCAAGTGGTTAATTGAAAACATGCAGCGTCAATCAGTTTGCCGATGATCGATTGTGAGAAAGATTTTAATCGATACCACCTGATCATCGGTACACCACTAGTCCGCTCCATAACTTGAAAACTGTTCAACATATTTTCATGAAACTTTATAGAAATATAAAGCATCATCAAGCTACATGCAGAACACAAGAACTGTAACTCATGTCTGTATAGTTTTGAGTTATTCCCCTTTGAACTTGGACAATGGTAATTTCATACCCGCTTTTTAACTCGAAAATTGTTCAAGATACTTTCATGAAACTTCATAGAAATTCAAAGCATCATCAGACGACAGGAAGAAAACAAGAACTATAACTCTTGCCTATACATTTTTGGAGTTATTCCCCTTTGAAATTTGACAATGGTAATTTCTTGTCCGCTCTATAACTCAAAAATCGTTTTAGAGATTTTAATGAAACTTCATAGACATATAAAGCATCATCAGATGATGTGCAGAGCACAAGAACCGTAACTCTTGTCAGTACATTTTTGGAGTTGTTTCCCTTTGAAATTCGACAATGGTAATTTTGTGTCCCCTCTATAACTTGAAAACTGTTCAAGATATTTTTACGAAACTTCATAGACATATAAAGAATTATAAGATGATGTGCAGACTACAAGGACTGTTAATTTTGTCCATACATTTTTTGGAGTTATTTCCCTTTGAAATTTGAAAATGGCAATTTTGTGTCCACTCTATAACTTGAAAACAGTCCAAGATATTTTCATGAAACTTCGTAGAAACTTAAAGTATCATCATTCGAGGTGCAGAACACAAAAACCATATCTGTTGTCCATACATTTTTGGAGTTATTTGCCTTTGAAATTCAACAATGGTAACTTTGTGTCGGCTCTATAACTTGAAAACCATTTAAGATATTTTCATGAAACTTTATAGAAATATAAAGCATCATCAGACAATGTGCATAGCAATAGAACCCTAACTCTTGTCTATACATTTTTGGAGTTATTCTCCCTTTATAATTCGACAATTGTAATTTTGTATCTGCTGTATAACTTGAAAACCTTTCAAGATATTTTCATGAAACTTCATAGAAATATAAAGCATCATCAGATGACATGCAGAACACAAGAAATTAACTCTTGTCTATACATATTTGGAGTTATCCCCCTTTGAAATTCGACAATGGTAATCTCATATCCACTATATAGCTTGAAAACCATTCAAGATATTTTCATGTAACTTTATACCAAATTTAATTACAATCTAGCTAGATTGTCTGGTTTTGTTTAGTGTTTGACAATTCCACTCCTCTTTGTGAGCTGGGACACAGTTTGTTTACTTCAGCTTGTATTTGTTTCACGGTTGTTGTTTTTTTCTTTTTAAATCCAAGAACTAGTCTTGATATGTGATTAGTGCAGTTCAGCCACCGGTATAACAGGTGTACAAAATTGATTCATTCAGGAATCAAACAAGCTGGTCACACAGATTTTTCAATATGGCAGCTTAATTATCTTTTTTTTTTTAGGTATTTCAGATAAAATTTGCCAGCGGCTGGCCACGTTCAACAGGTGCATGCTTAATAGATGGACATTTGCATTAAAAATTAGTTCAGGGATACGGACTAGGCCGCATAATAGAGGTGGCTGGAAAACCAGGTTAGACTGTACACCTTTTTATGTAGAAATAAGTTATACAGTAAAATACTGTTTGTACAACCACCTTTGGGAAAGCCTACCCCAGTGAAAATCTAATCAAAATTTCAGTGAAATTTCAGTAAATTTCAATGAAATTTCACTGAAATCCTTATATTTTGGTGAATTTCACAAAATTGACCAAAATTAGATGAAATTCCAATGAAATTTCAGTAAATTTCAATAATATAATTGAAATTTCAATAAATTTTAATTTCACTGAAATTTCACTGAAAATTCACAGAAATTTCAGTGAAATTTTTTAGTATTACATTGAAATTTTCGTAAAATTTTAGTAAATTTCAGTCTTCCAAAATTTTTATTTGCATATATTTTCTTGAGTGAAATTCAGATTTTATCATGTTCATTGCATTCTTTTCAACTATAAAGTAACTCCATTCTATGACAAAGTTAGAATGAAGAGTTCAGAGAGTGTCACAATCAAAAGAGGCCAACCAAAGGCACCCAGAGGAAGAAAGTAGGACCCAATAAGACCTGTCGCCTGAGAGGATAGCACGCCTAAAGTTGCGCTTTGACTTTCTCATGCCTATATCATTTTTTCAAAATCATCCCTAACCATAATCTTGAAGTCTGTGACCTTGACCTTGAGGTGACCTAGTGGGTGGGGATGGTACTGCACAAATTTTGGACCAATATGTGTCATCATACCAAATATAAACCAAATCTGTGATAGGGTTTTGAAATAATGAACCCTTATAAACTTTAACGTTTTGCCATCACGGCTTCTTCAGGATGTAATAAACAATAGACATAGATGACGTCGCACACAAAAACGTAACTTGATGCGGTTTTTTTTTTTTTTCGTTGTTGTTGTTCTTTTTTAATTGAAATACTAAAATTTTCAGTGAAATTTCTATGAGATTTTGCTGAATTTTAGTGATATTTTGCCCAATTTTTAACTGAAGTTTCACCGTTATTTTAATGAGATAACACTGAAATCTCAGTGAAATTTCACTGTCATTTTCACAGGGGTAAAATTGATCTTATTAGTGGGAATGATCTTAATATTGAATATAGAATAACAAGGATGAAACCATTTAGGACTGGCAACAGCTGCCCTTAACAGCAGAGTTCTTCTTAATTTCTAGTGGTTTTGATAGCAGAATTTTATCTCCCAGTAATAAATTCCAGCAAATAGCTAAGATATATTAATACATATGAAACAAATATGCTTTATTTCATAGTTTATCTATTATAAAAAATATACTGACCTCAAAAAAGAAAAACAAGATTTATGCCCTATTTTTTTTTTTTTTTTTTTTTGCAATAAAAATGTATCTATGTGTTGGCTCATAATTTCTTTATCTGTATGGTAAATGTTCTAAAATTTCGTACACCGAAAGTTCTGACAAATGGAGTATGCAAACAGTGTAGACTCGGATCAGACGGCTCCTCGAGGTAGGGTCTGCACTGTTTACAATTCCACCAAGTATTTTAAGAACAAACTGCATGAAAAACCAAAATTAAGCCAAAAAGGTATGGAATAAAGTGTTCGAAATTTAAGGACTTTTACCATATACTTTATATTAACCCTTGTCCTGCTGAATAAATTAAGATGCCATGCCCACTTCTAATTTACAGCCAATCAGAGTACTTGATCCAGGTTGTTAATACAAATTCATAGGCCTACTGACAAACGGTGCAGATCCAGATCAGTTGGCTTCTTCAGAAGCCAACTGATCTGGATCCTACACTGTTTGCAAAGACAGGGTGTATCCAGGTTCAGCAGGACAAGGGTTAAGGAGTACATGATTTTAAATTACTGATTTATAGGCACATTTTACACACTAGATTAGATGGCCACAGTGGCTCAGCAGGATGCACATCCGACTTGTGATCAGGATGTTGCAGGTTTGGCCTTTGCTGGGCTGCCAAAATTCTTTCGTGAGATTGATCATGAAATATTTTCTATGGTCATTTTCTGCCTTCTGCTGATTCAAGAAGGGCAGTTGTCAATTTCTGGCTAAAGAATGTGCACAATACTGGTTAACCGCTTAAAGAGTGGTTAGGTAAACTAACCGCACTTGACATGAACCCATTGGGCCGTAAAACCTCAACACAAACAAACACACTAGATTAGTTTTACAATATTAATCTATTGCAGACTGAATAGACCCTCCTACACTATGTATTAGAAGAGTCCAGTTTTAATTTTAGGTATGTCCAACTATGAGATTTAGATATTCCAAGAGAAAAATGGCTTAACTGTTTGCAAACAATGAAAACCCTGATCATATGCCACATTCTGTGGTGTCTGATCTGGGTCTGCACTGTTTGCCAGTTACCCTTTTAGAGATCTCCAGACCCCAATGGGTAAAGGTATTAGTCTTTGTTTCATTACAAAAACACGTCTATTCAAATATATTGAAAATTTCACCACCACAAACTGAAATTTTTTAGATAAAAATTCTGATAAATTTCATATTTCTGCTCAAAACACAGATTGTGGGTAGTCATTAGAACTGCCTTGCCAAGGCAGTTCTAATGAGTACCTATAATCTCTGTTTTTGAGCAGAAATAAGTGTGGTTGGGTGGTGCGAAGGTGTCCTTTATCTTACGTCACCGGGGCGCCCAACTGATATTGGCTTACAGCTGGGCAAGGCCTGCTATCCTTGTAGCAGGTAAGGGTAGAGGGGGGTGTTTTTGTTTCTTCTGTTTCTTCACTTTCATTCTCGTTCCTCTTTCTTCCCTGTCCCTCTCTTTCATCTCCTCTACTATCTCTTCTATCTTTTTTCTCCCTATCTCTGGGAGACGACACAAAATGACCCACAAGGGTTGACGTGTCGTTAAACCCCAACTCAATCAATGAGCAGAAATAAGAAAAATAATGTGTACCCCTGTAAACCCAAGTTTTACTTTATAAAAGTGGGGTTTAAAGATGGGGGATGGGGGGTGTATTTTAGCCAATCAGTGGACTAGAAATACCGTAAATGGTAATTCTTTTGGTTGACTGGAGATGTTACCTCCTTGAGATCAAGAGACTGGAGACCAGGAGGTCCCGGGTTCAACCCCTGCCGAGGTCGGCAACATTCTTTCGTGGAGATTGATCATGAAATATTTTCTACATCATTCTCTCCCTTCCGCTGATTCAAGAAGGGCAGTTGTCAGTTTCTGGCGAAAGAATGTGCACAATACCGGTTAACCGCTTAGAGGACTAAGCCTGCCCAGTAAACATGTGGTTAGGTAAACTGACCGCGCATGACCCCATTGGGTTGACTGGGCTGTAAAACCTGAACACAAACAAGATACTGGATTTCTGGCGAAAGAATGTGCACAATACTGGTTAACCGCTTAGAGGACTAAGTCTGCTCAGTAAACGTGTGGCTAGGTAAACTGACCACGCTCGACATGACCCCATTGGGTTGACTGGGCCGTAAAACCTCAACACAAAAAAGAAAAAAAAACATACTGTGGAACTTAATCCTCTTTTTATAGTGTATTCTTGTCTTTAAGGGGTTGTGTGTGTGTGTGTGTGGGGGGGGGGGGGTAAAAATTATATAGATATGTTTTCGTGAAGAATTTGCCATCTAGTAGTGAGGTATTTCTTTTTAAGCTGAGTATGTATATAGCTATCAATTTACCATAAATTCCTGCACATTACAAAGGCATATTAATACATGCTCCTTTTCATAGTTTATCTGTAATAATAAAAATATGTCTAGGTATTTTTAATTATACAAATGTGTGTATTAATCCTAGGGTATTAATGCTTAACATTCTGGGCAAAAATTTCAGCAGACAACCTTAGAACTATTTTTTCTGATTTTTCCTTGAAAACAGACTTTGACATTCTATGCAAAAGGAGACAGTTTGCATGGAATGAAACGGTCTGTTTTATGGTAAAAATAAGAAAGATGTCATCAATTTGTTGTCTGCTGAATTTGCCGAGATAACGGTAAAGGTTAATGAATTATTGCATATGTTTCAGGTGCAAGTATTTATATATGAAGTAGTACATCAACCATTATTGTAGGTAAGCAAAGCTTCATAGAAGAGGAGTCACCAGATAAATATTTTCCTTATTTCTCCGCGAAAATGTATGTTGTGGATACTCATTAGAAGTGCCTCAGTGAGGCACTTCTAATGAGTACCCACAACATAGAGGATTTTTGATGTTTTCAGTGTAAGAGGGAATTTTATTTCACTGAATGAACACCAATGAAGTATTTTCACAAGTGGCAAAAGCCACAAGTGATAATTGTTTGTTTGTTTGTTTGTGTTGAGGTTTTACGGCCCAGTCAACCCAATGGGGTCATGTCGAGTGCGGTCAGTTTACCTAGCCACACGTTTACTGAACAGGCTTAGTCCTCAAAGCGGTTAACCAGTATTGTGCACATTCTTTTGCCAGAAACTGACAACTGCCCTTCTTGAATTAGCGGAAGGGAGAGAATGACCGTAGAAATTATTTCATGATCAATCTCCACGAAAGAATGTTGCCGACCTTGGCGGGGATTGAACCCACAACCTCCTGGTCTCCAGTCAGACTGCGCATCCAACTGAGCCACCGAGGCCGGCCCACAAGTGATAATACAAGCTTTGGTGTTCATGAGCAAAATAAAATTTGATCCTGCACTGTAAGAATCAAATTTTCTGTTTCTTTTATTCACAATAATTAAATGTCTACCTACTCTTTGACACTTACGTAGGGAAATTAAGTTTTTCATGGTCATGTCGCGTCAATTTGGTCTTGTTCTACCTGTTCAGGGCATAACATTGGGTAAAAAACATAGTTTTGTTCCAAGAAAATGAGTCCAGATTAATTTTCAAGCAATAAAACGCAAGAGATCAACACAAAGAAAATGCCACAGTAGGTGATAGTCCATATGATATCTCATGCAAAAAAAGAATTACATCAGAGGAATAAGTGATGTCAGCAGTTCTAATGCAGAACATAAACCTGACTTTACATAATTTCAGACAAGTTTACTACGTCTTAAACCTTTTGCGATGTTTTTGATCCAGAATTCATGAGGAATTCAATTTCAAGAAAAAAGGTTGTCCCAGACAGTGATTACATTTGTATTTGAAAATTGTATTTTCATTTTTTGAAAAAGTGAAAATATCAAATTTGATTTCACTGAGAAATCTCTATATTTCATTGAAAAACATAAAATAATAAATAAGCTTACAGGGAGAAATAAGAAAACTACCAATTCTGTTACACTGAAAAAAAGTCTAAAACAGCCGTATCTGGAGCTATGGATAAGACACTTTTGCAACCGAAAACTGAGGATGTTAAACCTTGTCATGCTGAAATTAAGATGCCACGCCCATTTCTAACTGTGAGCCAATCAGATTGCTTGATCCAGTTGTTGATACAAATTCACATACTTAATGACAAACAGTTCAGATCCAGATCAGTTGGCTTCTTCAGAAGCCAACTTATCTGGATCTACACTGTTTGCAAAGGCAGGGCATATCCTGGGTCAGCAGGACTAGGGTTAAGAATTCTGAGATTTTTTTCTTATTCCTCCATAAAATTGTATATGTACAGTCATATGCTGCTACTCAAGATAAGTGCCTGAGATTCCAAAAACTGCTGTTCTGAAACAAATGATCAGTTTTGTATTTATTTGCTTATTCCAGCAAAAACAGTTAAGTAATTACCCAAAACATTGGGACACCTTAGCCAATTACTGGAATTACAATAGGCTAAGTCTATGCAACATGTGTTCATCTTTGTCTTGGCAAACTGATGGAACTACAAAAGGTTTGCTTAATATATACCAAGTAATTGGATTTTTCAGTGTGGAAGGCTAATAAAAATAATAAAACAAATTGAATTAAGCTTTGAAAATGGAACAAGGGTGAAAATTTGCTGAAAATATCCAGTAAACTCTAATTAATATCCAGTAAACTCTAATTAATTAGATGAAATGTGGTTCATGTATATCCTGTTCTAGACTGGCTCCCATCACGAAAACACGCCTATATAATTTTGACCCCATTTAACCCCACTTTTATATAGGAAAACTGGGGTTTACAGGGGTATATACATTATTTTTCTTATTTCTGCTCAAAAACATAGATTGTGGGTACTCGTTAGAACCGCCTCGCCGAGGCAGTTCTAACGAGTACCCACAATCTATGTTTTGAGCAGAAATATGAAAAATATAAGAGTTTCTTTATCTGAAAATTTTTAGTTTTTGGAGGCGAAATTTTCTATATATTTGAATAGGAGTGTTTTCGTAATGTGTGTCTAACTGATATATGAATTAGCATAAAAACTATATTTAACAAAAATCCCTTCTTTTGGAATGTCCTTCTCTCTGATTTGGCTGACCAGTTATGAGTTATGGTACGGGAGATGATATGTGTAGAGAAATAGTCAAGGAGGAGTATTTTTCCTTTGTTAGATCAGAAATGTAAAACTCATAGCATGGTGCCAGGCTAATTCTGCTCTGTTATTGTCTATTTTAACTCTAGTCATGCTGAACCTGGATATACCCTACCTTTGCAAACAGTGTAGATCCAGATCAGTTTGCTACAGAAGAAGCCAACTGATCTGGATCTGCACTGTTTAAGTTTGTGAATTTGTATCAACAACCTTGATCAAGTAATCTGATTGGCTCAAAAATTAGAAGTGAGTGTGGCATCTGAAATGGCTGAAAATTAGAAGTGGGTGTGGCATCTTAATTTATTCAGCTTGGCCAGGGTTAAAGGATGTTTAAGTAGAAGAAATATGGTACATTTTATAAGCTAATTGAAAAAAAGATGTGGGATATATATCTGCTCTATAGCTATCCATAGTCTAGTAGTTGTACAAGTTTAAGCTTTCACAAATAGCTTGGTCTACTCTCCGCACACAATAAATGTTAAAGCTGACTTTAATATGGAATAGTCAGGTTCTTTACATGCAAATCTTGGCTAAATCCGCTAAATTCCATAATGCAAAAGGTGAATTCAAGAGGTCTAAATGAGATCTCATCCCATTGACCTCTACAAGAATAATCCTCACATTTCAAAATTATTACAGCTAATTTCACATCGCTTTTTAGGCTTGCCTGATTAAAACTAAAATAAGGGGTTAAAAATATCAAATTTTCATTACGCTGTCCTGGGAACAGAGTATGAGAAACTGAAAAATGCCAATCGGTCCAGTCAGTTTCGTCGGCATTTATGGAGTTTGCCAAGCGGAGGTTTCGGTATTTTCCATAACCATTGTTAAAAAGTTTCCATACTGCAATTTCCAAACGCAGATGCTGCTTTATTATCATCATAATGTTTTTTATACAAACATTGCTTTCACTTGTTAAACTTAATGCACATAAGAAACAAGATTTTAAAAAGCAATGTAGCTCAATTATTTTCAGACATGAGCGTTTTAACGTATTTTCACTTTCACAACAACCGAGCACTCCATCAGCTCATTGAAGAGCGCAGAAGGGAAAAAAATCACATTTGTGTTATGTTCGTGTTGTATTGAATTGAAATTTTATACAAGTGTATATAATCATAAAATGTAGGTCAAGTTCGATTAAGGGTAAAATCCACCTATTATTTTGGGAGTTATGGCCCTTTTTCAACTTTGAAAATTTTTTTTTTTTGAAAAATGGTTTCAGTGCGATTTCTTCAGAAAGGATTGGTGTATTGGATTGAAATTTTATACACAGATATATAATCATAAAATGTATGTCCGGTTTGATTTAGAGTAAAATCCACCTATTATTTTGGGAGTTATGGCCCTTTTTCAATTTTGAAAAATGGTTTCTGTTCCATAACTTTTGAAAATATTAGTGTATTGGATTCATATTTTTTACACAAGCATATAATTATGAAATATAGGTCAAGTTCGATTAAGGGTAAAATCCACTGATTATTTTTGGAGTTACGGCCCTTTATTAGTGTTGAAAAATAGTTGAAAAATGGTTTCCATTCGATATCTTTTGAAAGGATTGGTGTATTGGATTGAAATTTTATACACAGGTATTTAATCATAAAATGTAGGTCAAGTTCAATTACATTAAAATCCACTGATTATTTTGGGAGTTATGGCCCTTTTTCACCTTCAAAAGATGTTTTCCTTCCAGTATTTTTTTTAAAAAGATTGATTTGTGTATTGGATTCATATTTTATACACAGGTATATAATCATAAAATATGGTCAGGTTCAATTTAGGGTAAAATCTGCCAATTATTATGAGAGTTATGGCTCTTTTTTCAACTTCATTTTTTGCAAAATGGCTGCCTGTGGATGAGGATGGCCCTGGGCGGGGGCATCTGTGTCATACTGACACATTTCTAGTTATCTTTCTATAGACCAGTAAAAATTAAAAAAAAAAAAAAAAAAATTAGTGTTTAGCCTCTGCTAAGGTCCAGTACATCCAACTTTGGCACTTCAAAATTACAATGTAGCACATTTGAAAGATTTAAGGCACAATAAACAGTCAAATTTATGCTGCTCTTCCACTTCTATGAACGTTATGAAGATTCAGAAATGTATGAAGCCCAGTTTATTTATAAATTAGCTAAATTGTCCTTTTTCCTCTGTTTTGGCATAAATCTGCATGTCTTTTATCTCTTGCCAGATAAGGTCAGACTTTATACCCCAACAACCTGTTATCAAAATGCTGCAGCTCGGAGCTTTTAAAATTACCCAGCTAACATTCAGCTTAAATCTATATCAGGCATTTATCAGCCCGACAGGATTTCTGTCAGTTTGATAATGGTCAGATATAGATTTAAGCAGGATTCTAGCAGGGTAAATAAACAAATTAACAACAATGAAAAAAATATCTATTATCATTGTAATGCAGGACCAAACAGGTATGAACCACTGTCCCTTTTATACTTACTATAATAACCCTAAGTGCTGGGACAGACTTTCCTGAGCAAATAGTGTAGATCCAGATCAGATGCCACAAAACAATCAAGATCTACATTGAAATTGTCAAAATAAATGTATGTCCCATAACCATTGATAAAATGCTGCTTTGGTAACCTTTTAGGATATCTACATAAGTGTGGACTCATAGCACTAGTTAAGGCGCTTTTTTCAATCCAAAAGTATTGATATTTTTCTTATTTCTCCCCGAAAACATACGTTGTGGGTAATCATTAGAAGCGCCTCGCCACAACATATGTTTTTGAGGGGATATAAGAAAAATATTTACTTCATACCCTCCCTTATCTAGACCTATGGTGTGCCAAAACAGTGCATTTGAATGGAGAACACTTTCTGTATATGTAGGTGTTCCAATAAATGTTATTTTATCTATTATATTCTATTCAGTGATCCAGCTAGTCCCTGGTTTTACTTGTAGACTACAAGCATAAGGTCAATGATGCATTGTTGGTCAACAACTGATTCACTTTCGTGTCCCAAACAAACTCTGTGTACTTGTCTCCACCCATGGGCATAGACAATAACTTATCTTGCTTTGGGTAAATTTACAGATAACAAACTGATGCTATTTTTCTTATTTTTCCTAGAAAATAGAATCTGACATTCCATGCGTCAAATCCTGTTTCCATACCTGCCAGCTCCCAGTGTATCTTTAAAAAAAAATCCCGATTTTTCTATGTTTTTCTCATGACACTCTTGTCATAAATTTCTCTCCCGTGTTATATAATGAAACTCTGGATTTTTGTTAATCCTTGGGGGTGGTTGGGCGAGGCAAAAGTGTCATGTACCTTGCGTCATTGGGGCGTCCAACTGATATTGGCTTACAGTTGAGCAAGGCATGCTATCCTTGCAGCAGGTAAGAATGGAGGGGGAATGTTTTGCTCAGTTTCATTATCATTTTCCCCTTTCTCCCCTGTACCTCTCTTTCATCTCCCCTACTATCTCTTCTATCTCTGTTCTCCCATTTCTCTGAGGGACAACAAACTGACCAACAAGGTTGATGTGTTGTTAAACCCCAACACAATCAAATTTTGTTAATCCTTGTATCAGAAAAATAACACAAACGTTAAAAGAAAATGCCATAATGGTGCACTGTAAATATCCAGTAATGTTAAGCTAATCAGGGAAAATATGGCACCCATAAATATCTGGGCTGAGTCGTTCAAAACTGAACAAAGTTGTTAGCTAATTGTGACATTAAAATTTCTATCTTGAAATATGGCAAACACATTGATATTAAATTTTGTTGCTGAAAAAAAATGTGAGTAGCTTTTGCAGCTTTTTGCATTGCAAAAGCTACTCATTTTTTTTGCAGCAAAAAATTCGATGTATTTGAAAAAAAACTTGTCATGAACAAGCTATTTAAGCCAACTATGCTTTGATTAACTGGGCCCTGCTCTGTTAATAGCTGCCAAAGTATAGTTAGTAGAGGGAATATGGTACATCTATATTTGCTCTTTAGATATCCAATAAAGTTGAGTTTTTGCACCTGTTCTGGGATACCTGGCATTACTAGAGTAATGTACATGTACATGGAATTTCTTCTTGACAAAAATAATTAGTATTATTGACTGTTCTTTGTGCATTGATCAGATCTTTATAGATAAACACATTTGATATGCTAGGTAAATTTTTCAGCAGACAACATTTTGAAATATTTTTTCCTTTTCCAAAAAAATAGACTCTGATATTCCGTGCAAAATGTGGCTTAGCATGTTGGGTGAAAAAAAAATAAATAACAGACATCTTGAAATATTTTTTTTCTTATTTTCCCAGAAAATAAGTTTATACATTTCTTGCAAATTATTTGCAAGAAACGTCAAAGCCTATTTTCTAAACAAAAAGAAGATATCATCAGTTTGTCCTCTGCTGAACCTGCCCAAAAAGTTTTAAAGGTTATCGCAACTGCAGCAGATATCTTGTTTTAGTTTTCATAGAAAATAAGGCTTGACATTTCATGTGAATCATTTGCCTAGCTGTCTTATTGTCTTTGAAAAGAAAAGATTTGGAATGTCATCTGCTACAATTTTGCTAAGTGCTTTAAGGATTAGCATTAGCTATGGCAGTACCATAAGCCATTGCAGTACCAGTCTAAAATAACAGATGTGAAATGTTTAGATCCCACAATCGTGATATCTTGTGCACACCAACTCTGTATCAAATGGCTTCACTGCAAGCCTTTTCATATAATCATTATAATCACTATAATTTTCTTATGAAATAGAATATCAAAATGAAAATTTTGTCAGCTGCATGTGATTATCATTTTCAGATGACATCAGGGTCATAAAAACTTAATTAGTGTGATGGTTTTGCTTTTTTTTTTTTTTTTTTTTTGAAATACAGTTGACTCTCGTTATCTCAACCTCGCTTATCTCGAATAACCGCTTATCTCGAAGTGAAAATTTGGTCCCTGCCTAAACAAGAAAATCTAACAACAGGTAAAAAAATTTGTGAGAAAGAGGAGAAATTGCACCACAATATTTTCAATATTTATTACATTTTCAGCAGTGATTTACTGAGCTTTATCAATGAAAACAAGATGGCGACTGATTTTCAAACTAAACCAAGCCTCTTGAAATTCATGCACTGACTTGCACTATTTTGGTAGAAAATCATAATGGCTGAATGTGAAAATTCAAAGATAAAACATGGATGAAAATGTAATAAATAGTTTATTTTGGTGTTTTGATCGATTATGGAGAAATAATTCACCCGTGTTCTAAGGTTTGCTTGTAAAAAACTTGTTTGCTTAGCTCATTTTTTACGCGCAAGCCTTAGAACACTAGTGAATTATTTCTCCGTAATTGATCCAAACAACCAAATAAACTCTATATCTCTAAAGAGTCCAATTACATATACAGTAGAACCTCGATAATTCAAACTCCAATAATTCAAAATTCTCAATAATTCAAAATCATTTTGAAGTCCCACCTGAAATATATATATGCATTTTAACCCTCAGTTATTCAAAGTCTAAATAATTCAAACAAAACTGTTTGGTCCCTTGGACTTTGAATTATCGAGGTTCCACTGTATATTTGTTAAATGTGGTTGTTCAAATTATTTTTTCCTCAGTTCTGCAAATCTGATATGTTGAGGTACGGATATCTCAAAGTATTTCATAGAGTCCCTTGGAATTTGAGATAGCAAGAGGTGCCTGTATAATATATATAGCTCCTGGTACAAAATGTATCCAGAAAATTATTTTTGTTATTTCTCCATAAAAACATATGTTGTGGGTACGCATTAGAAATGCCTCACATTAGAAGTACCCACAACATGTGCTCTTGTGGAGAAATATATATTTGGATCCAGTCTGGAGCTATGAATAACATGTTCACAAATCATATGTTTTCATTGAGAAATAAGAAAAATAGACGTACCATATTCAACCTGTGCCACACTGTGCACTTAAGTTTTTCAAAATTACTGGAAAAAATGCAGTGATTAGATCGAAAACAGTAGTTTGTGGTTAAAAAAAGTGCTTTATCTAAGCTATACAACATTATAAAAGTGCATGCATGTTGTTTTTCAGAGCTGTATTTGAATAAGATCATTTCACTACCACCTGATGTGTATAAAAACTACTGGATGAGTGGCAAACAGTGTAGACCCTGATCAAACATTGCAGTCTATTGTCCTTTATTCATGTCTGTAGATGCTGGGAGGGGGTGGGTGGAGGGCAAGGGCTAAAGATGTCATGGATTAAGGCAGTGCTTGGGACAGAATTCTTCCTTCAATACCAAGTATTTTACACACATCCTTATTTAAGCAATCATGACTTAAAATGACTGAAAATAGTTGATGAAATGTAAAAACATGAAAGCACAAAAACATCTTCCCAAAACATTGGCTAAACTGACTGACACCTTGTGTAAATTTTGTTAAAACTTTGTTTGCATGCTTTCAGAAATCAAATACAAGTTCTTCTATCAGCCCTCATCTGCCTTTAACTGTGCAATTTTATCTAGCCTCCAGAACAAGTTCTCCAACCAGCCCTCATCTGCCTTGGACAGTGCAATTTTATCTGACCTCCAGAACAAGTTCTCCCAAAAGCGCTCATCTGCTTTAAACAGTGCAGTTTTATCTGACCTCCAGAACAAGTTCTCCCACCAGCCCTCATCTGCCCTTAACAGTACAATTTTAGCTGACTTCTAAACAACAAGTTCTCCCAAACAGCCCTCATCATTTAACAGTGCAATTTTATCAGACTTCTCCATAACAAGTTCTCCCAACAGTCATCGCCTGTCTTTATAACAGTGCAATTTATCTGACTTCTCCACAACAATGTCTCACAACAGCCCTCATCTGTCCTTATAACAGTGCAATTTATCTGACTTCTCCACAACAAATTCTCTCAACAGTCCTCATCTGTCCTTATAACAGTGCAATTTTATCTGACTTCTTCACAAGTTCTCCCAACAGTCCTTATAACAATGCAATTTTATCTAACTATCACCAGGGTAATTAATGTACTAATTACTTTAATTAAAGTACTAATTACTTTAATTAATGTAATTAAACTTCATAATATTTTATTTAGAATTTATTTAATTTCTTAATAATTTTAATATTGTGAATATCAGCAGTCTGAAAGAGTCAATTAATTATGTGGTTGGTATGAAGTGGTCATATCAGATTACTTGCACTCTCTCTGAGAATGGCCAACTGGGAGGCCCTGGAATGTGTTCTGCAAGTGGAAGCTGTGATCATGCTGCAGAAGCCTCCTTCTGATTATTGTTGTCAGTAGGGTCTCCATAGTTACACAGAATGTAGGGTTTGTAAGAGAGATTGTGATTGGTAGTTTTGAAAGTGGCTGGAGCATCATGGGAATGAAAGAAGGCATGATGGGAGAAATGGTTTGAAAGGGATATTTTGATTGGTTAGCAAAAAGGAGGGAAAGAGAACATGATGGGAAAGTAGCAAGGCTGCAGCAGTTGAATTTTAGATGTTGAATGATAAGGACTGCTATGTGTTAAGAAGAATTTAAATAAGTTTTGGCGCTAAAATGTGAACTAGAAAGAATGTAGAGAAAGTGAAATAAACTCTAAAGATGTATTTGTAAATAGTGTAACTGCCAGGTGGGAGCATTGAGAATAAAGAAAAGAAACTAAGTAAATAAAAAGGTGAAAAATGGAACTTGGACTTAAGTTATATAACATGAGCTAATTCCCCATAACTCATTAAAGTTTAAGTAGCTCAAATGGAGTCTGGTTATATAACCTCACCTGTCCTTATAACAATACAATTTTATCTAACCTCCATAACAAGTTCTGCCAACAGCCCTCACCTGTCTTTATAACAATGCATTTTTATCTGACTTCACAACAAGTTTTCTCAACAGCACTCATCTGTCCTCCTGACAGTGCAATTTCATCTGACTTCTCCACAATGTTCTCCTAACAGCCCTCATCTGTCCTTATAACAGTGCAATTTTATCTGACTTTTCCACAAGTTCTCTCAATAGCCCATGTCTGTCCTTATAACCACAATTTTATCTGACTTCTCCATAACAAGTTCTCCTAACAGCCCTCATCTGTCCTTACAACAGTGCAATTTTATTTGACTTCTCCACAGAAGGTCTGCCAACAGTCCTCACCTGTCCTTATAACAGTGCAATTTTATCTGACCTCCACAAGATCTCTCAATAGCCCACATCTCTCCTTATAACTGCAATTTTATCAGACTTCTCCATAACAAGTTCTCCAAACAGTTCTCATCTGTCTTTATTACAGTGCCTTTTTATCTGACTTCTCCACAACAGGTTCTCTCAACAGTCCTTATTTTTCTTTATGACAGTGCAATTTGTCAGACTTCTCCATAACAAATTCTGCCAACAAACCTCATCTGTCCTTATAACAATGCAATTTTATCAGACTTCTCCACAACAAGTTCTCTCTACAGCTCTCATTTGTCCTTATAACAGTGCATTTTTATCTGACTTCTCCACAACAAGTTCTCCCAACGGTCCTAACAGTGCAATTTTGTTTGACTAATACATAACACGTTCTGCCAACAGTTTTTATATGTCCTTATAATTTTATCTGACTTCTTCACAACATATTCTTCCAACAGCCCTCATGTCTTTATAACAGTACAATTTTGTCTGATTTCTCCACACCAAGTTCTCCCAACAGCCCTCATCTGTCCTTATAACAGTGCAATTTATCTGACTTCTCCCCAACAAATTCTCTCAACAGCCCTCATCTGTCCTTATAACAGTACAGTTTTATCTAACTTCTCCAGAAAAGTTCACCCACCTGTCCTCATATGCCCTTATAAGAGTGCAATTTTGTCTGAATTATCCAGAACAAGTTCTTCCAAAGGTTCTCATCTGTCCTTATAACAGAGCAATTTTATCTGACTTCTCCACAAGAAGTTCACTCACCAGTCCTCATATGCCCTTTACTGTACAGTTTTATCTGACTTCTCCCCAATTAGTTCTCCCACCAGCCCTCATCTGCCCTTAACAGTAAAATTTTATCTGACTTCACCCAAATAAGTTCTCCCACCAGCCTTCATTTGCCCATAACAGTGCAATTTTATCTGACTTATCCAGAGTAAATTGGAGAATTACCTGCAAATAAGGAACATAATTCCAGGTGAGACTGGCTGACGGATAAACATTTCTCCCAAAAGCATAAAATTGTGGGTAATCATTAGAATTGCCTTGGTGAGGCAATTCTAATGATTACCCACAACATACTTTATCATAGAGAAAGAAGAAAAATATGATATATTTTGGTCAAAAGAGCATTTTATCTGGAACTATCAACCTGTTAGGATGCTACCTGTCAGAATTATCTTCCTATAATCAGCTTCATACTACTACCTAGGGTAAAAGCCTAACAGTGCTTATCATACTATTTTACAGGCAGACCTGTGTACTTATTAAACTAGTAGTGTGCTCTTGGCTTAATTGAATTTTACATTACCCAGATAAGATTATAATTAAGGTGAAAATTTACGATAACTCTGTTATTTTTTTAACTGAACCATATCTTTTGGGTATACTCATTGGAATTGCCTCAGTGAGGCAATTCCAGTGAGAGAACCCACATATTTCGGTGCAAAAATAACAAATATTTATTCTGAATATTTCAGTTTTCTGGATTTATGTATATACTTGGGGTTAGGTAAAAAAAAAATCTTGAGAAGGCAACAAAAGTGTTCAGTTTATGTGGTGAAATAAAAACTTGATACTCGTAATTAAATTTGCATATTGCTTACCTTTTAATTGCGGAGGAAAAAATTAGATCTTCTGGAGCAAGGAATGTAGATGATTTTTCATGGATTTACAAAAAAAACAACAACAAGTATTATAACTTGGTTATGTTTTTCTGTAATTGTTAACCCTTAACCCTTAAAGCGCCAAGAAAAACTGCATCTGAAAATGTCGTCTGTTTATGTCGTCTGCTGAATATTCTTGCAAACTTTTCAACCCTATTTTTTGCATACCGGCAAACAGTGTGGACCCAGATCAGACTGCTCCTAAAGGAGCAGTCTGATCTGGGTTCACACTGTTTGAAGAAATGACTTTTAAAATCACAAGCAGAAGACAAAGCAGACGACAAGTGTTGTGATTGTCGCTTTAAGGGTTAAAGCGCCAATCACAACTGTAGCAGTCATCATTTGATTTTTTTTTTTTTTTTATTATTTATTTTTTGGGAAAATAAGGCTTGATATTTCATGTAGATCATCTGCCTAGTGGATGATTTGCATTAAATGTTCAATTCCTATTTTAGGCATTACATTTCGTGTGAATCAGCAGATGATTCACATAATATGTCAATCCTTGTTTTCACTGAAAAATAACAGAAAAAAATAGACTATCATCAGCTGCTAGTTTGCTTGGCACTTCAATGGTTATATCAAGTTGTATATACAAGCTGGGGATTCATAATTTTGGATAAAAGGACATTCAGAAGATGATTTGGTGTTATTTTTGCAACAAAACGCATCTTATTGAAAGACTTTGGAATGGCCTCTGTTCACAAGTTGAAGCATCAGGGTGGCCGATTGATTAGCACTCTCTGCTTAGGATCTCGAGGTCCCAGGTTTGAATCCCACTGGAGTGAATTCAGATCATGTCTGTACATCGCTTCATTGCACAGAGCCTTTTATTATTACCCTTCCATCATCTCAGTATAACTTAAATAATGTTGAAAGGGATGTAAAACACCAAACCATCATCTGCTCACAAGTTATGGTTGGTATAGCTTAACCCTTAAAGCATCAAGCAAAATTTGTAGCAGATGACATTCTAAAAAAAATTATTTTTCTTAGAAAATAAGCCTTGAAATTTCATGCTTGGCAGACGATTCCCATGAAATGTCAAGACTAATTTTCTACGAAAAAAAAAATATGTATATATATATATATATATTTAAGAGTGTCGTCTGCTGCTGCTGATTGGCGCTTTAAGGGTTAATGGGTAGTCATCGGAATTTGTTCTAACTATCCTTATAGTACATCAACTATCCTTATAGTACATCACCTAAACTTGAAGTATAGCAAATTCTACTGATGAAAAGGATATTCAGAATCATTTTTGCTTTCTAGAAAACATCTAAAGCCCTGTATTTAGTTATAATTAAAATAGCCTTGATGAGGCAGTTTTATTGAGTATGCACAGCATGATGCTTTGGTGCAAAAAATTATCCTAAGTTATCGCCATATCTAGAAAGATGATGATGCATTTTTCAATTAAAAAAAAAAAAAAAAATTAATGATTTTTTTTTTTAAATTGTACGAAACTGTCATATATTTCTCTTCATATTCATTGATCAATTTCTGATCATCATTACTATTATGGGTACTCTTAAGAAATAACACAACCAGCTTATTGAGTATCCATAACATGTATTTTCATTTCAGATATAGATCCTGAAAGAGCTTTTAGAAAACCTAAAGGCACAATCCCTTCATTCCACCAACAGTATAAAATCTTTCGATTTCTCTACTTGTTACACAACTATTCCTCATGATAAATTGAAATCTGAGTTAAAGGAATTTATCAACCAGTGTTTCTTCCATAAGAATGGTAACCGTCGCTTTCAGTATGTTGTCATTGGTTACAAAGATACATACTTTGTTCGGGATCACTCTGATGCACCACAAAAATACTCAGATGCAGATGTCATAAAAATGCTGGAATATCTAACATGGAGTTCGGCAAATGGATATTTCAGCAAACAATCGGTATACCGATGGGCACCGTTGCTTGCCGGCTTGTTTTTATACTTGTATGAGGCAGAGTTTGTACAAAGTCTCCTCAAAGCAGGCAAGAAACACCTTGCACAACAATTCAATTTCATCTACAGATATAAGCCGGCCTCGGTGGCTCAGTTGGATGCGCGTCCGACTGGAGACCAGGAGGTCATGGGTTCGACCCCCGCTGAGGTCGGCAACATTCTTTCGTGGAGATTGATCTTGAAATATTTTCTGCGGTCATTCTCTCCCTTCCGCTGATTCAAGAAGGGCAGTTGTCAGTTTCTGGCGAAAGAATGTGCACAATACTGGTTAACCGCTAAGAGGACTAAGCCTGCCCGTAAATGTGTGGTTTGGTAAACTGACCGCGCTCGACATGACCCCATTGGGTTGACTGGGCCGTAAAACCTCAACACAAACAAATCATCTACAGATATATAGATGATGTATTGTCTCTGAAAAACACAAAATTTGCAGAGTATTTGGAATTCTTCTATCTAGGTGAACTTGAAATAAAGGAAACAACAGAGACTGCAGCCTCATACTTGGATTGTTATCTCTACACTGACAATGGTAAGCTTACTGCTAGGCTTTACAACAAACAGGATGACTTCAATTTTCTCATTGTTAACTTTCCATTCCTGAGCAGTAATATCCGAGTAACATCCCTTCTGCACGAGCATACAGCGTTTACATTTCACAGCTAATCCATTATGCCAGAGCCTGTTCAAATTATCAGGACTTATGGAGCATGGGAAAGTGCTCACTACAAAGTTGTTGAGCCAGGGGTATCAAAAAACCAAACTGGTAGCAACACTTAAGAAGTTCTGTGGGAGACATCATGATCTGGTCAATCCCTACAATGTGGCAGTTTCCAGAATTGTTTCTAATGTTTTTGCCAATTAATGACAAGCCATAAGTAGACTTCCAAAATCCCGGACATACACTTCTACATTTCCTTCATTCAGGCCTATGGGCATGATGGGTGAAGCTTGCTTACCAAGTAATGCTTATTATCTGCAGACTCCTGATTACACCCTTTATTCTGGGGTCCATGTCTGTTGGTCTGAACATTCTGATTCGTCATTCGTTTATGGATTTATGAGTTTGGATTATGGCTTGGGTACCATGACCACAACTACATTCCATAGTCTTCAGATTACAGCCAGTGTATATGTTGTGGGTAACCATTTGAATTGCATCAACTTGTTGATGCAATTCAAATGAGTACCCACAATGTATGCTTTTATAAAGAAAATCAGAAAAAAATTGCATAAACATCATCAAATTAGTAGGAAGATATAGAGGATATTTACTCTTTTGCTGTGAATACCATAAATATTGTCATCGAGTGTAATGAAAACATCTGTATTTTCACGAGTGTGAAGCACGAGTGAAAATTTGAATGTTTTCATTACCCGAGATAAAAAATTTTTTTGGTATTCACTGAAAAAGAGTAAATTTTCTTTTTATTTTTTTGTTTACACGCCAATGCGCGTTTCTGACGTCATAAATAACCTCACCAAACAAAACATGAACGTCATGGCGTCGACGCTCAGTGCTTTACATGTGAAACGCTGGAGAGACGACAAAAAAAAAAAAAAAATCGGCAAATCAAAATTATTTTGATACCAAAATGTTCCTTACATTCTAACTAAGAAAATGCATACCAACACTTGATACTTTAGTTAAGAAACAAAGAAGTTAGAGGTGTTCAAAAATCTGAAGTGGAGGTAAGATCCACATCTGAAACAATGAAGAAAACCAAAGTAGCCCAAAGCGAGGAGTGAAAATATAAATCGTATCAGTCACTATAGTGAAATGATACGATATCATTTCACTAGTGATTGATACCACTTTTATTTTCACCAGATATACATTGATTTCACCGCTAACAATAAAATAAACATATTTAACTACAAGTTTTCCTAGTAATATTTAAAAACCTAAACCCACAGTGCGGTAAATAGGCCAAATACGCTACCTCATATCTAGAGCAGTCAGCCTTTTCATTAGCAGGAGGCAGGAGGTTAAATTGCCATCTGCTGACTCTTCCAGCATGGCTGTCTGCTTTTATGGGCACTGGATACATTTGGTAGATTTTCTGCCATTTTTACAAGGGAGACAACTTTTGTATCTTTCGGTTTTCTTTCCTGCACTGCAATCCCCTTCCAAAAAGAGATTTACTCTAAAGGAGTCTACTCTAAAAGGAAAGAATTTGCTCCCACAGGGAGCAAATTCTTTCCTTTTAGAGTAGACCCCTTTTCAGAAGGAAGGCCAAAATATTATGAAAGAGTTGTTTCCCCTAATATTGTATGCATTCCTTACCTAACAGGTCTCCGTAAAGTTCTCTACTCTGCCCTCTACTTAACGATTTGAGCCTCCTACTTTCAAATTTAATGAAAAGGCTGGCAGTGATCATTTTTGTCTGACTTCAAAGAAACATATTGTCTTACTGACAGCGATTGCATTTGTGTGCATTAGAAATAATTACAGCAGCGCTTGCAAGCTTGTAATTGTGAAAAAAGGCAGTAATACAAGCTATTTTATATCAGTTTTAATGTATCAGCAAACTGTTGGATACCAATAGACTTGTGCCGACTAAAGTGAATTATTTCTGCACATGATTTAGTGTTTACCTTAAAGTGCTTATAACAACTGTAGTAGACAACATTTAATTCTTTTTGGGGGAGGGGGGCTTTTTCAGAGAAAGTTTTGCCAGGCATTTCACGTTTAATTGCAGCTGTGCCATTGTGTCTTGTCATTGTCCTTCATCTTTTGTGACTTGGGAAGGCTGTATGAAGCATCTGGATGGCCAAGTGGTTAGCTGTCCGAATTCTGGATCATGGGATTTGGGGTTTGAGTTCTGCTGGATGCAGAATTCAGCTTGTGACTGCACAGTGCTTCATTGCAGAGAGCCTTTCATTATCGTCCACCCATCATCTCAAGATGACTTAAATAATGTTGAAAGGGACATAAAACACCAATCATCGTCATTGGGAAGGCTGTGCTTCATGATTGTGACCTTTCCTAAGTAACTTCATTTATAACTGACATTTCATGTGAATCATCAGCCTAGAAGATGACTCACATGAAATGCCAAGTCTCATTTTCACAGAAAATAATGTAAAGAAAAAAAAATTAAAAAGTTGTCTGTTACTATCTTGCTCAGTACTTTAAACTTTAACCCATTGTAGACTGAATGAACTCACCCTACTATATATTGGAAGAGTCCAACTTCAAGGTTAGGTAGGTCAGGCTATGAGATTTAGTTCTTCCTAGGGAAAAATGGCTGCACTGTTTGCCAATTACCCTTTTAGGGGTCTCCCGACTACAATGGGTTAAGGGAGAAACAATCCTGGTAGGAATAATTCCAGTTACATCACAAACCTTAATTGCTGTCACACTGATGTTTCATTTGATTGAATTTTTGGTAGGACCTTACTTACTTACACTGTGAGTCAGTTTTGCATGTTGCTTAGCTCCAGATGTGTATGATAATGTATGAATATTTTTCATATTTCTGCATAAAACATTGGTTGTGGGTACTCATTAGAAACACCTGGGCAAGGCACTTCTAATGAGTGCCATAACATATGTTTCAAGCAGAAATAAGAAAAATATTTGCTTGATACCACTCCTTGTCTGAAGCTATGGTTGTACTTACGCAACAGTGTCTTGGGTGAGAAATGATTCTGGGCCCAGTTGTTCAAATCTGAACGAAGTTGTTGGCTAACATGGTGTTAAAATTTCAGTCTTGAAATATGGCAAATACATAGATATTTTTTGCTGAAAAAATGTGAGTAGCTTTTGCATTGCAAAAGCTACCCACATTTTTGTAACAAAAATATCAATGTATTTAAAAATACCATTACTGCAATGGTTAACGAGTTTGTCATTAACAAGCTCATTAAGCTAACAATACTTTGAACAACTGGGCCCTGAATTTACGACTATGCTTTAGTATTATGTTGAATTGTATGACATTTCAACTTTCACTTGAAATTAACGACTTATTATAAGTGCTGATTAACTTTGAGTTATTGTGTGTAGGTGTTTATTAGAAATAAATCTTATCACTTAGACTAAATTTCAGTTATAGCTTATGAGACTAAATTTCAGTTATAGCTTATGCTATCAAAACGAGTTTAACTGGACATTGAAATTAGTGACTTAATTGCCAACTAATACTGCTAGTTATTTTTTTTTTGTTATGACTTAGTGTTGAGTGTCGGAATGAGAAAAAATTCTGAGCAAGTGGACTAAATTACAGTTATACTTATGCTATCAAATCTGAGTTTTAACTTGCTTTTGAAGTTGGTGACTTAAGTGCTGACTTACTGACAGTTATTTTTTTCATGTTATGACTTAGTATGCAATGTCAGAGTGAGAAATAATTCTGATCAATTACAGTTACGGATTAAATTGAATATTTTACTTACCTTTGAAATAAGTGACTTGATTAAGTGCGTGCTGATGACAAAGTGATTTTTACAACGTACACTCTGTTGAAGAATAAAAGTGAGTTTGAAACAATTACATCTTTCAGTTTTTAACTGACTACAGGCTTAAATGAATTCTGGAGAGAAGAATTTGATGTTTGCCAGAAAGAATGAGGTAAGAGCTAAAGATAATTTAAGTGATAAATATGGGCCAGCACATAAGAAAAGGGTACGTATCACATAGGCGACCAGCAAAGGCTCAGGCAAGCCTGCGCATAAGCGCAGTCTTGCCAGAGCCTTTGCTGTTTGCAGACATGTAGTAGAGACCTTGTGGAAGCTTCAGGTAAAAAAATGCATGTCTGTAGCCCAAATAGGGGACTGCTCATTTGCATTTAAAGAACCACAAACCAGAAAACTATAAGGTCCCTTTTTTATGTTCCAGCTCATATATGAGCCATGGTTAGAGAAAATACACCTTATAAGATGCACTCATTGAAGATCATGCAATCCTGTCATTATACCGTATTCTACCTAATTACTGCACTGTGCACTTAGGTTTTTCAAAATTACTGGGAACACTCATTTATGGTAGAATATGTATCTACCTACCAAGGATACACTATAAAAAAGATCAGAAAAAGACATTTGATGATGATTATGTGATGTTTTCCTATTTTCTTTATAAAGGTATATGTTGTGGGTACTCATTTGAATTGCATCGACAAGTCGATGCAATTCAAATGAATACCCACAACATACTCACAGCATATGTTGTGGGTACTCCTAGACTTGTCGGTGCAATTATAAAGAAGTAGACAAAAAGTACACTAGCTGTAATCTGAAGACTACAGAATTGCTTGTCTGTGTGCTATATGGGTATTTGCGGTAATTAGATCAAATACGGTATTTGATATTTTCATTATATATCATAACACCAGATAGGGGTATCTAGGTAGATATTTTCTGTTATTTCTCCACAGAAATGTGGGTACCAGGGATCAATTTTAGCACTTGCTAACTTGCTAAATGCTAGTTAATTTCCTCAAAAAGCAAGCTGCAATTTCCATCACTTGCTAATTCTAGCAAGTTGGAAAGATTCTCTTTAATTGGTGGAACCTGAGGCATTGTTGCTGAAGTTCTGCAATTTCTTTTCCAAAAGCAATGACAATATTTTTTCCAGAAAACAGGTTTTGACATTACATGCAAATTGTCTCCATAGGAGACAATTTGCTTGTAATGTCAAAACCTGTTTTCTGAGAAAAATAAGAAAAATATTTTTAATTGTCTGCTGAAATTTTTACCCAGAGTGCTAAGGTTTAAAGCCACATTTAACAGTGTTTACAAGTGTGAAAAAGCAAGTTGGCTGAAAGGTTTAGCAAGTAAAAAATAATGTGACTTGCTAATTTTAGCAAGCTGTCAAAAAGGTTAAATTTGAGCCCTGGGTACTTATTAGAAGTGCCTCGTCTTCGGAAGCCAACAGATCTGGATTTACACTGTTTGCAAAGGCAGGGCACATCCAGGCTCAGCAGGACAAGACTTCAAACTGGTTCTCACAGAGTTTTTCTGTCCAAGTTTTGTGTCTGGCTGTAAATTCAAGAAACTCCATTATTTTCATTCTGTCACTGAAATTCAGGGGTGCATATTGAATGGCTCTGAATTTGTTGTAACTCAAAACCTTTCAAGCACCCAAAACCTTCCAAGCACCATTCGACATTGTAGCAGAAAACAAGGTTTGAGATTTCATGCGAATCATCTGCTGGGCAGGTGATTCAAATTAAATGTCTGGTCTTATTTTCTTGGAATATCTAAAATATTTTAGACTGTTATCTGCTTCTGTTTTGATTGGCGATTTAAGCGTTGGGCCCAGTTGTTCAAAGTGTCGTTAGCTTAGCGAGCTTGTTAAGGGTCATTTCGTTAACTGATTCAATACACATTATTCTAATATTTTTTGCTGAAAAAATGTGAGTAGCCTTTGCACTGCAAAAGCTACTCACATTTTTTCAGCGAAAAATTGCAGCATATTAGAGTATCAAACGATGTAAATTTTAACGATGTCGTTAGCTTTGAACAACTGGGCCCTGATTTTTTTAAACTTTGTAGATTGTTTTACTGCCTTATGCCGATGTTAATGTGATATAGGGAAGCGTCTCATCTGTATAGTCAAGCAGTTTGAGCTTCTGTCGTCAAATCACAAGGTCCCAGATTTGGATCCTGCTAGAGGCGCCTCATTATACAGAACCTTTCATTACCACTACTCCATTGTCTCAGAATGACAAAGACTCCATATTCCTCAAAAATAAACATTTTTTATCCAAAAAAGGTTTAATAAATTGATATATGGTATTAATATATTCATAAAATATGGCGTCAGACAGCCTGAAAAAAATTCAGTTAGCCTCTTGTATCCCTGAATTAATGTTGGCAGCATTAATTCAGGGATACTATAAAAAATCATTTCATTTCAAGAAAGGCAGACTAAACTGAAATTTTACAGGCTGTCAGGTGCCACATTTTATGACTGTATCAATACCATATATCTAAACTTTTCTTTGATAATAAAACATCTATTTTTAGCTCACCTGAACTATGCTCCGGATGGGCTATTGTGATCACTTTTGGTCCATCCTCCATCCGTGCGTTAACATTTTCAAACGTCTTCTCCTTTGAAGCCGCTGAGCCAATTTTGCTCAAATTTCATATGGAGCCTCCTTAGGTTGGGGGAACGAAAGATTGCTAAAACGGTTGCGGTCTGTTGACCAAGATGGCCGCCATGCCCATATATAATAAAAACCTTTAAAAAATCTTCTTCTCCAGAACCAAGAACGCCTTGGGGCTGAATCTTTGCATAAATCATCGGGGACGAGAGGTCTACCGAAATTGTTCAAATAATTGTTGTACATTGATGTTTGACCTTTTTTACAGCGAGGTTGTTTGCTTCCCAATGCATTTGTATGGGCACCATACATTTGTATGGGGAAAACTGTTGAGAATTTCAAATGACTGCTCTGAAGCCTCTTGGCCAATTTTGGTCAAATTTCATGTGGAGCCTCCTTAGGTTGGGGGAGTGAAAGATTGCTAAAATTGTTGCGGTCCATTGACCAAGATGGCTGCCATGCCCATATATGGCAAAAACCTTTAAAAATCTTCTTCTCCAGAACCGAGGATGCCTTGGGGCTGAATCTTTGCACAAATCATTAGGGACGGGAGATCTACCAAAATTGCTAAAATGATGGTCGTACATTGATGTTTGACTTTTTTATGGCGAGGTCAAGTTTGCTTCCCTATGCATTTGTATGGGCACCATACATTTGTATGGGAAAAATGTTGAGAATTTCAAACGACTTCTCCTCTGAAGTCTCTGGGCCAATGTTGCTCAAATTTCATTTGGAGCCTCCTTAGGTTGGGGGAAAGAAAGATTGCTAAAATGGTCGAGGTCCATTGACCAAGATGGCTGCCATGCCCATATATGGTAAAACCTTTAAAAATCTTCTTCTCCAGAACCAAATGAGCCCTTAGGCCTTACCTTTGCACAAATCCTCGGGGACAGGAGATCTACCAAAATTGCTAAAATGATGGTCCAACGTTGACATTTGACCTTTTTTTGGCAAGGTCAAATTTGCTTCTCATGCATTTGTATGGGCCCTATACATTTATATGGGAAAAACTGTTGAGAATTCATATTTTGGACATCTCCTCTATAATCCAATTGAATCGAAACTTGATGACGAGCATTAGCCTGCTTATGAGACACACAATAGCTAAATGAGCCAACAAAAAAATCCAAGATGGCCACCACAGCCGCCAGCTTGTAAATCAATTTTCGACATCTCTTCTCAAACCGTAGATCACTTTGAGCCAAAACTTGCTCTGTAGCAACAGAATGACTTCTGGATCGAAACAAGGTAAAATTGTGCCGATCAAAAATCCAAGATGGCCGCAATGGTTACGCTCCATTGAACAAGATGGCCACCAGAGCTGAAAAATAGAAAATCTTCAAACGACATCTCGTCCTTGGCCAGTGGCCTGACTTCAAAATATTTGCACAGAAGTATTCCACCAATGGCCCTCAACCAAAATTACTAAAATGGCTCCGCTAGGCTGAACAAAATGGCTACCAGCGCTAAAACAAAACAAACCTTTAAAAGATATCTCCTCCGCAGCCAGTGTCCTGATTTCAAAGTAATTTCGCAGAAGTGTTCCTCTTATGGCCCTTTACCAAAATTGCTAAAAAAGTTCTGCTTGGCTGAACAAAATGGCAGCCAGAGCTAAAAATAGAAGAAAAAAAAACCTTTAAACATCTCCTCCTTGGCCAGTGGCCTGATTTCAAAATGATTTCACCAGAGCTAAAAATAGAAAAAAACCTTTAAACGACATCTCCATGGCCAGTGGCAAGATTTCAAAATAATTTCACATCATTGTTCCTCTTATGCCCCTTTGCCAAAATTGCTAAAATCTGCTCTGCTGAACAAAATGGTTGCCAGAGCTAAAAATAGAAAAAAAAAACCTTTAAAAGACAGGATAAGTAGATGAACCAAATGACTTCTGAAAAGCATCCAAACTTTTTTATACTTGTGACATTTTGAAAAATTTCGGCAAGATATCTCAAAAACTGTTTAAGCCATTGCCTTGTCATAAGAATATTGGAAAAATGTTGCATGCCATCTGCATACCTGCAGTGGTAGTTTCATTCAGGTGAGCGAGTTGTGGCCTGTGGGCCTCTTGTTGAGGAATATAGAGCCTTTAAATAATATTGAAAGAGATGTAAAACACCAAATCATGATGTGGGATTTTTTGCTAACACATTTTTGCCTGAGTTACATCCCCCTTTGGTAGAATAACAAGCGAGTGCAGTTCCTTCAACAGTTTTGGTCATGTTCTACCGAAATTTTGCAGTTTGTCATTTTCATGAGATGTACTTCTGCCTTTAGGATGGGAGGAGTTTTTCAGCATAATTTAATGAGGCATATATATGGCAGAAGGAAGCTAGTAGCAACTTTCTCACATATGATCACAAAATTCCCTTGTCTAAAAGTGCTGATAAATTTTGTTGTTTACTTTTTAACTATATTCTAATAATATAAAACCAACAAAAAATTCTTAACCCTAGTCCTACCAAACCCGGATATACCCTGTGTTTACAAACAGTGTAGATCCAGATCAGTTGGCCAGTTGGCTTCTGAAGAAGCCAACTGATCTGGATCTGCACTGTTTGCCATTAAGTACCTGAATATGTAGCAACAATGGCTCAAGTAATCTGATTTGCTGAAAATTGGAAGTGGGCATGGCATTTTAATTAATTCAGCATGACAAGGGCTAACATTTAGTATGGGGTTGATAAGAGTTGGTATTTTTTATCTCTCCTGATCCGAAGGCGCATGATGATCTATTGTGATCATAATCAGTCCATCCGTCATCCATTTGGCATCCATCCACACCAACAAGCAACAACCACTGTACCCAGAATTTGCAGGTCCAATTTTCCACTGTGGTCTATCTACACTGGCAATTTCGTTGCTTAAACCAGCGTTTACCCTTGTCCTGCTGGATAAATTAACATGCCACACCCTTTTCAAATTTACAGCCAATCAGATAACTTGATCCAGATTGTTGATATAAATTTACATACTGAATGGCAAACAGTGTAGATCCAGATCAGTTGGCTTCTTCAGAAAGGCAGGGTATATCCGGTTTCAGCAGGACAAGGGTTAAGGTAAACATGTTCATAATGACAAGTAGAAATAGAAACTAAAACTCTTGCCTCTGATTGGTTTTGCTCCGAAAATGGATATTTATATTGTCAAATTTTCAGATCATATAAGGCATTCTACAGATATTATCATAGTCAGACAAGAAATTGCGAATTCCGCTGAGGTGCTTCTAATGAGTACCCACAACATATGTTCTAATCAGTACCCACAACATATGTTTTCATGGAGCTGGGCCTTTCCTGTCTGGAGAGGTGATAACACCCTTTTCACTTGCTATGACTCAATTAGTTTACTTGTTATTGTTGTAAATTGCAGTAATGAACAAGCAATTGAGTTTCTCCTAAGTAAACACACAAAAGAGCATGTAAACAGGTAAACAAGGTGCTTTTGTTTTCAAACCACAGGTCAGTCATACAGAGTAATTGCTCAAGACCTGACTGACTGAATTATGAGTCTGATAGCGGCATCCACATTTTTTTTTGCTGTCCTTACCTTTTTATTAAAAAGGTAACACACACACACACACACACACACACACACACACACACACACACACACACACACACACACACACACACACGGAGGCTACAAAGGGTGCATTTTAAGTGCTGTACTGTCCTTGATAAAAATATCAAGATCACAAAAACTTAATCAATCTTTAATGCTTTCCCCATTAGTGGCAACTTTTGTCGTCTGCTGATAACCTTTGCAAACAGTTTGGACCCAGATCAGGCCCGACGTTTTGTCGGGCCTGATCTGGATCCAAACTGTTTGACACTCTGATGGTATTCCTGAAAGATTTTTTTTTAAAAAAAAGTTAATTTAAAACAAATCCGCGGACGACAAAAAAGCATGCAAAATTACCCAGCATGCAAAGAGTTAAGTATGTCCCAATGTTGTAGCATTGCAAGTTTAGTGAAAATCTGATCAGTGCCTTGCTAGAAAGACAATGCACTTCAAATTAATTATCGGTAATGATATAAGAAAATGATTGGGCTTTTAAGATCCAGAAGAAGTGTCCTTGTTTTGAATGATGTCATTACCACCTAGTTAAATAAGCAAAAATTAAGTAAGTCACAACATTTTATTGCTTTATACCTTACTTGTGTTCATTTGCATATAACCCATTGTATTCTGAATAGACTCTCCCACACTATATATTGGAAGAGTCCAATTTCAGTTTTCGGTACGTCCGACTGATTTACATATTCCTAGAGAAAAATGGCTATACTAGTTGCAAACAGTGGAGACCCTGATCAGATGCCACATTCTGTGGCTTCTGATCTTGGTCTGCACTGTTTGCCAGTTACCCTTTTACAGGTCTCCCGACTACAATGGGTTAAAGTGTCAGCTAACAATTGAGCAGTGTAATCCTGTCAACAAGTGGCTTTTATCAGTGTCTTCCAAAAATTGAATATCTTAATTAAATATTCAAAATGGCAGCACCCTTGCTCACAGATATAAATAAATGTAAACTACAATATCTTGCTTATGTGGGCTGGGTGGCCTAGTGGTTAGCGCACTTGACTTTCAAGCAAGATATCGTGGGTTTGAATCCCGCTCAGGTCAAGACAGATTTTCAGACCATTAGTACGCCTAGCTCATACCTGACGTGCCTTCAGTTGAGTATAAAGTGGACAGGGCGTTGCTTGGTGACAGACAGCGGCACCAAGTGCACATGGGTGATCCATGAAAGCAAGGCTGTACAAATACATGTACATAACAATCGCCACTGCCTCTAGGTGCCTGGTAGAGTTATAAATCCGCACAACAACAAACAACAAATATCTTGCTTATTTCTTAACCAATTTTGATCACATTTGCGCCAAGATGCTTGTTTCCTAAAGCTGAATATTTTAAGGCATACATTACATTTAGTATACCTTTCCTTTTAAGAAGAATCGATCCTCTCAGAAGATTTTAAAGTTTAGGATAAGTACAGTGTCTTAACCCTAGTCCTACTGAACCCGGATATGCCCTGCCTTTGCAAACAGTGTAGATCCAGATCAGTTGGCTTCTGAAGAAGCCACGTGATGTGGATCTGCACTGTTTGTATTCAGTATTTGAATTTGTGTCAACAACTTGGATCAAGTAATCTGATTGGCTGAAAATTAGAAGTGGGCTTGGCATCTTAATTTATTCAGCAGGACAAAGGTTAAGTAATAAGGATGATTACAATACCAATAAACTGTGGTGGGACACTAACAATTGACCTTCACCACTCTCTGGGCAAATTCAGCAGATGACAAATTGATGACATTTTTCTTATTTTTCCCAAGAGAACAGGTATAGGATTTGACATTTCAGTTTGCTGCATGAAAATTTATCTATTTGCATACAGCATACATGAGTTGGTGAACTTATATTCTTATGCTTAGCTCTCTGTGTAATTTTCAGCAGACAGCATTTTTGAAATGTTGTTCTTATTTTTCCCAGACAGCAGGATTTGAAATTTCATGCAAATTCTCTCCAATGGAGACAATTTGAATAAAATGTCTAATCTTGTTTCCTGCGAAAAATAAGAAAACATTTCAAAATGTTGTCTGCAGAAATTTTTACCTGGAGTGCTATACATAAAACAGTTCAAGTTGTTAGCTTTGTCCTTCTGTAAGAAGCAGTAACATTTCACTTGCTGATTGTTACTGCAGGCCACCAGTCATTAAGATATACTTGATGGAATACTTTTTTTACCACCTGTCAGCAGTTACCTTTGGTATTGTGATAAGAAGAAACAAGAATCTGTCATTCAGAGGTTTTGAATTTCAAGCTGATTTTCTAACAGAACCTGACTTGTTTTCAACAAGGACTAATCTGTTAACTCTTAGTTAGAATTTAGCAGATGGCAAATGGGCAGAATCTGTGAGGCAAAGAACTGCTTATGCCATACTGCTGGCATGTGCATTTGTAGGAGCATTTAGCTTTTGAGTTAGCTGTTAACATGAACACAATTTTTACACTTGTGTTGTTAGGTCAGGTAATTCTTTGACCCTTAAAGCACCAATCACAACTGCAGCAGACTATATTTTGAAATATTTTTTTTTAATTTTTCACAGAAAACAAGTCTTGATATTTCATGTGAATCGTCTGCCAAACAGACGATTCACATGAAATATCAAGACTTGTTTTCTTTGAAAAATTAAAAAAATAAAAATAAATATCATCTGCTACAAATTTTGCTTGGCACTTTAAGGGTTAAGTTTTCACAGGATAGTGGTGGGGTATTATGGTTTCATATTGGACTTCCTTGTGTCTGTCCGTCTGTTGAGCTGTCTTTTGTATGTTTGTCCATCCATTTGTTTTCAGATGATGACTTCAGTAAACATCAATAGATTTTCACCAAACTTGGTATGGGCATTGATATTATGAATATCTGGTTTGGTATAGCTAATGGGCAAATTTCATTGATTTTTGACGGAGTTATCTGCCAGCAGCATGTCAGTATTATCATTTCCTGAAGATAACTTGAGTAAATGTTAATGAATTTTCATAAATCTTGGTTTGTGCTTTGATATTGTAGAGGTCTGGTTTGGGTTTGCTAATGGGAAATGTTTGTCAATTTCTGATAGAATTATCTGCCCACCGCACGTCTGGATTTTCATTTCAGGATAATAACTTTAGTAAATAGTTTATGGATTTTCACCAAACTTGGTATGTGTATTGATATGGTAGAGATCTGGTTTGGGATTGCAAATGGGCAGATTTCTTAATTTTTGACAGTTATCTGCCTGCTACACATCCATATTTTCATTTCTGGATGATAAATTCAGTAAGTATCAATGGATTTTCACCAAATTTGGTTTGTACATTGATATTTTGGAGATCTTGTTTGGGATTGCAAATGGGCAAATTACATCAACTTTTGACAGAGTTGTCTGCCCACCGCGCAATAATGGCAGGGTATTATTGTGTCACGCTTTTATTTATACTTGAACCAAAGCAGTGAGAATAGTGGACCACATCATCACTATATTACACTGACCTACTTTTCATGCCTCACTGACTTAATTAATTTTGTGCTCAAGCCGGCCTTGGTGGTTCAGTCAGAAGATGTTCAGTTGGAGATCAGGAGGTACTGGTTCAATCCCTGCAGTGTCCGGCAACATTCTACTGTGAGATTGCTCATGAAATATTTTCTGTGGTCATTCTCTTCCTCCCACTGATTCAAGAAGGGCAGTTGTCAGTTTCTGGCAAAAGGATATGCACTAGTACTGGTTTACCTCTCAGAGGACTAAGCCTTCCCAGGAAAAGTGTGATTAGGTAAAATGACCAGCTTGGCATTACTGTAATGGGTTGACTGGGCCCCAAAACCTCAACTCAAAATTTTGTGTCCACCTGGAGCATTTAGGCAATTCCAGTCAGTACCGACAAGATATGTTTTGATGCCAAATTGATAAGAAATACCATCTGAACTCCCCTTTATCTGAACCAATGACTATACAGTGGTTTGATGAATAATCACCTATCAACAAAAGACACCTCCCTATAACTCGCTTTGCAAATTCCCCACTGCAGTTTACTATATATCTGGCTCCTCTACAGTGGTCGCCACTTTTCAACAGCCAGTTTCATGTTAGCAATTTGAGTGTAAGTTTTTCAGGTGAGGGCATCCGTGTCCTTTGGACGCATTTCTAATTGTTTTGCTTTTTTTGCTGTAACCTGGATTACCTTGTTCTAGACTTTGTGATATTCCAGTTTAGTGTTCAGTAATTATTTTTCTTGGGAGTTGAGCCTGCTAAAGAGCCTTGCATGATATGTTTAATCATAATATAATTCCATTGCACTTAAAATGATTAATGTGTTGTTAGTTTTTAAGACAGATGAGTGTAAACAAATTATTGATCAATTACAAGAGAAAAGGTGTTTTGGGGGCATATTTGGACAAAGAATATGCATTTGTTTTTAATCCCCAGACATGCAAAGTATGTCGAGGGGTATATATCATTGGTTCGTTCATATGTTCAGTCTTTTGTTCATCTTTCCATCATGTTCTTGGAACCCAAGGGTCAAAGTTTTTGCATCAAAGTTTATAAGACCTTACATTATAAAGACCCTTTGATGGATTTCATTGATATTTGGCATGATGGTAGATATAGATCTAAAATATTACTCAAAACCATCTCCACCCCTGGATTTGACCTTGAGGTCAAGGTCACAGACAATTTGCATATAAACGTCAATTTTTTAGACTTAAGTTTATATAGCTATATTATTAAGACCCTTTAATAAATTTCATGTATATTTGGTTTGATGGTAGATATAGATCTAGAGTTTTACTAGAGTAATCCCCACCTTGGGGTGTGACCTACAGGTCAAGGTCACAGACAGAATTTTCATATAAAAATCAAAATGTTTGCATTTAATTTTATATAGCTATGATGAATTTCATTTATATTTAATATGATAGTAGATATAGGCTTAAAGTTTTACACAGAGTAATTTCCATCCCGGGCTATGACCTTGAGGTTAAGGTCACAAACTTATTTTCATATAAAAGTTAAACTTTTGCATTAAAGTTTACATAGCTATATCATCAAGATCTTTTGATTGATTACATTTATATTTGTCATGATGGTATATGTATAGGTCTGAAGTTTTTTTCAGTGCCATCCCCAAACTGGGCCATGGCTTTGAGGTCAAGGTCACAGACTTAGATTTTTCATACAAATGTCGTTTTTGCTTATATTATAAAGACTGATTGATTTCACTGGTATTTGTTATGATGATATTTATAGGTCTTAAGTTTTATTTAGCATGATCCCTGCACCTGTGCTTTACCTTTGAGGTCAAGGTCATGGGCTTCACATAATGTGTGACTTAATTCTTTCTGATGTTGAATTAATATAGCATATAATTGCCATCTCCTGAGTTAAAGCTACATACTTTGTGCTTTTTCAAAAGAGGTGGTAGCATTGATCAGGAGTATATCTGCCCGCACTGGGTGCTTTGTCTAGTTTTTTTGTCTACATTCATGCTTATATATATATATGTTTTACCATACCAGATCATGCTTGTTAGTAATTAGGCACTAAATACTTTGAAATATTTTTTCTTTTTTGCTTCTCAGTAAATAGAATTTCACATTTCCTAAGGAGACCATTTGCATCGAATGTAAAATCCTGTTTTCTTGAGACAACTTTTATGACCTATTTATCTTTTCCGGCACACCAAACCTCTTCAGTAAAGGGGTCTGCTCGAAAATGAAAGACTTTGCTCCCATTTAGGTTTACCAGTCTGATTTTTTTTTTTTGATGCATTAGAATTGATTTAAAAAATGAGGACATGAAACATACAGGTGCATTTAATACTGGTCTTTTCTTCTTGTTTTTGTCCCTTATATGGACCTGAAAAATGGACCTTCTAATGCAGCTGATTGCTTAATAGAGGCAGCCTTTAGGACAGGTTTGACTAAAATATATGTTGTCTCTAAGACAGGTTTGACTGAAAATTTTGTTGAGTCCTAAAACCCCCTACCATTCTCTGTTTCTTGGTTTTTATGTTTTGGGTGTTGATAATTCGATGTTTGTTCGGTTAAATGTCTGTCTTTGCTAAGATTAAGAAATCAGACATTGTTTACAAACACTCACTGTTTCTGGTATTCACAAGTAATTTTGCATAAAAAAGCATGTAAAACGTGCAGAATATGCAGAGCATTGTGTGAGAAAATTGTTCTCCAGGTATTGTTATATGGCTTCGCAATTTACGCAGAAATCTGATTGTTTTGTTATCGCCAAGCAGCATTGTAGCAGGCAACATTCTAATTTTTTTTATTACTATTTAGAGAAAACAAGGCTTGGCATTTCATCTGAATCATCTGCTTGGCTTTTCTCTAAAATAATTATTTCAAAGAACGTGTTGTCTGCTGTATTTAATCCTTAATCCTAGTCCTGCTGAACCCAGACATGCCCTGCCTTTGCAAACAGTGTAGATCCAGATCAGTTGGCTTCTGAAGAAGCCAACTGATCTGGATCTGCACTGTTTGTCATTAAGTATTTGAATTTCTATCAACAATCTGGATCAAGTAATCTGATTGGCTGAAAACTAGAAGTGGGTGTGGCATCTTAATTAATTCAGCATGACAAGGGTTAAAGTGCCAAGAAAAATTATAGCAGACAAAAGTAATTTTTAGCACACCAGTATGAAGTACAAGGAGAGCTATGATAGGATGAAAAGTGATACCCTGTGTCAGTTTTTGTACATAACATATGAAAAATGATGCACGGTATCCATTTTTGTACATTACATATGAAAAATGATACCCGTTATCAATTTTCTTACATCACATACGAAAAATGATGCCTGGTTTTCAGAGTTGCAGGAATACTAGTAGGGACAAAAAATGAAAATAGAATGACAAAATTATAATTTTTCACATTTTTATTTTGAAATAAAGTTCATTAAATTTTGCAAACAAAAGAACACCAAACTAATTTTTGGTCTGTGATTTTTTTTTTTTTTTTTTTTTTTGAGCACTGACAAGAATATCTTGCTCTCTTACTTACATCATAAAAGCCAGGTATTAACTTCTATAAAAAGACAGATATCTGTCTGAATCCCCTGCTTACCTAGACCCTTGAATAAGCCACTGGTATCTATCAAAGTTAAGGTGGAAACAGCTTTTTAGTTCTTTAACGTAATTGCCAGTTCTTTTGCAGACATTACAAAATTCTTACACAGGTAAAAGAAATTAATACCTTGCATTTAACTATTGCAGAAACTGTTGATTGGTTTTCTTCACCTGCTGAATTTAAATATCTGCACACAATATTTTTCTATTCTTTTCTTTCTCCCCTTGGAGATGGCTCAACAGGAACAAAATATTTTTAAGAGGGTTGTTAGGAAAACAACATCAGTCTTCACATCAACACAGGTCAGTCTGATCATGGTCTTCATTGATAATCATTACAGGCCCTAGTAGTTTATCATCATTTGAGCAAATTTCATTACAAAAAACATGCATATTCAAATATACTGAAAGATTTACCACCAAAAATCGTAAAATTTTCAGACAAAAATTTCTGATATTTTTCATATTTCTGCTCAAAACATAGGTTGTGGGTACATGTTAGAACTGCCACAATGAGGCGGTTCTAACGAGTACCCACAATCTATGTTTTTAAGCACAAATAAGAAAAATAATGTATACCCCTGTAAACCCCAGTTTTACTATATAAAAGTGGGGTTTAAGGGGGTCATCATTATATAGGCATGTTTTCGTGATGTGTTTGCCATTCCTTCCATCTGACTTTCAGTCTGAACATGCATCCGTCCATCTCTTTGTACATCAGTAAACTTTTACATTGATGTTTTGTGTTAACTCTTGTCCTGCTGAACCTGGATATACTCTGCCTTTGCAAACAGTGTAGATCCAGATGAGCTGGCTTCTGAAGCCTGCTGATCTGGGTCTGCACTGTTTGTTGATATAAATTCAGTATGTGTATTTATATCAACAATCTGGATTAAGTAATTGGATTGGCTGAAAATTAGAAGTGGGTGTGGCATCAATTTATTCAGCATGACAAGGGTTAAGTTTGCTATGCTTATAATTCTGAACGTCTCCTACATTATTATGCTTTACTATGATGTTTCACTGCTGAGGTAGAAAACCCTTTGTTGATTGAACATATGTTTGTAATTTGGAGCTGTATCAGAATTAACCCAAAAACTGAATAAACTCTCCTACACTATACATTGGAAGAGTCAATTTCGATTTTAGGTATGTCAGGCTATATGATGTAGATATTCCTACAGAAAAATGGTTGAACTGTTTGCAAACAGTGGAGACCCTGTATACTGAATAGACTCTCCCACACTATATATTGGAATAGTCCAGTTTCAATTTTAGGTATGTCCGGCTATGAGTACATATTCCTAGAGAAAAATGGCTAAACTATTTGCAAACAGTGGAGACCCTGATCAGACGGCGCGTTCTGTGGCATCTGATCTGGGTCTGCACTGTTTGATGATTACCCTTTTACGGGTATCCCGACTACAATGGGTTAATTTCACTCATAATTTTCATATGTGGTAAGTATTATTACGGGATGGAATGAGTGAGTATCCACAACTTACATTTTCATGGTGAAATCAGAAAAAATAATACCATAAATGTTCTAAAATTTCAAACACTTTATTCCCTACTCTTTTGGCCTAAATATTGCTTTTTATGCAGTAAATTCTTAAAAAACTAGTGGAATGGCAAACAGTGTAGACCCTGATCAGACTGCTCCTGAAGGATCAGTCTGATCTGGGTTTGCACTGTTCACATATACCATTTTGTCAGTAACTTTGGTGCACGAAATTTTAGGCCATTTACAGAGCTTTATCTGGAGATAAGAAATTTTGAGTCTCATTTATTATAAGTCTTCTCACTTTCAATGTTATGCCATTCTAAGGACCCCATTCATACAGTTATGATAAGATGTCTCTGTTTTCAAGATTTAAACCACTGTTCTGGGGCTGCATTTGAATGTTTCGTCTCTAACAAGACATCTTAATTCACTGTTCATGCAAATATATGAGCTTTTCAATAACAAATCAACTACATAAACAAAAGAAAAAAATATTAATTTTGAATGCACTTGATTCCTTAAAACTTTCCTGGAGACAGTCAAAAAATCACCAAACTATTTTTGAGTGGCATTTTAATATTGTACAATTGTTGGAGGCCATTTTGTTATTTTGGAATGAAGTCATGTAAGCCTAATGCTGATGATGTCATAATGTGAACAGTGATATTATTCATCTACTTGGAAATAGATGATTAGTGTAATAATACTGAAAAATCATAGAAAAAGATTGTTATTAAATGTGGCTGCAGCACCTATGCTTTGTGTAAATAACTTCTCTGAATTGGACTATAGTGAAATGACAGAACATATAATTCCAGGATAACTTATTCAGAGCAAAGGGAATATAAACAAAAAAGTAATACTTAGCCCATTGGGTTAAAATTTCAGCAGACAACATTTTGAAGTATTTTTCTTATTTTTCCCAGAAAACAGGTTTTTGCATTTCATGCAAATTGTCTCCATTGGAGACAATTTGCATGAAATGTCAAATACTGTTTTCTTAGAAAAATACCATCACTTTGTCATTTGTGTAATTTGTTTATATAAATCACAGCTCTGAATAAGACTACAGTCAAACCTGTCTTAAGCAGCCACCCATGGGAAGCTTAAAAAGTGGCTGCTGAAGGCAGGTGGCTGCTTAATACAGTTCAAATATATAGGTATATGAATTTTGGGGCAACTTTCCTCTGGCTGCTTAATACAGGTTGGCTGCTTAATAGAGGTGACCACTAACACAGGTTTGACTGTATATTTAAATCACAAAACATAATTCCAGAATATCTTTATTCAGAGCCCTAACACTTAGCAAACAGGGTAAAAAATTTAGCATGCAACATTTTGAAGTATTTTTCTTAATATGTAAAATGAAGACAATTTGCATGAAATACTGAATCCTATTTTCTGGGAAAAATAAAAAAAACAATTTGTCATTTGTGTAATTTCCTAAAATTTTACAACATTTGAAGTATTTTTCTTATTTTTTCCATTTTGAAGTATTTTTCTTATTTTTCCCAGAAAACAGGTTTTGGCATTTCATGCAAATTGTCTCCAGTAGAGACAATTTGCATGAAATGTCTAATCCTGTTTACTGGGAAAAATAAGAAATTTGTTGTCTGCATAATTTTCCCATAGAGTGGTAAACCTAAACAGCAAACCCTCGTTAAAACGACAGCATTTGTTCCTAAAGATGTTGCCATTATAATGAATTTGCTGTTGTAAAGAATCCTAAATTGACATAATGATATGTGAGAAAGACCTTGTTTTATTCTCATTTCCTCATAGAACATGCATTTTGGATATTTGTTAAAATTGCCTCAGTGAGGTGATTCTAACAAATATCCAAAACATATGTTTCTTTACAGTATTAAATACAATATTCTTGCACAATTTGTGACTAATTGTTACCTTTTAAGCGATGGTTTTGTGAGAGTCAAATTGTCATTATAACAAATTTTATGATTGTATCAAGTGTCGATATAAAGAGGGTTGTCTGTAGTTTGTGTAAATAACTCTCTGAATCAGACAATATTGAAATCACAGAACATATAATTCCAGAATAACTTAACCCTGGTCCTGCTGATCCCGGATATACCCTGCCTTTGCAAACAGTGTAGATCCAGATCAGTTGGCTTCTGAAGAAGCCAACTGATCTGGATCTGCATGGTTTGTCATTAAGTATGTGAATTTATATCAACAACCTGGATCAAGTAATCTGATTGGCTGAAATTTAGAAGTGGGCGTGGCATCTTAATTTATTCAGCATGACAAGGGATTAATTCAGAGCCAGAGGAATATAAACTAAGCACTAATCTGTTCCATCAATCTGTTTTAGTAGTGATTAGGGTTTAAGATAGTTTCTTTTCTGAAGTTTTTGTTTGTTGTTGTTTGCGATTAATTATACTTGCAGATGTATCTCTCGAGCTTGTCATCTTCAAACCAAATGTTGTTTTGTTTATACGATAGATCTACATCATGTGAACTAGTTCTGCAAGCAGATTAACATATGCAGAAGTTTTATCAGATCTTAGAATAACTACAAATGAGGTGCACTGTCAAAAAACCTACCTTCAGATTTGCGCGTCAAGCCAAGATTCAGATCAGCATGCATATTCATGCAGTCTAATTAAAACTTTAACCGGGCACATTTTGATTAGCCAAGTATGATAAGTTTCTTTATGCATACAAAGAAGACTGATCAGACTGTGTGGCTACACAGGCTGAATTGAGTTTTTGTTGCTTGCACACGTCAGAAGACACATTTCTAACGTTGTAGCTCCGATTGTATGTTAACCCTTAAAGTGCTAAGCAAACATGTTGAAGACGACATTCAATTTTTTTTTTTTTTATTATCTTTTTTTTTAGAGAAAATAAACCTTGGCATTTCATGTGAATTGTCTGCTAGGCAGATGATTCACATGAAATGCCAAGTCTTATTTTCTCTGAAAAATACAAAAAAAGAAAAAGAAAAATGAATCAAAGTGTCGCCTGCTGCATTTGTGATTAGCACTTTAACTGTTAAAGTTTGGCAAGCAGACAATTTTCATAATGCGCTCTTGAGAAGACCGAAATTTTCTGTATCACTCTTTGGGCAAATTCAGCAGACGATAAATTGGTGATATTTATTCTTATTTTTCCCAGAAAATAGGCTTTGACATTTCATGCAAATTGTCTCCTAACAAGACAATTTGCATGAAATGTCAGTATTTTCTGGGAAAAGTAAAAAAAAAATGAAAATGTCATCTGCTGAATTTTTTACCCAGAGTGCTTGGTGATAAGACATCTGATTTGCACTCCACTTAAGTGCACACACATCAGGAGTTTTTAAGGTGAATGGATACACTCCCAGGGGAGGCAACTCTGTCAAAATTGTTTTGTTCCCTTCTGATAATGTGTTTTTTCTAAAAGAAAAGAAATTTCTCCCCTTGGGAACAAAATTTTTCCTTTTAGAGTTGACTTTTTTTCAGAAGGGTCTTGTTATGTAGGAATGCAAACAAGAAGTCTCAAAAATTGCCTCCCTTGTAAAAATGGCAGAAGATGTACCAAATGTATTTAGTCCCCTCAAGAGTAAATTTTAAGTACACCAAGCCCATTTGTTGTTTTCAAAATAAATAATTTTTCATGCAGAAAGTCATGTTTTCATAGACAGTTTTCATATTCTTAATCCTAGCCATGCTAAATAAACTAAGATGCCACACCCACTCCTAATCATTAACCAGATTTTTTAATCCAGATTGTTGGTACAAATTCACACACTTAATCAGGTCAGATCCAGATCAGTTCTAAGATCTGGATCTACACAGTTTGCAAAGGCAGGGTATATCCGTGTTCAGCAGGACCAGTGTTGATATGTTTTTCCTTTACAAACCAAAAAAATCTTCATTCTGTTTACCTGTCATAAAAAATGTTTTTACTAGTTGATTCAATCAAACTCCATATTTTCAATAATTATGCAAGGGAAGCAACTCCAGTATCCACTGTCATTGTTACTTAAAGATCATAACTTTTGAAAGACAAGTACAAATTTCCTGCACTAAAGAAAATCCTGGCATTTGTCTATGGGTATCCAGGTACAATTTTGTATGCCCCAACTCCTGTGACATTGAGTGTGCAGAGGTGGAAGGGGTGCCTATTGCATAGCTCATGTTCATCTATTTGTCCTTCTGTCAGGTTGTAACACTTTTTGGTATAGTTCATAATAAGCTTTACCACTCTCCGCTAATTCAGCAGACGACAATTGATAATATTTTTTCTTGTTTTTCTCAGAAAACAGGATTTTACATTTTAAACAAACTGTCTCAATTGGAGACAGTTTGCACATGATATGTCAAAATCTGAAAAACAAAATAGGAAAATTATTCCAGTATGTCATCTGTTGAAAATTTTACCTAACATGGTAAGCGTTAACCAATTGTAGTCGGGAGATGCGTAAAGGGGTAATTGGCAAACAGTGCACACCCAGATCAGATGCCACAGAACGCAGCTTCAGACCCAGATCAGATGCCGCAGAACGCGGCGTTTGATCAGGGTCTCCACTGTTTGCAAATAGTTTAGCCATTTTTCTCTAGGAATATGTAAATCTCAAAGCTGGATGTACCTAAAATTGAAATTGGACTCTTCCAATATATAGTGTGGGAGAGTCGATTCAGTATACAATGGGTTAATGAACTGTGTATCATAGGGTTTTGAAATTTTATATATGGTTTGCACATGAAAATTAAGCTGACCAGTATTTATTTGTATTCCATTGTACTTAAAGTTCAAGAGTTATACCCCTTTTTTTTTTCAAAAAAATTAAATGAAGTCTTATCAGGATTTCCAAAGAGTATTTGAGCTAAGACTTTGCTATTTGGCATACTGATAGATCACCTGGGGTAAGGTCCATCACTTTACTGGCTTATGCCAGTTTTGGATTTGACATTTTCCTCTATAAATGATAATATAATGCAATCTCATTAACAACAATATTATTCTGGGAAAAGCAATTGAGGTAAGGTTTTGATGTTTGGCATACTGTTTCAGGCAAATGTGAAGATCACCTGATTAACTTGTGGAAAAAATGTCAAGATTTGACAGTTATTCCCCTATTTGGAATTAAGCAATTAAATTCAGTCTTGTTATCATGATTTGGAAAAAAAAGAATTGAGCTAGGGATTGGATATTTGTCCTACTGTTTTGGGCCAATATGTAGGTCACTGACTAACTTTTGGATAAAAAAAAATCTGTCGGTTTTGACCAAGTAATGCCCCATTTTCAACTTTGTGCATTTTGTGATTACAGTTTCAGATAAAGTATGTTTTAGAGCTAGGGCTTCAGTATTTGGCATATTGTTTGGGGCTGATGTAAAGTTTTTGGTAAAATCTATCAATTGTTTTTCCAAATTAATTTAAGTACCTTTTTTCAACTTTGGCAGTTTTCCCATATAATATTAAACATTGTCAACTTTGGCAGTTTTCCCATATAATATTATGCATTCATAGTAACAACGTAGGACAGGCAATTGATAATTGATGACACTTGCATCTATGGGAGGGCAGCTGAATTCAGTTAACCATATTTGATCTTTCCACCAGTATATATCCCATTCACTGAACTTTGAAAATTTACTTTTACCAATTGTGTTTAGTTCATTTTTCAGTGGCTTCAAGAGACAGGCTCATGATACTTGACACACTTTTGCAATGGGAAAGGACAACTGGATTAAATCTGACCTTGATCTTTATTTCATGGTTTACTAAACTTAGAAAATTTAGTTCCAGCTTTTGCATTCAGTAACCACAAGGGTCTGACTCGTAGTATTTCACACACACTTGCATCTGGCAAAAGACAACTTACTGAAAGGTAGGAACCATATTTGACCTTGACTTATGTTGCCACCCTTGGTGGCTCAGTTGGATGTGTGTCCAGCTGGTGATCAGGAGGTTGCAGGTTCGACCCCCGCCAGGTCGGCAACATTCTTTTGTAGAGATTGATCATGAAATATTTTCTACAGTCATTCTCTCCCTTCCGCTGATTCAAGAAGCCATTTGGCAGTTTCTGTCAAAAAGATTGTGCACAATACTGGTTAACCGCTTAGAGGACTAAGCCTGTCCAGTGAAAGTTTGGACAGGAAACTTATAGTACTTGACATGACTCCAATGGATTGACTGGGGCATTATAAAACAGCAACACAAACAAACAAAAACCTTGATTTATGTTCTATTTTATGGTTCATTGAAACTTGAAAATTCAACTTTGTCTTTGTGGAAAAATAAGAATAAGTATTTATCTGGGTAAACTCTTATCTGGAGGCCTGTTTTTGCATGAACGTCATATCTGGTACCTTACATAGTTCTGGATAAATGAGACATTCATATATTTAGCTCACCTGAGCTATGCTCAGGATGAGCTAAAGTGATCACTTTTTGTCCATTGTCCATCCATCCATCTGTCCTTCCCTCCGTGTTTCCGTTAACATTTTCAAAAGACTTCTCCTTGGAAGCAGCTGAGCCAATTTTGCTCAAATTTCATATGGAGCCTACTTAGGTTGGGGGAATGAAAGATTGCTAAAATGGTCACAGTCCATTGACCAAGATGACCGCTGTGCCCATATATGGTAAAAATCTTTAAAAATCTTCTTCTCCAGAACCAAGGATGCCTTGGGGCTGAATCTTTGCACAAATCATTGGGGTCGGGAGGTCTACTAAAGATGCTAAAATGATGGGCATTTATTGACGTTTGACCTTTTTATGGTGAGGTCAGCTTTTCTCTATGCATTTGTATGTGCCCTATACATTTGTATGGGAAAAATTTTGAGAATTTCAAACAACCTCCTCTGAAGCCTCTGGGCTAATATTGCTCAAATTTCATGTGTAGCCTCCTTAGGGCAGGGTAATGAAAGAGTGCTAAAATGGTTGAGGTCCATTGACCAAGATGGCCGCCATGCCCATATATGGTAAAAACCTTTAAAAATCTTCTTTTCCAGAACCGAGGATGCCTTGGGGCTGAATCTTTGCACAAATTGTTGGGACTAGAGGTCTATCAAAATTGCTAAAATGATGGTCATCCATTGACGTTTGACCTTTTTACGGCGAGGTCAAATTTGTTTTCCTATGCATTTGTATGGGCCCCATACATTTGTATGGGAAAAATGTTGAGAATTTCAAATGACTTCTCCTCTGAAGCCTTTGGGCCAGTGTTGCTCAAATTCCTTGGGGCAGGAGAATGGTAACGGGTGGAGGTCCATTGACCAAGATGGCCACCATGCCCATATATGGTAAAACCTTTAAAAATCATCTTCTCCAGAACCAAATAAGCCCAGGGGCCTAATCTTTGCACAAATCATTGGGACCGTAGCTCTACTAAAATTGCTAAAGTGATGGTGCTACGTTGACGTTTGACCTTTTTATGACAAGGTCAAATATCTCCCTATGCATTTGTATGGGCCCTGTACAATTATATGGTAAAAATGTTGAGTATTCATATTTTGGACATCTCCTCTGAAGACTATGATCCAGTTGATGTGAAACTTGATGAGGATAATCGGGACACCTAGTAGACACAGAATAGCTAAAACTGTAAAATAATGATAAAAAAACACATCTTCTTCTTCAAAACCAAGAACTGCTCAAATGATGATCCTTTTATTAGTTGCAATGACAGGATTGGAAAAATGTTGCATAACATCTGCAGCTGCATATCTGCAGTGGCTATTTCACTCAGGTGAGCGAGCCGTGGCCTGTGGGCCTTTTGTTCTTATTTTTCAACAAAAACATATGTTGTGGGTACTCATTAGAAGTGCCTCACCAAGGCGCTTCTAATGAGCACCCACAACATATGTTTTCGTTGAGAAATAAGAAAAATAGCAAAACCATTTTTTTGTTGAAAAAAAGTCTTGTCTGGAATTATAACCTTACCTTATCATCTGCAGTAGCACCATTATACATGTGTTTATCTGGATTTGTTTGCTGTTATAGTCTTCAGGGTTAATATGAAAACACGTAAATATGACAAGCCGACGTCTTCAATAAGACGATGATTAATGAGTTACCCTGTTCTTATCTTTCATATTCCCGAAATGATGTGTTTTTTATGTGTTAATCTCAGTGTTATGTTCCTACAAGCTATGTAACTCTTGGGCGTATTAGCTCTGGGGCATGCCAACTTGTGAGATCATAATTATGTTAACCGATTTAAATATAAGCCCAGATAAGATGCTCATTTTGACAAGAATTGTCAGGAGACTGTGACTTGAGTGCTTATCACTGATGGGATTCATTTGTGAAATTCTGTTACATCAGTTTGATTGAATCTTATATTAGAATGTGGATAAAATACAAATTTTATCCCTCATTTGATGACTCAAAATGTCCCACAGGGTTGACGTGTCATTAAACAAGAGCTCAGACCTATCCCTGGTGCAGCTGTGGTCAAAACACCAAGACATAACACTTTCTGATCACAGTAAGTAAGCTGTGAAATGTAGGTCAAGGTCATACTAATGATGAGCTGCAGTGACTCTTCCCCAATTAAAAATATAGTTAATTAGAAGCTGACAAAAGTTGATGGGCTATGAAATATAGGTCAATGATACCAATTGTATTCGACATTGACCTATGTATTTCAAAGTCTCCCTGTCTCCACCTCATCACGAAAACACGCCTATATTATATTGACCCCCTTAAACCCCACTTTTATATAGTAAAACTGGAGTTTACAGGGGTATACATTATTTTTCTTATTTCTGCTCAAAAACATAGATTGTGGGTACTTGTTAGAACCGCCTCACCGAGGCGGTTCTAATGAGTACCCACAATCTATGTTTTGAGCAGAAATAAGAAAAATATCAGAGTTTTTTATCTGAAAATTTTCAGTTTTTGGACATGAAATTTTCTATATACTTGAATAGGCGTGTTTTCGTAAAGTGCACCCCTGATACAAATGAGACCATTGCCTTTAAGTTAATGAGTAATTGACCAAAGTCAATGAACCATGAAATATATCAAAATCAGTTCAGTTAATGAGAGACTGACCAAGGTCAGTGAACTTCTAAATGCAGGTCAAGGTCAAATGCTGATAATGGGCTGATGATCTTCCCCAGATGCATTGTGATCCTGACATTGTGACCTAGTTAACCAGAGTAGTTAAGGAGGAGTATCTGGTGATAATTCTGGGAAAATATTTCTTATTTCCACATGAAAACATAGATTGTTAGCTGGAGCTATGGTTAATTCATTAATTGGGTTTGTTCTGGGGTCATGTTTTCAAATGCAGTACTGCAGAGTTAAGGCCCTTGGAACCAAATCTCTTGGCCATATTTACAAAACTGATTGAATGAGCATAACCGAATTTGGTAGTTTATACATTATGGGAGGATGATGTGTTGGATGCAAAAATTGGGTCATGAGTTGCAATTCGGGAGTTTTGGTATTTTATTCAAGTAGCTTTTATATTTGGTTTGTATTTTGGTGGACTTGGTTTTTGTCCAGCTATTCATGTCACCTTGGTTGCAGTTTGCTGTGCTCAGACTTTTGAAAAAGTTTAAGATTGGGATATCTGTGTAGTTGGACACTTTTGATGTGTTGTGTGCACCATCTGATCAGGGTCTACACTGTTTGCCGCTCGTCCAATAATTTTTAGAGACATCGAAACTGGACTTGTCCAAAGTTTAAGACAAGTATGGTAAGGAGATAACAGGGTCGGATCTAGGATGATTTCTGAGGGGAGTTCGATTTGATTGTTTTTGCATACTTACTCTATGTATTCCCATCACGAAAACACGCCTATATAATTTTGACCCCCTTAAACCCCACTTTTATACAGTAAAACTGGGGTTTCCAGGGGTATACAATATTTTTAGTATTTCTGTACAAAACATAGATTGTGGGTACTCATTAGAACCGCCTCGCCGAGGCAGTTCTAACGAGTACCCACAATCTATGTTTTGAGCAGAAATATGAAAAATATCAGAGTTTTTTATCTGAAAATTTTCAGTTTTTTTGGGGTGAAATTTTCTTTATATTTGAATAGGCGTGTTTTTGTAATGCTAAAAATAAGCCTGAGCAAACAGTGTAGACCCAGATCAGACACTGCAGAATGTGGCATCAGATCAGAGTCTACACTGTTTGCCATTTATTCAGTAATCTTACACACATTCATAGGTAATAAAATGGACTTGTTGAGGAGAAGTATAAGGTAAAGAGTAAGGGATGTGAATATTTAGGGTAAATACGGTATTTTCAAATTTATAAAAAAAATTCCCATGAAAATGAAATTCTGAATTAAAGAGGGGTTCGAATCTGCCGCGGAAATAAGGTGTCAGAATACTCAGGATAAATGTACTATACACTGAAATTTTGTCTCGATTTTGCAGGTATGTAAAATTCATTTACCATATTTGATCTAATTACTGCACTGTGCACTGGTTTTTTTTTTTTGTTCTTTTTTTTTTTTTTTTTTTTCAAAATTACAAAAAAAAAAAAAAAATGATAAAATAACCTCATAATAAGGCACGCTCTAAAGAAAAAAAAAAATCAGCTGAATATTTCATGAGAGGATTATTTTAAGATGCTTAATGTGTGTGTGTGTTTTTTTTTCTGATTAATTTCTAAAAGCATATGTTGCTGGTACTCATTTGAATTGCCTCAACAAGTTGAGGCAATTCAAATGAGTACCAACAACATATGTTGAGGCAGTTCAAGTACCAACAACATATGCTTTTATAAAGGGGTAGATAAAAGCACACGGGCTGTAATCTGAAGACTAAGAAATTGCATGACTGTGCACTTATAGGTGTATGTGGTATAATTAGATCAAATATGGTAATATTTTTTTTTTTTTGTAAATTTTTGGCAATACAATCATTATTTTTGCAGATGCACCACTTGTGCTTTTCCTATTTTTTGTGACAGATATGCCTGAGCAAACGGTGTAGACTCAGATCAGATGCCGCATAATACAGCATCTGATCAGGGTCTACACTGTTTGCCTCACATTCAGCAATTTTTAGATACATCAACAGGTAGTAAAATGGATGTTCAAATTTTAGGAATACTGTGATAAGAAGTTAAGGTATATGAATATTTTGTATAAGAATAGTATACTGATATTTTCTCATGTTGCTGAGAACCTGTTAATCTGTTATGATATTCATAAAAACTAGTTGCCGAGAACCTGCTAATCTGTTATGATCTTCATAAAAACTAGTGAAAAAATTGCAGTAGAGATGAGTTGAGGTTTTTTTTCCTATCTAAAAAGGATTGATCTTTTTTCTAATTTCTCAAAGAAAATGTATTGTGGGTACTCCTTGGAGACACCTTGCTGAGGTGCTTGTAATGAATACTACAACAGTTGCTTTCATGGAAAAATAAATATGCTTTTTTTATGGAGAAATAAAGAAAACTATTGATGTTGACATGCTCTTACCCAGAGCTTAGGAAACAAAATATTTTTTTCATCATTTTATAAGTTCCAGGTGAAATTTTAATGGCAAAGTATTCACTTGAATATTTTTTTTCTGGCTGAGTCAAACAAAAATGGATCTTAATGGTCCATTCTGCAATATCATATGAACCAAGTCAAGGAAAAATGTGCCTTTGGAAATTTGCAGACATTAGACACCCAGGTCACAAATGACCCTCAAGGGTCGATGCATGGTTAAATCCAAACTCATCATCATCATCATCACCCCCACCAAGTATTTGGACAGACAGGTGTGAGCAAACAGTGTAGACCAAAATCATGCAGAATGTAGCATCTGATCAGGGTCTATAGGTCTACTTTTTCCACTTGTCCAGTAATTTTTAGATACAACAGCAGGCAGTAAAATTGACTTCTTCAAGTTTAAGGACCACTATGGAGGAAATGTCCAGGTGGTCGAGTGGTTAGCGCTCCCAACTTCGGATCACGAGGTCCTGTCTTCAAATCCTGTGGAGACTGAATTCAGCTTGTGACTATATTGTGCTACATTGCATAGTTCCATTCATTATCATCTTTCCATCATCTTGATATGATAAGTAACGTTAAAGGGATGTAAAACACCAAACCATCAAGTATTTGGACTGACAAGTCCAAGAAAACAGTGCAGTTACAAATGAATGTGGCATCTGATCAGGGTCTACCCTGTTTGCCACTAATCCAAATCTACAGGTAGTAAAATGGACTAGTCCAAATTTTAGAGCTGGTCAGGGTTTAACCCTTAAAGACATTTGTGGGTAATTCACCATTTTTGTGTAATCCTCAAAAATGAAAGTTGAGCCAGAGCAAAAGCGTTGCTGTTATTTGGTATAAAACTGAGTAAATTTAGTAAATAAGGAATTGATTTTTCCTGTTTTTAGCACTGTTTGTCAAATTTGGCTTCAAATTTGAGGAAAATAATGAAAAGTACATGTCTGGAATTTTTTAATGTTTTGCCTTTATTCAAGATTAGATAAAGCTGAATTGGTGCAGCCTTTCTTATTTGATTTATTTCAATGTACAGTATCCCCTGTGTTAGTATACAAGTAGAATCCGCCATATCAACAAAGGATAATGCATCCTTTTGGGGTATTTTATGTATATTTTAGTTCCTGAATTTATATGGGGGTAGGGGGAAAATTTTCCCATAAAAATGAAATTAGCACGATGAGGCACACTTTTCTTTTAATTTTCTGTTGTATATTACCCCCTCCCTGAAGGAGTAGTCTGATCTGGGTCTACACTGTTTACATGTGCTTTTTTTGGTCAGAAACCTAAGTGTACGAAATTTTAGGACATTTACCATAATAAGAAAGAAAACATTTGGGACTGACAAAAGCTGGTCTTAATAGTGGACTGGTCTTAATTTCGAGTGGTCTTAAAAGGGGAATTTTTCTGTTCTTAGGGTAAAATATGATACATTATATAAATCATGTGAAGAGAAAAAAACGAATGCTCTAGGTAAATACTTTGTTATGTCTGACAACATCATATCATGTAATTATGTCTCACTTATGTTCTGAAATGGCAACAGTAATTCCATTATCTCTGGACAATGACCTGTTTGTTTACGAAACATGTTTGCCAACTCCCTGTCTACATCCAAAAACATCCTCTGGAAAAAAAAATCATAATTGTGATTTTGTTCCTAGAACCTGAACAGCTATTTCAAGTTCCATAAAACTCATTTAAGCTGCACCATGATAAAAGGTGTCTTTGGGGTTTTTGCTGACAGCAAAGACCTGATCAGACTTTGCATTTGTGCAGCCTGATCAGGGCCTTCGCTATCCAATTACAGAATCATTGGATCCTGCACCTTCACCTCCAGGGCCTTCACTGTTTACAGAATAATTGGATCCTGTACCTTCACCTCCAGGGCCTTCACTGTCTGATTACAGATTCATTGGATCCTGCACATTCACCTCCAGGGCCTTCACTGTCTGATTACAGAATCATTGGATCCTGCACCTTCACTTCCAGGGCCTTCACTGTCTGATTACAGAATCATTGGATCCTGCATCTTCACTTCCAGGACCTTCATTGTCTGTTTACAGAATCATTGGATCCTGCACCTTCACCTCCAGGGCCTTCACTGTCTGATTACAGAATCATAAGATCCTGCATCTTCACCTCCAGGGCCTTCACTGTCTGATTACAGAATCATTGGATCCTGCACCTTCACTTCCAGGGCCTTCACTGTTTACAGAATCATTGGATCCTGCACCTTCACCTCCAGGGCCTTCACTGTCTTATTACAGAATCATTGGATCCTGCACATTCACCTCCAGGACCTTCACTGTTTACAGAATCATTGGATCCTGTACCTTCACCTCCAGGGCCTTCACTGTCTGATTACAGAATCATTGGATCCTGCACCTTCACCTCCAGGGCCTTCACTGTCTGATTACAGAATCATTGGATCCTGCACCTTCACTTCCAGGGCCTTCACTGTCTGTTTACAGAATCATTGGATCCTGTACCTTCAGTTGGATGCGCCGTCCGACTGGAGACCAGGAGGTCGCGGGTTCGACCCGCGCCGAGGTCGGCAACATTCTTTCGTGGAGATTGATCATGAAATATTTTCTACGGTCATTCTCTCCCTTCCGCTGATTCAAGAAGGGCAGTTGTCAGTTTCTGGCGAAAGAATGTGCACATTACTGGTTAACCGCTTAGAGGACTAAGCCTGCCCAGTAATAGTGTGGTTAGGTAAACTGACCGCGCTCGACATGACACCACTGGGTTGACTGGGCCGTAAAACCTCAACACAAACAAACAAACCTTCACTTCCAGGGCCTTCACTGTTTACAGAATCATTGGATCCTGCACCTTCACCTCCAGGGCCTTCACTGTCTGTTTACAGAATCATTGGATTCTGTACCTTCACTTCCAGGGCCTTCACTGTTTACAGAAACATTGGATCCTGCACCTTCACCTCCAGGACCTTCACTGTTTACAGAATCATTGGATCCTGCACCTTCACCTCCAGGTCCTTCACTGATAACAGAATCATTGGATCCTGCACCTTCACCTCCAGGGCCTTCACTGTTTACAGAATCATTGGACACTGCAGAATGTACCATATTCAACCTAATTACCGCACATGCTCTTATAAGCACACACTAAAGCAATTAAGTAGCCTTTAGATTACAGTCTGTGTACTTTTATCTACTTCTTTATAAAAATATATGTTGTGGGAACTCATTTGAATTGCCTTGACAAGTCGAGACAATTCAAACGAATACCCACAGTATATGTTTTCATAAAGAAAATCCGAAAATAATATTGCAAAAGCATCATTTAATACGCTACTCATTAAATCCTCTGCTGATCTTTCTTTAAAGAGTATCTTTATTAGGTTGCTATTTTGCTACAAGTTTGTTCAGTAATTTTGAAAAATCTAAGCGCACAATGCGGTTATTAGGTCGAATACGGTAATTTGCATAAATTTGCGCAGGGCTTTTGGATACAGAATCATTGGATACACCCAACTGTATCGACGTAGCGACCTATATTTCACAGTCCAGTGATTTACCTTATATCTTGAAGAATATTTGTTGCATGAGCATTTTACTTTTGGATTACAAGTCCATACGACCCGAAATTTTACTTCAAAATAAATGTAGGTCTTAGTGACCTATATTAGACAGTCCAGTGATTTTGTTTTTCAGACATTTTTTTTAAGTAGAGGGATTGGGTATATGTGCCCCACTGGACACTTTGTCTGGTGTGTCTAAATACTGCTGGATGATTGACAAACAGTGTAGACACTGATCAGACAGCATTCTGCAGTGTCCTATCTGGGTGTACAATGTTTGCTCGGGCCTATCTGTCCCAACACTTTGAACAAATACAGTAAAGGCTTTTTCTTTCTAATTTCTGAAAATAAGGCCTGAAAGTTTATTCAAATTGTCTCTTTTGAGACAATTTGAATAAAAGGTCCAGTTCTGTTTTTCAGTGAAAAATGACACAAAATATCATTTTCAATTGTTTGATACCAAGGTCCTAAATGGCTGAGTGTTCTAAAACATTTGGCTGACAGGTTACTAGCCTTTCACGGCTGTGGCCTGATATGCTAGGTGCAATAAAGTCAAATGTGAGAAAATTGCATTATCTGTTACCACTCTCTGGGCAAATTTTGATGGTATTTGTCTTATTTTTCCAGAAAATAGGTTTTTACATTTCATGCAGATTGTTTCTTATGTGGATACAATTTTTTTCATGAGCTGTCAAAGCCTGTTTTCTGGAGAGAGAAAAAAAAAAAAAAAAAAAAAATTTTAGTATGTTGTCTGCTGAAGATTTTTGCCCAGCATGTTAGGCATTAAGACATTTCCTAACTTTTGGGACACATTTTTAGCTCACCTGAGCAGGAAGTGCTCAGGGTGAGCAATTGTGATCTGTCAATGTCAGTCGTCCCTCATGTGTTGTCCCTGGTGCAGCCTCAACATTTTGCTTTAAAAGACTACTCCTCCTACACCCCTGGGCCAGTTGACTTGAAACTTGGTAGTAGGTATCATAGTGACTTGCAGATCAAATTTAGCTAAAATCATTCTGATCTGAAATACAAGAATGCTGCCATGGTGGCCATCTTAAAGGGGAATGCAGTATAAGTTGTAAGTATATCTTGGAGTAAAGTGCGTAACAAACCATTTATTTTGATGCAAGAGTTTTCAAAATCGGCCTAGAAATAAGGAAGTTATGATGGTTTGAATATATTTAAAATGGCTGTCATGGATGCTGCAGTATTGTAGGCTCTGTGATGTCACACAGCCCAAATTAAATATGCAAAACCAAATTATAAAGGGTTTTTAAGAATAGTTTTGCTACAGATTTTTTATAATCTTTTAATTCTAGTGACAAGCAATCATTTCCCCCAAAATAAACCAACTTTATGAGAATAACTACCTTTGTGAAAGGAATTTTAATTTTTATGAAACCTCATTAAATATTCAAAATGGCGGCGCCCATTCCACCAATGTTAAAATATAGTGGAACCTCGATAATTCAAAGTCCAAGGGACCAAACAGTTTTGTTTGAATTATTGAGACTTTGAATAATTGAGGGTTAAAATGCATACATATATTTAAGTTGGGACTTCAAAATAGTTTTGAATTATTGAGAATTTTGAATTATTGGAGTTTGAATTATCGAGGTTCTACTGTATTCAATTGTCTATAACTTACATAATTTTCCACCGATTTCGATCAAATTTGTGTGAAAATTCATTGTTTGTAAAGTTCTTTACTTTAAAGCACAACACCTTTTAAGGTTGCGTTCCCCTTTAAAAATCTATTTTGTGCTTCTTCTCCTGAAGCAAAAGGCCAATTGACTTGAAGCTTGGTAGAAAGTATCAGGAAAATGTGTAGATCAAAAACAGCTAAAATCGTATCAGTTGGAGATCCAAGATGGATGCCATCTTGAAAATCTATTTTGCGCTTCTTCTCCTGAACTGATAGACCAGTTGACTCAAAACTTGGTAGGAACTATCGGGGTGACTTGTGGATAAAAAATAGCTAAAATCGGTCCAATGGGGAATCAAACATGGACACTATGGTGGCCATCTTGAAAATCTATTTTGCACTTCTTCTGAACCTAAAGGTCAAGGACTCCGAAATTGGTAGGAAGTATCAAGAGCATTTTGTAGGTCAAAAATAGGTTAAATTGTTCTGATAGGAATTCCAAGATGGCCACCATCCTGAAAATCTTTTTTGGCTTTTTCCCCAGAACTGAAAGGCCAATTGGCATGAAATTTGGTAGGAAATATCGGGACAACTTGTAGATCAAAAACAGCTAAAATCGTATCAATCGGAAATCCAAGATGGATGCCATCTTGAAAATCTATTTTGCGCTTCTTCTCCTGAACTGAATGACCAGTTGACTCAGAACTTGGTAGGAAATATCGGGGTGACTTGTAGATCAAAAATAGCTAAAATCAGTCCAATCGGGAATCAGACATGGACACTGTGGCAGCTATCTTGAAAATCTATTTGCGCTTCTTCTCCTGAACCTAAAGGCCAAGGACTCCAAAATTGGTAGGAAGTATCAAGGCCATTTTGTAGGTCAAAAATAGGTTAAATTGTTCCAATCAGAATTCCAAGATGGCCACCATTCTGAAAATCGTTTTTGGGCCTTTTCTTCAGAACTGAAAGGCCAATTGACATGAAATTTGGTAGGAAATATTGGGACAACTTGTAGATTAAAACTAGCTAAAATTGTTCCAATCAAAAATCCAAGATGGCAGCCATGGCCGCCATCTTGAAAATTTATTTTGCACCTTCACCTGAACCAAAAGACCAATTAACTTGAAACTTGGTGGGAAGTATCAGAGCAACTTGCAGACCACAAATAGCTAAAATTGTAACAATCAGAAATCCAAGATGGCTGCCATCTTGAATATCTCTTTTGAGCTTCTTCTCCTGAACTGAAAGGCCAATTGACTGAAACTTGGTAGGAAGTATTGGGGCAATTCGCAGGTCAAAAATAGCTAAAATAGTTCTGAAAAGAAAACCAAGATGGCCACCATGGCCGCCGTCTTGAAAATCTATTTTTAGCTGCTTCTCTTGAACTGAAAGACCAATTGACTTGAAACTTGGAAGTGTCAGGGTGTCTTGTAGATAAAAAATAGCTAAAATTGTTCCGATAGGAAATCCAAGATGGCCACCACGGTTGCAATCTTGAAAACCTATTTCGAATCTCTTCTCCTGAACTGAAAGGCCAGTTGACTCAAAACTTCATTGAAAGTATCAAGATGACTTGTTCAAATTACAGAATACAGGGCCATCTTGGCCCTCTTGTTTTCTTTGATAAGGGGAGTGGCTTGATGCATAGTAAGGTAAATATTCCAACTTACCAATTGCTATTCTCTCACCGCTGTTGCATGATAAGTTAGGTGCAACAAAGTCATACAGTTAATGACCCTTTGTTCTATCCGAGTACACTGCCAGCCATGCCTGCCATTATAACATTACCATATTATTGTAAACAGTATTTTATTCAATAAACTGTGCTTATAAAACAAGTATATTCATAAATACAATCAATTTATTTGACAGAGAATTGAATGAGATACAGAAGTTAGTCAAAGACTTATATATCTCCCATTACCATATTAACCCTAAGTATTTGGTACACTTTAAACCCTTACTGTATTCACAGCTTGGTCTAGCTAAGAGAGTATTAGTTAAATATTTTTCTTATTTCTCCATGAAAACATATGTTTTGGTTACTCATTAGAACTGCCTCTCCAAGGTGATTGTAATGAGTACCCTGACAACATAATTATGTTTTTATGGAGAAATAAGAAAAATTTAAATACTTTTGGGATGAAAAAAGCATCTACAGCTATGTATAGCTATAAATAAGGCATTTTTTTTTCAGTCAAAAAATATTGATATTTTTCTTATTTGTCTATAAAAACATGTTGTGGGTACTCATTAGAAATGCCTCAGTGAGGCACTTCTAATGAGTATCCACAACATATATTTCTGTGGAGAAGTAGAAAAAAAAATTCTTATCTTGAGCTATGCATTTGAACAAGTCCATTTTATAACCTGATGATGCATGTGTCTAAAAACTACTGGATGAGTGGGAAACAGTGTAGACCTAGATCAGATGTCATTTTATGGTATCTGATCTGGGTCCGCACTGTTTGCTCAGGCTGTACTGTCCAAATACTTTGGATAAATATTCCAAAAATACCATTAACCAGATCCCTGTCTTAACCCTTGTCATGCTGAATAAATTAAACTTCCACACCCATTTCTAATTTTCAGCCAATCAGATTTCTTGATCCAAGTTGTTCATACAAATTCAAATACTTAATGACAAAAAATGCAGTAGCCAACTGATCTGGATCTACACTGTTTGCAAAGGCAGGGTATATCCGGGTTCAGCAGGACAGGGGTTAATTCCCATTGTCTGCTAAATGGTATATCCCTAATTTTCCCATAGTTTTTTTATTACACCTGGAACATGGTAAAGGTTAATAATGGAATTACAGAATTACTGGTAAACAGATCAGAGATGATAATAGCTTTGGAGGTCATCCAGAATAAAGTTTTAAGGTGACTGGATATACCTAGAGATTTCAACACCATTTTTGTCGCATCTGCTTTAGCAAGCAGGAACGACATAGGGATCACAATCTGGTGGCTTTGTTTGCATTGGCGTTGGCGGTGTCAGCAATGTTAAATCTGTGTTTAGCTCTTATCTGTTTTTCAAACACCAAGGCTTCTAGGCTAATGAAACTTCATGCACACACATCTGCCTTGGTGCACCCTGCCCACTTTGACCTTGACCTACTTTTCATGCTTAGCTGAACAATGTTTAGTCAGTCCATTTAGCTCCCTTTCTTGAATGCCACCAGCAGTCAGGACATACCCATTTGGTGAATTTCTTGTTTTACCAAGAGCGACAACTTTTGCAGACAGGATATTGCTTTCGTAATGTTTTTCCTCTCAAAAATGTGGGCGGTTCTTAACCCTTCTCTTGCTAAACACGACATGCCCTGTCTTAGCAAACAGTGTAAATCCAGATCAGTTGGCTTCTGAAGAAGCCAACTGATCTGGATCTGCGCTGTTTGTCATTAAATATGTGAATTTCTATCAAAAACCCGGATCAAGTAATCTGATTGATTGGAAATTAGAAGTGGGCGTGGCATCTAAATTTATTCAGCATGACAAGGATTAAAAGCATGGGCTCTGAAAGAAAAAACAAATTGCTCCCAGAAGGTCTGGGAGCAAATTCTCTCTGGGAGCAAATCTTTTAGGAGTGGCTCCCTTTTGAGAAGGGAGGTAAATATTTCCATGTCATAGTTGTTTCCCTTGAATGTGTATTAACCCTTACAACACTGATTTTTTATTTGATCTTGGTCTTTTGATGGATGTACCTTTATCTGAGTGGCCGTAATTTCCTTCTCTTTTGTGTGATTTTACTATGACGGTTACACATGGTGGATGGAATAACAAGTTACTGTATCTGTTGAATACCGTGATCACATGGCAACATGATAATGGTCACAAGAGAAGCTGGTGGGAATTCGAGACAAAAAAACCCCAAAAAGACTACAAGAGGTTCGCACAACAGTTGTAGGCAGTACAGGCAAAATTTGATTACAGTTGTGGATTCTTCTCTCAATTGTACACATTTGTCACCTGGAAGTTGTTATGATCAAATTCCCCTGGTCATCACAGGAGCCTATTGGATCTTGACAGCTGTATATTGGGAGAGACTGATATTTTTATACCCCACACATGATAGTGGCGGGGGTATTATGTTTTCATGTTGGTCGTCCGTGTGTCCATCCATCTGTCTGTCAGTCAGTCAGTCGTACATCCGTTTGTATTATCTTTTTTGGGACGATAACTTGAGTAAATGTCAATGGATTTTCATCAAACTTGATATTGTGGAGATTGGTTTGGGATTGCTAATGGGCAAATTTGGAAAATTTTTGACAGAGTTATCTGCCTAAGACATGCCCGTATTTTCGTTTCCGGACAATAACTTGAGTAAATGTTGATGGATTTTCACCAAACTGGCAGAGTATTATGCTTCCGATGCTTTTATTTCAATGATTTTGGAGATTAATTTCACCGATTGATCTTGAATGCAGGCAAACATAAGTTTGTTTGAAACAATGCACTAGGCAAAGCTAGGTTTGAAAGTACATTTGTTCATTCCTTCCACAGTCAGAGAATGTAGAATTAAGGGATCTGCCTTGTTTCTGGAGATTGTGGTGTGTGCCCATCCTGTTTGAATGGTAACATTGCAGGGCCTCATCCTACTGCTTTGCAGTTTAATTTGGCTCTTTGCTCAGGCCTGTCTGTTAGAATACTTTGAATATATAAGTTTGATAGAAGCTACAACCAAACAAAAACATTTTGTGTCAGAAATGTATATCATTTTGAACCTACAAGCTTGAAGATAAATAAAAAAGCACTGGCCTAATAGGACTAGCCTGGCACCACGCTATGAGTTTTACATTTTTAATCAAAGGTAAAATACTCCTCCTTGACTATTTTTCTATACATATTATCTCCCTTACTGATATTTGCTTACAGTTGGGCAAGGCCTGCTATCCTTGTAGCAAGTAAGGGTAGATGGGGAATATTTTTATTTCTTCTGTTTCTTCACTTTCATTCCTGTTCCTTTCTTCCCTGTCCCTCTCTTTAATCTCTTCTACTATCTCTTCTATCACTTTTCTCCCTTTCTCTGGGAGACGACACAAAATGACCCACAAGGGTTGACGTGTCATTAAACCCCAACACAATCAAACCCTTACTAGTCAGAAACGCATTACTGATCAGCCAAATCAGAGAGAAGGACATTCCAAAAGATGGGATTTTTGTAAAATTGATTTATTTAAACAAGACTTACCTTCACAGAAGGGAAGGTGAAGTTTAGTTGTAATTTCCTTGACCATAAAACTCCCAAATGGCCCCCACAGAGAGATGACGCAGCAGCCACTTCCAGAATTTTCATCAGAACGATGTTGCAGCTTCCAGAGATCATGCTGATTCATATATCAGTTAGATGGGAGTCATTCTATAAAAGGACCAATAACAACCTAACCTATTCTCAGTCTCTATACCTGATAGAGAAAACTCTATCTTTAGACAGTTCATACTGAATAAAGATGCTATGCCCACTTCTAATTTTCAGCCAGTCAGATTACTTGCTTGGTGATACAAATTCACATGCTAAAAGACAAACAGTGTAGATCTAGATTAGTTGGCTTTGTAAGCAGCCAATTGATGTGGATCTGCAATGTTTGCAAAAGCATGGCATATTCAGGTTCAGCAGGACCAGAGTTAATTTTTACCACCTCATCAGAGGTGAGACCAGGACTTAAGTAGTTTTCAGTGGTTTTTTTATGTGATGCCTGATATAACTGAGACATTGTTGAAATTGATAAAACCTTGGCAGCTGCTAATAAATGCACTACAGATATATAGTCAGAAATAAATGATGCATAAATTCATTAACCTTTAACCTGCTGAATTGAAACATTAAAAATGATATTTTCTTATTTGTTTTGCTGAAAATAGCGCTCATTTTAATACAGATCAGATTATTTGCACAAAATACGGTCCTTTTTGTATTGCATATAATTCTTTTTTTTTTTTATTTTATTTTATACCCCTCCATACGATAGTATGGGGTATTATGGTTTCAAGATGGCCGTCTGTGTGTCTGTCTGTCGTCACATGTCTGTCACATGTCTGTCCATCTGTCATACTTAATCCATATTTTCATTTCTGATTGATAACTTGATTTGAGTACATATCATTGGATTTTCACCAAATTTGGTATATGATGTTCATATCATTGGATTTTCACCAAATTTGGTATATGATTAATAGTGTCGAGATCTGGTTTGGGATTGCTGATGGGCAAATTTCGTCAGTTTTTGACAGAGTTATCAGCCAGCCTCATGATAGTAGCAGTGTATTATTATTTCACATTTTTTATTTTACATTACGAAAACACGCCTATTCAAATATATAGAAAATTTCACCTCCAAAAACTGAAAATTTTCAGATAAAAAAACTCTGATATTTTTTATATTTCTGATCAAAACATAGATTGTGGGTACTCGTTAGAACTGCCTCGGTGAGGCGGTTCTAACGAGAACCCACAATCTATGTTTTTGAGCAGAAATAAGAAAAATAATGCATACCCCTATTAACCCCAGTTTTACTATATAAAAGTGGGGTTTAAGGGGGTCAAAATTATATAGGCATGTTTTCGTGATGCTATTGCATATTAAGTATTTTTTTTTTTTTTTTTTTTTTTTCAGAAAATAGGGCTTTTTTTTTGTAGATAAGGAGATCATTTGCATGAAATATCAGCTCCTATTTTCAGGAAAAAATAAGAAAAATATATTGCATATAAAATTTGATTGTCCTCGCACTTAGCTCTACAGCATGCTTTAGGTGTAAACAGGTGGGCATTCCATCAGTTACAGCAGGAAAATAGGTTTGCATGACCTTCATTTATTAACACATTGATCTGCTAATTTCAATTCCTAATCCCAGTGTTATGCACATTTTTATCTTTAAATAGCTACTGAGTGGTATACTGATAAGCATTTTTGGCTTTTGGTGAGAAAACCAACATTTTAACAACTGAGCAGTGAGGACCATTTTTGCATATGTGAACAGCAAAGACCCTGGCCAGTTGCACTTTCGCGCAGGCTGGCCCGGGTCTTTGCTTTTCACTATATTAATGTCTGATGTGTTAAAGAAAACCCTGGCCTGGGCTTTTGGATGCATGGGCTTGCCTGAACTTTTCCTGGAGGTCTTTGAGAAAATGTTGTTTTTCTCATTGCACACCTGGGATTTTTGTGGTTCTGTATGAGATGCTGATGTGGGAAAGAAATTATCATGTTAAAAAGGACCTTAATGCATATGCAAGCAGCAAGCACCTAGATCAGACTGCCTTTGTTTTTTACCATTAGATTCTCAGCTAGGGGAATGCTAAAAAGCCTTAACCCTGATCCTTCTGAACCCGGATATACCCTTCCTTTGCAAACAATGTAGATCCAGATCAGTTGGCTTCTTCAGAATCCAACTGATCTGAATCTGCACTGTTTGGCATCAATTATGTGAATTTGTATCAACAACCTGGATCAAATAATCTGATTGGCTGAAAATTATAAGTGGGCGGGGCATCTTCATTTATTCAGCATGGCAAGGGTTAATTCATAGCTCTAGATAAGGTGATATTTGTAGTGATAAATTAGGATATTGTTTGTTATTTTCGCTGCTCTAAAGTGTATTGCATGTGTGCTCATTAGTATTGTCTTTTAACTTTTAACCCATTGTAGACTGAATAGCCTCTCCCACACTATATATTGGAAGAGTACAGTTTCAATTTTAGGTACGTCTGGCTATGAGATTTACAAATTCCTAGAGAAAAATGGCTAAACTATTTGCAAACAGTGAAGACCCTGATCAGAGGCTGCATTCTGGGGCGTCTGATCAGGGTCTGTACTGTTTGCCAATTACTCCGACTACAGATGCGTTAAAGTAACCACATGATATGCTTTGGTGCAAAGGTTATCATCTGCAGACTCACTCTGGAGCTAAGCTTATCTGTATGTTTGGGACAAGACTCATCTGCAGCTAGTGTGTATGCTATGTTCCCTTTTTTGCATAATATGCCCCATTTCATGGGTTGCGCTTCTTATTTCAGGACTGATTGTATCTTCTAAAGATATAAATGTTGACATTTTTTTCTTATTTCCCCCAGAAGATGTGTTTTATCTTATTAGAATTGTCTTACTGAGATGATTATGACTAGATGGAGCAACATATGTTTTCTTGGATAAAGTAGAAAGTGCAATGCTGTAAATAGTTTTTTGTACTAAAAAGTATAGGTGTTTATTTCTCCACAAAGACAGATATTGTATTTTGTAGGTACTCGTTGGATTTGTCGCAGCAAGGCAATTCCAATAGGTACCCACAGCATATATTTTTAGATGTGTTGTGGGTATTTGTTGGAATTGCCTCAGTGAACCAATACATACACACAACTTAAGTTTTCATGGAGAAATAAGAAGAAAAGAGTGATTAAGAGTGGTATTAAGAATGATGAAAGACGTATTCAACTAGAATTTTGTTTTAAGTATTATTTATATATTTTTATACAACAGTATTGCCATTTTTTCCAAAGTATTAGGACACCTTAACTCCTTACCATGTTTGTCTTAAATTTTGAACAAATCCATTCTACTACCTTTTGATGTGTCTAAAAATTGCTGGATAAGTTGCAGACAGTGTAGACCCAGATCAGATGCCACATTGTGGCATCTGATCAGGGTCTACGCTGTTTGTTCATCTGTGTCTGTCCCAATACTTAGGATAAATGCTACCTGGAACCCAGTGTTACGTCACCTGTACATTTTCTGAGTGGATTCCAAAAATTTCCAGAAATGGGGAAACATGCCCTTATCTTACTGTTCCTTGTAGATTAGCCTGTGCATCCATGTGCCTCTGCTTCCAAGCAGGCTGGTCAGGTTTTCCAATTTCTTCATTAACCCATTAAAGACCCTCCCACACTGTATATTGGAAGGGTCCATTTTTGACGTTAGGAATGTCCGGCTATATGATGTAGATATTCCGAAAGAAAAATGGTTGAACTATTTGCAAACTGAAGACCCTGATAAGACGCTGTGTTCTGCGGCGTCTGATCTGGGTCTGCACTGTTTGCCAGTTACCAGTTTAGGGGTCTCCAGTGATACTGGCTTACAGTTGGGCAAGGCCTGCTATCCTTGAAGCAGGTAAAGGTAGAGGGGGATTATGTTTTTATTTCTTCTGTGTCTTCACTTTCATTCCTGTTCCTCATTCTTCCCTGTTCCTCTCTTTCATCTCCTCTTAGTCTACTATCTCTTCTATCTCTTTTCTCCCTTTCTCTGGGAGATTACACAAAGTGACCTACAAAGGTTGATGTATCGTTAAATCCCAACACAATCAATCAATCTAGTCTGTAATGGGTTAAAAACATAACCTGTAGATTTTCAGAGTTGCTGAGAGGATTCTGAAGAATCATGGGGGGGAGGGGTGGGTAAACCTGCTCTTACCACATTTTTCATTGTGGAAGGTAAGCCTATGCTTCTATGCAGTCTGGTCTAGTTTTTGTTATTCTTCTATAATCTGTAAAAACAGATGATCGTGAAGACTCATCAGGCTGCACTTTTCATATACCAGATGACTTGGTACAAAATAAGTAATATGGGTTTGTGGGATGAGTCAGTGGATTGGATGGGGAGGGGGATTTTGGTTTCTTCATGGATTTACCATATTGATAAGATGATTCAAACTATTATATTATGTGCAACGTGGGAAAAAGGCCCATATGCCATATGGGAACAGCAAAGATCCAGATGACGGCGCGCATCCACGCAGTCTGATCTGGGCATTTTTTGTTCTTCGACATATACTACAGTAGCCATTGATTCTCTAAGCAGACAACGAAGGCCCAGATCAGCCTGTGCAAATGCGCAGGCTGATCAGGGCCTGCGTTGTCCTCAGATTGCATAAAGGCCCTTTTCGTGTGTTGTGCATTATATGGAATTACCCTAAATATTAGGATGCTTTTACCTTGCAGTACTTCTAAAATTTGGACATGCCTGTTTGACTACCAGGTGGGTGGGTGTGGTAGCTTACTGACAGATAGTGTAGACTCTGATCTAAGAAGTGTCTACCTTGCTGTACTGTTAGTGCTCCAGACTTTGGACCATGCAGTCCTGTGTTCAAATCTTGTTAGATGCAAAATTCAGTTCATGATTTAGACTGGCTCCAGTCGTTTTTGTTTTATATCTATTTTTCTCTTTCTCTACATTATTTTTTTTATCATGATCCTCTTTAATCCAACTTCAAGTTACCTATGGCTGAACAAAGGGACTGAAGTAAACAAAAATTCTACAAGCTATACAAGTGTTGTGTCCCCTCAAAACAAAAAAAAAAAAAAGAAGAAAAAGAAAGAAAAGAAAAATAAAGAAAGGGTCTGGGGCCAGACTATTCATTATTATACAGTGCTTCAAATATATTGCACAGAGCCATTTCATTATCACCCCAACATTGTATTGATGTGATTTAAATAATGTTGGAAGGGATGTAAAACACCATATCATCTTCAAGACCCTAAAAAAGCATTTGATCTTGTTATACAATATATGCTCAGGAATATAATTTTGAGAATTTTAGATCTTCCAGAATGATCCTTTTGTTTCATCAGTTTTCCCTTGGAGCGTGTTCTTTATTCCAGTTCGATGGAGTAGGTGTTGGCAGAGTGCAAGGCAAAATATGATCCTCTAGACGTAAAACATTTATCACTTTCTCTGTTATCGTGAGTTGTAATTATTGTGCAACTGCTGCAGTTAGGCATTTAACGCTTAGCATGCGGGGTAAAATTTTCAGCAGACGACGTTTTGAAATATTTTTCCTAGAAAATAGGATCTGACACTTCATGCAAAGACAATTTGCATGAAGTGCCAGATCCTATTTTAGATGAGAATATGCATGAAATTCGAGATCCTGTTTTCTAGGAAAAATAAGAAAAATATTTCAAAATGCTGTCTGCTGAATTCGCCCATAACATGGTAAGTGTTAGTGCTTAGCATGCTGGGTAAAAATTTCAGCAGAATACAATGGAACCTTCATTAATAGTCACCTCTCAATAATAGCCACTTCCCTATAACAGCAAATTTTCAGATATCCCATAGTTCTATTTTACTCTATTTTTAACCTCTACAACAATCACCTCCCATAAGAGCAAGTTTTGTGTTTTTTCTCAAGGGTGGCTGCTGTAGACTGATTGCGCTGTATTTTTCTTTTTTTTTTTTTTTTTTCCATAGAACAGGATGTGGCATTTTATACGAAGTGCATGGAATATCAAATCCTATTTTCTAGGAAAAATAATAACAATAGCATCAATTTGTTGTTCTACTGAATTTGCCAAGAGAGTGCTAAGGGTTAATAAGAAATAACAAATACAGTGACTGTTCATAACAACATTTTCACATTTTGATTGTGATCTAAATCATAAAAATTCAGCTAGTCCATAGGAAAAGGAAGCTTAGTGGCTAGACTGGCTCCAGTCTCCAGTGACTAAATATTTATTCTTATAATCCTGTTTGATAATCATCTAAAATAAAACCAAAATAATATCATGACTATAAAGGCTGGTCACCCTAGTGACCAGCCTTTATAGTCATGATATTGTTTTGGTCTTAGTTTAGCGGATTATCAAGCAGTATTATTAGAATAAATATTTAGTCACTGGAGACTGGAGCCAGTCTACTTAGTGGCATGCATTGCTTAGACTGGTATCAGTTCCAGAGGTTTGAAATGCTTTTTGTCTTAGATAATGCACCCTCTGACAGTTCCTGTCTGAAACATTTATAGAAAAAAAAGTAGAGTAGAGATAGGAGTTCTATAAATATTGTAATTTAAAATCCGAATTAGGTCATTATTATATCATCAGACTTTATAGTGTAGTTTTTTGCCTAACTGATATTTTTTAACCAATGAGCAAAATTTTACCAAATCTAAAAAGGTTTATTGTAGGGATATGCTTAAGATATTGTATTAGGTTATTGTCTCAGCCACTTGTTGAATGCAAGGCATAATCATCCATTAAGAGTTAGTGTCACCACCCCCCGGACCACCTTCCATGAAACTTGGTCACCGTAACCTACCTTGGACAAAGTTGACCTATAGTTGGATTTTGCGGTCAGCCTCATATTGCCTCTCCCCTGGGTGCCAGCCAATAAGACTTTGTCAGTTTACGCATCACACTACCTCATTAGTGTGTGCATTACAGCACCCAGCTGCTTCCATGAAACCAGGTCACCATGATCTACTTTGCCAAAATTTATCCCTGGTCTGGTTTCCTGGGTTGACATAGAGCTATAAGGTCCAGTAAGTACCAGCTACTTTATACTTCATCAGTGTATGTATCTTATTACTCCAGGTCTGATCTATATCTCTTCTCTTGCCCAAACTTTAAAACTGTTTGCATCCTCTTTTCTTTGAAACTAGGTCACTAACTTCATAACTGTTTGCATCCTCTTTCCTTGAATTTTAGGTCACCATGACCTACTTTTGCAAAAATTAAGACCTTGTCTGATTTTTGTGGTTAGTCTCTTTTCTTTGATTGCATGTGAGTCTCTCTTACACTTCATCACTGCATGCATCCTTCCATGCCAGCTCATCTCAAATGAAATTAGGACACCATGACCTAATTTGGCAAAAAAACAGCCCTAGGTCTGGTTCAAAACATGCACCTCAACACCTAGGTTATCTGCTGCAAAAGTAGGTTGCTGTGATTTATCTGTGCCAAATGTAAAACCATTTATGGCAAGCACTTACTTTCTCAATATACTGGTTAGGGCCATCTACTGATTACCTTGACTTTGTATTCAAGACCACCATGTGTGAGGACATCACTTGGCATGATGATTTCTGCAGTGCAAGCTGGATTTTGTAGCAGTATTGTAGAGTGTAGGTCTTTAAAGCTGTAGCAGACCAGCTTCGATTCCCAGTTTGGAGAAAAAGATGATAAACATTTTTTCACCCATTTGACATTTCTTGCAAAGTGCCTCTTTAACTCTTTGCATGCTGGATATTTTTGCATTTTTTTTAATTAACTTTTTCAAAAAAGTCTTTCAGGAATATTGTCAGAATGTCAAACAGTTTGGATCTAGTTTGTCGGGCCTGATCTGGGTCCAAATTGTTTACTGGGAAAAAGTTAAGGAGAAAAAATCCAGTTTGTTGTCTCAGCACAGACTATTCAAAGTTACAAACTCTAATATTTTATGAAGAAGATAATTGGTTTAGTAGCTGTACTGTATGCACTTTAACATTGGCAGTCATTCTCCTGCTTAGAAAATATACAGATCTTGGATGCTTGGGCTTGAGAAATTATTTTATTTCATAAAAGGACATTTTTAGCTTTTATTATCATTGCTGGATGAGTCCAGAATATGGAAATTAACATTTATGATGGTAAGATTATTCTTGTGACTTGACCCTTAAAGTGCAGCAGATGACTTTTTTTTATTTTTTTATTTTATTTTTTTTTTTTATCCAGAAAAAATAAAATTTGACATTTCATGTGAATCATCATCTGGGGGTAGTAGGGTGTGGTGAAGTTGTGGTGTATCTTACGTCACTGGGGCATCCAATTGAGATTGGCTTACAGTTGGGCAAGGCCTGCTATCCTTGTAGTAGGTAAGGGTAGAGGGGGAATGTTTTTATTTCTTCTGTTTCTTCACTTTCATTCCTGTTGCTCTTTCTTCCCTGTCCCTCTTTTTCATTCACCTCTACTATCTCTCCTATCTCTTTTCTTCCTTTCTCAAAAAAAAAAAAAAAAAAATGTGAATCATCTGCCTAGCAGATAATTCAAATGAAATGCCAAGTTTTATTTTCTCTGAAAAATATTAAAAAAAAATAATGTTGTCTGCTACAATTTTTTTTAGCACTTTAAGGGTTAAGCTAGTACACAAAAAAAAACTGACACTCTTAATAGTCCTAAGTATTGGGACAGACAGGCCTGAGCAAACAGTGTAGACCCAGATCAGATGTTGATCAGGGTCTACACTGCAAGTCATCCAGCAATATTTTGATGCATCAGCAGTGAAAATGGACTTGTTTAGAACTAGTTTTATAAGGAGTTAAGGTGCCCGAATATTTTCTAATAATTATTTACAATATTTATGGTAAATATATACAGTACTGAAGATTATGAACTTCAGTTTTTTTTTTATGTAGAAGATAATTGGTTTAGAAGATGCACTGTATGCACTCTGATGTTGGCAGCCATTCTTCTGCTGAGAAAATATAAAGATCTTGGATACTTGGCTTGAGAAATAATTTTATTTCATAAAAGGACATTTATTTTGCTTTAATTATGATTACTGGATGTGTCCAGAACATGGAAATTTACATTTATGATGGTAAGATTATTTTCATGTGACTAAACCATCATAGTGCTAATAGAACTGCAGTAGAAAATTTTTCTTTATTTTATCTTTTTTCTTTTTCAGAGAGAGTAAGACTTGATATTTCAGGTGAATGATCTACCTAGCAGATAATTCAAATGAAATACCAAGTCTTATTTTCTCTGAAAAATAATAAAAATTAGAATGTCATCTGCTACAATTTTGCTAAACACTTTAAGAGTAAAGCTAGTGCACCCCCCCCCCCAAAAAAAAAAAAAACAACTGATACTAATATGTATCTTAATAACTCTATTGTGACAGACAGGCCTGTGCAAACAGTGTAGATCCTGATCAGACTCTGCAGAATATGGCATCTGATCAAGGTCTACACTGATTGCCACTCATCCGTCTATTTTTAGACACATCAGTAGGTAGCAAAATGGATTTGTCCAAATACTAGAACAAGTATGGTCAGTGATTAGGGTGTCCCAATATTTAGTTTAAATATGATGCACAAAGCACGAAAAGGGCCCTTATGCAATTTGCAGACAATGTAGGTCCAGATCAGCTTGTGCATCTGTGCAGTCTAATCTGGGCATTTTTGGTTCGTCGACATATACTATAGTATCCACTGATTCTGTAAGCGGACAATGAAGGCCCAGATCAGCCTGCACTTAAGTGCAGGCTGATCAGGGCCTGCATTGTCTGCAAATTGCATAAGGGTCCTTTTCGTGCAGTGCACATCATATGTATCATAAAGCTGCTTTGTGAGAAAATGGGTTTTCAGAACATGTACAGACATCAAAATTCCAGATCAATGTGCACATCAGCTGTATGCTCTGGTCAGGGCCTTTGCCATTTATCAGATATCTTCTTGAAAACCTGCTGAAAATGGCTTGGAATAAACCTGATTTAAAAAATACTATGGGTCTGTGGCTTCTGATCTGGCTCTACACTGTTTGGTCAGCCTGTCTGTCCTTGATCAGCCACAGAAAGTGGCATCTGATCTGGGTCAGCATTTGCTCAGCCATGTCTCTCTGAATACTGTCAAACCTGTCATAAAATTCACCTGTATTAAGCAATCACCTGTCTTCAAAGGCCACTATTTCAGATCCCATTAAAGGAATCCAGTCAAAAATTACCAGTATTAAGCAAGCACCTGTCTTAAGCAACCACTTTTTGGATTTCTCATAGGTGCTTACTTAACCCAGGTTTGAGTGTACTTGGGTCAAATAAGAGCTGTTGATAATGAGCCTGACATTTGGTTTTGCAGTCTTAGAAATGGACAGATTAATGTATACCACTCTATGATCTAAAAACATCCAAAATAAATATATATTTTGCCAAAAGACTGGAGATGAAATGCTAAATGAGAGTAACCTAGTAATCCAGATGTGATGGGACTGTTATGCATAAACCTATTTAGACACACTGTATATTTGAAGAGTCCAATTTCAGTTTTAGGTGTGTCAGGCTATGTAATTCATATATTTTTAGAGAGAAATGGCTGAAGTATTTGCAAACAGTGGAGACTCAGATCAGATGCTGCAATCTGCAGCATCTGATCTGGGTCTGCATCATCATCATCATTAATCAGCCAGTATTTTATTAACGTGCAGGTACAGGGGCAACATCCACATCAGTGGGCCCTCTTCCAGGTAGCTGGCTTGCTGCACGCATGGCAGCTCTCACACCAGATCTCCAGATATGTCTATCATGAGGCTTGATAGCTGAGAGCCACTCTCTGCAATCCCTCACTGTCAGCTGCTTCAATGTCATCTTGGGCCTCCCAGGCCCACGCTTTCCATCAACCTGTATGTGAAAGGCTGTCTTGACTGCATCGTTGGAGTGTTTTACATGTCCATACCAGAGAAGCCTTCTCTCCTTCACAATTGGGCAAGGCCTGCTATCCTTGTAGCAGGTAAGGGTAGAGGGGGAATGTTTTTATTTCTTCTGTTTCTTCACTTTCATTCCTTTTCCTATTTCGTCCCTAATCGTCTCTTTCATCTCCTCTACTATCTCTTCTATCTCTTTTCTCCCTTTCTCTGGGAGACGACACAAAATGACCCACAAGGGTTGACGTGTCGTTAAACCCCAACACAATCAATCAAAAAAAACCTTCAGAATGAGCTCCAGATCCTCAATGCCAAGCTGCACAAATAGCTTATTGGACCTGGTGGTGACAAGGTCTTGCGTCTTGAAACTGCAGATCTGTCTGATCATTGCCCCGTCATTCCGCTGCAGACGTTTGGGGATTGGTTTCACTGGCATGGAGCATTGCCCTCCACACATTAGAGCTGTACACGAGGCCACATGTCTTGAAAGAGAGGTGGCATGAAGAGAGAACTGGTAGCAGCTCCTTTAACGTGTTGTGGTTGAAAGTTCACAGCTATTGGCTGCTGAGTGTATGTCTCCTAGGTAGCAAAAGGAAGCTACCACCTCCAGCTTGTCAGGTCTGACTTGGAGTTCCCTCTATGGTCTGCCGTCTAAGAGGTGTGCAGTTCCCTGGTACTGTGTACATCTGTAATCAAGGTCCTTTGTCAAGCGCTTGAGCCCACTGCATTTCTTGTGCACCCAATACTTGCAGCTGTTGCAGAAGATGATGTTGCTTCCCACTCCAACGCAACAGACTGCGCACGGAAACTTACCCTAAACGCTGCAGGAGGTCCAAGCCCATACCACAGATCATGATCTTCGCTCTTTCCTGCATTTACTCTCAGTCCTTTCTCCTCCATTGCTTCTTTCCAAGTCAAGAGCCTCCTGACACATTCCTCGAGCGATACAGCAATGATAACGAGGTCATAGGCATAGAGATCCTCCCAGGGACTCCAGAGCAGAATTTGTGTGACAAGGCTGTTTGCTCATTATCCTTTTTGGGGTCTCCAGACTAAAATAGGTTAAAATGTCATGAGAATTATAGCTCTAGATAAGGCATTTTTTGGAGTTATCAGCCATTATGATTTTGGTTTTGTGCATTTTTAGCTCACATGCTCAAGGTGACCTATAGTGGTCAGTCAATGTCTGTTGTACATCTTTCGTCATCCGCCGTCTGTTGAGCGGCATCAGCAATTGCTTTAAAAGCCTATTCCTCCTACACCCTTGGGCCAATTGACTCAAAACCTGGTAGGAAGCATTAGGGTCACCTGTAGATCAAAAATAATTAAAATCATTCCGATTGGAAATTTAAGGTGGCCACCATGGCGTCTTGAAAATCTATTTTTCCCTTCTTCTCCTGAACCGAAAGGCCATTTGACTCGAAACTTGGTAGCAGGCAGCAGGGTGACTTGTAGATCAAAAATAGCTAAAATTGCTCCAATCGGAAATCCAAGATGGCTGCCATATGGTGGCCATCTTGAAAATCTATTTTTCTCTTCTCCTGAACCAAAAGGCCAATTGACTTGAAACTTAGTAGGAAGCATGGGGGTGACTTGCAGATAAATATAGCTAAAACTGTTCTGATAGAAATCCAAGATGGCCATCATGGTGGCCATCTTAAAAATCTGTTTTTCGCTTCTTCACTCGAACCTGGGTAGGAAGCTTTGAGGTGACTTGTAGATCAAAAATAGCTAAAATTTTGTTCCGACCACCATGGTGGCCATCTTGAAAATCTATTTTTCGCTTCTTCACCTGAACCGAAAGGCCAATTGACTCAAAACTTGGTAGGAAGCATCGGATCGACTTGTATATCAAAAAAAGCAAAAATTGTGCCTATCGGAAAATCCAAGATGGCCTCCATGGTGGCCATCTTGAAAATCTATTTTTCGCTTCTTCTCCTGAACTGAAAGCCAATTGACTTGAAACTTGGTAGGAAGCATCAGGGTGACTTGTAGATCAAAAATAGCTAAATCTTTCTGATCGGAAATCCAAGATGGCCGCTATCTTTAAAATCTATTTTTCACTTCTTCTCCTGAACTGAAAGGCTAATTTGGTAGGAAGCAGCAAGATGACTTGTAGATAAAAAATAGCGAAAAATCATTCCTATCGGAAATCCATGATGGCCACCACGGCCGCCATCTTGGAAATCTATTTTTTACTTCTTCTCATGAACCAAAAGGCTAATTGACTCAAAACTTGGTAGGAAGCAAAGGGGTGACTGGTAGATCAAAAATAGCTAAAATCACTCTGATATGAAATACAAGATGGCCACCACAGTTGCCATCTTGAAAATCTATTTTTAACTTCTTCTCCTGAAGACAAAGGCCCATTGACTCGAAATTTGATTGGAAGTATAGGGGTGACCTGTAGATCAAAAATAGCTAAAATTATTCTGATTGGAATTCCAAGATGGTCGCCTTAGCAGCCATGTTGAAAATCTATTTTGAACTTTTTCTCCTGCACCAAAAGGGCATTTGACTAAAACTTCATTGGAAGTATCAGGGTGACTTGTAGATCAAAAGTAGCTAAAATCATTCTGATTGGAACTCCAAGATGTCTGCCATCTTGAAAATCAGCATTGAACTTCTTCTCTTGAACCAAAAGGGTGTGGTCTGGTGTGGCGAAGACATTGTGTATCTTACCTCATTGGGACGTCCAACTGATATTGGGTTACAGTTGGGCAAGGCCTGCTATCCTTGTAGCAAGTAAGAGTAGAGGGGGAATGTTTTTATTTCTTCTGTTTCATTCATTTTCTTCTTTGGGGGTGGTCAGGTGTGCAAAGGTGTTATGTGTCTTACGTCACTGGGGCGTCCAACTGATATTGGCCTAAGCTGGGCAAGGCCTGCTATCCTGTAGGAGGTAAGGGTAGAGAGGGAATGTTTTTATTTCTTCTGTTTCTTCACTTTCATTCCTGTTCTTCTTTCTTCCCTGTTCCTCCCTTTCATTTCCTCCTCTACTGTCTCTCTCTTTTCTCCATTTCTCTGGGAGATGACACAAACTGACCCACAAGGGTTGACGTGTTGTAAACCCCAACACAATCAATCAATTTTCTTCTTTCTTCCCTGTCCCTCTCTTTTATTCCTCTACTATCTCTTCTATTTCTTTTCTCCCTTTCTCTGGGAGACGACATAAAATGACCCACAAGGGCTGACATGTAATGAAACCCCAACACAATCAAAAACCGAAAGGCCAATTGACTCAAACTTGTCTGGTAATCAGGTGAGCAATACAGGGCCATCTTGGCCCTCTTGTTTTCAGTATTCTATTGTTCAGTCAAAGCACATCTGGTATAGTAACCCATATAAACAGTATTTCTTGGTCAAATGTATGTCGTATTAAAATCTATATTCATACTTTGCATAAATAGTCTGGTATTTCTGTAATATGTAAGTGATCTCACCGTTTTTTCTTAGTATGATCTGGGTTCACTCAATGTGGGTTGAAACAATAATAAAGTTGGTTTGTTAGGTCTTACACAGATGGGGTAAAAATCTTTTTACAATGCCCACTGTATTTAACAAATTGTAAAAGTAATCAGGATACTTCGTTTATTCACATTTCAGTTGAACAGAACAGAACAGAACTTTATTGAAAATAAACTTAGGCCACACGCAGGTGGCGTAAGAGCATAGTATACAAACAGACAAACAAAGGCATGTAATAAACAGACATGTATAAATGTGAGCAAATGCAACAATGAAAAGGAAGCAGAAGCATCACACCACCACGCCTATGCAAAACATTATTATGGCATTAAAAATGAAGAATTCCAGATGGAAAATGATGATATTCCTCCCATCCCCACCCCAAACACAGACCACAGGTCCCATAAGAACCGCCTCATTTAGGCAGTTCTAACAAGCAGCCACACTCCAAGTCCGGAGCAGAAACCAGAAAATAATGTATACCCCAGCAAACACCTCTCCTTCCTACATACAGTGGGATTTGTCAGGGTTTTAATCACAGAGACTTGTCAACATGATGCAAACTGCAAAACAAAGGAAACATAATGACAAGAAGAATATGTAATGTTAAATATTTCTGAACACATTAACAGTATTGATTGTGTGTAGAGACACTGGTAACGCAGCATAACAATCTAAAAATAGTCATACAGCCAATGATAATTTCTGCTGCTTGTGTATGACTCTATGGAAACATCTTAAGGTCAAACATTTTAACATGTAGATCTGTGTCACATATTTCAAATCACACTTCCATTTAATCTGTGTGGGTTGTCTTTTTTTTTTTCATCCAACAACTGCTGATATTTTCCTTATTTCTCCATGGAAACATGTTATGGTACTCAATATAAGTACCTCAGCCAAGTAATTCTAATGCCTACATATGTTTTCATCAAGAAATAAGACAACTTCATCTGTATTTGGTATTGAATGTCCTAAAATTTCATACACCAAAGTTGCTGACAAAATGTTACATGGAAACAGTATAGACGCAAATCAGACTGCTCCTGAAGGAGCAGTCTGATCAGGGCCTATACTATTTGCCATTCTACTAAGTATTTTAAGATACAACAGCATAGCCGGCCTCGGTGGCTCAGTTGGATGTGCCATCCGACTGGAGACTAGGTCGCGGGTTCAACCCCTGCCGAGGTCGGCAACATTCTTTCGTAGAGATTGATCATGAAATATTTTCTACGGTCATTCTCTCCCTTCCGCTGATTCAAGAAGGGCAGTTGTCAGTTTCTGGCAAAAGAATGTGTACAATACTGGTTAACCGCTTAGAGGACTAAGCCTACCCAGTAAATGTGTGGTTAGGTAAACTGACCCACTTGACATGACCCCACTGGGTTGACTGGGCCGTAAAACCTCAACACAAACAAACAAACAAACAACAGCATAAAAAGCAAAATTTAGGCCAAAACAGTATGGAATAAAGTGTTCGAAATTTTAGGATATTTACCTTACTCCTTTTCTTTAGTGAATGCTCACATCATGTTTTCATGGAGAAATAAGAAAAATAGGAAAAATATTTAATTGGATACTTCTTATCTGCAGCTAGGAGAATTGCCCCTCCAGACTGAAATCCATCTGATGATGATTGCGATCAGCATAGTCCCAGATCAGACTGTGCCACATGCTGTCTGATCAGTTCCATGTTGCTCACTAACATAATACATTTATTCAAGAAGGGCAGTTGTCAGTTTCTGGCAAAAGAATGTACACAAGTATTGGTTATTATGCCCCCAACTTCAAAGAAGTTGGAGGGGCATATTGCTTCTGGGTTGTTCGTCCGTCCGTCCTTCCGTCCGTCCGTCCGTCCGTTCGTCACGCTTTTTGATGCATAGCATAACTTTAAAACCGTGAATGCTACTGTTTTGAAATTTCATATATGGATTCCTCATGAAAAAATAGCTGACACGTATTTTTTTTCTTGACAGGATTATGCCCCTTTTCTGAGTTATGGCCCTTTGAAAAAATATGGATGCAATCTTGTCAGCAAAATATCTCAAAAACCATTAAAGCTAGAGCCTTGAAACTTGATGAATAGACTGGTAGTGATGAGTAGACAACCTGATTAACTTTTGAAGAAATTCTGAAAAATACTTCATGAGTTATGGCCCTTTGTAATTTTGGGCATTTTTATCTTGTCAGCAAAATATCTCAAAAACCGTTGGAGCTAGAGCCTTGAAACTTAATGAATAGACTGGTAGTGATGAGTAGACAACCTGATTAACTTTTGAAGAAATTTTGAAAAATGCCTTTTGAGTTATGGCCCTTTGTAATTTTGGGCATTTTTACCTTGTCAGCAAAATATCTCAAAAACTGTTAGAGCTTGAGCCTTGAAACTTAGTAAATGGATTTGTAGTGATGTGTAGATGACCTGATTAACTTTTGAAGAAATTCTGAAAAACATTTCATGAGTTATGGCCCTTTGTAATTTAGGGCATGTTTAACTTGTCAGCAAAATATCTCAAAAACTATTGAAGCTAGAGCCTTGAAACGATGAATAGACTGGTAGTGATGAATAGACAACCTGATAAACTTTTGAAGAAATTTTGAAATATACTTCTTGAGTTATGCCCCTTTGTAATTTTAGGCATTTTTATCTTGTCAGCAAAATATCTCAAAAACTGTTAAAGCTAGAGCCTTGAAACTTAGTAAATGGATTTGTAGTGATGGGTAGATGACCTGATTAATTTTTGAAGAAATTCTGAAAAATACTTCATGAGTTATGGCCCTTTGTAATTTTGGGCAATTTTACCTTGTCAGCAAAATATCTCAAAAACTGTTGGAACTAGAGCCTTGACACTTGATGAATAGACTGGTAGTGATGAGTAGACAACCTGATTAACTTTTGAAGAAATTTTGAAATATACTTCTTGAGTTATGCCCCTTTGTTATTTTGGGCATTTTTATCTTGTCAGCAAAATATCTCAAAAACTATTAGAGCTAGAGACTTGAAACTTGGTGAATTGATTGGTAATGATGAGTAGATGACCTGATTAATTTTTTTGTAAATTCTGAAAAATATTTCATAAGTAATGGCCCTTTGTAAATTTGGGCATGTTTCCCTTGTGAACAAAATATCTCAAAAACTATTGAAGCTGGAGCCTTGAAACTTGATGAATAGATTGGTAGCGATGAGTAGATGACCTGATTATGCCCCCAGTTTTGAATGAAATTGATGGGGCTATTATTTTGCCTTCATTTGTCCATCCGACTGTTTGTCCGTTCATCAAGCCTTTTTTGTGCATGCCATATCTTAAGAACCCTGCACGCTAGGGTTTTGAAATTTTATATTTGGGTTCCCAATGAAAAAATAGCCGACCCATATTTTGTTTCTTGTCTAGCATGTTTATTTAAAGTTATGCCCCTTTGAAAAAAATCAGAATTAAATCTTGTGAGCAAAATATCTTGAAAAGTATTTAAGCTGGGTTCTTGAAATTCGATACAGTGAGTGGGAATGATGTGTACATTACCCGATTATATTTTGAGAGAATTCCATGAAAATATTGATAAAGTTACGGCCCTTTGCAGTTCTGCTCATTTTGACCTTGTCAGCAAGATTACTCGAAAAGCACTTAAGCTAGGGTCTTGAAATATTATATGCTGATTGGGGATGATGTGGAGATTTACCTGGTTTGTTTTTTAGGGAATTCCATGAAAAATTGATGTAGTTATGGCCCTTTGTAGTTCTAGGCATTTTGACTTTTTCAGCAAGATGTCTCAAAAAGTATTTAAGCTAGAGCCATGATATTTGGTATACTGATTGGGATTGAGGAGGAGATCACCTGAATAAATTTTGAACCAATTAAATGAAATGTTGGAGTTATGGCCCTTCGCAATTTCGGGCCATTTAATGTCATTGCTTTATTGTGTATAGCATAAGTTTAGAACCATGTATGCTAATGTTTTGAAATTTCATGTTTTGATTCCTCATGAAAAAATAGGTGATCCGTATTTTTTTCTTATCCCAGTCATCTCCTATTTTAGAGTTATTTCCCTTTGATAAAATAACATTGAAATCATATATTTGTACTGTTGTTACCATCATGGCTAAGCAGTGTTGGAGTCAAACAGTGTTAGAGTCAGGCAGTTGGGGGCATAGTGTTTTACAAACACCAGCTCTAGTTTACTGCTAAGAGGACTAAGCCTGTCCAAGAAAAAGTGTGGTTAGGTAAACTGGCCACGCTAGACATGACCCCAATGGGTTGACTGGGCAGTAAAACAGAATACTTCAGTGCACATGCTTATTTACGTATATACTGCTCACTTTATGTCAAAACGTCAAAAAATCGTTTCCAGGCTGGAAATTTTTTCCAAGCAAAAATTGTTGCAGATTGCATTCTAAAAATTGTTTATTTTTCAGAAAAAATAAGCCTTGACATTTCATGTTAGGATGATTCACATGAAATATCAAGCCTAATTTTCTCTCTCTCTCTAAAAAAAAAAAAAGAAGAAATTCAAAATGTTGTCTGCTGCAGTTGTAAGATTAACCTGTAACCTGTGAATTTAAATGTTAGATACCGTTTTTGAACAGGTTTTTCAAAAATATGTCCTTTAAAATAGCAATGTCCCGGCGGGCAGACAGGCAGGCAGGCAGGCAGGTGTCAGGCGTTGGGCATTGTCCGAAGTTAGCTTTGGTTAACCTTTTTGAAAAAGCTGCCCATAATGCCATTAGGGGTTTTTCTTGTTAAGTTTTTCCCCAGAAAATAGGGCTTGATATTACATTCATGCAGACAGTTTGAATGAATTGTCAATCCTGGTTTTCAGAAGAAGAAAAAAAAAATTTAAAAAAATTGCCATTTGTGTTGTCTGCTAATTTTGTCTACAGTATGCTACAGGTTAATTCCAGTAAGTCTAGGTAACAATAATGATAGAGTTCGGCATAGCTCCAGATAAACAGACTATCTGGAGAAATATTTTTCTTATTTCTGCATGAAAACATATGTTGTTGGTACTCATTAGAAGCACCTCACCAAGGTGCTTCTAATGAGTACCCACAACATCTGTTTTTATTGCGAAATAAGAAAAATATGAGTTCTTTTTGGGGGAAAAAAGCACATTATCAGCTCTGGATAGGTGTTAATGAAAATGTAGTTTTGCTGGCTCCCTGTTGGGTGCTGGCATTTTGCAGAATAGAAAGTTATGATAAGAATTTTCTTGTAGGAGAAATAATATATAATATAGAGGGAAAAAAACACATGAAACATTGTTCAGCTGGCAGAGATGAAATCCTGGACTTTTTATGCTTCTCAGAAATGCTGTTGTTAATAACTATGTCGCCTCAAAAGAGGTGGATGGGGACATATTGTTTTTGGCCCAGAGTGTCGGCATTGACATGACAGCTCCTTGTGTGCATGGCAGTTCATTACGAAAACATGCCTATTCAAATAAACTAAAAATTTTACCACCAAAAAAAATGAAAATTTACAGACGAGGCAGTTCTAACGAGTACCCACAATCTATGTTTTTATCAGAAATAAGAAAAATAATGTATACCCCTGTAAACCCCAGTTTTACTGTATAAAAGTGGGGTTTAAGGGGGTCAAAATTATATAGGTATGTTTTCGTGATGTCCTTGAACTGGTCGGTAGATTTTCATCAAACTTGCAGGGATACATCATTAGGACAAGTTTGAGAGCCAATTAGATTTTGGTACCCTTGACATCATTTTAAGGTCAGCAGATGATTAGGGAATTTTATCAAACTTGCAGTGATAAATCATTGGGACAATTTTTAGAGCTAATTGGATTTGGTGACCTTGAGCTCAGTTTCATGGTTGGCAGAGGAAAAACGGTGTCAGATTTATGTCAGATTTACTTAGTTTCTTGTGTGTACTATATCTCTTGAACTGATTGGCAGATTTTCATCAAACTTGCAGGGATACTGATAAGAGCTGATTAGTTTTAGGTGATTTTGATCTCATTTTCAAGTTCAGCACAGGACAAATGGTGTCTGTCCAGCTTTGTGTTATGAACTGCTTCTGTTTTTGTTAGATTTTCATGAAATTATCAGTGTGATGTGTAGTAGTGCATGACATAAAAACATTTTTCATTGCAGGGTTGTCTGCCCTTTCCACATAAGTTGGTCTTTACAACATAATATTCAGTTAGCATTTTCATGTTTGTCTGCCTTTTGCACCTTGCCAATTTTTGGGTAGATTGTGTACAATCTAGCCATAGTATACAAACTCCAAAGTTTCCTTAACCCTTGTCCTGCTGAACCCGGATATACCCTGCCTTTGCAAACAGTGTAGATCCAGATCAGTTGGCTTCTGAAGAAGCCAACTGATCTGGATCTGCACTGTTTGCCATTAAGTATGTGAATTTATAGCAACAATCCAGATCAAGCAATATGATTGGCTGAAAATTAGAAGTGGGTGTGGCATCTTGATTTATTCAGCAGGACAAGGGTTAAGGTAGTTGCCCACATGATTATCTTTGACCAATTAAATCAGACCACATGTTTGTACAAAATTCAGGTAATGGCTGTTTATAGCCACGCTATTGTCGCTGTGATGTCAGAGTGCAGTGTAAAGAGGATTATCTGGAAAACCTGGACTGGAACATAAGCAAACAGTGCAGACCCAGGTCAGATGCCACAGAATGTGACATCTGATCAGTCTGCACTATTTGCTTAAATTACAGAAATTTTAGGGTTAAATGAAAGAGTCATAAGTCCTCCATTTAGGAAAGTTTTCTCAGCCTACACTCAGAGACAATCAGCCCACCAGTGCTGTCAGTGTTGTAGGGTATTAATCACTTCAGTGATAGCTCTATTTTTTTGTAGAAAATAATAAAAAAATAAGACTATCTTCTGCAACAATTGTTCTTGGCACTATTAGGGTTGATGATGTTGAAGTAGCTTTAGGCAGCTGCATGCATTGTGGTGTCAAAGTATCTTCATAATAGTTCTGTCATAACAAACAACTTAGATGAAGAAATATTGTTGTCCAACAGATGATGGGTGTTGGCATCATGGAACAATTGCCTCCTTTGATCTTCCTATACCAGAAAAAGTGATTTATGTTCAGCAAATGGTAAAGCTATACTCCTTTGATTAATTACTAAAATAATAATACAAAAGAAAAAAATTAACTTTACAATGCTACCATTAGTACCCTATGTATTTGGACAGACAGGCCTGAGCAAACAGTGTAAACATTGATCAGATGCTGCAAGATGTGGCATCTGATCAATGTCTACACTGTTTGTTGTTCATCTAGCTGTTTATAGACACATCTACAGATGGTAGAAGGGATTTGTTCAAAAAATAGGCAAAGTAAAGTAACAAGTTACATCTCCAATGTTTAGGGTAAATACAGTAATGCTTAACCCTTCCCATACTGAATAAAGTTGCCACGCCTACTTCTTTTTTTCAGCCAATCAGATTATTTGATCTAGGTTGTTCATACAAATTCACATACCCAATGCCAAATAGTGTACATCCAGATCAGTTGGCTTCTGATGAAGCCAACTGATCTGAATCTACACTGTTTGAAAAGGCGGGCATATCCGGGTTCAGCAGGACTAGGCTTAAAGCAGGTTCAATGATTCTAGAAATAGTACACACATTTATCCTAAATATTGTAAATGTCTTACCATGCTTAGTCTAAAACTTGAAAAAATCCATTTTACTACCTCTTGATGTGTCTAAAGACTGCTGGTAGAATGACATACAATGTAGAGCCTGATCAGATGCTGCATTATTCTATGGCATAAGGTGAGAGAAACAGGGGTATTGAAATTCATCTTACTAGTTACTTTAATTTGTTGTCAGACAAGTATTGCAGTTATTTGATTATGAATGCATATAAATTGCCATTGCAATAATTAACAGTCTTGTGAAGATGCTGTATTGTTTTGCTATAGAGTATTAATGTGTTGACTTGCAATAAAGGATGTTGTATTGTCTGGCAATAGAGGCTGTTGCATTGTCTTGCAAAAGAGGATGTTACATTGATATTGCTTGTATTGCAATAGAAAATGTTGCATTAACTTGCAATGAAGGATGTATTTCTTGCAATAGAGGATGCTACATTGCCTTGCAATAGAGGATATTGCATTAGCTTGCAATAAAGGATATTCCATTTTCTTGCAATAAAAGTTACTGCTTTATCTTCAAATAAAGGATGTCGTATGTCTTGTAAATGGGGTTCAGCGGTATATGATACGGAATATCAGCAGAGTATGACATGGGATATCAACGGAATATGACATGGAATATCAGTAGAATATGGCATAGGATATCAGCAAAATAGAGGATGTTGCCTTATCTTGTAATAGAGGGTGCTGCATTGTCTTGTCATAAAGGACATTACATTGACTTGCAACAGAGGATGTTGTATTGTCTTGCAAAAGAGGATATTGTATTATCTTGCAACAGAATATTATCTTGCAATAGAGGACGTTGCATTATCTTGCAAGAAAGGATGTTGCATTGTCTTGCATAGAAGATGGAGCATTGTCTTGCAACAGAGAATGTTGCATTGTTTTGCTATAGGGATGTTTCATTGCCTTGCAATAGAAAATGTTGCATTGTCTTGCAATAAAGGATGTTGCATTGTTTTGCAATAGATGTTGCATTGTCTTACAATAGAGGATGTGCATTGTCTTGCAATAGAAGGTGATGTCATGCAATAGAAGATGACTTACTGTCTTGCAATAGAGAATGTTGCATTGTCTTGCAATAAAGGATGTTGCATTGTCTTGCAATAGGGGATGTTGCATTGTCTTGCAAGAAAGGATGTTGCATTGTCTTGCAATATGGGATGTTGCATTGTTTTGCAATAGAGGCTAAATAGAGGATGTTGCATTATCTTGCAAGAAAGGATGTTGCATTGTCTTGCAATAGAGAATGTTGCACTGTCTTGCAATAGAGGATGAAATAAGGATTCATTACAATTATCTCAGTATGGTTTAGTGCATGATGTAGGCAATTCTAATGATTGTTGTTATGGTATGGAATAAAAATAAAACTTTTCTTCGAAATACTGTCATAAGCACTAATAAGAAGTCATAGCCCTAGATGGGAGGGGTATTTAGATGCATTTCTTGTCACCTATTGGAGTAACTGGAGAGAACTAAAGGTTTACCCACAATTCATCTCTCCATTTATATATGCACCCAGAAAATCTGGATTCTACAATAACTTCATTAAGTTAACCTTGTCAGACAATGAGTATCCATATCCTATGTTTTCATGGAGAGATAAGAGAAATATTAATAGTTTTTGTTTGAAAAGTGTCTTGTCAGGAGCTCTGTACCTATTAAAGGTGCCACAGTTAGGGCTTATGTGTGCCACAATTAGGGCTTATAATGAATACCAGCAGCATAGTAGTATTGTAAGGAAATAAGGAAAATATCAATACTATTTGGTTGAAAAATACCTTATCTAGGGTAGACTGGCTCCAGTCTCCAGTTACTAAATATTTTTTTCTTATAATCTTGTTTGATAATTCCCTAACATAAAACCAAAATAATCATGACTATAAAGGCTGGTCACTATAGTGACCAGCTTTTACAGTCATAATATTATTTTGGTTTTATTTCATTGGATTATCAAACAGGATTATAAGAAAAAATACTTAGCCACTGGAGACTGGAGCCAGTCTATATCTAGAGCTAGGTGATATTGGAACATTTATGAAGAACCTTACCTGTTATTGCCAGAAGGCACCTTTTTCTGGCCCAGGCTGATGGGAAAACAAGAAAATTAGAGAAGGCTTGAAAATATGGAAAATTATAGGCCCATAATTTGCCAATATCCTTCAATTGATTTACATACTTCATGGTTCATGTGTATGTTATGAGCAGAAAGAATCTTGCATTGGACTGTTGCCTAGAAAGTTTCTCAAATAAGTGTTAAGTTCAGTTTGACTTTATTTATTGCCTCATCTGAGGTTTAGTCAGTTTCTTGCTTTCAAGCTCTGGGCTGAACTTACATACTTACCAATGATACCACTTTGAAACAGCCAAAGGCTCATAGGTAAGCTTATAGTATAGCCTGGTGTCCATCATCTGTTGTCCATTGTCTGTCAATAATTTCAAACATCTACTCCTTTAAAGCCACTGGGCCATTTGAAGCCAGATTTCATAAGGAGACTGTGTGGAGTGGGAAAATGGAAGTTTCTTCTACAGTGCGGGTCACATGACCAAGATGACCATCATACCATTATGTATAACTTTAGGTTGACTGTTGACCTATTACTCAAAAGACAGTGTTTGATTTGTGTGTTATCAGCCATTTTACTATTTTTCTGATCTATAAGTCTGGAACTTTATGGCAACATATCATCATATTTAAATTCATGTAATAGAGGTGCACCGAAGTACCAAGCCCTGGGTCAGGGCAACCGTGTCCCATGGGTACTTAGTTTAGTTCCCAACCTATTTGATAAGCTTGACCTAATGGGCCATAATTCCCAGTTAACCCATTTTAGTCTATAGACCCTCAAAAGGGTAATTGGCAAACAGTGCAGACCCAGATCAGATGCCCCAGAATGCAGCATCTGATCAGTGTCTCCACTGTTTGCAACTAGTTTAGCCAGTTTTATCTAGAAATATCTAAATCACATAACCTGACATACCTAAAATTGAAATTGGACTCTTCAAGTATATTGTGTGGGGAATGTTTATTCATGCTAAAATGGATTAAAACCAGACAGTAAGTTCAGTAAGATGAAGCAAGAATAAAGTTTTTGACATCAAACAATTTTGATGGTAGGAGGGTGTGTGTGTGTGTGTTCTGCTGTACTTACAGGGGGGTTGGGGGGGGGGGGGGAATTGGGGGAGGGCGGGGATGTTAGTAATTTTTTATGCCCTGCCATTTGATGAATGGCGGAAAGGGCATAATAGTGTTACCCTGTCTGTCCGTCTCAAATAATTTTGATAGTAAGGTGGCGGTATAAGGCCTGCTGTACTTACAGGGGGAGTGGGGTGGGGTGGTGGTAGTGGGTGAGATCCAGATCAGCCTGCACACATGCATTCTGGCCAGGATCTCTGCTGCATGCATTTAGGTTCTACATATCATGCAGAGTTTATATAGTGAGCACTTAGACTTTGATAAGTCTGCATAGATGTAGAGGATGTGAAGGAGATTTGTTGGTTGCCTGTGCCAACTTGTATCTTTCCACATGCACATGCTCGAACTAAAAAAAGTATCCAAATTATGAATCTAGATGTCCCTTTTTCTGTATCACTACCTTTCATAGAGCCAGTTATGATATTTTTTAATCCAAAAAGTGAAATTTTCTTATTTCATCACAAAAACATATGTTGTGGGTACTCATTAGAAGCACCTCAGTGAGGCACTTCTAATGAGTACCTGCAACATATGTTTTTGTGGGGAAATAAGAAAAATATTTACCTTTTTCTATATCACTACCTTTTTTAGAGCCAGATAAGACTTACTTTTTAATCTGAAAAAGTAGATAGAAACTTTCTTATTTCTCCAGGAAAACATATGTGGTACTCATTAGAAGTGCCTCAGCAAGGCACTTCAAATGAATACCTACAACATAGGTTTTTGTGGAGAAGTAAGAAAAATATTTACCTTTTTCTGTATCACTACATTTTTTAGAGCCAGTTAAGACTTACTTTTTAATCCGAAAAAGTAGATTTGAATTTTTTTTTTCTCCAGGAAAACATATGTTGTGGGTACTCATTAGAAGTGCCTCAGAGAGTACCCACAACATATGTTTTTGTGGAGATATCAGAAAAATATTTAGCTGGATACCACGCTTATCTGGAGTAATGAGTCTCTTGGTGCAATCAGATATATTTTATTGTTTTCCAAGACAGAGAGTTCTTTACAGTTCCATGTGTTTGGCATTTATTTGTGGTTCAGAGCTCTCATTGTGACAGAAATAGGACTTCAGAAGGCACCAGAAATTTCAAATAGGTACTCACAAGTCCTCCATCTGCTATAACAGTGAAATTTATCTTTATGACAAAGGATATGATGTGAAATGTTGCCATGTTTGTTCTATAACATTTAGCTGCTGATAAGGCACTTTTAACAACAAAAATTGTGATATTTTTCTGATTTCTCTGCAAAAACATATGTTGTGGTATTCATTAGAAGCACCTCACAGAGGTGCTTCTAATGAGTACCCACAACATATGTTTTCATGGAGAGGTAAGAAAATTATTTATCTGGCTACTCCTCTTATCAGCTGGCCTCTGTGGCTCAGTCGGATGCGCGTCCGACTGGTGATCAGGAGGTCACAGATTTGATCCCTGCCTGGTCTGGCAACATTCCTTCATAGAGATTGATCATGACATATTTTCTATGGTCATTTTCTCCCTTCCGCTTATTCAAGAAGGGCAGTTGTCAGTTTCTGGCGAAAGAATGGGCAGTAAAACCTCAACACAAATTATCTGAAGAGTACCCATGACATACATTTCTCATGTAGAGATAAGAAAATTATTTTTCTGGTTACTCCTCTCACTGGAGCTATGAATAGTTTATGCCTTTTGAGAGCAATTTGCAAACCTATATACGGTACTCAAATTCAAGCTCCTGTGCAAAATCTGTCCTTTCCACGTAAGAGGTTTTTCATCCAAACAACATTTTACTTTCTTCCTCCTTCTCTTTAACAAAAAGACATTGAATAAGTGTCTGTGATATATTGTGTTCCCACATTCTGTCCACATCCGATGCCCCCTCTACCTTACCTCCCCTATTCCCTATTATTTAATGACTGTATATATAGAAATGGGCTTGAAACTATAGATCATTTGGTGTGTATACGCCTGTATGTATGTGCAAGCATGCATCCATCCATCCACATTTTTTAAATTACTTATTGATTGATTGATTGATTGATTGATCAATTTTGTTTTGTTTTTTTTGCAGATGTGCAGCTGTACTTTTGCAAGTCATAATGTTTGTGGGTGTACATGCTTCATAGCCAATGGTAAGTACCTTAGATTTATGCTTTCACAAATTATGAGATACCATATATACCTTAAATATTGGGGATATTTAGTTGTTCTAAAATTTTAACTACTGTATTTGACTTAATTACCACACATACCCCTATAAGCACACAGTCAAGCAGTTCTGTAGTCTTCAGACTACAGCCAGTGTACTTTTTTGTCCACTTCTTTATAAAGGCATATGCTGGGGGTACCCATTTGAATTGCATCGACTTGTCAGTGCAGTTCAAATGAGTACTCACAACATATGCCTTTATAAAGAAAACAATCACATAAACATCATCAAATTAGTCCTTTGCTGATCTTTCTTTAAAGTGTACCCTTAGTAGGTAGATACATAATTTTGAAAAACCATAAGCGCACAGTGTGGTAATTAGGTCAAATACAGTAGTCCATTTTACCACATTTGCTGTAAGTATTCGGACAATTTAATTCTTTACCACACTTCCTAAAATTTGAACAGCATTTTACTACCTTTGGAGTTGTCTAAAAATTACTGGATGAGTTTTAAACTGTGTAGACCCAGATTAGATGCCGTGTTTGCTCACACCTATTTGTCCAGATACTTAGGATAAATCAGGTACCATCTGATGATGTGTTAATAATTCTGGATCATTGGCAAATGGTGTAGACCCTGATAAGATTTTGCATTCTGTAGCATTTGATCTGGGTCAACTCTTAACCCTTGTCATGCTGAATAAATTAAGATGCCAGGCCCACTTCTAATTTCTAGCCAATCAGATTACTTGATCCAAGTTTTTGATAGAAATTCACATATTTAATGACAAACAGTGCAGATCCAGATCAGTTGGCTTCTTCAGAAGCCAACTGATCTGGATCTACACTGTTTGCAAAGGCAGGGTATATTCCGGTTCAGCAGGACAAGGGTTAAGATAAATTTTGTACACTTGTAAGAAATGTAACTGCTTATTGCAAAAAAGAAATAATTGCAAGAAGAGTTGTTTCCCTTATAGTTGATCTAGTACCATGAGAGGAACTTGCACATGCGGTTAGCAAAATTGTAGCAGAAAACATAATAAATATATATATATAAACATTCAGAGAATATGACTTGACATTTCATGTGAATTGTCTGCTAGGCAGACAATTTACATGAAATGTCAAGTTTTTATTTTGTTATTTTTTTTTTGTCTAAAAAATACAAAAATGAAATTGGAATGCTATCAGCTGCAGTAGTGATTAGCACTTTTGAGTTAAGTATCTAATATCCATCAAAGTACTGGGTGCCTGTGTTTGTCAATAAATCATCCCAAACAGGATCGGAATAATTAAACATTCCTAAGTTGAGAAATCAATCAGTTGTTCTGACCACATATCTTCAATATAAAAAGTATCTGGTGGTAAAATTTATACCCACAGTGTAAAACACTTGCCATTTTCCTCCATTTTACAGGTTTTACTATATATCATGTTAACTTTTTTATGCTCCCACCATTCAAAGAATGGTGGAAAGGGCATATATTGTGTTACCCCTCTCTATCCTTCCTTCCGTCTCAGTCGGCATCTGGCATTAGCAATTTGTGTTGAAGTTTTTCAGGCAGGGGCATCCAAGTCCTTTGGACACATTTCTAGTCTTCTAATCCTTCCCATTTCTCCATTACAGCCATGGAAAAAAAAAACACTTTTTCCACATAAACCACTTCATGTAAAAAGGTCCTTAACACATACAGTATTTCTTCTAAGAATTGAGAAAGACAGGCCTGAGTAATAGTGTAGACCCTTGTCATTTTCTACATATATGGCATCTTTTCAAGGTCTTCACTGTTTGCCACTCAGTCAGAAGATTTTAGACACATCAACAGGTAGGAAAATTGATTTTTAACCCATTGTAGACTGACAAGACTCTCCCACATTATATTAGAAGAGTCCAATTTCCGTTTTAGGTACATCCGGCTATGAGATTTAGATATTCCTAGAGAAAAATGGCTAAGTTATTTGCAAATAGTGGAGACCCTGATCGATCTGGCTCTGCACTGTCTGCAAGTTACCCTTTTAGGGGTCTCCAGTTTACAATGGATTAAGACTGGTACAGTAAACGGTTAAGGTCATCACCAAATCATACCTATATAATTTTGACCCCCATAAACCCCACTTTATACAGTAAAACTGGGGTTTAAATGGGTATACATTATTTTTGTTATTTCTGCACAAAAACATAGATTGTGGGTACTTGTTAGAACCGCCTCGGCGAGGCGGGTCTAACGTCTACCCACAATCTATGTTTTGAGCAGAAAAATGAAAAATATCAGGGCCCAGTTGTTCAAAACTAACGATGTCATTAAAATTTACATTGATTGATACGCAACTATGCTGAAATTTTTTGCTGAAAAAATGTGAGTAGCTTTTGCAGTGCAAAAGCTACTCACATTTTTTCAGCAAAAAATATCAGAATATTGTATATTGAATCCACTAAAACAGTTAACGAAATGACCCTTAACGAGCACGTTAAGCTAACGATGCTTTGAACAACTGGGCCCAGATTTTTTATCTGAAAACTTTGTTTTTTAGTGGTGAAATTTTCAATATATTTGAATAGGCATGTTTTCGTTAATGTGTTTGAATATTTAGGGTAAATACAGTATGCAAACAGGGAAGCCCAAGCTCAGCCTTTGCATCAGTGAAGTCATATTTTTTGGGTAGATTCTGCAGTAGCCAACAGTCCGCAGAGTTACCATAAAATACGTTCCATATTTACCCTAAGTATTTGAACACCTTAGCACCAAGACTGGCTCCAGTCTCCAGTGTCTATTTTTTTCTTCTTATAATTCTGTTTGATAATCAACTGAAATAAAACCAATATGATATCATGACTATAAATGCTGGTCACTAGTGACCAGCCTTTATAGTCATGATATCATTATTTTCTTTTTATTTTAGGTGACTATCAAACAAGATTATAAGAAAAAGTATTTAGTCACTGGAGACCAGAGACTGGAGCCAGTCTACTTAACACATTATTTATCCTAAAAATGAACAAGGGTATTTTACTACCTGTTGATGGGTCTAAAAACTGTTGGATGGGTGACAAAAAGACCTGATCAGACGTTGCATTCTGCGGCATCTGATCTGGGTCTGGACTGTTTGCACAGGCCTATCTGTCCTGGTGTTTAGGGCCAAGGTATATGGAAGAAAAGTAATCATGATCACACTAGCATTTGATTTCTAGTACTAGTGCTCTCCCTTACTTCATTTTTCTGAAACAAAGCCAGATTCTAGTGAAACAGTGTCTTGAAGGCATATCAGAATAATAAAGGGGTGGGGGGTCGGAGACAGTCTAAGGAGAAAATTTGCTCTGAATTGATGTATTCTACAGTAAGTAGGCAGTGAAGGTCTAGACCAGACCTTGAGGATATTCAGCTTTTTTCATGCTCAACTCAGCTGAGCATGAAATTTTCTCTGCTAATAATAAATAATAGTTGGCATTTTCATATTTATAAGCAGAGAAAATTTCATCCTCAGCTATGTTTAGCAAAAAATAATTTGCTATTGTTAGCAATTTGAGATTTATTTGCAGAAAAAAGTTTTATAACCTTTGGGCCAGGTTACACAGATAAGCAGCCTGATCTGGGCCTTTCTGTCCAGATGTGTCCCAAAGATGCTTTCTACATCACGAAAACACGCCTATAAAAGTTTGACCCCCTTAAACCCCACTTTTATATACATTATTTTTCTTATTTCTGCTCAAAAACATAGATTGTGGGTACTCGTTAGAACCGCCTCACAGAGGCTCAGAGCGGTTCTAACGAGTACCCACAATCTATGTTTTGAGCAGAAATATGGAAAATATTTGAATTTTTTGTCTGAAAATCTTCAATTTTTCGGTGATTAACTGTTCAGTATATTTGAATAGGCATGTTTTCGTAATGTAAATGGGGCAACTCCTACACATGTAGTAGTTCTGTAGGTTAACAGAGCAGAACAGAAAAGCTGGTTCAGTTGGAAGCATGTCTGACTGGTGATCAGGAGGTTGCGAGTTCGACCACTGCCTGGTCGGCATTCTTTCATGGAGATTTATCATAAAATATTTTCTATGGTCATTTGCTCTCTTCCACTGATTCAAGAAGGACTGTTTCTGGTGAAAGAATATGCACAATACTAGTTAAATGCTTAAAAGACAAAGTATGCCCAGTAAAAGTGTGGTTAGGTAAACTGATCACGCTTGACATGACCCCATTGTGTTGACTGGGCCATAAAACCTCAACATAAACAAACAGAACAGAAAAGGGCAAAACTTTGTTTTTTTTGGCATTTAACATCTTGGGTCACTTTTGGCATATGAGAAATGCCCTGATCAGACTGTATGCTTACATCAACTGAAAGAATTCCATATAGTTTGCTTGTTATACCCCCTCCCCCCCACCCCCCTGCAAACTGTGTTTGTGGGTGGAAGGGAGGGTACGGTAGATTTCCTATTAGTTCGAACACACGAATAATTCGAACACCCCTTACTGTTTTGAAATCACCTCCCGAAAATTGCTCTTTTAGTCCGAACAGTCACGTATTTTTGTCAAACTCATTTTTAAATAGTTCGAACACGTGAAGTACGATTCACAAACTGTATATGTATAGTTCGTTGATGACCATTACTTACCTCGATTTTCTGTGTGCAATCCGATGAAAAAAAAATGATACACATGAATTGTTACACAAAAAAAAAAAACAAAAAAAAAAAAACTTCATTTAACAAAGAAAGCAGACACAAAAAAGTACCTCGCCGCTTATATGACTGATCAAAATAGTGACCGAAGCACTCGGGTCAACGCATTCTCGCAGGCAGTTGAAAATTTATGTAATTTGTAAAGCTGATTCTGAAGAGCCTAAAAACAAATCAGAATTCGTTTTTTTAAAGCGCAGACTCATCTGGGTCTCCGTATTTTGCAATGGTTATAAGGTACAATTTTCCTCGTTGCTATTCTGCAGGTGGTCATTAAATACTGAAACCAAAAAAGGTATCTTACCGATTGTAGAAAAAAAAAAAAAGCCAAAAATAGGGCAGGGTGTCACATCGGTTTATTCCGATCAGGACCTACTCTGTTAGCTTGACAGAGTTTGCAGGGCCTAGAAACAGAGCGTTGTTTCAAACAGTCAATGCGCAGGCTGGTCCAGGTCATTGTATCTTGCCCAAAAATTAAGTTACTATTTTGCGGATCATGAGTCTACCTCTGCATGAATCCCATGCAGCGTCCTACTGACAGGCTTACAATATTTCTGTTCCGACAAGTCAAAAAAAAAGTACCTTATCGCAAATATGAAAAAGGAAGATCCAGATTAATGTGCTCATATGCGCAGTCCGGTAAGTCTATTTATTTATTATGCATACTTACAAGGCCTGACTTTCTATATGTATAATATTAGCGGTTTTATTATTCTGAGTAGCCTGCGCAGCCGATCTGGTTGCGATTAATTTGTATGAACAAAATAAGGTCTGTTTATCACAGTTCAAATTTCTAGTAACATCAAAGGGATTATAAAAGTGGCCGATTCCTTTGATGGCAATAGGTTTGTTCACCCGTCAATCTTGTGGCTAGTTGGTGAATGTGTCATTGAAATGTATATGATTAACCTTTACAGCTCTGTGGGCTAATTCAGCAGACGACAACTTGATCACATTTTTCCAAGAAAACTGAATTTGACAGTTCATGCAAAATGTCTTCATTGGAGATAACGCATGAAATGTCAAATCTGATTTTGGGACATATATGCATCAGAAAAAATATTTCTGAAGTAATTTTGCCCGGAGTGCTAAGAGTTCAGTCTTTTTTTTTTTTTTACATCTAATTTCCTTACCCGTTTTACCTAATGGACCAATCCGAAAAGTCTGTGCAATTATTTCCCGTGTTCATTGTAAGGAAAAAAACGAATTGGTTTTAGTGTTCCTCGGGGATGGATAACATTTTGGAACATAATGTGATTTTAATTAGTCTGGATTAGTAAATTTCTGTCAATGGACGAAGGTAAACATTATAGCTTTCTACCTGCTTCGATGATCGGCACTTTCCGTGACCACGTGGCACCACCGGACTTGCCGAAAATACCGATATGGCCGAACACCTTGATAATATAGACGGGTCTGGTTTTTGGGGGCATTTTTTTTTTTTTTTTTTTTTTGTGGAAAAATCACAGTCTTATAGGCGGGGCGGATTAATACAGTAACCGCAATGGACAGAACCAGGTTGATCCCCGAGGAAAAAAATAAAAAATAAATCGGAAATTGCGGGGAAAAAAAATGAGTCGTGGCGATTTTTGCGGGTCGGTCAGAGCACAGCAAACTTACAAAAGTTTAAGGATGGCCTTAGTTCTTCTTTTACACCCAAGAAGCCCAATTCGTTTTAGAGTAAATAAATTTCTGTCTGCTGAAATGAAAAGACCCGCAGAGAATAGCGGGAGACCAAAATGCACTGAAAAGCCGGTAATCAGTGTTTTAGCATCGGTGAATTAGCGCTTTATAATTATCGCTTAACCCTTTAAGAGCCAAGCAAAATTTGTAGCTGACAAAATTTTTATTTTTTAGCCATTATTATTTTTTTATCAGAGAAAAAAGTTTTGACATTTCATGTGAAGCATCTGCTTGACTGATGATTCACAAGAAATCTCAAGGCTTAGTTCTCTGAAAAACTTAAAAGTAAAACTGTTTTCTGCTGCAGTTGTGATTGGCGCATTAAGGGTTAAATGCCCTTTACACGCTCTTGCATTTCTAATTCAGCAACTTATCTGTATCTCCGTTAACCCTTAAACCGCCAGTCACAACTGCAGCAAACAACATTTTTTACTTTTTCTTATTTGTCAGAGAAATTAAGCCCTGACATTTCATATGAATTGTCTACTTGGTAGACAATATTTGCAGACAATTCACATTATATGACAAGACTTGTTTTCTCCGAAAACAGAAAAAATAAATACCACAAATTTTGCTTGGCACTTTAAAGGTTAAATGTCTTCACAACCTATGTTAACATCAAAGCGTTTTCGGCTCCGATTTCATTCATACATGACACGAGGGCCTTTACAGTTATAGCTGATTGACAGCCAGTTTAAACTAACCCTTGAAGCGCTAAGCAAAAATTTTAGCAGACGACGTTTTGATTTTTTTTATTTATTTAAAAAAAAAAGTGAAATAAGAGAAATGAGTGATGACATTTCGTTCGCAGATGATTCACATGAAATGTCAAGACTTTATTGTCTGAAAAAAGTAAAATAAACAAATAAAGTAAAATAAATAAATAGAATTTTTTCTGCTGCAATTGTGATTGGCGCTCTAAGACTTAGTTTAAACTGTACAGAAGGCATGCGGTAGAATGGAAAATAATCTTTAAAGCGCCAAGCACATTTTGTAGCAGACAACATTTTGAATTTTTTATTCATTATTATTATTTTTCTTGACACTTCATGTGAAGCATCAGTTGGGCGGACATTTCACATGAAATGTCAACTTGTTTATCTGAAAAATAAGAAAAACTCAAAATGTCATCTGCTGCAGACGATTCACCTGAAATGTCAAGACTAAAAATCTCCGAAAAAAAAAATAAATAAATACAAGTTTATTTTTTTTAGTTGCAGTTGTGATTGGCGCTATTTGGATTAATTGTACAGAAGGCAGCGCTAGATTGTATATTAACCCATAAAGCGCCAAGCAAAATTTTTTTTGTTGTTTATTATTATTTATTTTTCAGAGAAAATAAGTCTTGAAATTTCATGTGAAGCATCTGCTTAGGAGATGATTCACCTGAAATGTCAAGACTTTATTCTCTGAAAAAATAAATAAATCAATAAATAGAAATAAATTAAAAAAGATTTTTTTTTTTGCTGCAGTTGTGAATGACGCTTTAAGGGTTAATCCGTGTTAACACGGTTTCGCCAGCTGACTGCAGGTGCTATTTTAAGCATGTTAGTTCTAACCATGCTATGGGCAAATTTAGCAAACGACAAACTGATGACAGTTTTCTATTTTTGTCCTAGAAAATAGCAGCCGACTGTTCTTGCAAATAGTCTCCTCGGGAGACGAATTGCTTGAAGTGTCAAATTGTGTACACTGAAAAAAAAATATAAGAAAAATGTTATCAGTTCGTTGTCTGCTGAATCGGTAAAGGTTAACAAGGTCAACATGTATGTTTCACAGAGATTACCCGTGAGCAAAAATCTGGTGTCCGAAAAAGAAAAAGGGATCTTACAAGAATTATTCGCAACCCGATCGGCTGCGCAGGCTTTTCAAAATAAACTAGACCCTTATCGGACCGCGCCGACTTGTCTGGATCAGCAATTTTCGCGTTTTTTATAAGGTGCGCTTTTTACTAGTCAGAACACTGGGATTTTCCGGTAGACTCGTGAAACGCAAAATGGTTACTTCTTGGGCAAGAAACGATGGCCTAAATCAGGCTGCGCATAAAAACATTTCAAAGTCCTGTTAACGCTGTCAAGCAAACTGTTGGTCCTGACCGGAATAAGCGGATGCGACAACTGCTGCCCTATCATAGTTATTTTTTTTGTTTGTTTGTTTTGTTTTAGTTGGTAAGGTACCTTTTTTCAATGACCACTTTCCGTTATGCAAGCGATTAGTTTGATGTTTTTATAGACGGTTTTTGATGATCGCCTTAGACAACTGTCGTGTGTCACGTCCGCACCAAAGTCTAAGGAATGTTGAAATGCATAGTATACGGATGACTTATTACAAATAAAGACAATTATCCGCATCAAAATGATAATGTTACTCTATAACTGAAGAAAGTTTAGAGTGACGTCAATTGTTTATGATTATGACCAGGCTACTGTTTTCTGAGGATAAGAAGAAAGTGACATAGAATGTTTTTGTTATTGAAAATAGTCCATTGTTCGGGAATTCGCACAACCATGAACAATTATCGAGTTACGTTTTAGTTCAACCAACAGTGGGAAAATAGCTCAAATCGTCGACACATCACACAGTGACTGATGGTTAGTTATTGATTTTTTTTTTATCATGCTCGTTCAGTTTTTATCGGAGATTTTCCGCAATTTAAAATAGTTCGAACAGTGTTTTTTTTTCTGAAACTGATTTTCGTATAATTCGAACACCCGGATCAATATTTATTTTTTACTTGTTCGAACTAAAGGGAAATCTAACGTATCCCATTTTCACATTGTCAGTTCATATGTCCGTCTGTTTGTCCTTCCGTCCATTATCTTTTGTTTCTGAGCAGGGTGTAGTGGGGTTGGTCGGGTGGTGCGAAGGTGCTGTGTATCTTACATCACTGGGGCGTCCAACTGATATTGGCTTACAGTTGGGCAAGGCCTGCTATCCTTGTAGTGGGTAAGGGTAGAGGGGGAATGTTTTTATTTCTTCTGTTTCTTCACTTTCATTCCTGTTCCTCTTTCTTCCCTGTCCCTCTCTTTCATCTCCTCTACTCTCTCTTCTATCTCTTTTCTCCCTTTCTCTGGGAGACGACACAAAATGACCCTCAAGGGTTGACGTGTAGTTAAACCCCAACACAATCAATGAGCAGGGTGTATCTAATAAGCACTGCTTATTGATAATCCATATCCAAAGGCCCCATTTCTCTTGATGTTTGCCGCTCTCCCAGATTCATAAATAAGCTTTATATAACATTGATCAATTCAATAAAATTTTCAGCTGTTCTGATCTTTTATGATTTAGGAGATACCCATCAGTGATATAATATGTTGATTATTCATAGCTCCAGATAAGACACTTTTTTCAACCAAAATCTACTCATATTTTTCTTATTTCTCTGTGAAAACATATGTTGTGGGTACTCATTAGAAGTGCCTCAGTGAGGCACTTCTAATGAGTACCAACAACATATGTTTTCGTGGAGAAATAGGAAAAATATTTTGTGGATGCTCTCCCCTCCCCCCACTTATACGGAGCTGTGGTTGATATGATAATATTTGTTGTATGATGGATTGCGCTCTCTACAGGATAGACATGGTACCTGACACATAGCTTCAGTTAAGCGGGGTATCCAGGTAAATAGTCTCATTTTTCTTATTTTTCTGGGAAAATATATGTTGTGGGGGTGCTCATGCAGAGATTCCATCCCCTGGACAAAGGTCTTATTTATGAGAAATTAGAAAAATATCATTAAGTTTTGGTTGAAGAAAGAATCTTATCTGAAGCTCTGAATTGATGGAAGCAGATCTATGCCAAATTAAAACATGTCAACCAGAGTAGACCAGTCTGACTGTACGGTTACGTAGACTGATCACAATCTACTTTATCTCTAACAGAGCAGGGATACCTGGGGCTATATTAAGGCAAGCAGGATAGTAAATCAAATTATGCATGATAAGCAGGCAAGTCTGGGTCTGCCAAGGAATTTTTTTAAGCCAAAAAATATTGATATTTTTCTTATTTCTCCACAAAACATATGGTGTGGGTACTCATTAGAAGTGCATTCTAATGAGTACCCACTACATGTTTTCATTGGGAAATAAGAAAAATACCTGGATACCCTTGATCTAGAGGTCTGATCTTTGCTATAATATTTTACATGTATGTCAAAAGGCCCTTTTAACATAGTGTGGCACAATTCTGTTTTGTATGAGTAATTCTGAGGGTGAACTACTGCTGTTCTTGAAGAGCTTTCCAGATTTTCAGGTTAGATGCTTTTTTTTTTTTTTTTTGACAAAAAATGGAATTTTTCTGGTTTCTCCATGAAAACATACCTTGTAAGATCTCATTTAAATTATCCCAATGAGACAGTTCTAATGAGAATTGTCAGCACATGTTTCTGTGGAGAAATGAAGAAAAAATATTTTTGTAATTGTACTGCTTTTCTGAAGTACAGTGTTTCTAAAAATAGGTTCAATTATCAGGCAATCAGCAGCATTATTGCTAGAAGTCAAACCGTTCAGAGCCCTTGACAAGGCCATATCTAGTTAAAATGTTTTTCTTATTCCTCTAAAAAAACATATATTGTGGGTACTCATTGGAAGTGCCTTAGAGAAATGCTTCTAATGAGTACCACAACATATGCTTTTTTGAAGAAATAAGAAAATTATCAGTATGTTTTGGTTGGAAAAATAAATGCCTTATCTTCAGCTCTGAAACATTCCATCAACATTCACCTGGATCAGGTTGAAATATACATTGATATTTATAGTCCAGATGATGCTTAGTCTGAGTCTACCTGTCAAAAAGAAATCCACACCAGGTTGTGCACTTTACTACTTGGTACAAGGGTTAGTAAACTCTATTCCAGAACTGAGATTTTTTAGTGCTTCCTACTTTAAAATCTCATTATCTTTAGTAATGACATATATCAGAAATTTATACCAGTTTGCTCAGCTCAAAAAGCAACATTGCAGTGGCAAACGTTTATGAAGTATCCTCCATAGCTGGTTGATACAAATTTTTTGTTCAGTTTGTTTTGTCATTATTTGTACCTCATCTCTCCTTCTGTTGGTGCCTCTGGAAGGCTGTTTCATGATTGTGGCATTTTCTGGGTATTTTTCACTTACTTTTTTGAATGTGAAAAGATTGTAAAAATGATACATGTATTCCATACATCAAGTTCTACCCTCCTGAGTGTTAAAAATCAAGGTAAACCTGTCTTAAATAATAGTCAAGGCTGACAATAGTCAAGCCAAAGCATGACCGACAGTGCTTATACCACAGATGTAGAAGATTAATTAAACTGCTGGAAGAGATTAGTCTGGTTTGGATTATCTCCCTTAGGAGTACAGCACAATCTCCTTGCTACAGCCACCTTTTGGAATGCACAAAACTGGTCATTAGTTGTATAGAGGTGTCTGTTGTAGAGAGGTTAAGTATATAGTGAAACTGGCCTTTAATAGACTGGCTTCAATCTCCAGTGACTAAATAATTTTCTAATAATCCTAGCTGTTTGATAATCCACTAAAAACCAAAATAATACCATGGCTATAAGGCTGGTCACTAGCAGGATTCACTAGTGACCAGCCTTTATAGTTATGATATTATTTTGGTTTTATTTTAGTGGGTTATCAAACAGGATTATAAGAAGAAAAAAAATGTCACTGGAGACTGGAGCCAGTCTAGGAAGTGAATACCATTCATGAATATTCCATTGTGCAACCTTGTTGGTGCAAGAACAGTGCAGTCTCCCTACAAACAGCCACCTTTGGGAAGACACAAAATGGCTTTTTAGAGAGGTCGCTGCTGCTGTTAACCAAATGTCAAGGCTACAGACATCAACATTTTTAGCTCACCTGAGCCGAAGGCTCAAGGTGAGCTTTTGTGATCACTCACCGTCCCTCGTCGTCGTCGTCATTGTCCATCTGTCCGTCCGTCCATTCACAATCTTTAAACAACATCTCCTCCTAAACCACTGATTGGATTTTGACCAAACTTCACAGGAATGATCCTTGGTTGGTCCTCTTTCAAAGTTGTTCAAATGGTTCCGGTCCATTGCATATCTAGGTCACAGGAGCTAAAAATAGATTTTTTAACTAAAACATTAAAAAATCTTCTTGTCAGAAACCAGTTGACTGATTTCAATATAATTTTGCAGAAATGTTCCTTTGATGAACCTCTACCAAAACTGTTCAAGCCATTTGGATTTGTCAAAAACATGGCCGCCAGGGGGCGGGGCTTATTTTCCCTTTATATCTATATAGAAAACTTTAAAAATCTTCTTGTCAGAAACCACTGGACCAATTTCAATATAATTTTGCAGAAATGTTCCTTTGGTGATCCTCTACCAAGATTGTTCAAGCCATTTGGATTCGTCAAAAAACTTGGCCGCCAGGGGCCGGGGCTTATTTTCCCTATATATCTATATAGAAAACTTTAAAAATCTTCTTGTCAGAAACCACTGGACCGATTTCAGTATAATTTTGCAGAAATGTTCCTTTGGTGATCCTCTACCAAGATTGTTCAAGCCATTTGGATTCGTCAAAAAACATGGCCGCCAGGGGGCGGGGCTTATTTCTCCTATATATCTATATAGAAAACTTTAAAAATCTTCTTGTTAGAAACCACTGGACCGATTTCAATATAATTTTGCAGAAATGTTCCTTTGGTGATCCTCTACCAAGATTATTCAAGCCATTTGGATTCGTCAAAAAACATGGCCGCCAGGGGGTGGGGCTTATTTTCCTTATATATCTATATAGAAAACTTTAAAAATCTTCTTGTCAGAAACCACTGGACCAATTTCAATATAATTTTGCAGAAATGTTCCTTTGGTGATCCTCTACCAAGATTGTTCAAGCCATTTGGATTCGTCAAAAAACTTGGCCGCCAGGGGCCGGGGCTTATTTTCCCTATATATCTATATAGAAAACTTTAAAAATCTTCTTGTCAGAAACCACTGGACCGATTTCAGTATAATTTTGCAGAAATGTTCCTTTGGTGATCCTCTACCAAGATTGTTCAAGCCATTTGGATTCGTCAAAAAACATGGCCGCCAGGGGGCGGGGCTTATTTCTCCTATATATCTATATAGAAAACTTTAAAAATCTTCTTGTCAGAAACCACTGGACCGATTTCAGTATAATTTTGCAGAAATGTTCCTTTGGTAATCCTCTACCAAGATTGTTCAAGCCATTTGGATTCATCAAAAAACTTGGCCGCCAGAGGGCAGGGCTTATTGTCCCTATATATCTATACAGAAAACTTTAATAATCTTCTTGTCAGAAACCACTGGACCGATTTCACTATAGTTTTGCAGAAATATTCCTTTGGTAATCCTCTACCAAGATTGTTCAAGCCATTTGGATTCGTCAAAAAACATGGCCGCCAGAGGGCGGGGCTTATTTTCCCTATATATCTATATAGAAAACTTTAAAAATCTTCTTTTCAGAAACCACTGGACTGATTTCTATATAATTTTGCAGAGGTGTTCTTTTGCTGATCCTCTACCAAGATTGTTCAAGCCATTTGGATTCGTCAAAAAACATGGCTGCCAGGGGGTGGGGCTTATTTTCCCTATATATCTATATAGAAACTTTAAAACTCTTCTTGTCAGAAACTAATGGACCGATTTCAATATATTTTTGTAGAAATGTTCCTTTGGTGATCCTCTACCAAGATTGTTCAAGCCATTTGGATTCGTCAAAAAACATGGCCGCCAGGGGGCAGGGCTTATTAGCTCACCTGAGCACGAAGTGCTCATGGTGAGCTATTGTGGTCAGTCAGTGTCCGTCGTCCGTCGTCCATCGTGCGGCGTCAACAATTGCTTTAAAAGCCTACTCCTCCTACACCCCTGGGCCAATTGACTTGATACTTGGTAGGAAGCATCGGGGTGACTTGTAGATCAAAAATAGCTAAAATCCTTCTGATCGGAAATCCAAGATGGCCGCTATGGCCACCATCTTGAAAATCTATTTTTCGCTTCTTCTCCTGAACCGAAAGGGCAATTGACTCTAAACTTGCTAGGAACCATCAGGGTGACTTGTAGATCAAAAATAGCTAAAATCGTGCCGATCGGAAATCCAAGATGGCCGCCATGGCCGCCATCTTGAAAATCTATTTTTCGCTTCTTCTCCTGAACCGAAAGGCCAGTTGACTCCAAACTTGCTAGGAACCATCAGGGTGACTTGTAGATCAAAAATAGCTAAAATCGTGCCGATCGGAAATCCAAGATGGCCGCCATGGCCACCATCTTGAAAATCTGTTTTTTGCTTCTTCTCCTGAACCGAAAGGCCAATTGACTCCAAACTTGCTAGGAAGCATCAGGATGACTTGTAGATCATAAATAGCTAAAATCGTGCCGATCGGAAATCCAAGATGGCCGCCATCTTGAAAATCTATTTTTCGCTTCTTCTCCTGAACCAAAAGGCCAGTTGACTCCAAACTTGCTAGGAAGCATCAGGGTGACTTGTAGATCAAAAATAGCTAAAATCGTGCCGATCGGAAATCCAAGATGGCCGCCATGGCCGCCATCTTGAAAATCTATTTTTCGCTTCTTCTCCTGAACCGAAAGGCCAATTGACTCCAAACTTGCTAGGAAGCATCAGGGTGACTTGTAGATCAATGTAGCTAAAATCTTGCCGATCAGAAATCCAAGATGGCCGCCATTTGCTTCTTCTCCTGAACCGAAAGGCCAATTGACTCCAAACTTGCTAGGAAGCATCAGGATGACTTGTAGATCATAAATAGCTAAAATCGTGCTGATCAGAAATCCAAGATGGCCGCCATGGCCGCCATCTTGAAAATCTATTTTTCGCTTTTACTCCTAAACCCAAAAGCCAATTGACCCCAAACTTGGTAGGAGGCATTGGAGTGACTTATAGATCAAAAATAGCTAAAATCGTGCCTATCTGAAATCCAAGATGGCCGCCATGGCAGCCATCTTGAAAATCTATTTTTCGCTTCTTCTCCTTAACCGAAAGGCCAGTTGACTCCAAACTTGGTAGGAAGCATCGGGGTGACTTGTAGATCAAAAATAGCTAAAATTGTGCCAATCAGATATCCAAGATGGCCGCCATGGCAGCCATCTTGAAAATCTATTTTTCGCCTCTTCTGAACTGAAAGGCCAGTTGACTCAAAACTTGGTAGGAAGCATTGGGGTGACTTGTAGATCAGAAATAGCTAAAATCGTGCTGATCGTAAATCCAAGCTGGCTGCCATTTAGAGTTTGTTCAAATGATCACCCTCAATTGACTGGCATGCCATATATCTTCTTCTTCAAAATAAAGAACTGCTTAAATGATGATCTTTTCATTAGTTGCGATGACAGGATTGGAAAAATGTTGCATAACATCTGCATATCTGCAGTGGCTATGTTACTCAGGTGAGCGACCCGTGGCCCGTGGGCCTCTTGTTTTCCCTATATATCTATATAGAAACTTTAAAAATCTTCTTGTCAGAAACCACTGGACCGATTTCAATATAACATTGCAGAAATGTTTCTTTTGTAACCTTCTCCCAAGATTCTTCAAGCCGTCATGATTCGTCAAAAAACATGGCTGCCAGGGGTTGGGGCTTATTTTCCCTATATAACTATATAGAAAACTTTAAAAATCTTCATGTAAGAAACCACTGGACCGATTTCTATATAACTTGGCAAAAATGTTTCCTTGGTGATCCTCTACCAAGATTGTTCAGGCCATCATGATTTGTCAAAAAACATGGCTGCTAGGAGGCAGGGCTTATTTTCCCTGTATATCTATATAGAAAATTTTAATGATCTTCTTTCAGAAACCACTGGACCGATTTCAGTATAACATTGCAGGAATGTTTCTTTTGTAACCCTCTACCAAGATTATTCAAGTCGTCATGATTCATCAAAAAACGTGGCCTCCAGGGGTGCGGGGCTTAATTTCCCTATATATAGAAAAATTTAAAAATCTTCTTGTCAGAAACCACTGGACTGATTTCATTATAACTTGGCAGATATGTTTCCTTGTTGACCCTCTACCAAGATTGTTCAAGTTATCGTGATTCGTCAAAAAACCTGGCCGCCAGGGGGTGGGGCTTATTTTCCCTATATATCTACATAGAAAAGTTTAAAAATCTTCTCATCAGAAACCAATGGACCAATTTCAATATCTCTTGGCAGGAATGTTTCTTTGGTGACTCTCTACCAAGATTGTTCAAGCCATCATGATTTGTCAAAAAACATGGCCGCTAGGGGGCGGGGCATATTTTCTCTAAATATCTGTATAGAAAACTTTACAAATCTTCTCTTAATCGAGTTACATTCAATGTAACTTGGCAGGAATGTTGCTTTGGTGACCTTCTACTAAGATTGTTCACGCCCTCATGATATGTCAAAAAATAAGGCCGCCAGGGGGCGGAGCTTATTTTTCGTATGTGTCTGTATAGAAAACTTTAAAATTCTTCTTGTCAGTAACCACTTGACTGATTTCAATATTACTTGGCTGGAATGTTGCTTTGGTGATCCTCTACCAAGATTATTCAAGCAATCATGATTCGTCAAAAATCATGGCTGCTAGGGGTGGGGCTTATTTTCCTATATATCTAAATAGAAAAATCTTCTTGTCAGAAACCACTGAACCGATTTCAATATAACTTGGCAGGAATGTTCCGATGGTGACCCTCTACCAAGTTTATTCAAGCAGTCATGATTCGCCAAAAAACATGGCCATTAGGGGGTGGGGCTTATTTTCCCTATGTAGCTATATAAAACATTTTAAAAATCTTTTTGTCAGAAACCATTGGACCAATTTCAATATATCTTGGCAGAATTGTTCCTTTGGTGATCCTCTTTCAAGATTCAGTTCAAGCCATCATGATGCATGAAAAAGAAACATGGCCGCTGGGGAGCAGGGCTATAAAATTTATACAAAAATCTTAGAGCAGTAAACTTGGCTGAAACTTCAACAGTAAGTATGCAAAGCTGTTTGCTCAGGTGAGCGATATAGGACCATCATGGTCCTCTTGTTTAACCCTTGCCATGCTGAATAAACCCTTGTCCTGCTGATCCCGGATATACCCCACATTTGCAAACAGTGTAGATCCAGATCAGTTTGCTTCTTCAGGTTGGCTTCTGAAGAAAGCAACTGACCTGGATCTGCTCTGTTTGCTATTAAGTATGTGAATTCATATCAACACCCTGGATCAAGTAATCTGATTGGCTGAAAATCAGAAATGGGTGTGGCCTCTTAATTTATTCAGCAGGACAAGGGTTAAAATGCCATGCCTATATCTAATTTTCAGCCAATTTTCAGATTACTAAATCTAGGTTGTTGATACAAAGTCGCATACTTAATGACAAATAGTGCAGATCCAGATCAGAAGCGAACTGGTCTGGATCTGTACTGTTTGCAAAGGCAGGGCATATCCGGGCTCAGCAGGACTAGGGTTAATTAACATTTGCTTTACAGTTTTGCATTATTTCTTTACAATATTTGTTAATATTTCTGAAGGTCTTCACTTGAAGTTGAAAAGTTGATTAGTATTACCATTGGATGGATACATAAAAACTGACCTAAGGTGAAGGTCGCAGATTTAACCCTTGTCATGCTTAATAAATTAAGATGCCATGCCCACCTTTAATTTCCAGCCAATCAGATTACTTGATCTGGGTTTTTGATAGAAATTCACATATTTAATGACAAACAGTGCAGATCATGATCAGTTGGCTTCTTCAGAAGCCAACTGATCTGGGATCTACACTGTTTGCTAAGACAGGGCATGTCCTGTTCAGCAAGAGAAGGGTTAAGGGTATTTTTATTTGCTTATATTTTTCTAAAGTTTTTGATTATCTCAAAAACATGTCTGTATAATTTTGATTTGACCCCCTTAAACCCCACTTTTATATAGTAAAACTAGGGTTTACAGGGGTATACATTATTTTTCTTATTTTGCTAACAAACATAGATTGTGGGTACTCATTAGAACTGCCTCACTGAGACAGTTCTAATGAGTACCCACAATCTATGTTTTGCACAGGAATCTGAAAAATAATAGAATTTTTTATCTGAAAATTTTCCTTTTTTGGTTGTAAAATTTTCAGTATATTTGAATGGGCGTGTTTTTGTAATAGTATTACTACTGCTGCTGAGCCCATGATAAGATAGCAGATTTAGAAAAACTTTTGTTAACATTTTGTATTAAAGTTTTGTATTAATTTTTTTCTTTGCTTTATATCTTTGAAAGTCTTCACTTGAAGTTGGTGATACATAGATGGTTACAGATTGCTTGAGTTTGTTGATATTTGATTAGTATTACTACTAGATGGATACCTTTCAGCTGATATATTCTGCTGCTGCTGCCTAACAAAGGTCAAGGTCACAGACATAGAAATTTTATTAACCCTTGTCCTGTTGAATAAATTAAGAAGCCACGCCCATTTCTAATTTTCAGCCAATCAGATCACTTGATCAAGGTTGTTGATATAGATTCACAAACTTAATGGCAAACAGTGCAGATCCAGATCAGTTGGCTTCTTCAGAAGCCAACTGATCTGGATCTACACTGTTTGCAAAAGCAGGGTATATCCGGGTTCAGCAGGACAAGGGTTAACATACATATTGAAGTTCTGATTTAGCGCTGCTTTAGCGAGGGGGATATTGTGAATGCATCCGTCCATCATGCTCCCTCCTCCTAAACCACTGGGCGGAATTTAACCAAACTTGCTGCATGACTTCTCCACATTTTAAGAATGTGCGAGAGCAACATTATTTTTCTGTCCATCTGTCCTGTCCAATATCAAAGGTTTGGGGGCAATTTTGGACATGACTATGAGGTATTTTGAGGTTTGTTCCCTTTAAAATACATTAGACTAGCCCTTAAACCCAAAGTAGCCCCTAAATCTCTAAGGAAATTTAACATTTAGGTAGACCCTAAACCCAAAATATTAAAACGTCTGCCCATCCATCCATCCATCCATCCATCCATCAGTCTGTCATGCTATATCCTAAATCACTGGGCAGTAATTTACTAAATTTCTATATGACTTCCCATCTGGTAACAGTGTGCTTAGAGCACCATTATTTTTCTGTCTGTTCGTCTGTCAAGCTATTAGCAACATTTGCACCGAGTGTGGGGATTTTGTGATGGCACCCCATTGACTACACAGTCTAGTTTTTCTTTGCATCTGTTTCTAAGTCTTCGCTTGAAATTATTATTTCCATGCTGTAGCAATAAAGATATTGTGAACGCCTCCGTCCGTACATCCGTCCATGCATCCGTCAGGCTATCTCCTCTTAAACCACTGGGCGGAATTTAACTAAACTTGCTACATGACTTCCCCTTGTGATAAGGGTGTGTGAGAGCAACATTACTTTTCTGTCCATCCTTCACACTATCTCCTCCTAAACCACTGGGCAGAATTTAACCAAACTTGCTACATGACTTCCCCATGTAGTAAGGGTGTACAAGAGCAACATTTTTTCCACTCATCCATCCATCCATCTGTCTTTCATGCTATTAGCAACATAAGCAGCAAGCCTTGGGAAATTTTGCGATTGGCGTGCCATAGACTGCGCAATCTAGTTAGCTCGCCGGGACTATGTCCCCAGAGAGCTTATGTTGTCACCCAGGCGGGTGCTGCTATTTAAGGTACTGCTTTCATATTTGGCCTACACCTACCTTAGGGTAAGACCTTTCAATAACATATACCCCCGTTCCCGAGTTAGACCATTTATGTAGGTCAAGGTCAGTTCTTACTTTGTCATTTACACCCATGTTAAGTTTTGTGTTTAAGTTTTTAAAAGTGTTTGTAACTGCTGCAGTATTCAAGATAGAGCTTTAATATTTGGCCCACACCAGCCTTAGGGTTAGACCTTTTAATAGCACCCACTCCTTTTTCAGTTTGACCTTCTGCCTAGGTCAAGGTCAGGTCATACTTTGTCATTTAAACCCATGTTGGAGTTCTGCGTTTAAGTTTTGGTAAGTGTTTGTAACTGCTGAAGTATTCAAGGTACCGCTTTAACATTTGGCCCACAACTACCTTAGGGTAAGACCTTTCGATAGCACACACCCTGTCCTCAGTTTGACCTTCTGTCTAGGTCAAGGGCAGGTCATAGTTTGTCATTTAAACCCATGTTCGAGTTCTGCGTTTAAGTTTTGAAAAGTGTTTGTAACTGCTGAAGTATTCAAGATACCGCTTTAATATTTGGCCCACACCAACATTAGGGTTAGACTTTTCAATATCAAACATCCCTTCCTCAGTTTATCCTTCTGCCTAGGTCAAGGTCAGATCATACTTTGTCATTTAATTCCATGTTTGATTTCTGCATTTAAGTTTTGGAAAGTGTTCGTAACTGCTGAAGTATTCATGATACCGCTTTAATATTTGGCTGACACCTACCTTAGGGTAAGACCTTTCAATAGTACACACCCCTTCCTCAGTTTGATCTTTTGCCTAGATCAAGGTCAAGTCATACTTTGTCATTAGCAGCTGTCTTTAAGTTTTGAAAAGTACATAACTGCTGAAGTATGTAAGATATAGCTTTCATAAATTATCCACACCAAGCTAAGGTATTCAGTATGTAAGATACAGCTTTCATATTTTGCCCACACCAACCTAAAGGAAGATATTTCAATGGCATATTTCCTAACCCACTGTTTTGATATTCTTCAGACATCAAAGTCAGGTCATATAAGTTAAAGTTCATATAAGTTTAAGTTCTGCATTTAATCTTTAATATTTAATAAAGATTGTTTGCTTATCCGATTAACCCTTTCTGGGGAGCTGCGTTGTCTTCTGACAACTCTTGTTAACGTTGCTGCAAGATGGATACAGATCAGTTGAGATTCTGCTGCTTCTGCTGCTAACCAAAGGTCAAGGTCATAAATTTAGAAATTTTGCATTAATCTAGGCAGTGGCACTGGACTGGGGATATATGTGAGCCTCTGCACACTTGTTGTAGCTATTAAACCTTTACCCCTCTATGGGCAAATTCAGCAGATGAGAAATTAATTACATTTTTCTTTTTTTTCCCAGAAAATAGGACATTTCATGCAAATTGTCTTCTTAGGAGACAATTTGCTTAAAATATCAAATCCTGTTTATGAATAAATATTTCAAAATGTTGTATGCTGAAATTTTTTTCCAGCATTCTAAGCATTGTTTTCTCCTTCTTTTTTTTCTTTTTAAAGACATAATTATATCAACAATGATGAAATGAAAAACTTGTGAAATTTGAAAAGGTCACAGAATCTAAATTCTGTGAAATTTTATCCTTAGTGAGACTTGGCAAAAATAGGAACAGCTGTTAGATTGAACAGGGAAAGAAATGCTGGGAGTTGAACCCAAGCCACTTTGGTTAATGGTTCTTTAGCTGATTAGTGGGATTGCCTTATTTACCCTAAATATTCAGACACCTTTAATTCTTACCAAACTTGGCCTAAACTTTGAACAAGTCTATTTTACTACCTGTTTAGATGTCTCAAAACTGCTGGAGGAGTGGCAAACAGTGTTGACCCTGATAAGATGCTATATTCTGCAGCATCTGATCTTGGTCTACACTGTTTTGTCAGGCCTGTCTGTCACATTGTTTAGGGTAAATATGCTACCCTTACATTTCCTTGTGTTTACTTGTTTGACCTGAATCTCTGATACCAAATTTGCCGTAAATATTCCGACTGGCAGGCCTTAGCAAACAGTGTTGACCCAGATCAGATGCCGCATCTGCAGCATCTGATCTGAGTCTACACTATTTGCCACTCATCCAGCACTATTTATATTCCTCAACAAGTAGTGAAATGGATTTGTTCAAATTTTAGGACAAGTATGGTAAGAAGTTGAGGGATCCCAATATTTATGATAAATACATCAGTTGATATTATGAGCTTGATGGAAATTGGCAGGTTTTCAGTAACCCACCTTCAGTATGTCACGCCAAGGTAAAAGGTTTGTTTGAGTCATATGTTGACAGCGAAGGCCCAGATCAGCCTGTGCGTCTGCAGATTCTGATCCATGTCTTCTCAGCCTGCCTACGGAAACATTGGATACTATAGAATATGTCTCTGGACTGAAAAGATCAGGATTAGACTGAGTTGATGTAGAGGATTATTGGAATTTATGCATTCCTGATTTTCTTTAAGATACCTTTTTGCTGGACTTGTACCATATGATGTATTTTCAATGTATACCGTATTTACCCTAAATATTTCAACTCCATAGGTCCTACCATACTTTCTCTAAAATTTGATTAAACTTGCTGATGTGTTTAACCTGTGTCATGCTGAATAAATTAAGAGGCCATGCTGTTGTTGACATAAATTCATAAACTGAATGGCAAACAGTGCAGATCCAGATCAGTTGGCTTCTTAGCAAAGACAGGGTATATCCAGGTTTAGCAGGACAAGAGTTAATTAAAAGCTGTCTTGTCTCTGCTTGGAGTTTTTAAATTTTTGATAAGGCCTTTCTTACCATGATGTTTTCTAAACATAATTTACTTCTTTTTTTTTTTTTTGATGAGGCCTTTTTTGCCATGATGTGTTCCAATAGTATGTGAGAACTACTCATATTTTTGAGAGATTTTCTACAAGATGAGCTTAATTGCAGGTAAACGTGCCTCACATGGTATTCAGACAGCAACAACCTAGAAAAGTGCAAGTTCGCACCATCTGATCTGTATCTTTCCTGTTTGCTCACACAGTTTTTGAATCCATAACAGGGAACAGAGGTTCTGATCTGAAGGTATAAATTCAGGGCACCAGATAAGAAAAGTACTCAGTTATTATATAAATCTTATTTCTCAAAGAAAACATACATTGTGGGTACTCATTAGAAGTGCCTCGCTGAGGCACTTCTAATGAGTACCCACAATATTCGTTTTTATGGCCAAGCAAGAAAAATATCAATACTTTTTGGTTGACTCAAAATTGGCCTTATCTGGATCTGTGATGAATATTCACAGGTAGTCTGGCCCTTTGCTTTTTAAATAACACGGATTTTCTCCCGAGACTGCTCAGGTGGTAAATTACGTTGGAAAGGTTTTACGCAATAAGTTCTTAGCATAACTCCAGAAAATAAGGGTAGTCAGAAATTAATTGTTTTTACACCGAAACATATGTTGTGGGTACTCATTAGAATTGCCTCATAGAGGCAATTCTAATGAAGAATTGACTCATAGAGGCAATTCTTTTGAGTACTCACACCATATGTTTTGATGCTAAAATTGTTCTGAATTATCACCAAAATTATGGCCTTACCTGGAGCTGTATTTGACAAGATCCAGTTTTGAGGTATTGGCTGATAGTGGAATGTGGTTTGATGAAAATACATTAAATCATTTTGCAAAACACAGGAGAGAGAGAGAGAGAGACTGAGAGAGAGAGATTATATTAATGAAAGTACATTGAATTAAATCATTTTTTTGCAGGTCACAGAGAGAGAGGGAGAGAGAAAGAAAATCTTTTTTGCAGGAGAGTGAGGGAGAGAAAGAGAGAATCTTTTATCATTTTCGCAGAAATACAGAGCAAGAAAGAGAGAGAGAGCTTAGCTGATTTTGTGCTGCGAGAAGTGACAAATCCTGATTTTGGTGCCACAAAACCAGAACAGCGTACAATGAAAAATCATTACGAAAACATGCCTATTCAAATATACTGAAAATTTTACCACCAAAAAATGAAACTTTTCAGATAAAAAATTCTGATATTTTTCATGTTTCTGCTCAAAACATAGATTGTGGGTACTCGTTAGAACCACCTCGTTGAGGCGGTTCTAACGGGTACCCACATTCTATGTTTTTGAGCAGAAATAAGAAAAATAATGTATACCCCTGTAAACCCCAGTTTTACTATATAAAAGTAGGGTTTAAGGGGGTCAAAATTATATAGGCCTGTTTTCGTGATGTGATGAATATTATTATTTTATGCATGACTGGGAGAAAACTTTCCTGTTCCTGTTTGCTGACCTCAGAATGTGGCTTTAAGATTAATTCTAATTAAAAAAAATGATTTTTTTAGTGATGAAAAAGTCAAAACTCCCCACCCCTCTCAACTCCTCTTAAATGGGTTACTACCATTGTACTGCTGTTATTTTAACCATCAAGACTATTTGGGCAAATTTAGTAGACAACATTATGAAATATTTTGCCCCGAAAATAGGGTTTGATGATTTTACCCTGCATGATAGGTACTCTGGTAAGAGCATCCTTGAATGCTAAAAAAAAAAAAAAAAAAAAAATGAATAAAAAAAAAAAAAAAATATTTTTTTTCAGTTCTACATTCTTTTTCAAATTCTGTATTATCCTTACAGAAAGGTTTGAAAGTCAAAAATACTCTATCTGGTTTGAGAAGGGCTACTACTATTGCTTTATTCTTGTTTTTAGCTTTCAGCACTATTTAGGCAAATTTAGCTGACAACCAATTGAAATATATTTCTTATATTTCCCAGGATACGGGGTTTCCAACTGATATTGGCTTACAGTTGGGCAAGGCCTGCTATCCTTGTAGCAGGTAAGGGTAAAGGGGGAATGTTTTTTCTTTCTTCTGTTTCTTCACTTTCATTCCTGTTCCTCTTTCTTCCCTGTTCCTGTCTTTCATCTCTTCTATCTCTTTTCTCCCTTTCTCTGAGACACGGCACAAAATGACCCACAAGGGTTGATGTGTCGTTAAACCCAACACAGTCAACAGGGCTTGACATTTCAAGCATCTCCTTAATCAAGATTTTTACCCATAATGCTAAATCTCTGTCATAAAAGCATCTTTGCATTTTGGCCAAAACCCTTGCAATGCTATTCTTGATAGCTTAGCATGGGAGGTAGAATTTTCAGCAGACAGAATTTTGAAATATTTCTTTATATTTTTTCCTGAAAACAAGCTATGAGATTTGATGCAGTTTAGGAGACATTTTGCATTAAATGGAAAAATAAAGAAAAATGATTGATTGATTGAGTTGGGTTTAATGACATGTCAACCCCTGTGGGTCATTTTGTGTCATCTCCCAGAGATAGGGAGAAAAGAGATAGAAGAGATAGTAGAGATGAAAGAGGGGGACAGGGAAGAAAGAGGAACAGGAATGAAAGTGAAGAAACAGAAGAAATAAAAACATCCCCCTGTACCCTTACCTGCTACAAGGATAGCAGGCCTTGCCCAGCTGTAAACCAATATCAGATGGACACACACCGGTGATGTAAAATAAACGACGACACCATCGCACCACCCAACCACCCCCAAAGAAAAATGATAATCATAAATTTGTCAGCTGCTGAATCTGCCAAGAGAATGATAAAGGTTACAAAAAAGTGTGTAGAGCAAAATCAGGTGGAACCTTTTTGGCAACATGATTGTAAACAATATTTTAGATGTAGTATATTGTTTGATACATCCCACATTAGCTGTAATTGAGATATATCATATTTGTGAGCTGAGGACTACTCCATTTGTCTGACCATTTCTCTGTTTATAGTTGCATCCCTCTAGCATTCTGTAAGACACAAATGATTCCTCTGACAGTTATTTAGACTGGCTCCAGTCTTCAGTGACTAAATATTTTTCTCATAATCTTGTTTGATAATCCACTAAAATAAAGCAAAAAAAAAATATCATGACTATAAAGGCTGGTCACTAGTGACCAGCCTTTTAAGTCATGATATTATTTTGGTTTTATTTTAGAAGATTATTAAACAGATTATAAGGAAAAAAAACAGTAACTGGAGACAGGAGCCAGTCTAACAGTTACTCAACTGTCTCTGTGCTTTAGGCTGAAAATGACCCTCCTGCAGTTTATTGGTTTGTTGGCCTAGGACTCATCTGAGCTAACATATTATCTTTATTTTTGGTCTAAGACCCATCTGTCCCATTGGCAGTTCATCAGTTTGTGAACTGGGTGTTCATTTGTTCGACTAGGATTTTATCTGCTTATGAGTCTAGGGCCCACCTGTCCCACTGGCACTTCAACAGTTTATGAATCTAGGACTCATCTGTACCACTGGCAGCTCACTGGTTTATGAGTCTAGAACTCATCTCTTCTGCAAGCATTTCATCTCTTTGTGAGTTAAGGACACATCTGTACCACTGGCAGTTCATCAGTTTGTTAGTCTAAGACTCATCTGTCCCACTGGCAGTTGATCTGTTTCTGAACCTAGGACTTATCTGTTATACCCATTTCATCTGTTTATGAGTCATAGCCCTGTCATTTCATCAGTTTCCAATCCTAGGACTCTTCTCTTCTGCAAGCATTTCATCTGTTTGTGAGTCTAGGACTCATCTGTACCACTGGCAGTTCATCAGTTTGTGTACCTAGGACTTGTCTGTCCCACTGGCAGTTCCTCAGTTTGTGACCCTAGGACTTCCGTCTCACTGGCAGTTTATCAGTTTGTGAACTTAGGATTTATCTGTCCCACTGACAGTTCATCAGTTTGTGAACCTAGGACTCCTCTGTCCCACAGGCAGTTCATCAGTTTGTGAACTTGGGACTTATCTGTATCACAGGCAGTTCATAGCTTTGTGAACCTAGGACTCATCTGTCCCACATGCAGTTCATAAGTTTGTGAACCTAGGGCTTATCTGACCACAGGAAATTCATCAGTTTGTAAACCAAGGACTCATTTGTTCCACTGGCAGTTCCTCAGTTAGTGAAAATAGGACTCATCTGTCCCACAGGCAGTTCATCAGTTTGTGAACCTAGCACTCATCTGTCCCATTGGTAGTTCCTCAGTTTGTGAACCTAGGACTCATCTGTCCCATAGACAGTTCATCAGTTTGTGAACCTAGAACTCATCTGTCCCACAGTTCATCAGTTTATGAACCTAGGACTCATCTGTCCCACTGGCAGTTCATCATTTTGTGAACCTAGGACTCATTTGTCCCACAGGCAGGTCATCAGTTTGTGAACCTAGGACTTGTCTGTCCCAGAGGCAGTTCCTCATTTTGTGAACCTAGGACTCAATTATCCCACAAGCAGTCCCTCTGTTTGTGAACCTAGGACTCATCTGTCCCACCAGCAGTTCACCAGTTTGTGAACCTGGAGCTCATCTGTCCTACTGGCAGCTCACTAGTTTGTGAACCTAGGACTCATCTGTCCCACTGGCAGTTCACCAGTTTGTGAACCCAGGACTCATTTGTTCTACTGTCAACTCATGAGGTTGTGAAACTAGGACTCATCTGTCCCACACACAGTTCCTCAGTTTGTATAGGACTCATCTGTACACTGGCAGTTCATCAGTTTGTGAACCTAGGACTTGTCTGTCCCACTGGCAGTTCCTCAGTTTGTGACCCTAGGACAATGTCTCACTGGCAGTTTATCAGTTTGTGAACTTAGGATATATCTGTCCCACTGACAGTTCATCAGTTTGTGAACCTAGGACTCCTCTGTCCCACAGGCAGTTCATCAGTTTGTGAACTTGGGACTTATCTGTATCACAGGCAGTTCATAGCTTTGTGAACCTAGGACACGTCTGTTCCACAGGCAGTTCATCAGTGTGAGCCTGGAACTCATCTGTTTCACTGACATTGTATCCAGGCTTATTCTGAAAACATTAAGCTAAAAAAAGCAGACTCACTTTTATTGAGATGTAGGTTAGATATGGTATGTGTCTTTATCACCAAGTAAATGGACATAAGTTTTTCCTATTCCTATTATTAGAAATATATTTGTACTACTGACAACATTATACAACTTTGACATAAATAGAACTTCATAGGATGATTTTATGCCCATAAAGGAGCACCACCATTGTGGTGTTTTAACCCATCTTTTGCTAAACACGACATGGCATGTCTTAGCAAACAGGCTGAAGAAGCCAACTGATCTGGATCTACACTGTTTGTCATTAAATACGTGAATTTCTATCAAAAACCTGGATCAAGTAATCTGATTGGCTAGAAATTAGACGTGAGCGTGGCATTTTAATTTATTCAGCATGACAAGGGTTTACTCATCTGAATAACATTCAGGAAGAGCTCTTGTACTACCTCTTGCATTGACATTTGTGTTGGCATCCACAGATGATAAAGTTTTGTGTTGAAGTTTTTAACCCTTGTCTTGCTGAATGCAGATATACCCTGCCTTTGCAAACAGTGTAGATCCAGATCAGTTGGCTTCTGAAGAAGCCAGCTGATCTGAATCTTCACTGTTTGTCATTAAGTATGTGAATTTGTATCAACAATCTTGATCAAGTAATTTGATTGGCTGAAAATTAGAAGTGGGTGTGACATCTTAGTTTATTCAGCAAGACAAGGGTTAAGACCTCATTTCTTCCAAACCTTACGATGGATTCAGTTCATATTTGGTATGATGATAGGTACTGGTCCAAAGTTTTTATCTGTGAGCACCATCCTGACTCTGCCTGTGAACTTGAGGTGAGGTCAAGGTTACAAACTTAAAATTTTCATGTTAAAAGTTTTGCATTAAAGTTTTTAAAACCTTATTACATCCAAAACTTATGACAAATGGATTTATGGGTATGTCATATTTCCTGATTTTGCCCTTATGTACATTTCTGCAAACAAAACAAAAGTTTATTAGTAAAACACAATTCAGGCAAGCTATTCTGTCCTGCAACAGCCCTTATAGGATGGGTTTTTAAAAAATCCATCCTTTAAAATAGAGATATCCGGGCGTAGGAGGGGGGATGGGTGGGGGTGGCGCTTCAGGCTTCGTCTGAGGTTTACCTTTTGGTTAACCTTTTTCAAGTTATATGTTAAGTTTATTCTTCAATGGATTGCTTTCATACTTGGTAGGAATGAAAAGGAGGACCAGTAGGCGTGTTGCATGTAAGAGAGACAACTCTCACTTTCTTTGTTATATATATACTGATCTCCCCTGATGTTAGAGGTTTACCTTTTGGTTAACCTTTTTTCAAAGTTATATGTTACCTTGTGCCATAACTCCCATATTGTTTTTGATAATGTTCATCCATCCATATTTTTGTTTCCAGATGATAACTTGAGTAACTATCAGTGGACTTTCACCAAACTTGGTGTGTGCATTGATATTGTGGAGACCTGGTTTGGGATTGCTGATGGGCAAATTTCGTCAATTTCTGACAGAGTTATCTGCCCACGACATATCAGTATTTTCATTTCTGGACAATAACTTTAGTAAATATCAATGGATTTTCATCAAACTTGATGTGTGCATTTATATTGTGGAAATCTGCTTTGGGATTGCTAAAGGGCTAATTTTGTCTATTTTTGACAGAGTTATCTGCCCGCAGTACATCCGTATTTTACATTCAGGACAATAACTTGAGGAAATCTCAATGAATTTTCACCAAACTTGATATGTGAATTTATATTGTGGAGATCTGCTTTTGGATTGCTCATTGGCAAATTTCATCAGTTTTTGACAGAGTTATCTGCCCACGACATGGCAGGGTATTATGGTTTCACGTTTTATTAGGGGTAAAAATTGATTTTTTTTCTGGTTTCAGTGGTTGAGCCTCTTCTATATAGTTACCAGTGACCACATCAGCAACCAGCATTTTTTTGATAAAAATTGTATTTTTGGACAGGCTTTTCATGGAAAAATTCTGTCCTTTAAAATAGAGCTGTCCGGCAGTTGGGTGTTATCCAAGGTTTACCTTTTGATTAATCTTTTTTCAAAGTGATATGTTACTTTTATTAGCTTCATTTGCTCACCTGAGCTATGCTAAGGATTAGCTATAGTGATCACTTTTTGTCTGTTGTCTGTTCCTCTGTGCATCTGTTAACATGTTCAAACAACTTCTCCTCTGAAGCCACTGAGCCAGTTTTGCTCAAATTTCATATGGAGCCTCCTTAGGTTTAGGGAAGGAAAGATTGATAAATGGTTACGGTTCATTGACAAAAATGGCCGCCATGCCCATATATGGTAAAAAAAATGGCTTTTAAAAACTTCTTCTTCAGAACGTAGGATCCTTGGGGCTGAATCTTTGCACAAATTATCGGGGACGGGGGGTCTACCAAAGTTGCAATAATGATGGTCGTACATTGACGTTTGACCTTTTTATGGTGAGGTCAGGTTTGCTTCCTAATGCATTTGTATGGGCCCCATACATTTATAGAGGAAAAATGTTGAGAATTTCAAATGCCTTTCCTCTAAGGCCGCCAGGCCAATGTTGCTCAAATTTCATGTGGAGCCTCCTTGGGGCAGGGGAACAAAAGATTGCTAAAATGGTTGCAGTCCATTGACCAAGATGGCCGCTATGCCCATATAAGTTAAAAACCTTTAAATATCTTCTTCTCTAGAACCAAATTAGCCCTGGGGCCTAATCTTTGCACAAATCATCAGGGACAGGAGGTCTACCAAAATTGCTAAAATGATGGTCCTACGTTGACATTTGACCTTTTTACGGCAAGGTCAAATTTGCTTCCCCATGCATTTTGTGGGCCCTATACAATTATTTGGGAAAAATAATGAGAATTTATATTTTGTTGGACATCTCCTCTAAAGGCTATGATTCAGTTGAATTGAAACTTGATAAGGAGCATCGGGGCGCCTATTAGACACAAAGTAGCTAAAACTGAGTTGATCTAATATCCAAGATGGCCGCCACAGCCGCCATCTTGAAAATCGATTTTCGACATCTCTTCCCTAACCTTTGGTCGATTTGAGCCAAAACTTGCTCTGTAGCAACAGGATGACTTCTCAATTGAAAGGGTATTGACAATATGTTTGAATGGTTCTGCGCCATTGAACAAGCTGGCTGCTATGCCCATATATGGTAAAAAGACTTAAAAATCTTCTTCTCCAGAACCAAGAAAGCTTTGAGGCTGAATCTTTGTATAAGCATCGGGGACTCAAGGTCTTCTATATTTGTTCAAATGATGGTCGTAGGTTGACCTTTGACCTTTTTACGGCAATGTCAAATTTGCTTCCCCATACATTTGTAAGGGAAAAATGTTGAAAAATCATTTTCTCAGTGGATAATAAAGACTAATGGCCTAAACTTGCAATGTATGATTAAATTAGTAAAACTGTTTAGCTACTGTCAAAATTTTTGGGGCTATCTGCACTTGCCCTTGGGCTATATATATGAATAAAATTGTGAAATCTTTAAATGTCTTCGTCTCTGAAACAGCTTGAATAGTTTTCACAAGATTTCACATATTCACATAGGGCCTTCTGTCCAAAGGATATTGACAATTTGTTCAAATAATTCTGCGCTATTCAACAAGATGCTGCCATGCCCATAATGGTAAACACTTAAAAAGCTTCTCCAGAACTAAGAAAGCTCTGAGGCTGAATCATGGTATACAGCATCAGGAACACAAAGTCTACTAAGTTTGTTGAAATGATGACACTAGGATGACCTTTTGACTTTTTATCCTCCCGGAAGGGAGATGGGGAGCATATAGTCGCCGCTTTGGCCAACCATCTGTCTGTCCGTCTGTCTGTCACACTTTTGTCGGGAGCATATCTCTAAAAGTATTGAAGGTAATTTAATGAAACTTTATACACTGGTAGAGGGCCATGAGGGGAATTGCAGAATGCAGGAACCATAACCCTGTCGCCAGTATTTACGAAGTTACTTCTCTTCTTAAATTTTGCAATAAAAAGCTTATCTGGAGCATATCTCTGAAAGTGTAGAAGAGAATTAAATGAAACTTGATACATAGATAGACGGCCGTCAGAGGAAGTGCAGAGTGCAGGAACCATAACTCTATCACAAGTAATTACAGTTATTTCCCTTCCTAATTTTTGCAATAGTAAGCGCGTCCAGAGCATATCTGTAAAAGTATTGAAGATAAATAACACTTGATACAGTGATAGAGGGCTATGAGGGAAAGTGCAGAATGCAAGAACCAGAATCCTATCATCAGTATTTATGGAGTTATTTCCCATCCTGATTTTTGCAATATTTAAATTTGTCCGCTGCATATCTCTGAAAGTATAAAAGAGAATCAAATGAAACTTGATACATTAAGAGACGGCCATCAGAGATAGTGCAGAGTGCAAGAACTGTAACTGTTACAAGTAATTACTGAGTTAATTCCCATCTTAATTTTTGCAATAATAAGCTTGTCTCTTAAAGTGTAAAAGGGAATCAAATGAAACTTGATACATTGATAGAGGGCTATCAGGGAAAGTGTGAATGCAAGAACCGTAGCTCTATCACAAGTAACTATGGAGTTATTATTTCCCTTCCTAATTTTTGTAATAATTGGCTTGTCTAGAGCATATTTCAAGAACCATAACCCAATCACAAGTAATTACTGAATTATTTCCCTTCCCAATTTTTGCAATAAGTTTGTATGAAGCATATCTCTGAAATTATAAATGGGAATCAAATGAAACTTGACACATTGAGAGAGGGCAATGAGAAGAAGAGCATTGTGCAAGAACCAAAATCCTTTCACAAGTAATTTTGCAGTTATAAAGTGTATAGGACCACCATATTTTACTCTTTCACTAACAACCCTCCCACTACTGCCCATCTTTGGGGAGCATCCTTCTGTTTGACAGATTCTCTTGTTATGGTATGGTCAAATATGTGTCCTAGTTTCTGTGGTAATTCTGGAAGAAATTGCATAATATTTGCAGTTATGCAATGGCTTTTTTTAGCAGGTAAGTGAATTGTGGCCCATGGGCCTCTTGTTCTTATTTTTACCAGGAAACGGGTTTTGACGTTACATGCAAACTGTCTCCAGTAAAAATAAAAAAAATATCATCAGTTTGTCGTCTGCTAAATTAACCTGGAGAGTGATAGCGTGTGAAATGCAGACCCAGACTGATAAAACAGGATTTTAAAGACATTTTTTATCAATATTGTTGACTTTGGAATTATATATAAAATCTCTTTTAAAAAACACAAACTTGCCAGACTTATTTATTTTGCAACCTTATCAATACATTAGTTGTGTAACAGTCACTCTGTTCAAACATCTGTTATTGGCAGACAAGCTTTTTAATCTGCTTTATTTAAATATCAGCAGATGACGTTTCAAATATTGTTTTCTCACCTGAGCAAGGCTCAGGATGAGCTATTGTGATCTCTTGCTGTCCGTCGTTGGCCGTGTCATCTGTCTGTTCACTCCTTTGAACTGCTTCTCCTCTGTAACCCCTGGGCCAATTTTCTTCAAACTTCATGTGGAGCCTTCTGTTAATGGGGAATTGAAAATTTATACAAATGGTCATAGTCGGTTAACCAAGATGGCTGCTATGCACATATATGGTAAAAACACTTAAAAATCTTCTTCTCCAGAACCAAGAAAGCTTCAAGGCTGAGTCTTGGTATATAGCATCAAGGTCTACCAAGTTTGTTCAAATGATGATCTTTTTATGATAAGGTCAAATTTGCATCCCCTTGCATTTGTATGGGGAAAATTTTGAAAAGTCATTTTCTCAAAATGTAATAAAGACTAATGGCTGAAACTTACAATGAGTGTTTTAAGTAGTAAAACATTATAGTTATAATCAAAACTTTGTTCCCTGGGGGTTATCTGCCCTTGCCCCTGGGCTACATACATCTATAAAATTGTGTAATTTTTAAATGTCTTCTTCTTTGAAACTGCTTGAGCAATTTTCACCAGACTTCACATGGGGCCTTCTGTCAAAAGGGTATTGCCAATTAGTTCAAAGGTTCCGCACCATCAAACAAGATGGGGAGGGGAAGTTAAAAAATCGTTTTTTTCAATATGTATTTAAGGCTAATGGCTGATACTTACAATGTATGATTAAAGTAGTAAAATATTTTCGTTAGGATCTAAATTTTGCTCCCTGTGGGTTGTCTGCCCTTGCCCCTGTGCTATATACAGGTATAAAACCATGAAATCTTTAAACCCGCCTGGTAAACTATCACAGGTACCTCCGCGGAGGTACTGATTAAATGGTTGTGACAGATATCCGGAGCTACCTGTGATGGTCAAAAACTAGACATAAAAAGTTAGGTGTTCGTCTTTTTTGATAAAATACACAATGACCAGAGAGTTTACTGAAAATCAAAGAGTGCTATTCGACCCTTATAGGCATAAAGTTTTGTCACACGTCATGTCCCCAAGAACTTTCCATATTTACCAAAGATACGACCTTTGAAGTGGCTTCGAAGTCAGCCCGAAGTACTCGAAACAGAAAAAGATAGATCATTTTTGGTTCTAAATGCGGGTATCTTGCATACAAATATGTTTATCTCGGTACACTGACGTTAAGTAAACCTGCTTGCCTGAATACAGATATCGATAAACTCCAAATAAGGCTGGATTCTTCAAAAAGACAATATAACTCAAAAACGCCTATAATTCTATGAGATTATGTTTTATAACTTTAACATGGAAATTCATGACATATACATTATGATAGCTTTATGCGACGCTGAATGAATGATTCTTTCCAGGTAGTAATCTAGAGAAGAATTATATCAATATTTGCAGCTGCAATAACTCTTCAGACTTTCATTATATTTCTTTACATCACAGGCACCTCCACGATGTCACAGGCACCACCAGCTGTTTTTTGAAGAATCCAGCCTTATTTGGATTTTAATGTCATCTGTATTCAGGCAAGCAGGTTTACTTTACATCAATGTACCGAGATAAACATATTCGTATGCAAGATACCCGCATTTAGAACCAAACACGATCAATCTTTTTCTGTTTCCAGTACTTCGGGCTGACTTCGAAGCCACTTCAAAGGTCGTATCTTTGGTAAATATTGAAAGTTCTGGGGGATATGACGTGTGACAAAACTTTATGCCTATAAGGGTCGAATAGCACTCTTTGATTTTCAGTAAACTCTCTGGTTATTGTGTATTTTATCAAAAATGACGAACACCCACCTTTTTATGTCTAGTTTTTGACCATTACAGGTAGCTCCGGATATCTATCACAACCATTTAATCAGTACCTCCGCGGAGGTAATCAGTACCTCCGCGGAGGTACCTGTGATAGTTTACCAGGCGTGTTCTCTAAAACCACTTGACCAATTTTCTCCAGATTTCACATGGGTTCTTCTGTCGAAGGGATGTTGACACTTTGTTCAAATGGTTCTGCATCATTGAACAAGATGGCTGCCATGCCCATATATGGTAAAAACACTAAAAAGACCTTCTACTCGAGTACTAAGAAAGCTTTGAGGCTGAATCTTGGTATACAGCATAGGGGACTCAAAGTCTACCAAGTTTGTTAAAATGATGAGACTAGGATGACCTTTGACCTTTTTATGGTGTGGTCAAATTTGTGTCTCAGTTGCTGTGGCAATACTAGAAGACTGTTGCATGGCATTTGCAAATATGCAGGTGAGCGAATTGCGGCCCATGGGCCTCTTGTTCTTCAGTGGAAAAACCCATTAACCCTTGTCCTGCTGAATAAATTAAGAAGCCACACCCATTTCTAATTTTCAGCCAATCAGATTACTTGATCAAGGTTGTTGATATAGATTCACATACCGAATGGCAAACAGTGCAGATCCAGAGCCAGCCAACTGATCTGGATCTACACTGTTTGCAAAGGCAGGGTATATCTGGGTTCAGCAGGACAAGGGTTAATAATGCCTTTAGGCATTTTTCTTGTTCTATATAAAGTATTGCAAGCACAGAGTACATTTTACATGGAGAAGTTACTGTAATATGGAGAACAGCACTCTTTTTACTCCGATGATCTGCATGGAGACAGTGGTTGCTTTACCTACAGAAATCTGTTATGATATGTAGGAAATTATAAAGCACTTGTTTCTTCCTGAAATTTGTGACTCACAGAAAATAAGGTACCATAACTATCTCAAATAAATATACACATCTGAACTTCTTATCATTCTTATCCTAACCCTTGCCATGCTGAATAAATTAAAATGCCCCACCCACTTCTAATTTTCAGCCAATCAGATTACTTGATTCAGGTTGTGGATACAAATACTCATACTTAGTGACAAACAGTACAGATCCAGATCAGTTGGCTTCTTCAGAAGCCAACTGATCTGGAGCTACACTGTTTGCAAAGACAGGGTATATCTGGGTTTGGCAGGACTAGAGCTAAAATTTGAACAAGTTTATTTGCCTACCTGGTATTGAGACTGAAAATGCTGGATGAAAGACAAACAGTGCAGGCTCTAATCAGACATCTTTAGGAACAGTTTTATCCAGGTCTGCACTGTTTGCTCTGGCATGTCTGTCTGAATATTTAGGGTTTGTATGGTAATAGCAATATTACATTGAAAACCTGCAGGAATTCATGTTCATTTCAGTAAATAGATAACAGTTTGGACGTGACAAGAAAAAAGGTAGCTTGTATATAATGGTATATAATGTGTGCAAAATATACAAATGTATGGAAACGATTAGCCTGCATAGCTGGCTGTGCAAATTTAGTTGCATAGATTAATTTTGAACTTGTAGAATACATACAGCGAAAGGTATAAACCTTGATTATACTGTTATAATGCTGTCTAAGGCTGGGTTGATGCCCAGGCTGATCTGAGTCTTTGCTGGACGCACATGCCAAATTGTTGGATTTGTCATACGGTGGCTCATTTATTGTTCCATGTGGCTAAGGCACAGAGTTTTACAAACACAGTTTGTAGTTTTCATGTAAGCGCACCAGGATCCACAAAGCAGCATACAAGACTATTGTTCACCCCCAACTTGAGTACGGTTCCACTGTCTGAAGTTCATATTTACTGTCTAACATATATAAGATTGAAAAAGTAAGATAAAAGGCTTATCCAGATGATATTTTTCCACAGAAACATATATTATGGGTACTCATTAGAAGTGCCTTGGTGAGGCATTTCTAATGAGTACCCACAACATGTGTTTTAAATGGGAAATAAAAAAAAATACAAATATTTTTTTTATTGAAAAATGAATTGTACCTAGAGCTATGAGGGCTGTCTGTATTTCATGCTGCTCACTTTCATTATGCAGTGAAGTCCATTTTTATGGCATCATAGTTTGAAATGATGCCATCATCAAGGCTTTGGTAACTGGTTCCACTAGTGGTTTTCTTTAGCTCTGACATTCAGTTTGTTGTCAAGCCCTCTTAGTGTTTATTTAGAAGTTAATTGATATGTTTTTATACATCCCACAAACTGTGTTTGTGGTGTGGGGTGGAGGCAGGTATACTGTTTTCACAGTGTCTGTATTACCATCCGTCTGTCCATATGTTTGTCCGTTACGCTTTGGTCCTTGCAGGGAGTGTCTAAGAAGCACAGCTTATTGGCAATCTCTTGTTCTGTGTTGATCTGAAACCACTATTCATGTATAGTGCTGGAACTGTACAAGGATTAACCCTTGTCCTGCTGAATAAATTAAGATGCCCCTCCCATTTCTAATTTTCAGCCAATCAGATTACTTGATCCAGATTGTTGATATAAATTCACATACTTAATGGCAAACAGTGCAGATCCAGATCAGTTGGCTTCATCAACTTTAAGGAAATTTTGTGTGTGTATACTTTGGCTCCATTGTAAACTAGAGCAAGTCGATGGCGAGCCATTGCATATCCCCATGCCAGCGCCATCGCATATCTCTATGCACATCAAAATTCCAAATGGGCTATCGCCTGTGAAAGTTTTAAGATTCTAACTTAAATGGTCTGGGAGCAATGGTGTGACTTTACAGACGGACATACGGACGGACGGAGGGTATAACAATATCCCCACTTTTTCTTCAAAAAGCATTGGGATAACAATCAACCCAAAAATCAAAGACTCACATTAAGCTCTGCAGCAAAGCATGTATTGGGACCATTTCAGGAACACTGAGGCATGACATACCATGTCATACCCTTCCCACTGCCATCAACTATTACTGAACTTGACCTACTTTTCACACTTGCCTGAACAATGTTAAAAAAAAAAAGGTAAGAGAAAAGTCCAGGGAGTGCCACAATCACAAACCGCAGCCCTTCCCAAACCCCAAGAGGAAGACAAATCTAAACAAGCACAAACCTAACAAACGTACGAAAAGCACTAAGATTAGCTCTCTCTTCCCCAAGCGAGGTAATCGCAATACAAAAAGGACTGAAAAACACAAGAACAAAATGACACATGGAAATACATACAACAAATCGCCTCATAGAATAAACCACAAAGCAACAAAGAGTAAGACTACACCAGGACCACCGCCTTAGAATGGTCGGTAGAGCAAAACCACGGTGTGTGTGTGTGTGTGGGGGGGGGGGGGGGGGGGGGGTGAGGGAGGGGGGGTGGTGGTGGTGTTTAAAGCACTTTTACAGCTAGCTAACTTCACCCTGGGTCCCGAAGCTACTCTTAATACAGAAATACATAAAACTTTGGTTCGCATAAAGGCTCCCAACTCAATCAAAGCGAAAACATAAAAATCAAATTAATCACTATAATAAACAAAGACGAGTACTCATGGCTAATTCTACTGTATGCCAGAGTAAATGAAAACCAATAGTTGAACCACGGCGGGCCAAGCCAAAGACATATCGTCAAGCCCAAACCTACTGGTTTAAAGTTGTACAAAGAGGCAGTCATTGAGTCTGAGGCCCGAACCGCAGTCGTGCAATTAAGTCAGTGTGTTTAGCTCTGTTTCTTGAGCACCGAGGCCTATATGCTAATGAAACTTCATAACACATCCACCATGATGCACCTTGCCCACTGCCATTGACCATTTCTAACCTTGACCTACTTTTCGCACTTGGCTGAACAGTATTAAGTCTGTGTGTTTAGCTTTGTTTCTCAAACACAGAGGCCTTTTTGCTCATGAAATTTCATACGCACATTTGCCACAATGCACCCTGCCCACTGCCATTGACCTACTGACCTTCACCTACTTCTTATGCTTGGTTGAGCAATGTTTACCAGTGGGTTTAGCTCAGTTTCAGGAACACTGAGGCCTCTATACTATTGAAACTTCATACACACATCTGTCTTGACACAGCCTGCCCACTGCCATTGACTGATACTGACCTTGACTCACTTTTCATGCTTGGCTGAACAATGTTCAGTCTGCATTTAGCTCCATTTCTGGGACACTGAGGCCTCAGTACATTAATGAAACTTTATACACACATCTGCCAGGCCACACCTTGCCTACTGCCATCCGCCGTTACTGACCTTGACCTGCTTTTCACACATGGCTGAGCAATGTTTAGTCTGTGCATTTAGCTCTGATTCTCTAACACCAGCACTTCTATGCTAATGTAACTTCATACACACAATTGCCATGACATACCATTCACATTGCCTTAGATTATTTCTGACTTTGACCTACTTACCTCGCTTGGTAGAACAGTGTTTAGTCTATGCATGAAGCTCTGCTTTGTGAACACACAGGCCTATAGGCTAATGAAACTTCATACCCACATCCACCATGATGCAACCTGCTCTGTGCTGTTGACTGTTATTGACCTTAACCTCTTTTTCACACTTGGCTGAACAATGTTTAGTTTGTTTAGCTCCATCTTGAACACCACCAGTTCTCTTGAACACCACCAGCAGTCGAGACAGCCATTTGGGGAATTTCTTGCACTATCAGGTGATGTGTCTAAAAACTACTGGGTAAGTGGCAAACAGTGTAGACCTTGATCAGCTGGCATGTTCTTCAGCATTTGATCTGGATCTACACTGTTTGCTCAGGCCTAACTGTCCAATAATTATGTTTAAAATGGTATAAGACATTCTGCAGTTATCTTGAGAATAGTTTTTATCCATTAACCCTTGTCATTGTTGAATAAATTAAGTTGCCACACCCACTTCTAACTGCCAGCCAGTCACATTACTCTATACAGATAGTTTAATATAAATTCACATACTGAATGGCAAACAGTGCAGATCCAGATCAGTTGGCTTCTTCATTGTTTACAAAGGCAGAGTATATCCGGGCTCAGCAGGACAAAGGTTAGTTCCATTCAAAGCAGTAGCAGACAACATCCTTAACTTTTTAGCTCACCTGAGCAAAGCTCAGGGTGAGGAATGGTGATCACCCTCTGTCTGTTCTCAGTCGTCCGTCGTTCATCATCAACAATTAATTTGTTAACACTCTTAAGTCACAATGTTGATGAAACTTGCTCAGAATGTTTGCCCTTATGAAATCTAGGTCAAGTTTGAAACTGGTTACTTGGGGTAAAAAACTAGGTCACCAGGTCAGATCAAAGGAAAGTATTGGTAACACTCTAGAGGTCACATTTTTGAAGCAATCATCATGAATCTTGCTCAAAATGTTTATCTTGACGATTTCTAGATAAAGTTTGAAACTGGGTCACTTGGGGTCAAAACCTAGGTCACTGGGCCAAATCAAAGGCAACCTTGTTAACACTCCAGAGGTGACATTTTTGAAGTAATCATCATGAATGTCACTCAAATTATTTGTCTTGATGATTTCTAGGTCCAGTTTAAAACTGGGTCACTTGGGGTTAAAAATTAGGTCACCAGGCCAAATCATAGGAAAACCTTGTTAACACTCTAGTGGTCATATTTTTGAAGCAAACATCATGAATCTTGCTCAAAATGTTTGTCTTTGTGATTTCTAGGTCAAGTTTGAAACTTGGTTACTTGGGATCAAAAACTAGGTTACCAGGCCAAATCAAAAGAAAACCTTGTTAACACTCTAGAGGTCACATTTTCAAAGCAATCATCATGAATATTGCTCAAAATGTTTGTCTTGACAATTTCTTGGTCAAATTTGAAACTGGGCCACTTAGGACAAACAAATAGGTCACCAGGCCAAATCAGAGGAAAACGTTGTTAACACTCTAGCAGTCACATTTTTGAAGCAAACATCATGAATCTTGCTGAAAATGTTTGTCTTGATGATTTCTAGGTCAAGTTTGAAAGATGGTTACTTGGGGTTAAAAACTAGGTCACCGGGCCAAACCACAGGAAAACCTTGTTAACACTCTAGAGGTCACAATTTCAAAGCAATCATCATGAATATTGCTCAAAATGTTTGTCTTGGCAATTTCTTGATCGAATTCAAAACTGGGCTGGATGGGGTCAAAAAATAGGTCACCAGGCCAAATCAGAGGAAAACCTTGTTAACACACTAGCGGCCACATTTTGAAGCAATCATCATGAATCTTGCTCAAACTGTTTGTCTTGATGATTTCTAGGTCAAGTTGGAAACTGGGTCACTTCGGGTCAAAAACTAGGTCACTGGCCCAGATCAAAAGGAGACCTTGTTAACACTTTGGAGGTCACATTTTTGAAGCAGTCATCAAGACTCCTGGTCAAAATGTTTGTCTTGATGATTTCTAGGTTGAATTTGAAACTGGATCACTTGGAATCAAAAACTAGGTCACTGGGCCAGATCAATGGAAAACCTTATTAACATTCTAGCAGTCACAATTTTGAAGCAATCATCATGAATGCTGCTCAAAATGTTTGTCTTGATGATTTCTAGGTCAGGTTTGAAATGGGGTCACTTGGGGTCAAAAACTAGGTCATTGGGCCAAATAAAAGGAAGACCTTGTTAACACGCTAGAGGTCACATTTTTGAAGCAATCGTCATGAATCTTTCTCAAAATGTTTGTCTTGATGATTTCTAGGTCAAGTTTGAAAATGGGACACTTGGGGTCAAAAACTAGATCACTGGGCTAAATCAAAAGAAAACCTTGTTAACACTCTAGGTCACATTTTTAAAGCAATCATCATGAATCTTGCTCAAAATGTTTGTCTTGATGATGATTTCTAGGGCTTGTTAACACTCTAGCAGTCACATTTTTGAAATGATCATCATGAATCTTGCTCAAAATGGTTGTCTTAATGATATCTAGGTCAAGTTGGAAATTGAGTCACTTGGGGTTAAAAACTAGGTCATCAGGCCAAATCAAAGGAAGACCTTGTTAACACTCCAGAGGTCACATTTTTGAAGCAGTCATCATGAATCTTGTTCAAAATGTCTGTCTTGATGATTTCTTGGTCAAGATCGAAACTCGGTCACTTGGGGTAAAAAACTAGTTCACCAGGCCAAATAAAGGAAAACCTTGTTAACACTCCAGAGGTCACATTTTTTAAATAATCACCATGAATATTGTTCAAAATGTTTGTTTTGATGATCTATAAATGAAGTTTTGAACTGGGTCACTTATGACCTGGATTTCACGGTCAAATGACTGTCTTAAGTTTTTTCTGTTTAGGTCAGTTTCTTAGTAACTATTGGTCCTACAGAGTGATATTTGACAATTGTAAAGTGTTTGTGTTCAGGGCAGTTTTTCTGTAACTATTGCTGCTACAGCCAGTTATACTTAGTACATGCATACATCTTAGCATGGCTTCTTGAGTGCATTGAGCCATTTTTTACCTTGATCTCTATTTCACAGTCCATTAGATATGCTGCATTGTCTTACTTTTTAATACAGTCGACTCTCGTTATCTCGAACTCCAAGGGACTCTCTGAACTACTTCGAGATATCCGTAGTTCGACATATCAGGTTTGCAGAATTGAGGAAAAAATAATTCGATTAACCACATTTAACAAACTGATAGGTAACTGGACTTTTGAAGTTAGAGATATATTGAAAATATTGTGGAAAAGAGGAGAAATTGCTCCTCAGGAGCAATTTCTCCTCTTTTCTACAATATTTTCCATCTGTTGTTAGGTTTTCATGTATAGGCAGGGACCAGATTTTCACTTCGAGATAAGCAGTTATTCGAGATAAGCGAGGTCGAGATAACGATAGTCAACTGTATTATCATTATGAATTTTGGTCAAAATGTTTGCCTTGATCAGTTCTTGGTCAGGCTCTCTAAGTGCTGTGATACTCAGATGAGCATTACAGGGCCATCATGGCCCTCTTGTTTATTAAATAAGGCTTGGCATTTCATGTTTTTTGAAGAAGATAGGCTTTGACAGAATCAGGATGAAATGTCAAAGCCTGGGGGTGGTCGGGTGGTGCAAAGGTGTTCTGTATCTTCGTCACTGGGGTGTCCAACTGGTATTGGCTTACAGTTGGGCAAGGCCTGCTATCCTCGTAGCAACGGGCCCCCATAGCCTAGTGGATAAGAGAGTTGACTCTTGATCCATTAGGTTTCTCACCGCTGTGGTTCGAGCCTGGCTCGGGTCATATGTGGGAAAGCCAAGTTCTGCTTACGGATGGTCAAGTGGTTTTTCTCCGGGTTCTCCAGTTTTCGCCCACCTTTGATGAATGATCGGCTCGATATAAGTGAAACATTCTTGAAAGGGCCGTAAAACCCAAATCCAAAAAAAAAAAAAAAAATTCTCGTAGCAGGTAAGGGTAGAGGGGGAATGTTTTTATTTCTTCCTTTTCTTTACTTTCATTCCTTTTTCTCTTTCTTCTCTGTCCATCTCTTTCATCTCTTCTACTATCTCTTTTCTCCCTTTCTCTGGGAGACGACACAAAATGACCCACAAGGGTTGACGTGTCGTTAAACCCCAACACAATCAGTCAAAAATGTCAAAGCCTATTTTCTGGGAAAAATAAAAAAAAAATCATTATCTATTTGTCAATTACTGAATATGCCCAGAAAGTGGTGGTAAAGGTTAAGCCATAAGAGTCAAAAATGAGGCCCCTAAAAGAATCATACTGAGCTGTGCTGCATATATGGCAGCTCTGCTATTACAAAAATTTTTAGGTGGGTTAAAACATTTAACGCTTAGCACTCCGGGTAAAATTTTCAGCAGACGACATTTTAAAATATTTTTCTTATTTTTCTATGAAAACAGGATATGACATTTCATGCAAATTGTCTCCTAAACTAAGGAGACAATTTGCATGAAATGTCAAATCCAGTTTTCTGGGAAAAATAAGAAAAATATCATCAATTTGTTGTCTGCTGAAAATGCCCAGAAATTGGTAAAGGTTAAAGATACCACAAAATATTCATGTTCAAATCATTAAGATTAGTATCTAGTCTTTTCGCGTCAAAAGAAATTTGTAACATCAGATAAAGGCATATTTTTCAACCAAACAATAAATTTTGATATTATTCTTATATCTTCATGAAAAATTCGAAGATACCTTAAACTTCATGTTCAAATCATTATGATGAGTATCTAGTCATTTTTGCGTCAGAAGAAAGTCATAGCTCCAGATATGGCATGTTTTTCAATCAAACAAAAAATGTTCCATAGGTCTAGATAAGGGAGGGTATCCGGTAAATATTTTTCTTATTTCGCCACGAAAATGTATGTTGTGGGTACTCATTAGAAGTGCCTCAGTGACACGCTTCTAATGAGTACCCACAACATATGTTTTTGTGGAGAAATAAGAAAAATATCAATACTTTTGGATTGAAAAAAGTGCCTGAACTAGTGCTATGTGTTCATATTTTTCTTATCTCTCTAAGAAACATATGTTCTGGGTACTCTTTAGAAGTGCCTTGAAGCTCTTCTAATGAGTACCCACAACATATGTTTTTGTAGAGACATATGTCTAGATAAGGGAGGGTATCCGGTAAATATTTTTCTTATTTCTCCACGAAATAAGAAATATTTTTCTTATTTCTCCACGAAATAAGAAAAATATCAATACTTTTGCATTGAAAAAAGTGCCTTAACTAGTGCTATGGAGATATAAAAAATATATTTAACTGGATATTCTTTCTATCTGGAGTTATGGAAAAAAAGTTCCATAGTTTATGAAATTATCTTTATGACATCATTGGGGCTCTAGTTTCATAAAACCATAAAACTTGACTGTACCAAAAACAAGGAGTATTCGGTACAGCATTTATTGTTAAGTAATAACACAGCATCATGTTGGCACTTAAAACAATCTACCGAATTTACCCTAATTATATAGATGGACAAGCGCGGCAAACAGTGTAGACCCTGATCAGATGCCGCATTATGTGGCATCTGATCAGGGTCTACACAGTTTGCCACTCAGTACTTTTTGACAATTAGCAGCTAGCTCAATCGATGGGCTTGTTAAAGCTTTAGGATAAGTGTGGTAAGGAATTAAGGTGTCCAATTGTTTAAGGTAAATGCGGTAAGAAATGAGTTATGCAGTGGGTATTGAGAAATAATTTGAACAAACTTGCTGAACTACTTTTCAGCTCACCTGAACACGAAGTGCTCAAGGTGAGCTATTGTGGTCAGTCAGTGTTCGTCGTTTGTCGTCCGTTGTCCGTCATGCAGCGTCAGCATTTGCTTTAAAAGCCTACTCCTCCTACCTCCCTGGGCCTATTGACTTGAAACTTGGTAGGAAGCATTGGGGTGGCTTGTAGAACAAAAATAGCTAAAATCGTTCGAATCAGAAATCCAAGGTGGCCACCATGGCTGCCATCTTGAAAGTCTATTTTTTGCTTCTTCTCCTTAACCCAAAGGCCAACTGACTTGAAACTTGGTAGGAAGCATCGGGGTGACTTATAGATAAAAAATAGCTAAAATCGTTCTGAACTGAAAGGCTAATTGACTCAAACTTGTCTGGTAATCAGGTGAGCGATACAGGGCTATCTTGGCCCTCTTGTTATACTGTTCAGGTAAAGGTCTTGATAAGAGGGGTATCCAAAAAAAGTATGTTTCATATTTTTCCACAAAAATAGTTTATAATTGCCTCAGTGAGGCAGTTCTAACATTTTACAAGAGACCCTTCACTGAGAGAGCTCTAACAACTAAGCACAACATGCTTTAGTCAAGCCTGCTCGCAAAGAGCGAGACACAGTTGCTCATTTGGTGCTAGTGTATTCATCCATCCATCCCTGTCTGTGCCTGTGTCAGTGCCTCTGCTTTCTTCCCTGAACACTGGAAATAAATCCATCAGATCTTCTTCCACAGGTGGTGCCCCCCCCCCCCCCCCCCACCCTCAAATATCATTTGTGAATGCATGCATCCTACCACACAAGGTGACCTTCCACAAAACTAAGTCACTGTGACCCACTTTTGCAAAAATCAACACCTGTCCAGGTTTTCTGAGTCAGACTTTTATCTTAGCTTCCACATATGTTTGTTCCTCAAACTTCCCTCTAAGTATATTAGTACATGCATCCTTTCAGCCCACATGGCCTTCCACAAAACCAGTTCATTATGACCTACTTTTGAGAAAGTCAACATCCGGTTAGGTATTTGCAAATGGATTTGTGTCTCAGCTTCCACAGGAGCCAGACCCATTTAAACTACATCAATGCAAGGATCACACCACCATAGGTGATCTACTACAAAACTAGTCACTGTGACCTACTTTTGAGGAACTCTACATCTGGTTAGGTTTTTGGGGTTGGATGTATCTCAGCTTCTACAGGAGCCAGATCCACTCAGACATCATCAGTGCAGGCATCACACCACCCTAGGTGATCTACCACAAAACCAGGTCTCTATGACCTACTTTTGAGGAACTCTACATCTGGTAAGGTTTCTGGGTTGGACTTGTATCTCAGCTTCTACAGGGGCCAGACCCACTCAAACATCATCATGCATGCATCACACCACCTTAGGTGACCTACCATAAAACTAGGCCACTGTGACCTACTTTTGACACTCTACATCTGGTTAAATTTTTAGGGTTGGACATGTATCTCAGCTTCTACAGGAGCCAGACCTACTCAAACATAATCAGTGCATGCATCACACCACACTAGGTGATCTACCACAAAACTATGTCTCTATGACCTACTTTTGAGGAACTCTACATCTGGTTAGGTTTTTGGGGTTGGACTTGTATCTCCGCTTCTACAGGAGCCAGACCTACTCAGTCATCATCAATGCAAGCATCACACTATCCTTGATGATCTGCACCACCCTAGGAGATCTGCCACAAAACTAGGTCACTGTGACCTACTTTTGAGGAACTCTACATCTGGTTAGGTTTTTGGAGTTTAACTTGTATCTCAGCTTCCACAGGAGCCAGACCAACTCAGACATCATCTGTGCAAGCATCACACCACCCTAGGAGATCTGCCACAAAACTAGTCACTGCGACCTACTTTTGAGGAACTCTACATCTGGTTAGGTTTTTGGAGTTTAACTTGTATCTCAGCTTCTACAGGGGCCAGACCCAAACATCATCAATGCATGCATCACACTATCCTTGATGATGCATGCATCACACTATCCTTGATGATCTACCACAAAGATAGTCACTGACCTACTTTTGACGAACTCTACATCTGGTTAAGTTTTCAGGGCTGGATTTCTCAGCTTCTGCAGGAGCCAGACCCACTCAAACATCATCAAAATTTTGTCCATGTATGCATCCCACTACCTCATTAGCGTTCTCACAAAACTAGATTACAGAGATTTACTTTTATAAAACCATTGCCTGGTTAGGTTTTGGGGTCTGACTTGCATCTCAACTTATAAAGGTGCCAGACCACTCAAAATTTTATCAGTACATGCATTACATCATTATGACCTTTCACAAAAGTAGGTCACTGTGACTTTTATGAAAATCTATACCTTGTTAGGTTATTGATTTTTTGAAAACTCTACACCTGGTTTAGTATTAGATTGTATAAAAAGGATCACTTTTACCTAATGTTTATAATAGTAGGATTTTGAATCATTTAATCATTAAAGTGCTTAATCAAACTGCAGCAGACATTTTTTTGTATTTTTCAGAGGAAATAAGACTTGACATTTCATGAAATGCCAAGTCTTATTTTCTGTACAAACTAATTTTAACAATTTAGGATGTCGTATGCTTCAACTTTGTGTAGCGCTTAAGGGTTAAGTTCCCTTCTTCCATTTTAATGTTTAGCATGCTGGGTAAAACTTTCAGCAGATACAATTTTGAAATCTTTTCTTACTTTTTCTCAGAAAATAGGCTTTGACATTTCATGCATACAAATTGTATGAAATGTCAAATCCTGTATTCTGGAGAAAAAAAAAAAGAAAAAATGTCAATTGTTGGCTGCTGAGTCTGCCCAGAGAGTAGTAATGTATAGAGATTTTTCAGGAAAAGTAAGGCTTGATGTAGACAATTCACTTAAAATGACAAGCCTTATTGTCTGAAAAATAATTAAAAAAAAATTAGAATGTTGTCTGCTTAGCTCTTTAAGGATAAGTCCCAGCCTCAATTTTTTTTTTATATTTTTTGTTAAATACATTAAAAAAACATGCCTATTCAAATATATTGAAAATTTCACCTCCAAAAACTGAGTTTTCAGATAAAAACTGGGGTATACATCATTTTTCATATTTCTGCTCAAAACATAGATTGTGTGTACTCGTTAGAACAGCCTCACCGAGGCTGTTGGTGAGGCTGTTCTAACAAGTACCCACAATCTGTTTTTGAGCAGAAATTTATAAAAATAATGTGTATACCCCTGTAAACCCCAGTTTTACTGCATAAAAGTGGGGTTGAAAGGGATTAAAATTATATAGGTATGTTTTCGTGATGTATACATTTCTAGATAGGTGATAATTTCCCTGCTGTGTACCTCAGATTTTTCTGCCTGGTTTATGGTTACATACATCTCCAGGTAAACTGGCATCTTCTCTCATAATACTGGCATGGTGCTTCACAAAGACAGCTAAAGGTTGATTCTGGTTAAAAAACATATATACCATCCCCACAATTGATTCAGGAGTTGTCATTTATACAGGGTTTTTATGACTTTTCGTGGCTATCAGCATCACCAGAATTCAGTAAGGATTTCTTGGAATTCTTGTCAAGGTAAACATTTTATATATTTGTTGAATTTGACATTTATTTGCATGATCTGATTCCAGGTATGGCGATCCCAGTTAACCCATAAAGCGCCAGTCACAACTGCAGCAGACGACATTTTTTTTTTTTTTTTTTTTTTTCTTTAATTTTCAATGAAGACAAATCTTGACATTTCATGTGAATCATCTGCTTAAGCCGGCTTGGCAGATGATTCACATGAAATGAAAGACTTGTTTTCTCTGAAACACACACAAAAAAAAAAGAAATTAGAATGTCGTCTGCCACAAATTTTGCTTAATGCTTTAAGGGTTAAAGTGCCAGTTACAAAAGCAGCAGACGACATTCTGAATACCTTTTTAGCTCGCCGGGACTATGTCCCTGGAGAGCTTATGTTGTCACCCTGGCATTGGCGTCCGTGTCCCCCTCGGCATCCGCGTTAGCACAATGTTTAAGTTTTTAAATGTGCGCATAGTTTATTAACTGTTTAAGGTACTACCTTCATATTTGGCCTACACCTACTTTAGGGTAAGACCTTTCAATAGCCTACACCCCCTCCCCAAAATAGACTCTTTATGTAGGTCAAGGTCAGTTCTTACTTTGTCTTTTACACCCATGTTTAAGTTTTGCGTTTATGTTTTGAAAAATGTACATAACTGCTGAAGTATTCAAGATAGAGCTCTAATATTTAGCCCACACCAGCCTTAGGGTTAGACCTTTCAATAGCACACACTTCTTCCTCAGTTTGACCTTCTTTCTAGGTCAAGGTCAGGTCACACTTTGTCATTTGAACCCATGTTTGAATTCTGCATTTAAGTTTTGAAAAGTGTTTGTAACTGCTAAAATATTCAAGATACTGCTTTAATATTTGGCCCACACCAGTAGTTGGGTAAGACCTTTCAATAGCTCAGACCTTTTCCTCTGACCTTCTGCCTAGGTCAAGGTCAGGTTATACTTAGTCATTTAAACCCATGTTTAAGTTTTGAGTTTAAGTTTTGAAAAGAGTTTGTAACTGCTAAAGTATTCAAGATGCTGCTTTAATATTTGGCCCACACCTACCTTAGGGTAAGACCTTTCAATAGTACACACCCCTTCAGTTTGACCTTCTTCCTAGGTAAAGATCAGGTCATACTTTGTCATTTATAGCCGTGTTTAAGTTTTGAAAAGTGTACTTGGCTGCTGAAGTATGTAAGATATAGCTTTCATATTTCATCCACATCATCCTAAGGGAAGATGTTTCAATGGCATATACCCCATCCCTCAATTTGACATTCTTCCAACATCAAAGTCAGGTCCTACTCTGTCATTTCTGCTGTGTTTAAGTTCTGCATTTAATCTTTAATATTTAAAGATTGTTTTCTTATCCGATCAGCCCTTTCCGGCGAGCTGCGTTGTCTTCTGACAACTCTTGTTTTTTTTGTTTCATTTTTCAGAGAAAATAAGGCTTCATACTTCTGGATGACTGGCAAACAGTGTAGACTCTGATCTGATGCCACATTCAACACTGCTTGCTCAGATCTGTCTGTCACAATACTTAGGATTATTAACCCTTAAAATGCTAAACACAACTGCAGCAGACAACACTTTTAAATACAATGTTTATTTTTTGGACAGCTTTTTTTTTTTTTTAAAATCCATCCTTTAAAAAAGCGATGTCCAGGCAGGCGGGCGGGCTGGCGTCGGGCGTCGTCCAACGTTTACCTTTTGGTTAACCTTTTTTTCAAAGTTGTATGTTACCTTTATTCTTCAGTGGATTGCTTTCATATTTGGTAGGGATGAAGAGGAAGACCAGTAGGAGTGTCAAATGCAAGAGAGATAACTCTCACTTTCTTCGTTATATACTTATCTCCCCTGATGTCCGAGGTTGACCTTTTGGTTAACCATTTTGATAAACCCGTTCATAATGCCGTCAGGCGTTTTTCTTGTTTTTATTTATTTTTCTTAGAAGTCTTGACATTTTATGTGAATCATCTGCAAAGACTTATTTCCTAAGAAAAATAAAAAATTTTTAGAATGTCATCTGCTGCAAATTTTGCTTGGCACTTTAAGGGTTAAGATTTATTTTATTGTTAGCGGTAAAATCAGTGTATATATCTGGTGAAAATAAAAGTGGTATCTATCACTAATGAAATGATATCGTATCATTTCACTAGTGACTTATACAATTTATATTTTAACTCCTCGCTTTGGATGACTTTGGTTTTCTTTATTGTTTCAAAACCGTGTTGCCTCCACTTCAGATTTTTTTATACGCCTAACCTCATTGTTTCTGAACTAAACTATCAAGTGGGTATACATTTTCTTAGTTACAAAGTACAGAACATTCTGGACCCAGTTGTTCAAAGCGTCGTTAGCTTAACGAGCTCATTAAGGGTCATTTCGTTAATTATTTTAGCGGATTCAATATACAATATTCTGATATTTTTTGCTGAAAAAATGTGAGTAGCTTTTGCACTGCAAAAGCTACTCACATTTTTTCAGCAAAAAATTTCAGCATATTTGCGTATCACTTGATGCAAATTTTAACGAGTCGTTAGTTAACGACATCGTTAGCTTTGAACAACTGGGCCCTGGTATCAAAATTATTTTGATTTGCTGAAATACCTGTTCTTCTCTCACTTTGTAGTAAGCACTCAATGTCGAGGTCATAATGTTTCTGTTTTGTTTGACGACAGTTTTGTTTGACATCAGTTATGACATCAGAAGGGCTAATTAAAGCATGAAAACAATAAAATAAAAATAAAAAATGCTTTTTTTCCATAAATACCATAAATATTTTCATCTGGTGTAGAAAGTATTCAAATTTTCACTTGCGCTTTGCACACTCATGAAAATACTGAAGTTTTTACGAGGGTCGTGCAAAAAGTTCTGTCACTAATAGGCTTCCTTTGTTTTCTCCCAGGTATATCTTAAAATGCTTCACTGCACTTGAATGGTGTGTTGAATAGCTAATGATACCTGTTTATTTTGTGCAAATTGCTTTCCAGCTGACCGAGTTATTTCAAATTGAAATAGATGCAGTCATATACGCTGACCAATTTACTTGTTACATTGGAACATGAACCAGAAGACTGAAATTCATAGCTATATTAAATGCCACATTAAGCTTAATATAGATTCAAAGCAGATATTTAATGAATTGTATGGTATATATGGACCTCAGACCATTTCAGTGCGCACAGATTTTAGGTGGGTTAAAGATTTTAAAGCTGGGAAATTTTCTGTTGAAGATGATACCCGTCCTGGAAGGCCTAAAACCTCTGTTACCAAGGCTAACATTGCTGCTGTATAGTCACAGGATGCTTGATTGTCTGTCAAAGATATAGCTAGTTGTACTGGCATATAGAAGGCAGTGTGCAAACAATTCTGAAAAAGCATTTGGACCTGAGAAAGGTTTGCGCTAGGTGGGTACTTCATTTGTTCACTGAGGAGCAAAAGACACAACGCCTTAGATGTCCGGGAACTTTTGAAAACATACAAAAGCTGTAATAGTCGGGTTATTTCTAGCTTGCTAACAGGTGATGAAACCTGGGTGCACATGTTTGAGCCACAAAGAAGGGCTGATAATAAGCAATGGAAGCAAAAAAATCAAAAACGCCCATGTATTGCCAAGAGAACCATAAGTTCGAAAAAGATGTTGTACGCAATTTTCTTTAATTCCAGTGGGCCAGTCGTTCAAGTGCCTTGTCCATCTGGTCATACAGTTGCTGGCCGATTGTACAAGAATTCTGTACTGAAGGAAGTGAAAGAGTTTTACAATAAGAAACGACCAAGCAAAGGATGGTCAGGAGTCCACCTTTTACATGACAATGCCTCCTTGCAAGTTTGAGGTTGTTAAGTCTTTTTTGGCTTCTGAAGAGGTGAAAGTTTTAAACCATCTACCTTATTCACCTGACCTGAGTCCCTGTGACTTTTTTTATTTCCAAGGCTTAAGAAAATGCTTTCTGGAAATAAGTATATGTCTAGAAGTTCTCTTGGCAGCGCTATTTATCAGTGTCTCCAACAGATACCAAAAGAAGACTATTTATCTGCTTTTCGTGACTGGGTAAAAAGGTTACAAAAATGTGTTTCAGTAAAGGGGGAATACTTTGAAGGTTTATAATAAAAATATGTTTGATAAAAGGTAGCACGGAAGTAATCCAAGCCCAGTCACAAAACATTTTGCAAGACCCTCGTATTACACTCAGTGAAAATAATTATAGTATTCACTCCAAAAGAACAAATATCCTCTATATATGTTTAAGAGACTCATATCTCCTAAACCAGTGAATCAGTTTACTTGAAACTTGGACAGATGTTAGGGTTTACATTTTACCATCCTAGTCCCACTCATTGACCTTCAGGTCAAGGTTACAGTCTTTGGAATTATATGTTAAACTTTTTCATTTGAGTTTTTAGAGACACATATCTGATAATCACTAAATTGATCAAGTTGTTACATTGACAGTTGTTGGACACTGGTCTTAAGTTTCAGTGGTACTGCCCTTCCCCACTCACTAATGTCAATGCGAAAGAATTACACATTTTTATCTTAAACTTTTTGATTAAAGTTTTTAGAGACATGTGTCTTCTCAACCAGTGAATCAGTTTAGTTGATATTTGGACAGGTGTTAGATATTGGTCTCAAGTTTTACACAGTACCTTCACGGTCCCACTCATGGACCTTGAGGTCAAGGTCACAGAGTTAGAAATTTATGCATAACTTTCTGGTTGTAGTTTTCTAGAGATTTATTTGCTGAATGTCTCAATGTATTAGCCCAGTCCTGCTGAACCCGGATATACCCTGCCTTTGCAAACACTGTAGATCCAGATCAGTTGGCTTCGAGGAAGCCAACTGATCTGGATCTGCACTGTTTGCCATTAAGTATGTGAATTTATATCAAAAATCCAGATCAAGTAATCAGGTTGGCTGAAAATTAGAAGTGGGCGTGGCATCTTAATTTATTCAGCATGACAAGGTTTAAGATAATACTTGGAGCTGATGTTAGATATATGTTGTACATACTACCATCCTGCCACATTCACTGTCCTTGGGATCAAGGTCATAGACTTAGAAATTTGATGTTACATTTTTTTTTGTTAAAGTTTGTAGACCTCTATAACGTTTGAATGACAGGATATGTTCTGTTTATACTTGGACTGACATTAGATATGTAGTACAATAGCCACCCCTGACTAACATTTGGGTCAAGGGTCACAGACTTAACCCTTAAAGCGCCAGTCACAGCCTCAGCAGACAACAATTTTTTATTATTATTTTTTATTTTTCAGAGAAAACAAGCCTTGACATTTCATGTGAATCATCTGCTTGGCAGATGATTTACATGAAATGTCAAGACGTTTTCTCTGAAAAATAAAAAAAAATAATTGAATGTAGTCTCCTACAAATTTTGCTTGGCGCTTTAAGGGTTGAAAAAATATGTTAAACTTTTTAAAACTATGTTGAATTCGGTATCTCTTGAATGCTTGGACTGATGTTAGATGCAGATTTATGTTGTTAGCCATCACAAGCCTCTTCCCATGCCATGACCTTGACTTTAATGTTATGGACTTTGAATAGTTAATGTTCAAGATTTTGTTAATTTATTATTGTATTGTTGACAGATAAGCTGCCATTTAGGCAAGTTGTATTGTTATTTAGAGGATGTGTCATTGCACCCTGGCTTGAAGGTCAATGTCACATTATGTCCCACTTGTGTATGGCTTATAAAGTTTGTGTATGAAAACAGATTTTGAAATACCGTATTTGACCTAATTACTACACATACCCCCTATAAGTGCACAGTCAAGCAATTTATGTCTTCAGATTACAGCCAGCGTACATTTTGTTGATTTCTTTATAAAACCCATTTGAATGGCATCGACATATGCTTCTATAAAGAAAATGAGAAAAACAAAATCACATAAACATCATCAAATAAGTCCTTTGCTGATTTTTTTTTTTTTTTTTTTTTTTTTTTTAAAGTGTACCCTTAGTAGGCAGATACATATTTTACCACAAGTTTTCCCACTAATTTTGAAAAACCTAAGCACACAGTGCGGTAATTAAGTCGAATATGGTAATTTGACTTGAATATAGCCCAGAACACCTGACTCCCTGTGTGAGGGTCAATGTCACACATGAACCTTGCATAAATTGTTGGTATAACTCTGTGGCAGTAGTAAGTGTCCGCCTATAACTTTGTGATAACCAAAGGGATTTTAAAATAATTTGACAGAAATGTACCCCACAAGAAGATGTGACATGAAACATCCTGCCTTGAAAATCAAGGCCACTTTGTGTTCAAATTATGGACATATGATGAAGAGTAAAACTATATGCCCTCCTCCACCTCTTTATGCAGGCATAAGACAAGAAAAATAACATCAGTTGGTTGTCTGCTGAATTTGCCTGGAGAGCGCAAAAATCTAAAGTCCCCACTAAAGAGACAGCACAGGATGCAAGGCATTTTCTGACATGTGTCACATGTCAGTCATGCCAAGGCATTTCAACAGTATTTAGCTTCTCTGTAGGTCTCATATGAATAGTTGCATGACATTTAATTGATTGGTGATTGCTGAATTGGGTATTGTATTTGTTTGTGACACAGATTTAAACTTTAAGCACTAAGATGACATCCATTATTTTTCAGAAAAATTAAGACATGGCATTTCATGTCAGATGATTCACATGAAATGTCGTGTCTTGTTTTTCATGAAGAATGAAAAAAAAAAGAAAAAAGAAAATCAAAATATCATCTGCAGAACATGGCATCTGATCAGGGTCTGCACTGTTTGCTTAAATTACAGGGAGTTAAGGGTTACTTCTTCAAATCTTAATGACTTTAACTACCGTAATAAAGCCCTTACTGCCAAACTTCTTAGGCAGGGCTATCGTTATTTTAAACTTCCTAAGGCGTTTTCAAAATTTTATTGCAGACACAGTGCCTTGTTAGAAAAATATAGCGTCAGTCTGAAAACACTTCTGCAACAAGGTATATCAGAACCCGAATTTTACGGTGTCTTAGTGTACAGATTTAGAAAATTTGTAGGTAAACCTAACTTTCCGGAGCAATTCAGAAAACTTATTATTAACCATTATAAAAGAATTGGCTGTAGCCTGGATATTATGCGGCAGACTGCATGCCTGTTTGTCAACCCAATCATTGTTGATGGCTATGCTTCACTCTTTAATTGCACGACGGCGGTTTGGGCCTCAGACTCAATGACGGCCTCTTTGTAAAACTTTAACCAGTGGGTTGGGGCTTGATGATATGTCTTTAGCTTGGCCCACCGTGGTTCAACTATTGGTTTTCATTTACTCTGGCATACAGTAGAATTAGCCATGAGTACTCGTCTTTGTTTATTATAATGATTAATTTGATTTTTATGTTTTCGCTTTGATGCATTGACTGGGAGCCTTTATGCACACGGAATTTTTATGTATTTCTGTATTAAGAGTAGCATCGGGACCCAGGGTGAAGTTAGCTAGCTGTAAAAGTGCTTTAAACCCCACTGGTGGTTTGCTCTACTGACCGTTCTAAGGCGGTGGTCCCGGTGTTAGTCTTACTCTTTGTTGTTTGTGGTTTATTCTACGAGGCGATTTGTTGTATGTCTTTCCATGTGTTATTTTGTTCTTGTGTTTTTCAGTCCTTTTTGTATTGCGATTACCTCGCTTAGGGAAGAGAGAGCTAATCTTAGTGCTTTTCTTACTTTTGTTCGGTTTGTGCTTGTTTAGATTTGTTGGTTTCCTCTTCCTCTTGGGGTCTGGGAAGGGCTGCGGTTTGTGATTGTGGCACTCCCTGGACTTTTCTCTTACCTTTTTTAAATATAACAGTTTAGGTCACTGTTCAGGACCATTCTCCCAGCTTACACTCAGAGACAATCAACCCACCAGTGCTGTCAGTGTTTTGATTTTTGCCGGTAAATAATGTTTGATATTTCATACAAATTATATTTGCAGCAGATGGGGGTGTGCTTTAGTATTTCTTCTCATTCTGCACTGTCATTTGCTTTTACCTCAGCCTTTATTTCTCTTTCGTCTCTTCTACCAGCTATACTGTCCCTTTTCCCCCTTTCCCTGGGGGTTGACTCAAAATGATCCTCAAGGGTTGGCATGACAATAAACAAGAACAAAAAGCAAAGTGTCTCCTTTAGGAGACCATTTGCATGAAATATCAAAACCTATGTTCTGAGAAAACTAATTTAAAAAAAATATTTCAAGATGTCACTGAAATTTTTACCACACATGCTAAGCATGACCCTTAAACTGCCAAATCTAATTGTTAAATATTTTTAGAGAAAGTAAGGTGACATTTCATGCAAATGGTTTGCTGTCAGATGATCCAAATGAAATATCAAACTTTATTTTGTCTGAAAAGTAATAAATTTTAAAAAATCTGCTGCAGTTCTGATTAGCATTTTTGAGGTTTAATGATCATAGCATGCAAAAAAACACCTTAGATGATGATTGTCATGAAATGTTAAGCCCTATTGTGTGGGAAAAATAAGAAAGAATAAACATATTGCTCATTTGTTGAAAGCTTTATCATCATCATTAGATATTGAAGGTTAAAGTTCCGCTGATTAGCTTGCAGGCATTTATAGGCTTGAATCTGAGCATCTGCCAAACTTGTCGATACAGAGTCATACTAGGCCAAGCTACATCCATATATTAACCTTTCACTCTATCTGCAGATCAAAAAATTGATCATGTTTTTCTTTTTTCTTTCCCCCAGAAAATAGCCTATTTTCTGGAAAAAATAAGAAAAAAATCTCAAAATGTTGTCTACTGAAATTTTTAGCCTGCATCAATGAAGTCATAGGAAGCAGACTAGAACACGAAGAAACAAACAACTTATGTTTAATATGATAGAAGTATTTATGTTTATGATTTGTAACAGAAGAAAACTGTAATGTTAAACATGTTAAACATTTCCTGGATAAATACAGAAGATATGTATCATACCACAGTAATCCTAAGCATAAGGATAGACAAGCCTGTGCAAACAGCGTAGACCCTGATCAGATGCCACAATATGTGGCATCTGATCAGGGTCTTCACTGTTTTCCACTCATCCATTCATGTTTAAACACTTCAACAAGATTTGTTTAAATTTGGGACAAATATGGTAAAGGTTTGTTCCAATATTTAGGGTAAATACAGTATTTATTTTCTACAGCTAACACATACAGCACTTTGCTGTTTCTTGACTTTTATCAAGTAGAGCGGGCATCTTTGTGAAAACTACTCCTGTCATGTGAACTACTTCATAATTTCTGAACCATAACTCTTGTCCTGCTGAATAAATTAAAATGCCATGCCCATTTCTAATTTTCAGCCAATCAAATTACTTGATCCAGATTGTTGATATAAATTCACATACTTAATGGCAAACAGTGCAGATCCAGATCATTTGCTTCTTCAGAAGCCAACTGATCTGGCTCTACACTATTTGCAAATGCAGGATATATCCGGGTTCAGCAGGACAAGTTTCTGGCGGAAGAATGTGCACAGTACTGGTCAACTGCTTAGAGGACTAATCCTGCCCAGTAAACATGTGGTTAAGTAAACTGACGGCACTCGACATGACCCCATTGGGTTGACTGGGCAGTAAAACCTCAACACAAATAAACAAACAAGGAGAAGAGTAAACAAACCATTACAGACAGCACACACTTTACAAACCAGTGAAAAGCAGAGTAACAAGCTCGCTCTTACCCAACATTTTACCACAATGCCAAACAGCAATGCTAGCATCATGACAAATGGAAAAAAAATAGCTTGCAAAGTTTGCAGTTATGTGCGTGTAATATTGTTTCATGTGGGTGACCACAATACTAGAATTCAAAAAGAACATAACATGCAGTGAGTCCTTCAGTTTTACAGGCACTCAAACATTGAAAACAGAAAATGTGAAAACTTGAACGGAGTTGAAAAAAGAAACTTTTAGATTTGTATTGCCTAACCTTTGTCATGCTGAGTGAATTAAGAAGCCATGTCCACTTCTAATTGTCAGCCAATCAGATTACTTTATCCAGATTGCTGATATAAATCCACGTACTGAATGACAGACAGTGCAGATCCAGATCAATTGGCTTCTGAAGAAGCCCACTGATCTGGATCTACACTGCTTGTAAAGGCAGGATATATCCGGGTTCAGCAGGACAAGGGCTAATAATTATAAGGCTAAGACCTGAAAATGTGTTTTTTTTGCATGATCATCCCCCAAAATTCCTTGTGTCCTGTGTATAGAGCTGTCACATGTCACTCACTGCTTAAGTAGTTGTCTGTAGAGATTATATTTTTTCTGTCCTAAGGCTTTTAGTCAAGAACTACATATCAATTTTGGTGCAGTGACCAGGATTTAACATTGGTTTTGAGCCAAGTTGATTACACACAGAGAACACAAGCTACATATCTTCATAAAAATAACATAGTAATCTTGAGTTGCAAAATAGTTTAGAGGGGGTGGTTGGGTGTGGCGAAGGTGTCGTGTATCTTACGTCACCCGGGCGTCCAACTGATATTGGCTTACAGTTGGGCAAGGTTTGCTATCCTTGTAGCAGGTAAGGGTAGAGGGGAATGTTTTTATTCCTTCTTTTCTTCCCTTTCATTCCTGTTCCCTGTCCCTCTCTTTCATCTCCTCTACTATCTCTTCTATCTGTTTTTCTCCCTTTCTCTGGGAGATGACACAAAATGACCCACAAGGGTTGACGTGTCATTAAACCCCAACACAATCAAAAAAATAGTTTAGATGTTTTCGTTTGAAATAAATAAATATTATGCATTGCTTCAGTAGGCTGTAGTATGAAATAATGCAAAGTGACCTATAGTAATGTAAATAGTGACCTATAGTAATGTAAATAGTGACCTATAGTAATGTAAATATCTTTCTTAATTTCCCATGAAACGTATATGATGTGTGTACTCCTTACTCATCAAAGTAGCCATAAAGTATATTTTTGCGGTGAATAGCTGTACTTTTTGATTGGGGAAAACTTTTCATATCAGGAAGTATGATTAAAAGTGAAATAAAAGAAAGGTCTTTTAGAATTTTAAAGACTAACATAAAAACAAAACAATGACCTAGCTCCATCTTTCACTAACCCCTTTTAGAATAAACTCCCCAACACTATATATTTGAAGAGTCAAATTTCACTGAGTTCTAGGTATGTCTGTCTATGTTAGATATTCATGGAGAAAAATGCCTAGACTATTTGCAAACAGTGGAGAACCTGATCAGATGCCTCATTCTGCAGCATCTGATCTGAGTCTGCACTGTTTGCCAAATTTAAAAGTAAAAACTGCCTGTTTAAGATAAAAAAAAAGCAACAGACAAAAAAATCAGGACTGTTTTTGATCACATTTCATCACAAAACAAATCAGAAGCACTGAGATGATGCATCCAAAAATGGAAATAAAAAAGTTAAATTGAATTCTTAGTTTATACCAAAGGGGGTGGTTGGGCATGGCGAAGATGTCAACTGATATTGGCTTATACTTGGGCAAGGCCTGCTTTTCTTGTAGCAGGTAAGGGTAGAGGGGGAATGTTTTTATTTCTTCTGTTTCTTCACTTTTATTCCTGTTCCTTTTTTTTTCCCTGTCCCTCTCTTTCATCTCCTCTACTATCTCTTCTATCTCTTTTCTCAGTTTCTCCAGGAGACAATACAAAATGGCCCACAAGGGTTGACATGTCATTAAACCCCAACACAGTCAGTCAATGGTTTATACCAAAACTTGGGGGTGGTCGGGTGGTGCAAAAGTGTCGTGTATGTTATGCCACTGGGGCGTTCTTCTGTTTCTTCACTTTCATTCCTGTTTCTCTTTCTCCCCTGTCCCTCTCTTTCATCTTTTCTACTATCTCTTCTATCTCTTTTCTCCCTTTCTCTGGGAGATGACACAAAATGACCCACAAGGGTTGACGTGTCATTAAACCCCAACACAAAAAAAAAAAAAAAAAATTATACCAAAACTTTGAAAAAGTGAGTTTGTTTGTTTTACGGCCCAGTCAACCCACTGAGGTCATGTCCAGCGCAGTCAATTTACCTAACCACACATTTACTGGGCAGGCTAAGTCCTCTAAGCAGTTAACCAGTATTGTACACATTCTGTTGCCAGAAGCTGACAACTGCCTTTCTTGAATCAACCAAAGGGAAAGAATAACTGTAGAAAATATTTCATAATCAATCTTCGCGAAAGAATGTTGCAAAAGCTCCAGATCACCAGTCCAACTGAGCCACCGAGGCCCGCTAAAATGTGGGATAGTGGCAAGTATACTGTTGGTAGTCTGTCAGCTTGTATCCATCCTGTTGCCAGAAGCTGACAACTGCCTTTCTTGAATCAACCAAAGGGAAAGAATGACTGTAGAAAATATTTCATAATCAATCTTCGCGAAAGAATGTTGCAAAAGCTCCAGATCACCAGTCCAACTGAGCCACCGAGGCCCGCTAAAATGTGGGATAGTGGCAAGTATACTATTGGTAGTCTGTCAGCTTGTATCCATCCCAGTTGGCATTAGATTACCAGAGTATAGTGTGCCACTATTGTTTTTGTTGATCTAGAATTGTAAAACAAAGGCAAACAGGAATACTGAAATGACCTCTGCTTTTGTTCTATTAGAATCTTGGCAAAAATCTTATTTTTTCAATTTCTTTGAGCTGATAACAGGTATCATTACAGTGTTCTAGATTGGCAGAATTTTTTGTTATTTCTACACAAAAAGAGGTGATTGCTATATTTACCCTAAGTTTTGGTAGAGACAGGCCTGAGCAAACAGTGCAGACCCAGATCATATGCTTTATAATGCAGCAGCTGATCAGGGTCTACACTGTTTGCCATTCACCCAACAAATTTCAATAATTGTACACTAATTCTTTATCATACTTGTCCTAAAATAAGGAGTTACCTCCTGGTGTGTCTATAATTGCTGAATGAAAAACAAGCAGTGAAGACCTCATCTGACACTGTATTCTGCATCTGATCTGGGTCTACAATGTTTTCTCAAGCCTTTCTGTCTGTCTGTCTGTCTGTCTGTCCATCTGATCTGTTAGAGTAAATACAGTATTATATTTTGTTAAAGTATTCAAGGGGTTCAACCCTTTATGCCCGACAGAGCAAAATCATTACCTGTGCAAACAGTGTAGATCCATATGAGACGGCTTGCAAGGAGCCGTTGCATCAGGATCTACACTGTTTGCCATTCTGTTTTTGATTTTAGATTGAAACCCTTATTTGCATCAGTGGACAAGTCCAAATTCAAGAATGGAAGAGTCCACATCAGAAACTAAGGGAGGAAAGGGTTAAAAAGATTAAAGATTTGATATGGTTAGCCATAGATTAAAGATTTGATATGGTCAGCCCTATCTAAACAGTTTCTTCAAACTAGAGGTCTGAATTTACATTTGCCAAGTTGGTTGAAAGCCAGCACAGTTGTTTAAAATACATTTTACAGTTCAACATCTCTAAGAGGTTGAGATAATGAGAAATATACTGTATAAACCCCTAAGTATTCGGACAGACAAGTCTGGGCAAGCAGTGTAGATCCAGATCGGATACTACAGAATGTGGCATCTGATCTGGGTCTGCACTGTTTGCCACTCATCCAGCAGTTTTTAGACACATAAGCAAGTAGTAAAATAGCTTTGTTCAAATTTTAGGAAAATAATGGTAAGGAGTTATAATGTCCCAATATTTAGGGGAAAATAGAGTAAGTGGCCTATTCTTGGTCAGGTCAAAAAAGGGGTACCATTTTCTAATTATTTGGGCATATGCCTGTACAAATAGTTTAGCCAGAGAATAAACAGCAATTTGATCATGGTCTGCAGTGCTTGCCATTACTGCAGTACTATTTTTAGACACATCACCGATCAGTCAACTCATTTTGATATATGGCAAGGGGTCAGAGTGTCCAAAAATTTATATTAACCTAAACTACTGTCTGCGCAATTTCAGTGGATGACAAATTGATGATATTTTTGTGCCCCCGCCATTTGAAGAATGGTGGAAAGGGCATATAGTATTACCCTGTCCATCCGTCCATCTGACCGTCTCCCTCCACATCGGGCATTAGCAATTTGCATTTAAGTTTTTTGGGCAAGGAAATCCGTGTCCTTTGGACACATTTCCAGTTCTTAAGGCTTTGATATTTCATGTAAATTGTCTCCTGTTGCATGAAATGTCAAAGCCTATTTTCTGGTATGGTGCACCTATTCAAACAGCTATACAGTAGCAGGGCTCTGATATTTTAAACCTGGTCCTACTGAACCCGGAAATACCCTACCTTTGCATACAGTGTAGATCCAGAGCAGTTGGCTTCTTCAGAAGCCATATGATCTGGATCTGCACTGTTTGTCATTCAGTATATAATTTTGTATCAACAACCTGGATCAAGTAATCTGAATGGCTGAAAATTAGAAGTGGGTGTGGCAATTTATTCAGCATGACAGGGGTTAAGGATTATACCTAAATATGTATTTGCTACCTGATTTGATGTATAAGGCTTTGTGACAATAAATCTTGATCAATCTGCTGATTGGCTGCTGGTAAGGGTATTAAGGGCCAGTTGTTTTTGCAGCAGGTAGCTAGGGGAAGGGGTCATCTTAGGATTTTTTCTGTTTCTGCCCTATCATTACTTTTTCTCATCCTGCTCTATCCTCTCATTTCAGTTTCTTCTGAAGACAGCTAAACACTAGAAAAGGTTTTTTAGTAAAAAAAATAAAATGTCCTCCCAACCCCGCCAGAGTTGTTATTCTTATAGGTGACACGTTGTCTCATCCTGTTCTACATTTCTACAAAGTACCATCAAAATACTGTGAAAGGTATTCAAGTTACTAAGCGGACATGAAATCAAATTCAAACACAACAAGCGGAGATAAATTCATAAGTAAGAAAGAGTTTTCATTTTTGTACCCAACACGTAGTCTCATCCTGTTTACAATTCTACAAAGTATCATCAAAATATTCCGAAGGGTATTCGAGTTGCAGAGCGGACACAAAATCAAATTCAAACACAAGAAGGGGAGATAACTCCAAAAGTGAGAAAGCTAAAGTTTTCTTTCTTGTATGTGACACATCATCTAGTCCTGTTCTACATTTCTTCCAAGTATCATAAAAATATTCCAAAGGGTATTCAACTAAAGAGAGCGGGCACAATATCAATGCATAATCACTGTCAAATATAACAAAGGGAGATAACACCAAAAATAAGAAAGGCAGAGTTGTCATTTTTGTATGTGACACGTCGCCTCATCCTGTTCTACATTTCTATCAAATACCATCAAAATATTCTGAAGGGTATTCAAGTTACAGAGCGGACATGAAATCAATTTCCAAAACAAAACAAAGGGAGGTAACTCCAAAAGTAAGAAACCCAGGGTTGTCATTCTTGTATGTGACAAGTTGTCAAGTCCTGTTCTACATTTCTACCAAGTATAAAAATATTCCAAAGGCTATTTGACTTGCAGAGCAGACACAAAATCAATGCTTAATCCCTGTCAAATATAACAAAGGGAGATAACTTCAAACATAAGAAAGGCAGAGTTGTCGTTCTTGTACATGAAACATCATCTAGTCCTGTTCTACATTACTACTAAGTACCATCAAAATATTCTGAAGGGTATTTGAGTTACTGAGCGGACATGAAATCTGTTTGAAACAAAACAAAGGGAGATATCTCCAAAAGTAAGGAAGCCAGAGTTGTCATTCTTATACATGACGTGTCATCTAGTCCTGTTCTACATTTCGACCAAGTATCATAAAAATATTCCAAAGGGTATTTCGACTTTCAGAGCGGGCACTAAATTAATGCATAATCACTGTCAGATATAACAAAAGGAGATAACACTAAAAGTAAGAAAGGCAGAGTTGTCATTCTTGTACATGACATGTCGTCTTGTCCTGTTCTACATTTCTACCATGTATAATCAAAATATTCCAAAGGGTATTCAAGTTACAGAGCGGACAATAAGTTTTATGCTGACGCCGACGCCAACGGGATCCGTCCCGAAAACAGTATGTCCCCCAACCCTTCAGTATGTGGGGGAGAGGGGGGGGGGGGACATAATTACCAACAAGGATTGACATGTTGATCATCAAGAATTCATCATAAGGGAATAACATACAGTGTAGATCTGATAAAACTGTTCCTTTAGAAGCAGCTTTGATCTGGATCTACACTTTTTGCTTAGACCTGTCCAAATAACTTATTTGACCTAATTAAAGCACATACCCCTATAAGTCAAGCAATTACATAGTCTTCAGATTACAGCCAGTGTACTTTTTGTCTACTTTATAAAGACATAATTATGTTGTGAGTTCCCATTTGAATTGCATTGACAGATAGATTTGTTGATACAATTCAAATGAGTACCCACAACATATGCTTTGATAAAGAAAATCAGAAAGAAAAAACAAATATCACGTAAACAGGTCTTTTGCTGATCTTGTTTTTAGAGCATACTTTTAGTAGGTAGATACATGCTTTACTACATTTTGCCAGTAATTTTGAAAAACTTAAGTGTATAGTGCAGTAATTAGGTCAAATATGGTACTTGAGTAAAATATGGGGGCAGGATGGGGTTTGTACTCATCACAGTGAGTCAGTGAGGGACTTCTAATCTAATGAGTACCTGCAATATGTATTTTGGTGAAAAAGTTTTGATTACGTCAAAATTTTTCACCTTTACCTGGAGCTTTGGCAAACAGTGACTCACATTATAAACACTAAGGTTGGGGAAACTGTGTATAGATCATCACAGGTGAACCTGAACTGAAGCCTTTTGATCTTCCAGGTATATTTGGCCCATATATTTTCACCTGTAAATACAGTATCATCTTGATCATTTTCAGAATTCTACTTTTTATATGAAACTCCCATCTTTCTTTGAATTGACACTGAGCCCTCAGAAAAGGGAATTTAGGGTCCTGTAATAAGCCTGGGTATTGGGACAGACAAGTTTGAGCAAACAGTCTAGACCCAGATTGATCTGGTCATGAGATCATAAAACTTTTTTCATGCTCAACTCAGCTGTAGGTCTAGACAAGAGTGGTACCAGGTAAATATTTTTCTTATTACGAAAACACATGTTGTGGGTACATGTTAGAAGCGCCTTGCCATATTTATGTTTTTGTGGAGAAATAAGAAAAATAACAATACTTCTTGGTTGAAAAAAGCACCTTATCAAGAGCTATGGTGTCACATTATTTAGGTTACTTAACGCTTAGCACTCTGGGTAAAATTTTCAGCAGACGACATTTTGAAATATTTTTCTTATTTTTCTCAGAAAACAGGATATGACATTTCATGCAAATTGTCTCCTTAGGAGACAATTTGCATGAAATGTCAAATCCTGTTTTCTGGGAAAAATAAGAAAAATAACATCATTTTGTCGTCTGCTGAAAATGCCCAGAGAGTGGTAAAGGTTAAGGGTAAATTAGGTAATTGATGCTGCCTCTTGCTGACAGGGTTGGCCCTATCATTGATAGGGGTGTAAAGATACATCGATCTATAGATGACTCATGATAGTGACTTCCATGATAGTGCTATCGTGATAGTATTTCCAACAGTGGATAACTATCGCTGATGGTCTCTTCAGCTATCGATTAGTTTTGATAGATTTCGTTCCAGCAGATTTTCTCCTTCTGAATACCATTCTAAAGCCTTTTTTGTCTAAACTAACAAAGAACAAAAATGACTTCTGCTTTGCAAAAATGTTTGTTAAAATAGTGGCAAAGCTGATAATTGAGAGGGCAGTAATGTTAGATACCTTTACAGAAGTCTGCTTCCTATAAATTTGACAAAATTCATTAAAATAATGTGATTGTATTATCTTGCATCATGATATATATATTTGACCCTTGATAGTAATATAGTATTGTGATAGGGTTTCCCTGATAGTGATAGTATTGTGATAGTCAAAATTTGGCATGACAGTCAGTCCTAATCATTTACTTTTGGCAGGAAAGCTCTTGACTCACTTGAACAAGTTCAGAGGTAGTCTGTCATTCTCTCCTGGAAGATAGCTTGACATGACTGAAATAATGTTGTCAGGGCCATTAAACTGCAACTTGAACTGAGAAAATACAGAAATGCTGAGCAGAATATTAAACTGAAGAGCTTATTACCAGATGATATTGATACTTTGGCACTCTCTAGCCAAAATTAGCAAACAAAAATGTAGAGAAAATATTTTATTTTTCATAGAAAACAGGACTTGACATTTCAGTGAAATTGTCTGCAGTAAATGTTTTAAGAATATCATGAATTACTTTCAGGTAAAATAAGTAAGAAATGATTTAAAAAGAAAACATCATATGCTAATATTTAAATTTTTATGCTGAAGGTTAAAGTCTATCATTTTTTGTTATCATTTTTTTTTCTCTTGGAACTTAAAAGATAATCTTTATGTTAGTTTTCCCACACTAAGTTTTTGATGTGTTTCTAAATATAGACAGGAGCAGGTGAAAATATCCTCTATTATGTGTACCCTATATTATGAAGGCTGTATTTCTTCTTAAAAAAAAAAAATAAGTATTCACATGTTCCTTATTTCTCCATGAAAAATAAGAAAATATTCATCTGGATTCTCTTCTTATCTAAAGATATTTAAGCTTAGCAGTGTGTTGGTACCTGGTTAGACTGGCTCCAGTCTCCAGTGACTAAATATTTATTCTTATAATCCTGTTTGATAATCCACTGAAATAAAACCAAAGTAATATCATGACAGGTCACTAGACCAGCCTTTATAACCATGATATTATTTTTTTTATTTTAGTGGACTATCAAACAGGATTATAAGAGTAAATATTTAGTCACAGGAAACTGGAGCCAGTCTAGTACCTGGTTAGTTTGGCACATATTGGTGGACAGCATTAAAAATATTTTAGTCATATTTTTCACTGGAAAGGTCTGATTAATAGTCTCCCCCTGGCCCTCCGGAGGTGGAGTAGGTTTGCACTCTGCCTGCTGTTCCATCCATCCATCCTTCCATCTTAACTCTTGTCCTGCTGAATAAATTAAGATGCCATGCCCACTTCTGATTTTCAGCCAATCGGATTATTTGATCTGGATTATTGGTATAAATTCAAATACATAATGGCAAACAGTGCAGATCCAGATCACTTGGCTTCTTCAGAAGCCAACTGATCTGGATCTGCACTGTTTGCAAAGGCAGGTATATCCAGATTCAGCAGGACAAGGGTTAACAATGGTATCTTGTCCGGTCAATATATCTGTTGTACTGTTTGACATATACCATATTTACCCTAAGTATTGGGACACCTTAACTCCTTACCATACTTGTCCTAATATTTTAAAAAAGTCTATTTTTCTACCTGTTGATATGTCTAAAATAGTACTTGATGAGTGGCAAACATTGTAGATCCGGATCACATGCTGCATTCTCTTACACTGCTTAGTCCTCTCTGTCCCAATATTTAGGATTATTAGGGAAGGTACTTCTAAATGGTTTCAAATGCAGGAGACATACTTTTGCCAGATCAGCATTTTTGTTTGGTTTTTCTTTACATTAGAGTTGGGGAGGTGGGGGTAGAGGGAGGGAGGACTATGCAGTTTTCATGTTGTCTGTCCATCCGTATGTCCATCCAGGATAATGAAAGGGGTTGTTATTTGACTGTTTTAAGTTCTAAGTTTTCTAAGTTTTGATGGAACCTGTTTTAGACAGCATTGTATAACAGAATTTTCATTTATTTGAATATGAGGCATCTGCAAATATAAAAATTAGGGAAAAAAAAACCCATCAAATTTATATGGAAACTGCTAAACTTTTGATAAGATGTTCATGTTTTGATGCAAAAGTCCTATAAAATCAACTCAGTAATACCATATCTGGATATGTATTTTTATAGGCCCGTAATCTCTTCAGAATTTGGACTAGTCTTGTCCAGTGCTAAATTAAACACAGTTCTAAATATTTTTTCTTTTATTTCACCCAGAAACTCGTATAGCATCCAAGGAGACAAGTAGTCACTTGAAATGGTAAGCCTTGATTTCTGGGGAAAAGAAAATGACTTACAGTCGAACCTCGTTATCTCGAACTGGCTTATTTCAAATTACCGCTTATCTCAAAGTGAAAATCTGGTCCCTGTTTTAACATGAACTATGACAACAGGTAACAAAATAATATGGAAAATTGCTCCTAAGGAGCAATTTCTCCTCTTTTCCAAATTATTTTATATATATATTTCTAACTTCAGGAGTCAAATTACATATTCATTTGTTAAATGTGGTTGTTCAATTTATTGTTTTCCTCACTCTCTCAACTCTGATATGTCCAGGTACAGATATCTCAAAGTGTTTCAGTGAGTCCCTTGGAATTCAAGATAACGAGAGTCGACTGTATTTATTGATGCCCGGTAATTTTGTGGTAAGCTTGCCATCATGAAAACACACCTATAAAGTTTTAACCTCCTTAAACCCCACTTTTATACAGTAAAATTAGGGTTTACAGGGGTATACATTAATTTTCTTATTTTTGCTCAAAAACATAGATTGTGGGTACTCGTTAGAACCACCTCACTGAGGTGGTTCTAACAAGTACCCTCAATCTATGTTTTGAGCAGAAATTTGAAAACTATCAGAATGTTTCATCTGAAAGTTTCATTTTTTGGTGGTAAAATTCTCAATATATTTGAATAGGCGCGTTTTCGTAATGCAAGGGTTGAAAATTGAAACAGCAAATAGTGTTAAATTCTAAGAGAAGTCTGTTTAATATGTTTTGTGTCTGGAAAACTTCAAAACAGACAGTAACTCCTAATGAAATTTAAAACATTTTTAGAAATGATAAATAGAAAAATAAATGCCGGTACAAAAGCAGAAACCTCTTAGCAGACTTATTAGCGCTTAGCATGCCGGGTAATAATTTCAGCAGATGTCATTTTGCAATATATTTTTTTTTCTTATTATGTTTCCCAGAAAATAGGTTTTGACATTTCATGTGAAATTGTCTCCTTAGTAGACAATTTCATATGAAATGTCAAAACCTGTTTTCTGTGGAAATTAAGAAAAATATACTCAGTTTGTCATTTGCTGAATTAGCCCAGATGGTGCTGTAAATAATTTTATAGTTAGAACTTAATTCCTTTTCTTCTTCCATAAAACATAAAAAATAAGGCTCGAAATAAAAATAAGGCTTGAAATTCCATTCTAATACAGTGCACCTATAAAGGCAATGGAGAAAACCAGTGATTTATTCTGGAACAAATCACTGGGCGGAAGCGTGCGACGCTATCTGGTGCTGTTCCAGCGTCATTTTGACACTTCGCTGACATCAGTCTTCATTGCCACGACATTAGACGGTGTAACATCATTTTTCTCGAGTCAACAACTTAAATGTATGTAAACACAAGCGTTACAATCAAAACTGTTGGCGGGAATTTCTTTATGCGATGGTGGAAAGTTTGAAGTATCTGAAGGATACAATTACTTATTTGTCATTTTCTGTGTGTTAGAATCAAAATGGATCAGCTCTTGTGCAATAAATCACAGTTTGTCGATCAGTTATAAGTAGATAAACCACTTGGGCTCTGCTCTGGTGATTTGATCTGTTTTACAACTGACCTCAATTCAGTGATTTATTACTCAACAAATCACTGCTAGAGCTGATCTATTTCTTAAATAAACAATATATAGTAAGATTGTCTGAATATTTAGGGTAGTTAGGGTATAGTTTTCAGTTTTCATATGCTGCTATCATAAATACACTGAAATATAGATAGGAGGCAGTAAAATTTACTAACTATATAAGTTATTATCTAATTTTGTAAGGTGTAATGAAGAGAAATAACTGGTTTTGCAAATGAACGTGATTTGTCTTTGCGTAATAAGTTGTTTCCCTTTTCTATGTAGGAAAGTTAGGCACTGGCCCTTTCATCTTACAGCACATACATAACATTAATGCAGACAATTCTTTCATTTTTTTGTTTTTTTGTTTTCAGAAAAAATAAGACTTGTTATTTCATGTGAATCTTCTGTCACCAGGGCCCAGTTGCTCAAAGCGTCGTTAGCTTAACGAGCTCGTTAAGGGTCATTTCGTTAACTATTTTAATGGATTCAATATACAATATTCTTATATTTTTTGCTGAAAAAATGTGAGTAGCTTTTGCCCTGCAAAAGCTACTCACATTTTTTTAGCAAAAAATTTTGGCATATTTGCATATCACTCGATCTAAGTTTTAACGAATCGTTAACTAACGACATCGTTAGCTTTGAACAACTGGGCCCAGATCATTAACATGAAATATCAAGCCTTATTTTTTCTGAAAAATTAGATATTACTGAATGTGTTAACTGCTCTTGCGAATGGCACTTTAAGGGTTCATTCTTCTTCAATTTTTTCTTTCAGTCCAAATTTTTTAGGTTATTTACAGCCGGTGGGTGTAAATTAACTTAACATACTTTTCAAGGTAGATGAGTTGGACCCAGAATGTTAGAAAAAGCACCTTATTGTATAACAAAATTGCCTAAGCTTTAGAAAAGCAAAATTTTTCAAGCAAAACATATTTTTCTTATTTCTTGTTTAAAACATATATTATGGATACTCAAAGAGGCAGATCTAATGAGTACCCACAACATATATTTTCATGCTGAAATATTAACCCTTAAACTGCCAGTCACAACAATTGTCGTCTGCTTTGTCTTCTGCTTGTGATTTTAAGTCATTTTTGCAAACAGTGTGGACCCAGATCAGACTGCTCCTCTCAGGGTCCATACTGTTTGCCTTTATGCAAATATAGGTTTGAAAAGTTTGCAAGAATGTTCAGTGGACGACATAGACAGACAACATTTTCAGATGCAGGTTTTCTTGGCATTTTAAGGGTTAAAACCATTTTTTCTGGATTCTCTTTTTATATAAACCAAAGACAGACCTGTTAAACATGGACAATTTCTGCATGCAATCTGCAAGATCCAGGTACTGAGCATTTGAGCAACAAAAACCCAAACCAGACTCAGTATGCAGTCTTTTCTGGGTTTTTGCTGCTCTCCTATGCGATAAACTTGGTTTTCACGTAACATTCCTGTTGTTTTCTGTAGGATGACTTATTTCTGTTTCTAATGTGTGGTCTGAAAAGTATTTTGGGTACACAATTAGGCATAAAGACTCACACAGAGAGCTACCATTCAGATGATAGACCGGCTCCAGTCTCCAGTGACTAGATACTTTTTTATTATAATCTGTTTAATAATCCACTAAAATAAAACCAAAGTAATACTGGAAGAGTCCAATTTCAATTTTAGGTATGTCTGGCTATGAGATTTACATATTCCTAGAGAAAAGTGGCTAAACTATTTTGCAAACAGTGGAGACCCTGATCAGACGCCGCATTCTGCGGCGTCTGATCTGGGTCTGCACTGTTTGCCAATTACCCTTTTAGGGGTCTCCCGTCTACAATGGGTTAAAAAACACAGTGGTGAATACCGTAATTACCCTAAATATTCAGACGGATAGGCCTTCATTAGCATTCAGTGTAGTACCTAATCAGATGCTGCTAATTAGTGTCTGATCAGGGTCAGCACTGCTTGCCACACATCTATTAAAATTTTAGACACGTCAAAAGTTAGTAAATGAGCCAGCGGATGACAAAACCTACAAAATGGCATGTGTGCCCAGCGAAGACTCAGATCAGCCTGGGCATCTGCCCAGTCTGATCAGTCTGCTGTGCACTCAATGGGTAGCTAAGGACCCACTCTTTCTTCATGCGTACAGGGAAGAATCTGATCAGACTGGGCAGATGCCCAGGCTGATCTGAATCTTCACTTGGCGGACATGCCATTTTGTAGGTTTTGTCATGCACTGGCTCAATTTTGACTTGTTCAAATTGTGTTTGAATACTTAGGGTAAATACAGGAGGGCACTTCTAGTTATCATATTTTTTTTCACACATCATAAAAGTTCTAATAAATGTCCATGCTCCATTAACTGCCCATTCTGAATTTGGGAGAAAAAAGTGACGCCAATAAACACTGACATGGTTGATTTAGTAATTCTGGATAAAACAAGAACATGATGAGGTTCTGTGCAGGGGAGCCTGTCTCACTGGCTCAGTCGCATGCATGCCCGATTGGTGATCAGGAGGTTGCAGGTTTGATTCCTTCTGAGTCTGGCAACATTCTTTTGTACAGATTGATCATGAAATATTTTCTACAGTCTCTCCCGCTGATTCAAGAGTGGCAGTTGTCAGTTTCTGGTGAAAGATTGTGCACAAATACTGGTTAGCCGCTTAAAGGACTAAACTTGCCAAGGAAAAGTATAGACTTCCTACTGAACAGGACTTAAAACAATGGTGTCATTTTGTGATTGTGACCAGTATGCCAAAGACTAATGACTCATTTTTGCGTCAACACAAGCATTTAGTTCCATTTATTTAGCTCCCATTTCTGATTAAATGACATAGTCTTTTAAACCATTCCTAACAATGACTAAAACACTGTAGTATCATATTATGACCATGACATACATATCACAGTCCAATGACTTTGTAATCTTTTACATGAATTTTTAACTGGTTTATAGTACTGACATGCCAGCAGGTGCGACACCATCTTCCAATGAATTCTTATTGTTAGATTTTCATAAATCTTCACAAAAATGATAGGCATGAGAAGTAGCAGTGTGTGACATTAAAATGTTCTTTGCGGGGTTATCTGCCTTTGGCACTTTTGTCTGTCTGTCCAAGTTTGTGATGCAAACTACTTCTACAGTTTTCATTAGATTTTCATCAAACTTTACAGCAGTGACCATGGTGAGGAGTATAAGTGGGTGACATTAAAATGTTCATTGCAGGGTTATCTGTCCTGGCACTTCTGCTGATGTGATCTACATGTACTACAGTTTTCATTAGATTTTCATCAAACTTCACAGAAATGAGCATGATAATGAGAAGTACATAACTTTAAATTTTTCAAGGTAATTTTTAACAGGGTTATGTGACCTTGACACAATGTCCATTTTATTTTGTAAAATCAGAGGGGCAGGGGTATTAAGCACCTTGATAGCCCTAGTTTTCATGACTTTCCAGAAAATAATGCTTGCCCTTTTTTTTTTTTCAGAAAATAGGCCTCTTCTCTAAATAAAGAGCAATATTTCAGCATGCTGTCTGCCATACTTTCATCCCGGCATGTTATGCTTTAATTCTTAGTATGCTGGGTAATGATTTCAGCTGATGATATTTTGAAATATTTTTCTTATTTTTACCTGAAAATAGGATTTGACAATTCCTATTTTCTGGCAAAAATGAGAAAAATGTCAGTTTGTTGTCTGCTGTATTTGACAAGAGAGTGGTAAAGGTTAAATTACTACATTCTGTAGACATTGCCATGAGCCGATGTATTTTAGCAATCTACGCATGATTATAAAAGCCTCGAACCTGTATATGAAATAGGCACCTCCATGTTATCAGACTAACCTTTTCATTGAGAGATAAAAACTTGCTAGAGATTATTAAAGCCTCGTCATGAGAAAACAGATCTTAGGGCATATGTGAACTGCACATGCCCTGACCAGACTGCACATATATGCAGTCTGGTCTGGGCATGTGCAGTTCACCTAGATAAAAAATGCATCTGGACAGTTCCAGTTTTGAAAGGTGAACTGTTTATGCCCTGCAATTCGTATACGCTCAGTGAGTACCATAATAGTCCTAAATAGTGGGACAGACAGGCCTGAGCAAATGATGTAGACCCAGATCAGACACCACAGAATGCACATCTGAACAGGGTCTACACTGTTTGCCACTCATCCAGTAAATAGACTTACAAATTTTAGGACATGTATGATAAGAAGTTAAGGTATCCCAATACTTAGGGTAAATTTCTTTTTTCAGTGACATCACCCAGGGAAACCCGATATCGGGATATCGGAGGTTGCGAGATTTCGGAGGTAAACAAATGATGTCATCCAGCGACAGTGTATGTACTTATCCTCTTTTAATGATCAAAAAAGTGCTTCTGGAGGATAAGTAACGTAACCTATATTTTCTCATTTGAATAGTTTAATATATGAAAATGGCATTTCAATATAAAGTATCCTCCTATTTATTCAAAATCACGTTTGAAAAGGAACTTTCATTGTTTTTTACCCAAATTCCATTTTCAATTGTTTATAGCTTTTATCCTGTAAAGCTTTTTCATTGAGTATGTATGTCTGTATAATCTAGAACCTTTCTACAAATTATACAAGAAATAGCAGATGTGAAAAAATTACTAAAGTGGCAGATGTTTTAGATTTCTTTAGGGTTGTTGTCATATTTATTGGTAACAGGATGTCGGAGGTATGATGCAGGGATGTCGGAGGACAGATTTATATTGGCTAACGGGATATCGGAGGAAAGGAAATTTTGTGATTTTCTGAAACGGGATCTTGCCTGGTTTATTATGTTGAAGACGATTACCTGAATCGTCAGGAGTGGCATATAGCAAGCGAACAGAGCGTTTATGCAGACTGGCAAAGAATAAATGAAATAATGTGCCATAGACTTATCAATATAAAACATCAAGATGACCAGCCTTCGTGATGAAAACCCCGGTAACAAACACGACTTCACATAGAAAAAGTGGGGATTGCAGGACTATAAATCATTTTTTTTTCTTGTTTCTGCTCTAAAATATGTATTGAGGTGCTCTTAAGAACCATGTCGTTTCTGCTCTAAAACATAGGCTGCGGGTTGTCGCCAGAACCGCCTCGATGAAAAAAAAAATATTAATAATAATACGAAAATTAAGAGTTTTCTTTCTGAAAAGTTTGTATTTTTTAAGACATTAAAATTTCATTCTGCGTGTTTTCATATTTGTTCATCACAACGTTTTTGTGCCTTTGATGAGTTTCCAGGCCTATACACAGACTTTTGAAATGGAAGGGGCGGGTGTGTGAATTCTTGGCTATTCTTAAAGGGGACACATATGCCAACAAAATGCCGATGGGGGATGCAAAATTAAGGAATGTAAAGTGATTTTATGGCCAAACCTGCATGATTTTTAAAATAATTGGCCCGAAAGGGTACAGGTCTAATTTCATCGTTTGGTCGGTCAGACACTCCATGGATCACTTACATTTAATTTAGGTTTAAAAACCCAGGCCTGTGGGTTTTGAAATGGGGCTGGTGTGACCGTATGGAGGCGTGCAAATGCTCAGAAAATATCGATTTAGAGGCGAAAATTAGGGGTGTAACCTGTGTTTTCGATTAAAATCTGCTTGATTTTTTAAATAATTTGTCCACAATGGGGGCTACGTTCGCCAGCTCCACCCCCTACCCTCCCCCTCTGCTTGATTTTGAAATGAATTTGTCCACTCCCATCCCCAATCACACACACGCACGCACACACAGACACACACACATACACACACACACACGCGCGCACGCACAGCGCGTATGGAAGAACACGTTACAAAATCTGCAATGTTTTCTATTGATAGCAAATGAAAAAGACAAAGGTCTCCTCGATACAACTCGATACAACTCATAATTATCATATCACGCTAGCAAATTTATGCGGTGAAGACCCCTTGTAAATCTCATTTATATTAGGAAAATGGGATCACAGGGGAATGTGAAATTTTTCTGGCTGCTGCTTAAAAACCTAGATAAGCGGACTGTCCGTAAAGATTTGTACACAACAACTCTAAGTAACACGACATGCGGAGTTCTTATAAGACAGTTTGCCGACAAGCATTTAAAATCAGGAGCGTTACATAAATAAAAAAAAATACAATTAAGATTCTCTGACATGGACTTTCGGTTGTACGTGCAAGGAGAATACAAGCAAAGAACAGTATAGTTCTAAACTATACATTGTAACATTTGGATTTCGATGCACATTTGATGAAATTCCGTTTAAATGATGGGAGTTAAGGGCATTATAAGATTTCAAGATGACTGGCATATGGGTGTTTTCTTTTTGTTTTGAATGTTTAATTGGATTCCACAGATTTTAAAGGAACTATTTACCAGGCTCATCGTGTGATTATTATTATTATTATTATTGTTGTTGTTGTTGTTGTTGCTAAATTCTAAATTAAGCCACCCACCTAACACAGGTAATAGTCAAATATGAACGACTCAGTATAAGAATATAGATAGATTCTTGTAATTAGATATACAAATGTCAGCCTGATGGACGAATAAGCACCTGTTGTCAACTTTATTATAGATTTTTTTACTGATATTGGTGAATATTGTGCCGAGTTGGGATATTGCTGTGAATAATTGATATATCATAGATTTACAGTGGTAATGCTACGTTTATTATTTCTGATCTGATGGCACTCGTTGGCACCGCATCGGCGCTACGGTTCTTACGAGTTTCCTAAATCAACATTTCAATCGAAACTTAGGTAGGAAAATATCACGTTTCACATACAGAACATCATTTTTGCAGCGAAAAGCTGTTTTATTGCATATTAGTTCTTAAACGTAATGACATTGGTTCTAGTCATATTATTACATTAAACTCTCCTTCAAACCAATCAAACCCTATTAAAATTGCTACAAAAAGAGACACTAGTATTTGCACACAGGCTTAGCTCCATATTGTGTGAGCAGGTTTTAATTTATATTGCTTTTTTAGACAGAACTCACTCCGTCAATTTTCAGTGCCTCCGAAATCCAGCAACACTCACTCCGTCAATTTTCAGTGCCTCCGAAATCCAGCAACAGTCCCTCCGAGATCTACAGCATCATATGTCAGTGTACCTCCGAATATTCCGTTATCCAAAATTTCGCTAGTACTTGCTTTAAATTTCATCCGGAGGCGTTATTTTTTGTTGATAAACTGAAACAACTATGAAGACAGTCGAAGAGAAGATAAGTCCATCCTTTGGCAATAATAAACCAACATGTCATTTACCATGATCGGGCTGGTAGCCGTTGAAAAGGCAAAAACTGAGATGAAAAATAGATCATCTTGGTTCAAATGCCGTTTTCACCTCCACAAAGTAGCTGAGAAAGGAAATATTTGCTTTAACATATTCATTATTATGTCTCTAGAACGAGCAACTCAGCTTTTTTATCAAATGAATAAGATATAAGCTATAAAAAATGGATAAATACATACCCTGCAGCTGGATGACGTCATTTGTTTACCTCCGAAATCTCGCAACCTCCGATATCCCGATATCGGGTTTCCCTGGGTGGACATGGCTTATTTCGGTGGAGCAGGTTGGAGAAAGGGCATGTTATTATGATATCATATACCTGTATAAAGCTAGTGTAGGTGAAGAACATTATAACCAGGTGGGAGTATGACTCAACTTGAAAAGAAAAACATATTTTTGTTTTATTAACCCTTGTCCTGCTGAATAAATTAAGATGCCACGCCCACTTCCAGTTTTTAGCGAATCAGATTACTTGATCCAGGTTGTTCTGGTGTTTTTGCCAATGAGGAGCCATAAGTAGACTTTCAAAATCCTGGACATATGCTTCTACCTACTTTTCCTTTGTTCAGGCCTATGGGCATGGTGGGCTAAGCTTGCTTACTAAGAAATGCTTACTATCAGCGGACACCTGATTACACCCTTTATTCTGGGGTCCATGTCTGTTGGTCTGAACATTCTGATTCGTCATTCGTTTATGGATTTATGAGTTTGGATTATGGCTTGGGTACCATGACCACAACAACTTGTTGATATAAATTCACACACTTAATGGCAAACAGTGCAGATCCAGATCAGTTGGCTTCTTCAGAAGCCAACTGATCTGGATTTACACTGTTAGCAAAGGCAGGATATATCTGGGTTCAGCAGGACAAGGGATAATTATAATATAGAATAAAATAAAACCAAAGTAATACTGGAAGAGTCCAATTTCAATTTTAGGTATGTCTGGCTATGAGATTTACATATTCCTAGAGAAAAGTGGCTAAACTGTTTTGCAAACAGTGGAGACCCCGATCAGACGCCGCATTCTGCGGCGTCTGATCTGGGTCTGCACTGTTTGCCAATTACCCTTTTAGGGGTCTCCCGTCTACAATGGGTTAAAAAACACAGTGGTGAATACCGTAATTACCCTAAATATTCAGACGGATAGGCCTTCATTAGCATTCAGTGTAGTACCTAATCAGATGCTGCTAATTAGTGTCTGATCAGGGTCAGCACTGCTTGCCACACATCTATTAAAATTTTAGACACGTCAAAAGTTAGTAAATGAGCCAGCGGATGACAAAACCTACAAAATGGCATGTGTGCCCAGCGAAGACTCAGATCAGCCTGGGCATCTGCCCAGTCTGATCAGTCTGCTGTGCACTCAATGGGTAGCTAAGGACCCACTCTTTCTTCATGCGTACAGGGAAGAATCTGATCAGACTGGGCAGATGCCCAGGCTGATCTGAATCTTCACTTGGCGGACATGCCATTTTGTAGGTTTTGTCATGCACTGGCTCAATTTTGACTTGTTCAAATTGTGTTTGAATACTTAGGGTAAATACAGGAGGGCACTTCTAGTTATCATATTTTTTTTCACACATCATAAAAGTTCTAATAAATGTCCATGCTCCATTAACTGCCCATTCTGAATTTGGGAGAAAAAAGTGACGCCAATAAACACTGACATGGTTGATTTAGTAATTCTGGATAAAACAAGAACATGATGAGGTTCTGTGCAGGGGAGCCTGTCTCACTGGCTCAGTCGCATGCATGCCCGATTGGTGATCAGGAGGTTGCAGGTTTGATTCCTTCTGAGTCTGGCAACATTCTTTTGTACAGATTGATCATGAAATATTTTCTACAGTCTCTCCCGCTGATTCAAGAGTGGCAGTTGTCAGTTTCTGGTGAAAGATTGTGCACAAATACTGGTTAGCCGCTTAAAGGACTAAACTTGCCAAGGAAAAGTATAGACTTCCTACTGAACAGGACTTAAAACAATGGTGTCATTTTGTGATTGTGACCAGTATGCCAAAGACTAATGACTCATTTTTGCGTCAACACAAGCATTTAGTTCCATTTATTTAGCTCCATTTCTGATTAAATGACATAGTCTTTTAAACCATTCCTAACAATGACTAAAACACTGTAGTATCATATTATGACCATGACATACATATCACAGTCCAATGACTTTGTAATCTTTTACATGAATTTTTAACTGGTTTATAGTACTGACATGCCAGCAGGTGCGACACCATCTTCCAATGAATTCTTATTGTTAGATTTTCATAAATCTTCACAAAAATGATAGGCATGAGAAGTAGCAGTGTGTGACATTAAAATGTTCTTTGCGGGGTTATCTGCCTTTGGCACTTTTGTCTGTCTGTCCAAGTTTGTGATGCAAACTACTTCTACAGTTTTCATTAGATTTTCATCAAACTTTACAGCAGTGACCATGGTGAGGAGTATAAGTGGGTGACATTAAAATGTTCATTGCAGGGTTATCTGTCCTGGCACTTCTGCTGATGTGATCTACATGTACTACAGTTTTCATTAGATTTTCATCAAACTTCACAGAAATGAGCATGATAATGAGAAGTACATGACTTTAAATTTTTCAAGGTAATTTTTAACAGGGTTATGTGACCTTGACACAATGTCCATTTTATTTTGTAAAATCAGAGGGGCAGGGGTATTAAGCACCTTGATAGCCCTAGTTTTCATGACTTTCCAGAAAATAATGCTTGCCCTTTTTTTTTTTCAGAAAATAGGCCTCTTCTCTAAATAAAGAGCAATATTTCAGCATGCTGTCTGCCATACTTTCATCCCGGCATGTTATGCTTTAATTCTTAGTATGCTGGGTAATGATTTCAGCTGATGATATTTTGAAATATTTTTCTTATTTTTACCTGAAAATAGGATTTGACAATTCCTATTTTCTGGCAAAAATGAGAAAAATGTCAGTTTGTTGTCTGCTGTATTTGACAAGAGAGTGGTAAAGGTTAAATTACTACATTCTGTAGACATTGCCATGAGCCGATGTATTTTAGCAATCTACGCATGATTATAAAAGCCTCGAACCTGTATATGAAATAGGCACCTCCATGTTATCAGACTAACCTTTTCATTGAGAGATAAAAACTTGCTAGAGATTATTAAAGCCTCGTCATGAGAAAACAGATCTTAGGGCATATGTGAACTGCACATGCCCTGACCAGACTGCACATATATGCAGTCTGGTCTGGGCATGTGCAGTTCACCTAGATAAAAAATGCATCTGGACAGTTCCAGTTTTGAAAGGTGAACTGTTTATGCCCTGCAATTCGTATACGCTCAGTGAGTACCATAATAGTCCTAAATAGTGGGACAGACAGGCCTGAGCAAATGATGTAGACCCAGATCAGACACCACAGAATGCACATCTGAACAGGGTCTACACTGTTTGCCACTCATCCAGTAAATAGACTTACAAATTTTAGGACATGTATGATAAGAAGTTAAGGTATCCCAATACTTAGGGTAAATTTCTTTTTTCAGTGACATGGCTTATTTCGGTGGAGCAGGTTGGAGAAAGGGCATGTTATTATGATATCATATACCTGTATAAAGCTAGTGTAGGTGAAGAACATTATAACCAGGTGGGAGTATGACTCAACTTGAAAAGAAAAACATATTTTTGTTTTATTAACCCTTGTCCTGCTGAATAAATTAAGATGCCACGCCCACTTCCAGTTTTTAGCGAATCAGATTACTTGATCCAGGTTGTTCTGGTGTTTTTGCCAATGAGGAGCCATAAGTAGACTTTCAAAATCCTGGACATATGCTTCTACCTACTTTTCCTTTGTTCAGGCCTATGGGCATGGTGGGCTAAGCTTGCTTACTAAGAAATGCTTACTATCAGCGGACACCTGATTACACCCTTTATTCTGGGGTCCATGTCTGTTGGTCTGAACATTCTGATTCGTCATTCGTTTATGGATTTATGAGTTTGGATTATGGCTTGGGTACCATGACCACAACAACTTGTTGATATAAATTCACACACTTAATGGCAAACAGTGCAGATCCAGATCAGTTGGCTTCTTCAGAAGCCAACTGATCTGGATTTACACTGTTAGCAAAGGCAGGATATATCTGGGTTCAGCAGGACAAGGGATAATTATAATATAGAATAATGGAGAACAATAACTGAAAAGCATTAAACAAAATATGCATACAAAACCTACATTTGACTGTGAAGATTATTTTCACTGTACCATTAGAAAACTCCAGTGACTCAAATGCCTTGTTTACCATGGCTGATTCAAACTTGTTTTTGAGTCCTACGAAATTCTTCCGACAGCTCAAGAAAACAAATATTTAGGGATATTTTAACCCTTGCTGTGCTAAATAAATTAAGATGCTCCACCCACTTCTAATTTTAAGCCAATCAGATTACTAGGTCCAGGTTTTGATACATACTTAATGACAAACAGTGCAGATCTAGATCATTTGGCTTCTTCAGAAAGGCACTGGAAGTGCATATCCAGGTTCAGCAGGACCAGGATGAAGGCAGTTTTCTAATTTATCATGAAAATATATGTTGCGTACGAGCACTCATCAGAACTGCTTCATTGAGGAACTTCTAATGAGTACACTCACCATGCCATTATTTAAAAGAAGATCAAAAAGACATCCCTTAATTATCCCAGTTTGCCTCTTGGTAATATGATACCCTCAGTGGCTCAAACTACCCATGTTTAGAAGAAATTTCCATGGTCCCAAAGATGTCCAAGCCATTTCATACCATTTAGAGAGAAGTGCCTGAGTGGCTGAATGGTTAGCACTCTGGGCATCGGATGTAAGGTCCCAGATAAAAATCCCACTAAAGGCAGAATTCAGCTCATAACTGTATGGCACTTTAGTGCACAGAGCTTTTCATTATCATCCTTCCATTTGTCTCAATACGATTTAACACTTTGCATGCTAGGTAATATTTTCAGCAGACGACATTTTGAAATATTTTTCTTACTTTTCCTAGAAAATAGGATCTGACACTTCATGTAAATCGTCTCCTTATATCACCAGTTTGTCATCTGCTGAATCTGCCCATAGCATGCTAAGTGTTAAATAATGTTGAAAAGGACATAAGGCCAAAAAAAAAAAAAAAACGTATTAGGTTCTGAGGCACCACCGCATCTGTCAAAAAGGATGATTTTTTTCAGTGGTAAGTTTTTTCCGACCCATGAAAATACCTGACACTAGATTTTACTTGCTTATCTGAGAATCATTTCTAACCAAATTGCAATCTAGACCACAAATGTTTGGCATCCTCACTTACTTGCAAAGAAAATTGATAAATTATGATCTGTTTATGTTGTTTGAGACTTTAAACTTGCATTTTAGATACTTCTGGTAAAACCGCAGCCATTTTGTTTAGCCAAACAAACCCAAATGTCCAAGAATGTACTTAACCGGAAAATAAAAGTAAAAATAAAAAGCCGCCTGCAGACATCTATTTTTTGAAAAAAGTGTCTGAGAATCTTAACCCTTCTCTTGCCGGAAATAAAATGAATCAGGCCTGTAAGAGGGGGTACCTCTACTTGAGAAGTCATTACCCCCTGAATTTTACCTCGATTTTCATGAAATTTTCACGTATAATTTTCCGATCCTAGGTGGCCATTTTACCGGAGAAAGGATGGTCACGTGACTAGAAAGTCACGTGACAGTCATGTGTAAACCGGGAACCGTTTAAGACACTTAAAAAAAAAAAAAAAAAAAAAAATTACAAGAGCCCAGCGCCTACTGTGTACTATTGCGAATGAAACGAGTGACATACATAGGTTCTACTGTTATTCCTACTTCTTCCTCACTGGAAATGATTCAGGTGTTATGGGCTTTTTTTCCAGAAAAGCCTGATCAATTTGTTGAAGTGAGTGCTGAAATTAATGGCAGCTTGAAATTTGGTATTCTCGGTCTTTTTTAGTGTGGGTAAAATCCAGCACCTGACTATCTAATGAAAAGTGGCGTATTTGTATGAAAGTAGGTTCACTCCTGTATGAGAACACTTGCTCTGAATGGTTGCATGTGGTATATTGTAAGTATGACAGGCTTTTGAGTTGACAGACCCCCCAGCGCGACTACTGTCGCGAAAGGCAAGATAAGGGTTAATAGCTTTTTTTTTGCCTAAAACACCATAATCATTATCATTGTACTATTTAGAGAGGTGTCATAGCTGAGTAGTTATAGCTGAGTGGTTACAGTATTTGACTGCAGTCTGAAGGTTGCAGGTTCAAGCCCAGTTCAGACCTTCAACGAAAAAGCTTTCTCTACTGACTGAGCAGTGAGTAGGAACCCTTTGAGGGAAGGTTAAAGGTGATGAAGGTGAGGAGTGGGCCCTGCCTTTTTTTTTTTTTTTAAACCCATTTTATACTGAATAAACTCACCCCGCTATATATTGGAAGAGTCCCATTTCAAGTGTAGGTATGTCAGGCTATGTCTAGATTGTCTCCATTGGGTTGACTGGGCCGTAAAACCTCAACACAACACAACTAGATTGTCTCCAGTCTCCAGTGACCAAATATTTTTTCTCATAATCCTGTTTGATAATCCACTAAAATAAAACAAAAAAAATATCATTACAAAGTGACCAGCCTTTATAGTCATGACATTATCATATCATCATCATAATCGGATGTTTGTTTAACGTGCAGGTACAGGGGCAACATCCACATCAGTGGGCCCTCTTCCAGATAGTTGGCTTGCTGCATGCATGGCAGATCTCACACCAGATCTCCAGGTGTATCTATCAAGACGGTTGATAGATGAGAGCTTTCACTCTCTGCAATCCCTGTCTTTCAGCTGCTTCCATGTCATCTTGAGCCTCCCAGGCCCATGCTTTCCCTCAACCTGTATGTGAAAAGCTGTCTTGACTGCACCGTTGGAGCATTCCATGTGTCCATACCAGCGGAGCCTTCTCTCCTTCAGAATGAGGTCGAGATCCTCAATCCCAAGCCGAGCAAGTAGCTCATTGGACATGGTGTTGACAATGTCTTGCAGCCTGACATTGCAGATCTGTTTGATATTTGCCCTGTCATTCCGCTGCAGACCCTGGAGGTTTGGCTTTGTCAATGGCGGTCTCACTGGCATGGAGCATTGCACTCTGCACACAAGAGCTGTACACATGGCCACGTGTCATGAAAGAGAGATGGCATGAAGAAAGGACTGGTAGCAGATCCTTGAACTTCTTCCAGGCAGTTTTCACGCATGTTGTGGTTGAAAGTTCACAGCCACCTGCTGCTGAGAGCATGTCTTCTAGGTAGCAAAAGGAAGCTACCACCTCCAGCTTGTCAGGTCTGACCTGGACTTCCTCGTGGTCTGCCGTCCAAGGGGTGTGCAGTTCCCTGGCACCATGTACATCTGTAGTCAGGGTCCTTTGTCAAGCGCTTGAGCCCACTGCATTTCTTGTGCAACCAGAGCTTACAGCCATTGCAGAAGATGCTGTTGCTGCCCACTCCAGGGTGACAGACGGTGCATGGAAACTCGCCTGAATTCTGCAGGAGGTCCAGTCCCGTACCACAGATCATGATCTTTGTCTTTCTTGCATTTACTCTCAGTCCTTTCTTCTCCATTGCTTCTTCCAAGTCAAGAGCCTCCTGACACATTCTTCAAGTGATTCAGCGATGATAACAAGGTCATCGGCATAGAGGTCCTCCCAGGGGACCCCAGAGTAGAACTCTCATGATAAGGTTTCAAGCACAATAATGAAGAGCAGTAGGCTGAGTACTGAGTCTTGGTGAACACAGACCTTCACTTCAAACTCTTCACTGTACCCTTCACCAACATGGACACGGCTCAGTGCATTTGCATACATCCCCTGCACCAGTGACACAATCCACTCCTCCACACCAAGTTTTCTCAACGTCCACTAAATGACCTTCCGAGATACTCGATCAGACGCCTTCTCCAGGTCTATGAAAGCCATATAGAGTCTCTTGTTGGCAGCTAGATACTTCTCTTGCAGCTGTCTGACAACAAAGATTGCATCTGTTGTACCTCTGCCTTGGACAAAGCCAAACTGGGAATGGTCGATTGACACCAACTGTCTAATGAGGCCGCCCACAATCCTCTCCAGGACTCCATGACCTGCTCTGTCAGCTTGAGACCGCGGTAGTTGCCCCTTTCCAATGCGTCGCCCATTCCCGTGTAGAGGCAGACAATGAAACTCTGCTTCCAGTCAGAGGGTACCTTGCCATCGTGGATGATTGCAGCTGCAAGGTCACGGATCATGGAGGCGCCCATGTCACCAGCTGCTTGTATCATCTCCACCACTATGCCTGATGGGCCCGGTGCTTTGTCAGTCTTCATCTGTGAGACAGCCTTCTTAACCCTTGTCCTGCTGAACCCGGATATACCCTACCTTTGCAAACAGTGTAGATCCAGATCAGTTGGCTTCTGAAGAAGCCAACTGAGCTGGATCTGCACTGTTTGTCATTAAGAATGTGAATTTGTATCAAAATACAGAATCAAGTAATCTGATTGGCTGAAAATTAGAAGTGGGTGTGACATCTTAATTTATTCAGCAGGACAAGGGTTAACCATATCAATGGTGATTGGGATGGGCGGGCCTTCCATTGGTGGTTGATAAGACAGGTGGTCTGGGTCCCAATCAAACTCAACGTTGAGAAGCCTTTGGTAGTGCTCTAACCAGGCCTTCTGCTTTGAGTCTTCGCTCATTGACATCTCTCCTGCATCATTCTTCACTGGTTTGTCACCAACAACATCAGCATTGGTTTTATTGTAGTGGATTATTAGATTATAAGAAAACCTTTACTTTGGTTTTATTTTAGTGGATTATTAAACAGATTAAAAGAAAAAAAATATTTAGTCACTGGAGACTGGAGCCAGGCTAGGCTATATCATTCAGATATTCCTAAAGAAAAATGGCTAAACTACTTGCAGACAGTGGAGACCCTGATCAGACCCTGCATCCTGTGGCATCTGATCTTGGTCTGCACTATTTGCAGTTACCCTTTTATGGGTCTCCAGACTATAATGGGATATATATTATGGCCCAAGACCCAATGGGCTCTAAATTTCCCCACCCTTATAGCAGCAAGCTATGGACACCTTTACCTGTTTTCTTATACCATAGTTACCCTAAATATTTGGGCAGACAAATCTTGGCAAGTAGTGTTTACTTGTTTTTATACCCAGCCACATGATAGTGTTGGGGTATTATGTTTTCCCTACTGTCTGTCTGTCCATCCGTCTGTTTAATATCTTGAGATAGACTGTATAGATTTGGATTAAATTTCATATACCAAATAATATGTACAATATTTCTTGCTTGGGATTATTAGTTGGCATTTTTCATCAATTTTCAACAGAGCTCATTAGTTGGTATTTTGCATCAGGTTTCAACAGAACTACTGTCCCTGCTTAATGACAAAAGCTTTTTTTGTTCAAAGATCATGGAAACGAATTAATGGGATTTGGATGAAACTTCTTATATTGAAGTATTTCAATTTGCAGATGAAATTGTTTTCTCTGGTTTATTCAACAAACAGTAATTGTGGTTTGGACTGGCTCCAGTGGTTTCTGCATTTGTTTTTTTTTTTTTTGTTGTTGTTTTTTTGTCATTCTTTATCACTTCCTGTAGCTGCATTTGTCTCTTTAATCCCATTTCACTGTTTTACTACTATATCTTTTCCACTAAGGGACATAACTTATCAAATCATTATAAGCTGTACTAGATTGTATACCTTTGAAAAGAAAAGAGAAAATGATAGATAAGATAAGAGTCTGGAGACAGACTAGTTTGGGCATAAAATGTATTACTTTATTACCCCACCTTCGCTCCATACAGTGGTAGGAATATTATGCAGTGTCTGTAATGCTTTGATTTGGAATGTTGATTCTTACCTAACTTGAAGCAAATCAGGGGTTGGAATCTTTCCTCATCTTTCGCATTCTTCTTTTTTTTCTCCCTCTCTCACAGAGAGAGAGAGACAGCTCATCATTACTGAAACAGTGTTGATAGGGCAGTTAAACCTCAAAACAGATGAACATTAAAATTACCTTTACAAAATCATTGACATGTTAATTATACAATGTCGCAGCTCCATATAAGAGAAGGTATCGGGTAAATATTTGTTTGTTTCTCAATGAAAACATATGTTGTGGGTACTCATTAGAAGAGCCTTGGGTACTCATTAGAAGTGCCTTGGTGAGGTGCTTCTAATGAGCACCCACAATGCATGTTTTTATGGAGAAATAAGAAAGAAATATTAATACTTTTTGGTTGAAAAAAGTGCAGTACCTAGAGGCATGAAGTTTGCTAGATCCAGCAGAGAATTACTGATGTGGTCTGGGATTGTGTACAGTGCATCTTCCAGGAGAAATTTAATGCTGAGCATGCTGGGAAAAAATTCAGCAGACAACATTTGAAATGGTTTTCATATTTTTTTCTGAAAACAAGCTTTGGCATTTCATGCAAATTGTCTCCCTTAGGAGACAATTTGCATGAAATGCCAAAGCCTGTTTTCTGAGAAAAACAAGAAAAAAACAATATTTCAAAATGTCGTCTGCTGAACTTTTTACCCAGCCTGCAAAGTGTTAAGTAATAAACACCAAAAAACAGGAATGGTGAAAAATATACCATCAAAGAACAAAGGATAATGATAGATCTGTTCTTGTGCAGTAGCATTTTTGCAGGTAAACAAGAATTTGAAACATTCTGAAAGACCTAGATTCTCGTACTGGTGTATTCAAGTCTCCCTAAATGTTGGGACAGACAGGCCAGAGCAAGTGGTGTAGACCAAACTCTGATGCTGCAAAATGTGGTGTCTGATCAGGGTCTACACTGTTTAGCACTCATCCAGCAGTTTTTAGACATATCAACAGGTTTGTTTATTTGTATTGAGCTTTTATGGTCCAGTTACCTCACTGGGGTCATGTCGATCACGGTCAGTTTACCTAACCACACTTTAAACGGGCAGGCATAGTCCTCTATGCAGTTAAGCAGTACTGTGCTCATTCTTTTGCCAGAAACAGTACACATCTCTACATTGGGTGTAGTTTTACTTAAGGTTGTTTGTTTGCATGGAGGTTTTATGGCCTAGTCACCCCAGTGGGGTCATGTTGAGCGCAGTCAGTTTACTTAACCACACTTTTATTCGGCAGGCTGTGTCCTCTAAGCAGTTAACCAGTATTGGTCACATTCTTTCTCCAGAAACTGACAACTGCCCTTCTTGAATCAGCTAAAGGGAGAGAATGACCATAGAGAATTTTTCGTGATCAAATCTCCTCGAAAGAATGTTGCCAACCCAGCGGTGGTTGAACCCACAACCTCCTGATTACCAGTCGGACTGGCATCTGACTGAGCCACCGAGGGCAGCACATATCAACAGGTATTAAGATGAATAAGAATTTAAGGACAATTACATACATTGTTCAGAATTCAGGCATACCCCACCCACAATTCACCACTTTATTTTGTAAAAAGGGAGAACTGAGGGTGGGAGGGTGTCAGAAATTTATATGGTTCATGTGGTGAAAATCTCTTGATAACCATTTACTTCATTGCAAATTATACTATTCAGTTTCATAAATCTATTGAAAAGTTTGTTGAGAAGAATTATGAATGAATTTTTAGCTCGGCTGTTTTTGGAAGAAAACGACGAGGTTTTGTCATAGCTCTGGCGTCGTCTGCGTCTGCTTCGTCGTGCAAAAACTTGGACATTTTGTAATATCTCTGTCATTACTGAAGATATTTACTTGAAACTTGGATTAGTTGTTAATTATGAAAAGGGGAACTCATACCAACAGGGGAGGTAACCCTCAAAATATTTTTGGCACAGTTATGCCCCTTTTTCGACTTAGAAGTTTTGTTGAAAAATGGTTTCTTTAAGTAGTTCTGTTGCTTATAATCAAACATGCCCTATATATTTCTAAAAGAAACTGCAGCCGAGCATTGGCACCCGCATGCGGTGCTCTTGTTTAACTTGTTTGAGAACTTCTAAAGTGACCCTTATAAATTTCATAAAAAAGTTGGCTAATAACAGAAGTGTGAGGATTATATTATTGCTTTTGTTTTGGCAGGAACTGTATGTTAAGATGATGAAGAGACTAAAACTGCTTTCACTGAGGTCTTAATGGTTTGTAATCGCATTAACCCATTGTTGACTGAATGAACTCCCCCACACTGTATATTGGAAGAGTCCAATTTCAAATTTAGGTAGGTAAGGCTATGAGATATAGATATTCCTAGAGAAAAATGATTGGACTATTTGCAAACAGTGAACCTGGTCAGACGCCGCATTCTGTGGTGTCTGATCTGGGTCTGCACTGTTTGCCAAATACCCTTTTAGGGGTCTCCCAACTACAATGGGTTAAGAAGTGGTATATGGAACTTAAATACAATTTCATCGATGAGTTTAATTTCCTAAGCAAGTTGAAAAGAAATTTCCCAACACATCAATGAATTTGAACAGTATAATTGCAAATGATGTAAAGGATTATCAACAAATCTGACAAAAAAGAAGAATTGTTCTGTCACTAGTATTTGAACCATTTCTAGCCCTGGTAATAAAGGCTTTGTATAAAATAATACTCTGCTTACATTCTTCCCAAGAGTTCTGCCCAGATTGAGATTTAAACTTGCCATCCCCTAGATCAGCAGGCAAGCATAAAACCTACTGCCCCAACATCATTCCTTTTGAATTTGGACAAGTTCTTTATTTTAAAAAGAAAGATGTTTTGTGAAAATCACAAGCAAATTGGTGCAGTTTTAAGGGGAAAATAAGAAAAATGTTTCAAAATGTTGTCTACTGAATTTATCTAATAAATGTGGAAGGTTAACCTACTAAGTTTCCAAGCTCTCCTTGCAACTTATCAAATAAAATACTTCTTTGTATGATAGAATGCAAAAACATACATCAGATTTGTTACAATTGTTTACTACAAGTTTTCTACAAGAGTTCAAAAACACATTGTTAACATTACATAATATAAATATTTTGTTACTACAGCAAATGCAGATGGCCAAGACTTGGCTGCTGATTTGCAGATATTAATGCTTCACATGCCAAGATAAAAATTCTATCAGATGATGTTTTGAAATACTTTTCTTATTGTTTTCCTAGAAAATAGGATTTGGCATTTCAAGCAAATTGTCTTCTAAGGAGGAGACAATTTGTATGAAGTGTCATATTCTATCCTTTGAAAAAACAGGAAAAATTCCAATAAATTGTCTGCTGAATTTGCCCAGTGTGTGCTAAATATTAATGGAACTTTGCAGCACTCAGTTGGTGCGTCTTAAAAGAGACAATTTGCATGTAGGGAAAATAAGAAAAATATTAAGGACACAATTTGCATATAATGCCAAACCCTATTTTCTGGGAAAATTATTTCAAAATGTCATCTTTTGAAATTTTTATCAGCATGCTAAGTGTTAAGCTTGCAGGTCCTGAAAAGGAGATTATTTTGATAATAAGATGTTTTAAACAAATTATAGACTAAAACCTTCATTGTTGGTGCTCATTCGAATTGCCTCAGTATAAGATCAAAACAAAAAACAAACAAACAACAACTTGTACATACGCACGTATGAGTTTCTTGTTGCAAATTGGTGCAGAAACTGACGCTTCAAGAGGCTTGCGTAACAACGCCCGCATGGATTACAGATAATCTGTTGCATGCATGCTGTCAGAAAGCAAAACGATTAAAGACAAAATAAGAAATATTTTTATGAGTTTTTCCAGATAATATTGCTTGAAGTTTGAATGAAATGTCTGTCCTTCTTTAGGGGACAAACATAGAAAGAAAAAAACTTTTAAATTAAATTATCATCTGCTGTATAATGTTTAGTTCTAGTCTGCCAAATTTGAATTTACCCAGCTGAGCCTTGTTTGTATGCAAAAAATGAAAATTTTACGCTAGGGAGTAAATTTGCTGCCAAGAGTATAGCGTAATTGCTTTCACATGCGTGTGGTTTGATGTACATTTCAACCCTTAAAAGTGCTAATCACAACTGCAGCAGATGACAATTTGATTTTATTGATTTTGTTTTTTTTTTAGAGAAAGTAAGGCTTGACATGTGAATGTGAATCTTCTGCCTGGCAGATTAGATTTGCATGATATGCCAAGTCTTATTTTCTCTGAAAAATATTATAAAAAAAATTAAGAATGTTGTCTGCTGCAATTTTGTTGAGTGCTTTAAGGGCTAATGTTTCAGTTTGAGAATTATGCAGTGCACTTACATGCATTCACATGCACATAATATGTTTAGAATTCTTTATTTTGGAACATATGTTGAAACAGATTACTGAAACTTAACCCTTAAAGGGCCAGTCACAACAGCAGCAGACTTAGTTTTATTATAATTATTACTATTATTATTGTTATCATTATTACTATACCCTGTCATTTATGCTGAAGGGTATATAGTTTTTGTCATTCCGTCTGTCTCTTAGTCCATTCGTATGTTAGTTTGTCTGTTCGTTTGTCCGTCACGTATATAGAAATCTGCGTCAAAGTTTTTAAGAGCTCATAACTTCCACATCTTTTGAGGGATTTAGTTCATCTGTGTATGATGATAGATACTGGTCCAAAATTTTAGGCAGTACCATTTCCACCTCCCTACATGACCTCAAGGTCAAGGTCACAGACTTAGAATTTTTATGTTTAAGTTTTGCATTAAAGTTTTTAGGACCTCATTATTTCCAAACCATTGGATGGATTTGTTCATATGACAGTATGATGATAGATATTGGTCTAAAGGTTTTAGGCAGTACCATACTCACCCCCTTATGTGGCCTCAAGGTGAAGGTCATGGACTTAGGATTTTTATGTTTAAGTTTTGCATAAAAGTTTTTAGGACCACATCATTTACAAACATTGGATGGATTTTGTTCATAATTATACAGTATAGTGATAGATATTGGTCCAAACTTTTATGCAGTACCATCCCCACTGCCCATATGTAACCTCAAGGTCAAGGTCACAGACTTAGTCGGCCCCGGTGGCTCAGTTGGATGCGCCGTCCGACTGGAGACAGGAGGTCGCGGGTTCATCCGCCGCCGAGGTCGACAACATTCTTTCGTGGAGATTGATCATGAAATATTTCTACGGTCATTCTCTCCCTTCCGCTGATTCAAGAAGGGCAGTTGTCAGTTTCTGGCGAAAGAATGTGCACAATACTGGTTAACCGCTTAGAGGACTGCCCAGTAAACGTGTGGTTAGGTAAACTGACCGCGCTCGACATGACCCCATTGGGTTGACTGGGCCGTAAAACCTCAACACAAACAAACACAGACTTAGAACTTTTATGTTAAAGTTTTGTGTTTAACTTTTAGAACCTCATTTTTCCAAAATGTTTGATGGATTTTGTTCATATATGGTATGATGATAGATATTGGTCCAAAGTTGTACTCAGTACCATCCCCACCCCACTATGTGACCTCAAGATCAAGGTCATGGACTTAGAATTTTCATATTAAAGTTTTATTGTAAAGTTTTTAGAAGCTCATTATTTCCAAACCCTTTGATGGATTTTGTTTATATATGGAATATGTATGAAAACATTGATTGGTCAAACATTTTACACAGTACCATCCCCCACTGCCTACATGACCTCATGACTTGAATTTTTATGTTAAGGTTTTACATTAAAGTTTTTAGGACTGCATTATTTACATACGCTATGATGGATTTGGTTTACATATGGTTTTTTATGTGGTATCTTTAGGACATGGTCAAATCGTAATGATTGAACATGTCTGAAGATTTTGGACAAATATGATAGATGGTGTGTTTTCTCGTTTTGTTTATTTGTACTGACGTAACCTGTTACACAGCTGCTGCTTAGATCTGTGGAAAAGTACCAGGTATTTGTAACCACATGTCATCATGACCAACTCCTTAAACCATTGCTGTTGCTTTTTTCCCCAGATCTTCATACTTCAATGCGCTGCTCTACCCGACTGGTGGCAAGGTGAATGGGTGGACCTTGGTTACAAATTATCAGTACCTGAGTTCTGCCTATGACCATGGTCATTTCACAGAACTTAACCCTGGTCCTGCTAAACCCGGATATATATACCCTGCCTTTGCAAATAGTCTAGATCTAGATCAGTTGGCTTCTGAAGAAGGTAACTGATCTGAATCTGCACTGTTTGTCATTCAGTATGTGAATTTGTATCAACAACCTGGAAAATCTGATTGAAATCCGATCTTAACCTATTATAAGATCTGACAGTCACCGACCTGAGGTCATCTTCAATGACCCTGGAAAGTCCGAAATCGCTATTTTTAAGCGAACCAATCAAAAAGCTGTTTACATACTCAATTCGGTTATCGGACAAACAGATCACACAAATAGAATGCTGACCTACCGTCAAATCAAGCTCGCTAAAATCGTCTTTCAGAACATCTGCGACCAACTTCAACTTATCCTCTGTGAGACGCAGTTTTTTATTTGAATGTTTCATTAATTTCTCTGATCGGTCACTCATTTTTTGCTTTTGAATGAAAGTCCACAGATAGTGCAAACGTCTTTTAAGAAATACAATTTCCTAAGGGTCGCCATCTTGGTTCATTCTTCAGTTGTCATTAGCAATGACGGAGCAGTGCGTATGTCTCATTCGCTTTCAGAATTCTGAAAGCGTGAATTTGATTGGTTCGACGAAAGGTCATCAGAGATGACCCCTTATCGATGCCTGTCAGATGTTACTTTAAATAACAAAGTAAACATCGGATTTTAATCAGATTGCAACCTGGATCAAGTAATCTGATTTGCTGACAATTAGAAATGGGCATGGCATCTTAATTTATTCAATATTTCAAGGGTTAAATCTTTGAAGACATCATTCCGAACCACTGTGACACTAAAAAATTTTCATCATCATTAACCTGATCCTTCCTATTCATCCCGATATTCACATGGTTCGCGTGTGGCTGAAAAGGGACTATGAGATATGCTAACACAGAACCATAATCTGATCTGGACCTAAGCTAATCAGCTGGCCCACGTGGCTTAGTCGGATGCAAATGTTTGATACATTCTTTCTTTGATACAGGTTGCATGTTTGATACATTCTTTCGTGGAGATTGATCATGAATATTTTCATTCTCTCCCTTCCAATGATTCAAGAAGGGCAGTTGTCAGTTTCTGACGAAAGAATGTGAAAAATACTGGTTAACTGCTTAGAGGACTAAGCATGCCCAGTAAAAGTGTGGTTAGGTAAACTGACCATGCTTGACATGACCCCATTGGGTTGACTGGGCCGTAAAACCTCAACACAAACAAATCAGCTTATGAAGCTCCAGACAAAATTTTACGATAATTTAGAAAAGTTTTGTTCTATATGCAACAAACTGTATCTTGTTAGTACAGGGAAGTGGGAGATATTGGTAATAGTAGCTTTCAGTGTTTTAGCATACTGTAAAAATTCTAATTACAGGCATTTATTAGAATCATCATCTTTCTTAACCCTTGTCCTGCTGACCCCGGATATACCCTGCCTTTGCAAACAGTGCAAATCCAGATCAGTCGGCTTCTTAAGAAGCCGACTGATCTGGATCTGCACTGTTTGCCATTCAGTATGTGAATTTATATCAGCAATCTGGATCAAGTAATCTGATTGGCTGAAAATTAGAAGTAGGTGTGGCAAAATTTATTCATAAAGAGGGAGGTGGGCATTTATTTTAGCTACAAAGTTTGAGAACTATAGGAAAAACTTTGAAACATTTTTTTCTTCACAGTTACTGCCATATTGATAGCGGAAACAGAAATAACAGACTAGCGTTACAATGGACATGTTTAGTATAGACTAGCATTACAAAAGATGTGTTAGCCTCTCGAGGAAAATCATAGTACCGGCGGGAGGACTAGAACTCCAATGTTTATATCTTTTCTTTAGACCAAGAATGAAAATATTAGATATTTGAACTAACTGCATAAGGTAGTGGCAATATTTGTTTTTCAAAATTGATTGGTGGGCATTTATTAGAGGCTGGTATTTCCAAGACAGACGTTAAAAAAATCACCATTTTTTAGACCCAGATTGGGGGGACTGGGCCTTTATTAGAGCATGGGCATTTATTAGAATTTCTATGGTAATTCGGTAGTTCTGTCACACTTATTGTGTGCTCTATAACTCATCACCCCCATGGAATATTTTCATGAAACTTCACACACATACTAAGCTTGATGAGATCATCTTTAGCCGAAATCCTTTTACATGATATACTTTTGCAATATTTGGTAAGGCACTGTTTTTGCATATACATTACATATTTGATACCGCCTTTTTTTTTTTTTGTCATTTTTATCGCACCTGCTTGTAGCAGGGTGCGATATAGGCGTCCGATTTTCCGTCCGTCCGTCCGTCCGTCCGTCCGTCCATCACTCCGTCTGTCTGTCCGTCCGTCTGTCAACATTTATGTCGACGTTCGACATTTATGTCAAAGTTAGTATTCTAATCAACTTCAAGACTAAACAACCATCAAACTTTGCATGAAACATCTCCCTGACCTCCTGACTTTGCGACATAGGCGTCCGCTTTTCCGTATGTCTGTCCATTCGTCCGTCCGTCTGTCAACATTTATGTCGAAGTTCGACATTTATGTCAAAGTTAGTATTTTAATCAACTACAAGACTTAACAACCATCAAACCTTGCATGAAACATCTCCCTGACCTCCTGACTTTGCGACATAGGTGCCCACTTTTCCTTTCGTCTGTCTGTTCATCCGTCTGTCTGTCCGTCTGTTAACAGTTCTGTTATGTCGAAGTTCGACATTTATGTCAAAGTTAGTATTCTAATCAACTACAAAACTAAACAACCATCAAACCTTGTATGAAACATCTCCCTGACCTCCCGACTTTGCGACATAGGTGCCCGCTTTTCCATTCGTCTGTCCGTTCATCCGTCCGTCTGTCTGTTAACAGTTCTGTTATGTCGAAGTTCGACATTTACGTCGAAGTTAGTATTCTAATCAACTACAATTCTACAACAACCATCATACCTTGCATGACACATCTCTCTGACCTCCTGACTTGGCAGGTATGTTGACCCAGTGACCTTGACCTATATTTTGCGCTCCATTGACTTTGACACAATTTACGTTGACGTTCCAGATCTTCTCAACTATAAGGCGTACAACTACCAAACCTTGCATAATGCTTCTCCTAGATGTACTGACCTGGCAGGTACCTTGACCCGGTGACCTTGACCTATATTTTGCGCTCCAGTGACTTTGACATATTTTGCGTCGACGTTCGATATCTCCTCGACTATAAGGCCTACAACCATCAAACCTTGCAAAGTGCTTCTTCTCAATGTACTGACTTGGCAGATACCTTGACCTGGTGAACTTGACCTATATTTTGGCTGCAGTGACTTTGACATAATTTACGTCAATGTTCCAGATCTCCTCAAGTGTAAGACCTCTAGCCACCAAACCTTGCATAGTGCTTCTCCTAGGTGTACTGACTCGGCAGGTATCTTGACCCAGTGACCTTGACCTATATTTTGCGGTCCAGTGCCTTTTACACATTTTACGTCAACGTTCAATATCTCCTCAACTGTAAGGCCTACAACCATCAAACCTTGCATAGTGCTTCTCCTCAATGTACGGACTCAGCAGGTACCTTCACTGGTTGACCTTGACCTATATTTCGCGCTCCATTGACTTTTACATCTTTTAAGTCACCCTTTCATATGTCATCAACTGTAAGGCCTTCAACCACCAAACCTTATATAGCACTTCTTCTCGATGTACTGACTCAGCATGTACCTTGACCTGGTGACCTTGACCTATATTGTGCACTCCAGTGACTTCGACACATTTTATGTTGATGTTCGGTATCTCCTCAAATATAAGGCCTACAACCACTAAACCTTGCATAGTGCTTCACCTCATTGCACTGGCTTGGCAGGTTCCTTGACCCGGTGACCTTGACCTATATTTGACACATTTTACGTTGATGTTCGATAACTCCTCAACTATAAGGCCTACAACCACCATACCTTGCATTGTGCTTCTCCTTGATGTACTGAATTAGCAGGTACCTTGACCCGTGACCTTGACCTATATTTCATGCTCCAGTGACTTTTACACATTTTACGTCAACGTTCCATTATCATTGGGCTGTATGATACGAAAAGTCAGTGCTGAAGATATAGCCATTAGAGGGAATGGGACTGGCCTGGAATATATGTGCCCCACTAGGCACTTTGTCTACATTTTTTCAACCCAGTTTTCCAAGTAAGCACTGCTAAGAATGAAATAAACTTATTTAATAACCACGTTCTGATTGTGGCTCCTGTGACTTTTGCCCCAGCAGGTGCGATGACGCCTTCCGCGGAATTCTTGTTGAGTAAGGTATCTTTTTTTAGTATTTTGATAAGGTATACCTTTTTGTATATTTGACAAGATTTATTTCACAATTGATTGAGTGCCTTTCTGTGTATTTGAATCTGGTTCTGTTTTTAGCATATTTGACAAAACACATTTTTTTTGACTTGACAGTGTCCCTTTCATGCATATTTGATACTTTTCTTTTTATATTCCATAGTTATCTATTTTTCTCACATTTCATAAGGTACATTTTTTACACTTCTTTTGCAATTGCTATAAAAACTTTCACTTGGCATGGTACACTGTTCATCTCTTAAAGTGCCAATCATACAATTGCAGCAGATAACATTTTGAAATATATTTTTGTAATTTTTTCAGAGAAAATAAAACCTGTCATTTCATGTGAATTGTCTGCCTTGCAGACAATTCACATGGAATGCCATGTCTTATCTTCTCTAAAAAATAAGAAAACCAGAATTTTGAGAATGTCTTCTGTTACAGTTATGTTTGGCACTTTACAGGTAAATAAATAGTTCCTGCAGATGGTGCATATCAACAGGTTTATATTGTTTTGATACACCAAATTGCCACAGTGCAGACGGCATTGCATAATTGCCGAAAGCCACAACATATTGACACTTATCATGCTTGGTAAAAATTTCAGCAGACGACATTTTGGAATATTTTTCTAATATTTTGCAGAAAATAAACTTTAGCATTTCATGCAAATTGTCTCTATTGGAGACAATTTGCATGAAATTTCAGAGCCTATTTTGTGGAAAAAAAAAATATTATCAATTTGTGATCTGCTTAAGTACCATATTTATCCAAAACATTTGGACACCTTAACCCTTAAAATGCCAAGAAAACGTCTGAAAATGTTGTCTGCTGAATATTCTTGCAAACTTTTCAAACCTATTTTTGCATACAGGCAAACAGTGTGGACCCTGATCAGACTGCTCCTAGAGGAGCAGTCTGATCTGGGTCCACACTGTTTGCAAAAATGACTTTTAAAATCACAAGCAGATGACAAAGCAGACGACAATTGTTGTTATTGGCAGTTTAAGGGTTAACTTATCATAACTTATCATAAAACAAATCCACTTTTACTACCTGCTGATGTGTCTAGAAGATGCTGGATGAATGGCACACATGATCAGATGCCACATTCTGTAGTGTCTGATCTGGGTCAACTCTCTTTGTTCAATCAGGTCCATCTGTCCAACTTAGTGTAAGTATGGTAAGTAATCACAGATGTAAGAACTCGACCCCATTTTTAGTGCTGTCTGAGTGCTGTATCTGTTAGCCCTTAACCCTTCTCTTTCTAAACATGACATGCCCTGTCTTAGCAAACAATGTAGATCCAGATAAATTGGTTTCATGCCCTGTCTTAGCAAACAGTGCTGATCCAGATCAGTTGGCTTCTGAAGAAGCCAGCTGATCTGGATCTGCACTGTTTGTCTTTAAATAGGTGAATTTCTATCAAAAACCCAGATCAAGTAATCTGATTGGCTGAAAATTAGAACTGGGAGTGGTATCTTAATTTATTCAGCAGGACAAAGGTTAATGCTTAGCACTCTGAGCTACTTGACTCTGGGTTACATTTTCAGCAGATTGATGGATTGTGTTGGGGTTTAACGGCATGTCAGCCCTTGTGGTCATTTTGTGTCCTTTCCCAGAGAAAGAGAGAAAAGAGATAGAAGAGACAGTAGAGGAAATGAAAGAGAGGGACAGGGAAGAAAGAGGAACAGGAATTAAAGTGAAAAAAACAGAGGAAATAAAAAAAATTCCCCCTCTGCCCTTACCTGCTACAAGGATAGCAGGCATTGCCCAACTGTAGCCAATATCAGTTGGAAGCCCTGGTGATGCAAGATACATGACCAAATATTTTCAGCAGACAACATACTGAAATATGTTTCCAATTTTCCCGGAAAACTAGATTTGACATTTCATGCAAATTGTCTCCATTGGAGACAATTTGCATGAAATGTCAAATCCTGTTTTCTGGGAAAAATAATAAAAAATATCAATTTGTCATCTGCTGAATTAGCTCAGAGAGTGTTAAAGGTTAAAGCACTGATCATAACTGCAGCAGACAACTTTTAAATTGCTTTTGTTTTGTATGAAAATAAGACTTGACATCTCCTAAGACTTGACATTTCCTACGAATTGTCTGCCTAGCTAAGCTCTATAAACAAGATGCAAACAAATGCAGAAAAAGAGATATGTGTGGCGTGAAGTCATGGATCAGCCTATGCAATCTCATGGCCCGATCACACAGGTCAATCTGAGATTGCGTCGATCATCAGATAACTATGATATATTAAATTGAATAATCTTGCAAACATAGAAATCACTGTTCATCTACGCATTAGTGCTGCCTGGTCCTAGACTAACCTGGTCATCAAATAACTTCAACATTTAATTGATATTATGTGGGAATCAGTAAGGAATCTTGTCAGAGATGACCATCTCCTCTCCCAAAACTCACCGTTACCTGCACTCATCATGCCCAGCAACTAATAAACTGCCTTCCATGAGTGACAAAGACCTCAATGCTCGATAAGACAGGATGCAAACAAATACAGAAACCCTATGTTTGGAAAAGTCCTGGATCAGCCAATGCCATCGCATGATCAGATCGCACAGGTCTTGCATAAAAATGAGCGGTTTTGGATTGTTAATGAGTAAAATCCATTAAATTTTGCCAGAGTTTCATAATGGCTCTTTTCAATGTATAAGAAATGGTTTTTGTCCTCTAGTTTCCTTTACTATACAGAATAACTGGATGAAACTGCACAGGTATGTAGATGACCTAAGACTACATATTAGAGTCAAGGGCAGTTTCTATATTTGTTCCAGTTCTTCAGTTATCAACTCTTGATATATCTGAAAAATAGACTGTGACATATGGTTTGTCTATGAAATGAAATACATTTGGATGGAGTTTTCCTGTATAAGAAGACTTAGGTCATTTTGGCCAAGGATTGCTAGTCTAGCTATTCGGTATCTTGAGTTATCTACCCTTGATGTAGCTGAAAATGGAGTTTTGGCTGATAGTTCCTTTACGTTTTTGGGCCGTGCCAAGCAAAAAGGCGTCTTCAAACATAATTATGCACAGATTCAGATTCATCCTGCACATAAGTAAAGTACAGTGTAGCTCCAATACATCGCTGTCCGTTATTTCGCGAAATCCAGTATATCGCGAATAGGCCATGGCTCCCAAATTTTCCATAAGCAAAAAAAAAAAAAAAAAAAGTTTAAAAACAAAATGTTTGTTGTTTTATTTAACTTCAGAAAAAAAAAAAAAAAAAAAAAAAACGCGTTCCGCCTCCGGTAATTGATTTTTCGCGCCTGTCCCGACGCTAAGTCGCGCGTCAGGTATTATATGATGAACAATCCACTTAGTGTCAATCAGCGCACACGTTGATTATAATTGGCAAACAATAAATTATATCGCCGTAATTGTCGTAATCATTATCATCATTTAATACATAGATCTACTCAATGCTCAATGAGTCAATGATGCCCACAAACTAATTTTGCTCAGCAGGGGAAAACGGTCCACCTCCTTTTCAACACCAGCAAATTTTACAAGACAGTAGTCTTACGATGTTTCTGTCCAACATACACAGATCGTAGTCCACTTATTTTACACTTCTGTAGATATAGATATTTCAGAAGAAAATAACTGCGTCAAAAAAACAAAAACAAACAATAAAAAAAATAAATAAAAAGAAATTAACTTTTTTTTTTTTTGCACCCGCAATATAAGCCAAGGGAAGCAACTCAAGTTATCTTAGCACAATTGAGTAACTTCCCTTCGCCAGAGTATCCAAAATGGCGTCCTAAATTGTCAATCCGATGATTTCTTGTTTTCAAACGTAGTTTATCAGCTGGTTTCGATTGGAATTACTTGTTAGACATAGCGCACCATTGTAAATTATTCCATTGAGCAATTCTAATCCAATTTTAATTAGGAAATATGGTGACAACATAACTGAATGCCATTTTTCCGTGATGTCTCAGCAAACTACCACAGGGACAAACAGAGCGAGTGTTATGCACGCCGTTATACATGCATGGTACATGTCGGGACTTATATCGCGCTCCGACCACATCGCAGTTTCAGGGTTATGGACCCGCAATACCGCGATATATTGGAGCTACACTGTATTATGTGGGCATTTGCTCTCCATTCAAACATGCTGTAGTATCCAATGTTTCTGTTAGTGTACAGCAAAGGCCCTGATCAGACTGCACGAATGCGCAGGCTGATCTGGGCCTTCGCTGTTCGCATATATCCGAACACATTTTCACATGGCAGGCCCATTTATGGTATTGGGCTGAAACTTCATAGATATAGGGCAGAAAAATGTTACATACTTGTTGCCCACAGTAGCAGGGTATCATGCAGTGTCTGCAATGCTCTTATTGTCTACCCCCATGGGTGTAGACAATCTTAGAGTTTGATATTGCCCCCAAAGCACTTTATGAAAGGTCATGGTCCAATGCAATTTTGCATGGACTGCTCAGTTATGTAACCAAGTATTAGCTTTCACAAAAAGCTTGGTCTAGACTTAGCACACATTATGTGCTAAGCATAGACCAAGCTTATTTGTGAAATCTATTATTTGTTGAAATATAAGGGGACTAAATACTCATGTTATATTTTTTGCCATTTCTGTTAAGGTAGACAGTTTTGTGAATTCCTGTTTGCTTTACTGTATAACAAACCCCTTTCTGAAAAGAAATTTACTCCAAAAGGAAAGAATTTGCTCCCAAGGGAGCAAAAGCACTTTTTAAAGAGATGCCTCCCCTGCAAGTGTATCCATTCCCTTAAAAGCTTTCTTATCTGATCCCGTGAAAAGCCTACTGTTCCAGGCAAAAATTGTAAATTTAGTATACTGGGTAAAAAATTTCAGGAGAGGACATTTTGAAATATTTTTCTTAAATTTTCTGAGAAAATATGATTAGATGCATCATGCAAATTGTCCCTTTAATGTCAAATCCAATTTTCTGGGAAAAATAAGAGAAAAATATTGTCAGTTTGTTGTCTGCTGAATGAGTACAGAGCATGTTACTTCTTAGAGAGCATTGTTGTTGCTTACACACCAAATTTTCCATTACGAAAACATGCCTATTCAAATATATAGAAAATTTCATCCCCAAAAACTAAAAATTTTCAGATAAAAATCTGTGATATTTTTCTCATTTCTACTTAAAACATAGATTATGGGTACGAGTACCCACAATCTATGTTTTTGAGCAAAAATAAGAAAAATAATATATACCCCTGTAAACCCCATTTTTACTATATAAAAGTGGGGTTTAAGGGGGTCAAAATTATATAGGCATGTTTTCGTGATGTTATTGAACATTTCAGTCATTTGGTACTGGCTGAACGACATCTTTGTTCCAATGCTTTGCATGCTGGGTAAAATTGTCAGCAGATAACGTATTGAAATATTTTTTCTTATTCTTCCAAGAAAACATGTTTTGACAGTTCATGTAAATTGTCTCCATAAGAGACAATTTGCATAAAATGTCAAATCTTATTTTCTGGGAAAAAAAATAAGAAAAATATCATGAAGTTGTCATCTGCTTTATTTGCCCAGAGTGTAGTAAGTTTAATGTCTTGTTTAACATCATGCAGCACCTTATTGTCTTGTTTCAAATTGTAACTTCCTGCATAAAAGTTGACCTGTGACCCTCTAAATTTAAATACCATATTTATACAAAGTTTTCTGACAGCTCCTTACCGTGCTTATCCTAAAATTGAAACAAATCCATTTTATCAGAGGATAAGAGGAAATACAGAATGAACAACCAAACAACAGGCTTTTTTATCGTTGTGTGTTTATTCGTCGACCGGTTTCGGTCTACCAAGACCTTTTTCAAGACAAAGCATAATAGTGAAAAGTTTCCTGAAGTATTAAAAAACGGATAAATTAGATCACGTGACATGTATTGTTCTAAAAATAAAGACACTCTGTGACGTCTTATGCATTGACAACGAAAGTAGGAAAGTACTAATAAATGTGGAAGATTTTAGATTGTAAATGGATTGTTTCTAAAGGAGCTATAATGTAGATAGAGGTGGGAGTCTGTGGGTTTCGTGTATACGTCTGTGCTGATGTACCCGTTCTCATCTTTGGATACCTTGACATCTAAAAAGTTTACTGTTGTCTCGCTGATGTCCGCTGTAAACTTGATCGTTTCGTGGAAAGCGTTTAAGGCGTCTAAAAAGAAGCACAGCTCCTCACGTGAGTGTTGCCATATCATAAAGATGTCATCGATATATCTCCACCATACAATCCATTTTATGATCTTTTTATGTGCCCATCTGGGTGGATGGCAAACGGTACTGTTCTTGAAGACGTTATATTGGAGATGTAGCCATTCACAAAATGTTTGTTTCATTTCAGGAGACAAGAAAAGTGAGGATTAGTGATAACTCCACAGCAGTTGTGAAACCTGCTTACACTTGGCACTTTACAGTTACTTAGTAAGTAATCTTGATTTTCTACAGCCCCACTGCACAGTCTGTATACACTTGACACTTTACAGTTAGTAACTAACTCCATTGCAAAGTCTATATACACTTGACACTTTACCATTAGTTGGTAAGCAATCTTGACACTTTACAGTTAGTTACTTAGTAACTAATTTAAATGCACAGCTTGTATACACTTGACACTTTACAGTTAGTTACTTAGTAACTGACTTTGTTGCACAATCTGTATACACTTGACACTTTACAGTTAGTTACTTAGTAACTGACTTCATTGCACAATCTGTATACACTTGACACTTTACAGTTAGTTACTTAGTAACTGACTTCTTTGCACAATGTGTATACACTTGACACTTTACAGTTAGTTATTTAGTAACTGACTTCGTTGCACAATCTCTGTACACTTGACACTTTACAGTTAGTTACTTAGTAACTGACTTTGCTGCACAATCTGTATACATTTGACACTTTTACAGTTAGTTACTTAGTAGCTGACTTCATTGCATAGTCTGTACACTTTACAGTTAGGAAGTGGTCAGTTGCACAACCCATTTACACTTGGCACTTTACAGTTACTTTAGTACTTTGGAGATGATCTTGATTTTCTACAGATATTACACAGTCTGTATACATTTTAAGTGGACAATTGCACAAGCTACTTACATTTAACACTTTACAGTTACTTAGTAAGTGGCCAATTACACAACCTACTTTAACACTTGTCACATTACCATTACTTAGTAAGTAATCTACAGAATCTGTTGTACAGTCTGTATACACTTGACACATTACAGTAACTTAATAAGTGGTAAACTGTACAACCTATTTACACTTGGCCATGATCTCTTAGATGGAATTTAAGGGGAATTGGTACATTTTCAAGGGATACAACTCAGTCAGCGAAAAAATGGCAGCAAAATCTATCCTTTGTGCCCATTAGTTATCCTACCATTCATCATAATTCCCAAAATCTGATACAAATTTGGAGAATCCTTAGAAATTATTGTCATGTCGATTTTGTCATTGCATACACAGTCCAGCATTCTAGATAAGGAACTTTTTGAGCAAAAATGTTGATATTTTCTTATTTTCTCCACAAAAAAACATACATTGTGGTACTCATTAGAAGTGTTTCACTGAGTACCCACAATATCCATTATTATGGAGAAATACGAAACATATTTATCTGGATACCTCTCTGGGTCCAGTTGTTCAAAACTAATTACGAAAACATCTATTCAAATACATTGAAAATTTTACATCCAAAAAAGGACAATTTTCAGATAAAAAATCCTGATATTTTTCATATTTATGTTTAAAACATAGATTGTGGGTACTTGTTAGAACTGCCTCAGCTAGGCGGTTCTAATGAATACCCATAATCAATGTTTTTAGCAAAATGAAAAAATAATGTATACCCCTGTAAACCCCAGTTTTACAATATAAAAGGGGGGCTTAAGGGGGTCAAAATTATATAGGTGTGTTTTCGTGATGTTAATGAAGTTGTTAGCAAACTTATTAGCATTAAAATATCTATCTTGAAATATGGCAAATACATTGATATTTTTTGCTGAAAAAAAAAATGTGAGAAGCTTCTGCTTTCCACCAGAACCACAAATATTTATGGTCATTGTATGGATGTTTGTGGTATTGACGTGGTCACAAAAATCAGACATGTGACATATATCAGATTTCTCAATTTCATCTGCCAATTTAATTTTATTGAATATCAGGAATTTACAAGAAAGAAAGATGTAAAAAGAGAAATACTTTAAAAGCACATCACAAGAACTTCATTCCTCCCATATCTTCCCGACCAAAATTCTGAACTAATGAAACATTTCTGTTATAGATGTATTTTCAAAAAGCTCTTAAAAAGTTAATTGGTTGCTTAAACTGACCACTGAAAACGGACTGAGCCTAACTTTGTGCAAGCACATTAGAGAGGTTCCAAAGTTGAACAACATGAATTTTAACATGCTGACTATAAATAAAAGCAGACAACATTGATTTTTTTTTCATATTTTTCACAGAAAATAAGACTTTAAACTGTCTGAATGAAATGTCAAGTGTAATTTTCTGTGAAAATTAAGAAAATACTTTAGGGTAAACACTGTAGAACTGTTTGTTTCAGTCATCCTTTTCACATTCTTCATGACTGCTGTAATTACCCTAAATATTCAAACTCTAATTCCAGAATTACATTTAACACTGAACAAACTACCCCATACTAAATATATTGAAAGAGTCCAATTTCAAGTTAAGTTTGCAGGCAATGTGATTTAGTTATTCCTTGAGGAAAGTGGCTAAACTATTTGCAAACAGTGGAGACCCTGATCAGATGCTGCATTTTGCAGCATCTGATCTGGGTCTACACAGTTTGCCAATTACTGTTTTGGGATCTCCAGACTAAAATGGGTTAACCATAAGTTGAAAGAGGAAACACTGATGTGTAAAAAGTTTTGGTTGGAATGGCAAACAGTGTGGACCCTATCAAACTGTCCTAAGGGAGCATTTTAACACTTAGCACTTCGGGAAATATTTTCAACAGATGACATTTTGAAATATTTTTCTTATTTTTCCCACAAAACAGGATTTGACATTTCATGCAAATTGTCTCCATTGGAGACAATTTGCTTGAAATGTCAAAACCTGTTTTCTGGGAAAAGTAAGAAAAATATCATTGATTTGCCACCTGCTGAATTAGCCTAAGGAGTGGTAAACGTTATTGTGAGTCCACAATGTTTTCATGCCTGTCCTAATGCTTTGGGTTAATATGGTATACACATTTTATAGTGTGTCCACATGTCTGTTTTATGTTCTAACTCATGATCAGTAAATGTCAGGGTTTATTATCATAGCATTTTACTTGCTTGGTTCTAGATAAGAGGGGTAAGTACCTTTATCGCCTAAGTTGTTAGACAGACAGGCCAGAGAACAATGTAGACCCAGATCAGATGCCACAGATTGCAGCATTTGATCAGGAACTGCATTGTTTATCACTCATCCAGCTGTGTTTCACACACATATAAAATCGGTAATAAAACGGGGGGGGGGTATTGTAAATTTTGGCAAATTATGGTTAGAAATTAAGGTTTCCAAATATTTTGGGGTAAATACAATGTTTTTCTTATTTGTTCATCCAAAATATGTTGTTGATATGCATTAGAAGCACCTCTGCTCTCCACATTAACCTGTATTGTGGATACTCATTTCAAGGATCTTGCCAAGGTGCTTCTAATGAGTACTACCACAACATACGCTTTTGCTGAGGAATAAGAAAAATGCAAATCGTTTTTTATTAAAATGTGTACCTTATCTGGAGCTATGACGGGTTATATCAGAACCTGACCATAAAGGTAGTAAAATCAAACATTAAATCAAAAGGTAGATGTGGACCTTATCAACCATCAAGGTAACACTTCCCTCACGTCTGTTATTAATGGTGATATAATTGACCATTTGAGTCACAACTTGAGAAAACGTACCTCCGGGTATGTGTGCTCAGTGAAGATTCAGATCAGACTGCGCATTTGCGCAGTCTGATCAGACTCTTCGCTGGCTGCATTTGCAAAGTTTCCTCTTGCGGAAAATGAAGGCTCTGATCAGACTGCGCAGATGCACATGTTGATTTGAGTCTTAACTGGGCACGCATGTCAGAAAGTATGTTTTCTCTCTTGTGGCTGGTTTGATTGATACTTCAGGTAAGATCTTACCTGGTATTGCACAGTAAAGAGTGGACATCAAAGGAAATTATGGAATAGACTTTACAACTTAATTTTGAATGACTTCTTGAATTTTCGCATTGAATTTTAGATGAACATGATGGATATAATCATTGCTAAAAATGGTAATTATTTCATTTCTGTTCTCATAGGGCCAGCTAAAAGGCATAACCAAGGGGGTATTGAGTGAATATTTTTCTTGTTTTCTCAATATAATACATGTTGTGGGTACTCATAAGAAGAATCGCAACCAAAAAGTATTGGCAAGGGGCTTCTAATGAGTACCCACAACATATGTTATCGTAGAGGAATGGGAAAAGTATCAGTACCTTTCAGCTGAAAAGAAAAAATACCTTAACTCATCACGAAAACACACCTATATAATTTTGACTCCCTTAAACCACACTTTTATATTGTAAAACTGGGGTTTACAAAGGTATACATTATTTTTTCTTATTTCTGCTCAAAAACACAGATTGTGGGTACCTATTAGAACTGCCTCAGTGAGGCGGTTCTAACGAGTATCCACAATTTATGTTTTGAACAGATATATGAAAAAATATCAGAACTTTTTATCTGAAGATTTTCCTTTTTTTGGTTGTAAAATTTTCAATATATTTGAATAGGCGTGTTTTCGTAATGTGTAGTATAGTTATGCATTCTTGTTTGCCGGCCCTGGTGGCTCAGTTGGATGCATGTCCAGATCAGGCGGTTGCGGGTTCGACCCTGGCCAGGTTGGCAACATTCTTTCGTGAGATTGATCATGAAATATTTTCTAAGTCATTCTCTCCCTTCTGCTGTTTCAAGAAAAGCAGTTTTTAGTTTCTGGTGAAAGAATGTGCACAATACTGGTTAACGGCTTAGAGGACTAAGCCTGCCCGTGAAAGTGTGGTTAGGCAAACTGACAGTGCTCAACATGACCCCAATGGGTTGACTGGGCCATAAAACCTCAACATAAATAAATGTCTTCTTGTTGCTTCAGATAAATGTATAAACTTTGTCTTCAAACAGTTTTTTGTGGAATTTATGCACAAGAATGTCTTGACCCTATAGACAATACAGTAACAAAGGAATTTGAGCAAAATTAGATGATTGATGGTGATTTGTGTACTGCCTATAGATGATGCTAAAAAGTGAGATGGTTTAGCTTAACCCTTGATACACTTATTTTCAAAATTAACCCTAGTCCTGCTGAACCTGGATATGTCCTGCCTTTGCAAACAATGTAGATCCAGATCAGTTGGCTTCTTCTGTTCTTCAGAAGCCAACTGATCTGGATCTGCACTGTTTGCCATTAAGTATGCGAATTTATATCAACAGTCTGGATCAAGTAATCTGATTGGCTGAAAATTAGAAATAGGCATGGCATCTTAATTTATTCAGCAGGACAAGGGTTAACAAGGGTGGTATAGGGTGGTAGTATGTATGGGCCTGCTATATTTGCAACAAGTGGGGGCATATTGTTATTCCTTCTATTTCAACATTGTCATTGGCTTTTTCCTAGACTGGCTCAATTCTCTAATGACTAAATATTAATTCTTATCACCCTGTTCGATAGTCCACTAGAACAATACCAAAATAATATCATTACTATAAAGGCCAATCACTAGGAAAAAAAAGAAAAATATTTCAAAATGTCGTCTGCTGAAATTTTTACTCTGCATTCTAAGACTTAAATGGAAAATTTAACAAATGTTGTCTGCTGCAGTTGTGATTAGCTTTTTAAGGGTTGAATGAAAAACAAAAAACAAAAAGAAGATTAAATGGACCATCAATTACCATCTTCTGGCTAAATTGAAATTTGCAGTCACTGTCAGTAACAGCTGACCTCTTTTGAGAGGTACAGAGATCCCGATAAGGGGTATCAGGTGAATAATTTTTTTCTTATTTCTTCACAAAAACATATGTTCTGGGTACTTATTAGAAGTGCCTCATTGAGGCACTTTTAATGAGTACCCACAACATATGTTTCAGTGCATAATTAAGAAAATATTAATACTTTTTGGTTGAAAAAAAGTGCCTTATCAGGAGGTTTGGATGTATGGATGTATATCATATTTACACTGGGGGTAAATATAAATGATATTTTACTAGATTGGTATTTCAGAGGACTGTCACCACCAGTAATTGGGCTTTGTCATGATGGTAACCTATGTAGTGTTATGTAGGAATTTGGTTTAGCACAAAAATGTGAGCTGATATAAATTATGAGAATCTGGATTTATATGTAACTTCTAAATTTGGTAAGATTGTTAAATACTTGCACTTATTTATGTATTTTTTTTTTTTTTATTTATTTATTTATTTATTTATTTATTTTTTTTTTTTTTTTTGTTTCTTTAAATATTTAGCCTTTAATGCCGCCCACTGGATAAATTCATGAGACAAATTGAGTTTTATTTGCAGTTTGCCTTAAGTCTTTTTTATACCCCTGCAAACTGTAGGGTGGTGGATACTGTTTGCACATTGTCCTTTTGTCCATCCATTGGTTAGGTTTTGGTCCTACATGGGGTATCTAATAAGCACTGCTTATTGACAATTTCTTGTTTCTGAATGTTTAGCATGCTGGGTAAAAATTTCAGCTTAGGTCATTTTCTCATATTTTCCAGAAAGTAGGATTTGAAATTTCATGCAACTTGTCACTAAAAGGGTCAATTTGCATTAAATGGGCACCTGTTTTCTGAGTTATGTAAGAAATATGTTTCAAAATGTTGTCTGCTGAAATTTTTACCCAACATGCTAAGTATTTAGAGAGACCCTGATATCAACTTCCCTACTCATTTACGGTATCAACAGATTTAGAAGTTTGGTCAGTGTCTTTGCATTCATCAGGGATCATTTGTACACTAATTAACAGTCTGATTAACATATATATTGGGGGTGGTGGGGTGGTGCGAAGGTGCTGTGTATCTTACATCACTGGGGCGTCCAACTGATATTGGCTTACAGTTGGGCAAGGCCTGCTATCCTTGTAGTGGGTAAGGGTAGAGGGGGAATGTTTTTATTTCTTCTGTTTCTTCACTTTCATTCCTGTTCCTCTTTCTTCCCTGTCCCTCTCTTTCATCTCCTCTACTCTCTCTTCTATCTCTTTTCTCCCTTTCTCTGGGAGACAACACAAAATGACTCTCAAGGGTTGACGTTTCGTTAAACCCCAACACAATAAACAATTAACATATAACTAGCTGCCGACTGGACAGCCAATGAATGTGAACAGAAAAAGGTGTAATAATTAGACTTAAATTTAGTGTCTGACACACTAATGTGGCAAAGGGAAGTAACACATTTTGCAAGGGATTGCCTCCCTTTCAAAATTGGGTCCCTTAAATATTGCCTTGCTTTGCAAAATTGGTTATTTTCCAACAAAGATTTTTTCATGTGATTCTTGTTTGAAAAATTTACTGTACCTTAAATACTTGGACAGATTAACTCCTATCACACAGTTGCAAAATTATATGTATCATTTTGTAAATACCTGGCAGTTATATAGTAAGCTGAATCTCTGCCGTGGTCAAGGTTATCATTTGGAATAGCTAAAACTTGTGAGTAAAGGTCAAGGTCACAGAACCCATTTTCACTGAGAATGTCGTTTTGTTTGATGTTGAGCTGAGTATTGCTGGTAGCCCTGACGAGCTGCATCTGTAGTAGTTATGCTTATCACACATCATATACAGGAATTATACCGAATCAAGCTTGCATCAGCATTCCCACTCACATTTTGATTTAGGGGTACATGTACCCCTTGGGTTTAGCATTTGAGGGTACAGATCACTTTTTGAGGGTACACATATTTTGGGGTAATTAAATGCATTGTTAAGCACTGGGGAGACTTTATGTCATTGTAGTCAGTTTTAGGTACTTTGTCTTAGTATTTTAAATAAAAGGAAAACTGTGCTTCAATCATATCGACGTCACTTTTCCAAAACATATTCTTCAGTCAAAAGAACCTAATACTAACAGCCAAGTTCAAGTACTATTAAAGCTTCCTAGATATACAATGTTTGAAAATAGGTAAAACAGGTTCTGTCCAGAATGTTGTTCCTTTCATTCAGTGTGAGCCGGACATACTGATTTTATAGAAAATCGCTATTGCAAAATGGCATGAAAGATTGGAAATTCTATGAAAGAGTGTATGACATTTTCCTGGGAGTTCTGAGCGCTTTTAATATCCATAACAGTGTTTATTGACTGAATAATTAAACATTTTCGGGAAATTAGGATGTCGCGAAAACTTATGACATGTAGATTTTACAGCAATAAGTACATGTTTTTGTTGATAACAGTCATTAAAAACTTGGCTAAAGTAGTCATGCAGCGGTACAACTATCCTAAATTAATCTAAATGAAACAAAATATTTCTTTTGCATGCAGTAATTACCGATCTAATTGGCAACTTTTGTATACACTTGAGCGAACCGAGCCGCATCGAAACTTGGAGAAAAAGAGGTGTCCACTGAACCGAGATACAATGTAATGGTCGTCAGTGATTGGATAATGCAAAAAAGATCATACACAATGAACAATAATCTTATCCCTCTCGGTAAGAATATAAATACATTCCAGGATTTCCGTCCGTTTAAATGCACTGGTCGAACGCATTCGTTATTGTCCGCCAGCAACCGCAGTGTTTCGATGCTTTATTAATATTTAAAAGGATATGCTATTGAGCGAAAACTGACTCAGTAGGACGTACGCATGTTGCAATTTATACGTGCACCAAATTTTTGGTACGTTTATGTACGTAGATACCAACAGATCTGTACACTCATGGCAGATTCTCTACGTGAATTACGTACTGCAGTACGTGAATGGGAATGCTGTTGCATCTGATAATGAATAGAATAGAATAGAATGTTTTATTATCGAATTATGGCTTCTTTTACAACGAATGAGACTGTTCGCTTCCATACCAATTTCACCCTCAAATAAAATTGTGCTTCAGCAAGTATGAGAATTCATCAAGACATTAAAAGAGCAGCTTACAAAGGATTGGTGCATCCAGTAATGTAGTAAGGCAGTTAGGTTTGGGACCCCAAGGTGTGGTCAAGAAATACTGGAAAGTGTGCAAAAGTGCACAGCGAGATTTTTAACAGGAAATTACAATTATTGTTAAAGAAGCAGCTTCATCACCCTCAAATTAAATGATTCTTTTGCAAGTACAAGAATTCATAAAATTTCTTTATTGAAAGATTTGAAAAAATGATAAAGACTCTGTCAGAAAAGGTGGTTAAATACCATTTTAATGAGACCTTTAGATGGGTTCTTATTATTTCGCACATCATTCGGCCTGACTAAACGCTGAAAAAAACTTTTTTTGGTGGGTTCACTATATGTACTGGTACCAAATAGCCAGAATATTCAGTAAAAGGTCTTATATCAAATGTGCAGAATACTTTGACTTGCATATTCATTGCAAATATCAGCTAGTAAGATATACCTCTGCACATGCAGGGCATAAAATAAATCACATGTGAGTGAATAGTTACAGACAGATCAGATATCATCACTGTTCTCGTTGTGTACACCAACCTTAGATTCATCTACATATGTAGTATCAGCCTCAGAAACTGCTCGTTTTTCAAGGTTGGTACTGGGTTTTGACGTACTTAAACATTATATTTAGCAGTGTGTTAATTTCTCCAGAAGCACACCATATCTTTTCATTATGCAAGACAGTCATGGACTACTAGTACATTATTTAACACCATTAAGTTACTTGACTGCACTTGAAATTACCAAAAACATGTCGATGGGCCATAAAACTCCAATTAATACAATCAAAACAAAAATCCTGTTTCTTCAATAGTCATCAGCCATGCATTACGAAAACACGCCTATTTAAATATATACAAAATTTCACCTCCAAAAACTGAAAATTTTCAGATAAAAAACTCTGATATTTTTCATATTTCTGCTCAAAACATAGATTGTGGGTACTCGTTAGAACTCCCTCATGGAGGCAGTTCTAATGAGTACCAACAATCTATGTTTATGAGCAAAATAAGAAAAAATAATGGTTACTCCTGTAAACCCTCGTTTTACTATATAAAAGTGGGGTTTAAGGGGTCAATATTATATAGGCATGTTTTCGTGATGGTATACCTTTTTATCACAAGGCAACTGAAAGTCTAAAGAGCTAAATTCAGCTTTTTTCTTCTTGTTTACTCAGATGGGCCATGGTGGCCATTGAGCCTCTGATTATTGATATTTTCACAGATTTTGAGAAGTATTTTTACTGGCATTCCATTATCAAATCTGCTAATACTAGCCCAGGACTCCCCTATCTAATGATCTGTTATAGTCAAAATGTTTGAAAACTCACTGCGGATAAAAGTAACTGTCAAGAAACAAAGCCCATGGCACCTATTACTTGTGTAAACATCAGTGGTAAATTTGACAGTTTGGAGCCAAAACATAAAAAATAACTTGAGTCCTTTAGGTTTGTCCAATGAATCTAAATACATTTGCTATCATCTGCAGCAAAGGATACATGCAATTGGTGAAGCCAAACTACTGGCAAGCTTTTTGAAAAAGCTAATACTTGTAATGCACGCAGATCCTTTGTAGTATTATAAATGCTATGTAATTTATTTCCAAAACAGAAACTTATAAAAAATAGAATGCTATTTGCTCCAATTGTGCTTAGCACTTTAAGGGTTAATGATACGCCAGCCTCATCTTTTTGACTTTATAGCTGTGTCCATCATTTGCAGTTGAACAAGCTTAGATGACCTTTAGATGATGAGTCAACATCAACCATGTCAAGGTTGTGCACTTTTTCATGATCATGTGTAGTTTGTGACAATAGTGTTAATTTTCTGCATTTGAGATTTAGTATCATTTGCTTAAAATATTCTGACATTATATTCTAGGGCAAACTGTGTCAACCCTTGGCAAAATGTTTATTTTTATTTATTTTTTTCTCTGAAAACAAAACAAAACAAAATAAAAATAATTGACATTTCATGGACATTGTGTCAGTTCTTTAATGCTTAGCACTCTGGGTAGAATTCATAGCAGACAGAATAATAAAATATTTTCCTGTTTTTACCAGAAAACAGGTTTTGACATTTCATGCAAATTGTCTTCACCTGGAGACAATTTGCATGAAATGTCAAAATTTGTTTTCTGAGAAAAATAAGAAAAATTATCACCAATTTGTCATCTGCCAAGATTAGCCCAGAGAGTGGTAAAGGTTAACTAACTAAAGTTTTAAGCCTACATAATACACTACAACCTCTTTATAACACGGTTTGTTATAACACGGTTCAAAGATGGATCCCAAAAATGTACAGATTATATTGAAAAATGACCATAAATGGTCATTTTTCAATACAATCTATATATTTTTGTTTGGATATAACACGTTGTTTAACTTACAAGGTTTATCCTATGGACCCCAACAACAGTGTTAATATGAAATAGGTGCAACCTAATGAGCAACCAACCAATTTGTGACTTTCCAAAAATAAAGTAATAAATAAATAAAAATGGACTTTTAAGTTTCAACAATTTGCGGGGTGGTGGTGAGGGTGGATGCGGGTGCATCTTATTTACAAGTATTCCTCAACAGGTTTTTTAAATTCAATAATACAGAAGCATGCATTTTTTTAGTGATTTAAGACTGTATTAAAAGGCGGGAAAAGGCATTTTCATCCAAGTACAATGAATAAGTTCCCACTGAGTGACCTCAGTATAAGTTTAGGGGGTGACTACTTCCAGTTCCAGCATAATTTCTCACAACATTCACCAATACTAAACTGAGCCAAAGCATGACAAAATCTATGGCAACCTGTTTGTGGTTTTGTCCATTTAATTTAGATACCTGCATTTCAAATACAGATATACCTGCTAATAAACACAGATATCTTTATTTCATTGTTATTACAAATATCTCTAATTAAAATGCAGCTATATGTAATTGAATTGAGATACCTCTTACTGAAATGCAGATATCTGTACTTGAGAAATACAGATATCTCTATTTTCAATCATAACATAGAAATCTGCATTTGTATTAGAGACATCTGCATTTAAAAATACAGATATCTTCATTTCAATGAGAGATACATCTTGTGTAGCTGAAATTCAGATATCTTCATTTAAAATACAGACATCGCTAATGCCATTACGAAAACACGCCTATTCAAATATATAGAAAATTCTATCTCCAAAAACTTAAAATCTTCAGATAAAAGTCTTTGATATTTTTCATATTTCTGCTCAAAACATAGATTGTTGGCACTCGTTAGAACCGCCTCGCGAATATGCACAATCTATGGTTTTAAGCAAAAATAATGTTTACCCTGGTATACCCCAGTTTTACTATATGAAACTGGGGTTTAAGTGGGTCAAAATTATATAGGCATGTTTTTCTGATGCAAATGCAGATACCTGTATTTGAAATGCAGATATCTTTATATTTCTAAATTAAATACATATATCTGCATTTCAAGTACAGATATCTGCATGATATCATTATTTATGGTTGAAAAAGATATCCTTATTTACTCTTACGCGTATTTTCACATGCACTGTTCCACTGGTTACAATATGTTGGGAAGCACATTTCCCGCCTCTGCAGACCACAAAAAAACTAATTAAAGATGCTCAAGATTTCAAACCATTATGTCTTTACAGTCAAATCCATTGCTCCTTTAAGAGGAGCACAAAAAAAAGAGAGAATGTGTAAAAATATATTATAGGAATCTATCATGGGTGTGAGGGGTAGACAGAAAAATTCAGGCTTGCCGAGTGATGCAAGACTATGATCTCGAGGGACGGATATTTCGATCTACCTGTCACGCACGAAAGATTCTTTTTCTTGCATACTTTGTATCGTATCTGAAGTCAAATCCCTTTGATTGTTGACATCTTCCATATTTTGATAACATTTCTGTGATGCTTAATGACAGCATTAACTTCAGTGATGTTAACCTTAACGATGGTGTACCTCTTGATTCCTATACAACCAGTGCACATCAAAAGCGCGAGAAATCTCAATTTTTATCTTACCCTGGATAACTTTTCATTTTCCGTATGTTTCTATAATCATGCGATTTTTCAGTACATGTATTTAAGAGAACCAGTTTTTGGACAGTTCTATCACATAAATTCAGGCTTTCTAGGCAGGTATACATGATACATTCTGGGTTGCAGAATGAAGGTCCACAAGTAATTATTTAGATAACCGAATGTATGGTTCTTTAACCTGCACATGGGTACTTGATTTTTCATGCAGAAGCCAGAGAGGGCCCCAGCAAAGACTGCACAGTTATTATGTCATCCCTGCAAATCACAAAGGAAAGCGTGTTCGGATTCCATTTATTATTGTTTTTTTTTTCTCTCGCCAATGGCCGAGATTGAACGTACCTCCAGCACTTGAGGCTATTGGACTCACCACTGAGCTACCTGCTGTTGTCCGAGTTTAAGGGAAGCCTAGTAGGCTGCAAGGGACTATTAATTATGTTGAAAATAAAAGTTGAAAATAATCAGGTTCAATAGAGAACTTTGCATTTAAAATTACAATTATCTGTAGTTTCTATAAATAAAGATTTCTGTATTTGAAATACAGATATCTGTATTAGAAATACAGGCATCTCTATTTGAACGGCAGATATATTTTATTTGAATAATAATCATAGATATCCGTATTTCAATTAGAGATAGTTGTATTTCAAATAAAGATATTTGTATTTCAAAAACAGTTACCCGAGTCTCTAAAATGTACTTATATCTTACTTAAATAGAAATATCTGCATTTCAAACGCAGACATCTATAATTAAAATGCAGATATCTATGATTCAAATTCAGACATGTCCATTAAAGAACCAAAAAGAGATATCTGCATTTCAAATACGTATAAATACTCTGTACTTGAAATACAGATATGTGCATTTAATGTAGGTAGCTGCATTTAAATGCAGACACCTTTATTTAAATGCAGATATCTGCATTTTAAATATAGATATCTGTATTAAATTGGTTTTAACCCAAACGTGCCACCATAAAAAACAATGAAATGACCTATAAAAAACACTTGTCCAAATGAATTTTAAACTAGTCACAAATTATGGCAATATGTGCAAACCAATCTGTCATTCTGCGAATACAGACAGTTCTTAAGTGATAGCATTATGCTGCATTGAAATAAAACTCATCTGTAGATGAGGGAAGCAGTTACTGACAGTTCCTGGATTCACATGCAAGGTTACTGTATCTCATTTACAATAGAAGTAATCTATAAGAGAATAAACTAATTCTTTGTAAATATGAATTTCAACAGTTAAGAATTAGATAAACTCCAGAATTATTATCATAAAATGCTTCTCTTTTCTACAGATTATTTTAGCAAGAGAAAGTGAACATTTTTTTTTTTCTTTTTTTTATTCCATAAAAGATTATAGGACTAGACTACTGATGGTGCCAAGTATAAGATAATAAGACATGACACATATATAATTCTTTTGTCATATGAAAGAACCGTTTATAGAAGTCTTTTCATTTCAGTTAGTGCCTTTTAACACACAGTAATAACTGAAGTAAATGAAACTGTTCAATGGTGATTCTTACAAGAATTATCAACAGAACAGTGCTTCCATCCACTGTCATTCTTTGAAACAAAAAAAAAAAAAAAAAAAAGAGAACAATAATGGTCTGTAGTGTTCACCTGAGCTTAACAGATTTACATACTTAATTTCGAAGTTTCACAAAACTAGACTGTTCAAGATTTTTCTATAAATTTTATTTTAAAAAGACACATGACGGTTCTAAACAAACAACCCCAGGCTTATAAATTGAACAATCTTGGTGCAAATCCACTAGACAAACTCAAACTCATCCAAGGTTTTATGACCGTCCTCATTACCTGCCAGTCTGATGAACAACTTGATAACTAGAAATTGTGTTTAAAAAAAGACACTATGCCCCCCAACCATATGCTTGCCTCTAAAGATAATACAAGATAAAAATGGCCCAATCTACACAGGGTCATAATTCCTTAAACGTTTTTAAAAGTTAATTAGGTCAACTTCTAATCACTACGAATCTATTCATCAAGTTATGAGGCGCTAGCTACAATAGTTTTTGAGATCTTTTGCTGGTAAGGGAAAATGTTTAAGAGATATTTTGCTGGCAAGGAAAAAATGTCCAAAGTTACAAAGGGCCATTACTCATGAAATATTTTTAGAATTTATTCAAAAGAATCAGGTTATCTACTCATCATTATCAATCAATTTAATAAGTTTCAATTCTCTAGCTCCAACAATTTTTTCAATATTCTGCTGACAAGGTAAAAATGTCCAAAATTACAAAGGACCATAACTCATGAAGTAATTTTTTAAAATTATTTCAAAAGTTAATCAGATCGTCTACTCATCACTACCAGTCTATTCATCAAGTTTCAAAGCTCTAGCTTCAATAGTTTTTGAGATACATGTAGTTTAATGAAGTCTCTATCAGCCAGACTATATTTTTGCCATATTACATCTCTGGGAGTCTGAAAGAGCAGGTAACTCAAGCAAGTGGTCTGATCTGGTTGAAAACTTCTGCAAGATTTATGTCCAGCTTCATTAATAGCAAATTTGATATAGATCTGATCATAAAACGAAGTCACTGTTGCACGCTGCTTGGACAACATTTTCACCACAATATGTGTATGGGACTTTTTGGTCGCTATAGCATCCAAGGTTTTCATTGGAATACCATGAAAAGTGAAGCTCCACCAAAGGCATGCTATAGATGAGAAATGATTTAGATCGGCCTGCAGACTGCAGATATAACTGATTAAAGGTACTGACGGATGACTGATGGATGAAGAATGGACTACCACCCTATAAGCTCCCCATGAGCCTTCAGTCCAGGTAAGCTAAAAAACAACAACAAAACAAAAAAAAAATCTGCAGTTCTACAAAGTTTCATCACTGGACTATCTCGTGTTATATTATTCAGGGCTCAAAATGTTTTCTTGAACTTACTCCTCCTGTAGGGCAAGTGGCCTCAAATTGTTACTTGCCCTTAAGCTGTACTCATCCTTAGTCTTATATTTGGTACTAAAAACAAACCTGTCCATAAAGTCATGGAATTTAGTTCACGTATTGAAGCGGGGTTTACTGTTGCTGTTTTGCTGCAGAATAGTAAACTCTAACAGACACCTTCAGAATTGAAATTTTAACTTGTCAGCAGATTTTGACATCTTTTTGTGACATTTTGGAGTGACTTTTAGAACTTTGTAATTATGCTAGGTAATCCAAATTTTTCACTATTTACCCTTACTGCGAAAAAACATACCTATCCTGTTGGGCAAACTGTTTGAATTTTTTTCACTTGCCCTTAAAGAACATCTACTCATAAATATGAGCTGACAAGTGCAAATATCAAGACCTAGTTATTACATGTAACAATGACACTTTCTGCAATGAAAAGATTTCATATAAACAGTTCTTTCATTTGACAAAAGAATGTCATAAGTTAGCTGTCTCACTTCAGTGAATATAGTTTTTACAATGGTAGTTCATCTACAATGTCTTTGAAGTAGGTCCATTAATATGTTGAAACCCTGCATCAGAGTTAAGCCAATGGCTTATTGAGCTCTTTCAGAGTGGCCACCCTCAGTCAGAATCAAAATTCCCCGACATTTCACTGACTTTTCCCTGACCCAATTCTATTTTTCCCTGACCAAAATGCTGAAAATTTAATGGGCTTTTTCTCATCTTGCAGAAAATAAATGATTCATTCTATTTTAACACATATAAATATACCGCCCTAATTGTTCAGTTAAAAAAAATAAAATATTGTCAAAATTTTGGGCATTCATTTTCTAGAATGAGCATTAATTTGTAGCAATGCGGAGTGAGCGAAAAAAAAAAATACAAGACTTTCAGTCACTCCAAATGGATAAAATACCTGCCACAGCCTAACAAGTTTGGGCCAAAATTAGGAATTTCCCTGACTTTCTTAATATTTAAAATTTCCCTGATCATTTCGCAAAATTCCCTGACTTTTCCCTGACCTTGGAAGAAAAAGTAAGATTTCCCTGACCAGTGGGCACCCTGTATTTGGATCGAACTCATCAGGTCCAGTCCAGTAGAAGCCAAGTTTATTAACATGCACAAAGACAGTTCTGCTCATTATTTGTAATTCTGTTCATTTTATCAATACAGTAATAATTATACTGCTGTTGGATTAACTCATCCTGGTCCGCATGTAAAATGTCTTTTAGATGTTGGTGCAGAGTGCACAAATCCAATTCCCATATCTAGAGAGGCTGGTTTTATCACTGACTAACAGCTGGTACTGGAAAGCAGAAAAAACACCTCTGGGGCTCCACTTTGAAGATGGAAAACCTGCAATTAAAAAGGATATGTTTTTCTTATTAGTCTGTTGTTCATATAGGGTGAGACCTTTCAAAGAAGGGGTGTACTGTTAAAGGAAAAAAAAAATTGCTCCAGTGGGTAAAAGCAATTTCTTTCCTTTAAGAGTAATCCCCCATTGAAAGGGGAGGAAACACTTCAATGGCAGGGTGATGTCTTTTGGATGTATCCATTCACCTATAGGGATAAAACAGCAGAGCTTCAGGTTTTTCACTATTATATGCATAATGTTAAACTATAATACCCAACCATAATCGTGCTGGGGGCAGATAACTGTCAAACACGGACAAAATTTGCCCATTAGCAACCCCAAACCAGGGCTCCTTAATATCAATACATGAACCAAGTTTGTTAAATCCTCTGACATTTACATGTTATTGTCAGGAAACGAAAATATGGGCGTGTCTCGGGCAGATAACTCTGTCGAAGTTTGATGAAATTTGCGCATTAGTAATCCCAAACCAGAGCTCTACAATATCAATACACATACCAAGTTTTGTGAAAATCCACTGATGCTTACTCAAGAAATCATCTGGACACTAAATATGGATGGACGGATGGACGTGTGACAGACGGACAGACACAACATGAAACCATAAAACCCCGCCATTATCATGTGGCGGGGTCTAAAAAGTGATGCATGGTTCATTTTATAAAATCATTAAGTGAAAAGGGATTTACATATAAGATATTTCTGCTTACCATTCCTGAACAAAACTGAGCATGTCATCAATGATCTATGTGATGGTCTTTTCTGGCATATCTCCTTTCAGTTTCAGTGTCTTGAAGGTCTTCAGTGGCTCACTGTAGGCTGAATAGAATTCCTAAAAAATATCACCACACATAAATTAAATGTCACCTTATGTCAGTTGAATCCTTTTAACATAATAAACATGGTGGCTTGAAGCTAAATTTTGCTTAACATATTAAGATACTTAAACTGTGTTCTTAATTATATGTACAGTTGACTCTCGTTATCTCGAATTCCAAGGGACTCTTTGAAATACTTTGAGATAGTAGCTCAACATATCAGATTTGCAGAAGTGAGGAAAACATAATTTCAACAACCACATTTAGCAAATTTATATGTAACTGGACTTTTTAGTTTAGAGATATATTGAAAATATTGTGGAAATTGTGGACTAATTTCTCCTCTTTTCAACAATATTTTTTAACCTGTTGTAAGATTTTCATGTTTAGCCAGGGACAAGATTTTCACTTCGAGATAAGCGGTTATTCGAGATAAGCAAGGTCCAGATAACGGTCAACTGTACTGCAATGCTAATGCCGGCAGACCTATACTGACCTTTCACATATGATACTATTTGCATAAGTTATGTATCATGCACATACTTTGGTATGTGTTGAGCAATATATTCTAGTATGTGCTGTGCACATATTCTGGAATGCTTTGCACATATTTTGTTATAATTTATGTGCTGTGCATAGGGCTGGCTAATCAGAGTTGAAAAGATGATTAACATGATAATCAGTCCTGCCATTGTGATCGATAATCGATTAGTAATCACTGAAGATTTGGTCATAATTTTTCCTGTCGTCTCAGCATGACTCTTACCATATGTTATACTTTACTGCACTTTACCTTGCCCTGACAGGCCTGAGCAAACAGTGTAGACCCAGATGAAAATGTGAAGTCTCATCAGGGTATACACTGTTTGCCACTCATTCAGCTATTATTAGATACAACATTGTAGAGGCGTAACGATTCATTAAAATTGTATTGTATCACGATACTTTTTCTCACGATATGAGTATTGTATCGTGGGGCTAGTATCGCAATACCTGACGATACGCCCAAAAGTGCAATTTCCAAAGAAAATAGTAGCTTTAACATATTTCAAAACCATTTTTATAACAAATTACAAAGATCTAAACTGTTACTGAAATACACTGATCACTTATATGACAAAATGGGTCATCTTACACAGGCATTTTTACACAATAATGAACCTCTGAGATGGTTTTGAACCTGTTTTCCAAGAGTATCAAAACTTTCAACCTCTGACTTATGCATGAAAGAAGTATCGTGATATGTATTGAATCATTAGGCAAGTATCGCGATACATATCGTATCGTGAGCTGACTGTATCATTACAGACATACAACATTGGGTAGTAAGTTGTACTTGTTCAAATTTTAGTTAAGTATGGTAAGGAGTTGAGGTGTCTGAATACTATGGGTAAATACTGTAATGTAACAGAAACAGAAATCAACTGATATTTCTTTGTCCCAACTTGCTTTTTCACACTTGTAAATACTGTTAAATGTGGCTTTAAATCTTAGCACTCTGGGTAAAATTACAGCAGACATTTTAAAATATTTTTCTTATTTTCCCAGAAAACAGGTTTAGACAGTTTGCATGTAATGTCAAAACCTGCTTTACGGGAAAAGTAAGAAAAATATTGTTATTGCCTTTGGAAAAGAAATTGCAAAACTTCTGCAACAATGCCTCAGGTTCAGCCAATTAAAGAAAAATTTTCCAACTTGCTAGAGTTAGCAAGTGATGGAAATTGCAGCTTGCTTTTTGATCAAATTAACCAGCATTTAGCAAGTTAGCAAGTGCTAAAATTGATCCCTGCTGGCGTATCAGTCAGTAACCTTGAGTATAGTGGTCTGTCACATGGAGAGTATACCAGAATATTGGTCAGCGACAGAGTAAACCCAGACCTATGGCATGTTCTCATAATTCCGTTCACCTTCTTAGAATAATATGAAAACAAATCTTTCTTAAATTTATGCCACATTAAAATTAATAAGAAATGACTAACATTACAGATGATTTTGAAGAAAATCAGTTTTCACTTACAATTTTATGCATAAAAATCAAAATTTGTCACAAAATGCTAAATATTTGGAGTATCATTCAGTGAATTAGTCAATGATGTAGGGTATGGAAGGTCTGGAGTTTATGCTAGAGTATTAACATATTTATAAGTATGGCCTGAAACATTATTGTGGAAAGTCATGTTAAGTGATGATTGTTTAAAAAAAAAAATAAATCTGTGAGTTAGTTAAAAGTACTTGGTTTGTTTGTGTTGAGGTTTTACGGCCCAGTCAACCCAATGGGGTCATGTCGAGTGTGGTCAGTTTATCTAACCACACGTTTACTGGGCAGGCTTAGTCCTCAAAGCGGGTTAACCAGTATTGTGTACATTCTTTTGCCAGAAAAAGTACTTGGATTGAATAAGATCAAGGTCTACTGAGATAATGTTGAATCTGACAGCTGGAATGCCCCCCAACCACCCTCCCCCCTGCGGGCCCCCGTAGCCTTGTGGATAAGAGAACCGACTCTTAATCCATTAGGTTTCTCACCGCTGCGGTTCGAGCCTCCCTTGGGTCATATGTGGGAAAGCCAAGTTCTGATTATGGATGGTCAGCTGTTTTTTTTTTTCTGCAGGTTCTCCGGTTTTCGCCCACTTTTGATGAACGATCAGCTCGATTTAAGTGAAATATTCTTGAAAGGGTCGTAAAACCCAAAGCCCCCTCAAATTACCGTTAAGAACTGTTTGAAAAGTCTATTATTTTCACTCTAGATATGCAATAATGCTCAGATATCAGTGGAGCTTTTTCAACTTTCGTTTCAACCGGATGTCACGTTGCGCGCGCGCAAGGTATACGTTCTTCTGGAATACCACCGAAAATACTGACAAAACTATTGTGTGTTTTATTCTTACCCTAAAATCCCGCCTATGCCTGATTTTTATTTGTTTTTAGCATGGAAACGTGATATCTGTTGGGTTTAACAGTTGCTGTCACCGGGTGATTGTAAACAAACGCTGAAAACGGAAGTGACGTATTTAAAGGTTCATCTTCACAATTTCCGGTTACACAAAAAAATCAGCCTTAGTATAGCAATTTTTGAATAGAACAGAATACTACCATAAAGCAACCAACTCTCGTTGTTGCCGCTTCGCGGCAACAACTCGTTGGTTGGTTGCTATAAAGAAGTTGTGGTGTATTTTGTATTAAATGATTGCATTCTGTATTGGTAGATTGCCATTATCACACTAAATATTCCAGCGCATTACTCCTTACTATACTGATACTAAAATTTGAACAGGTCTATTTGACTACCCTGTATTTTCTCTGAAATGTGCTACCTGCAGAATGGCGAACAGTATAGACCATAGCAACAGATAAGGCGCTTTTTTCATCCGAAAAAATGCTGATATCTTTCTTATTTCTTCATGAAAACATATGTTGTGGGTACTCATTAGAAGTGCCTCAATGAGGCACTTCTAATGAGTACCCACAACATATGTTTTTGTGGAGAAATAAGAAAAATATTACGTGGATACCCCCTCTTATCTGTAGCTATGTAGACCCTGATTGAACTGTTGCCTAGTTCCTAAACTGTTTGTATAGGCAGGTTCCTGTCCCAGTTTTTAGGGTAAATGTAGTAACAACAGTCCTACTTGTTGAATATTAAATTCCGGATGAACAAACAGTTTCAGCTTGATTTAACTGGAAAATGTAATATTTTTGCTTCTCTAACATTATGGCAACTGTTCCAATATATTACTTTTAGGTTTGTTGGTTGAAAAAAAAATGATAAGATAGAGGAAAAGGATGGGGGAAAAATGTCCTGAAATTGATATAGAACATCAAGCATGGTTGCACACACAAAACATAGATATATTTCACTTCTTGAGGGAATGTAAAGCAAGAATAAAAAAAGGCGAAAATCTTCAGTTTTTGGACTAACCTACCGCAGGTTACATTTATCACATTTTTTTTTTTTTTTTTTTTTTTTTTTTTTTCTCATGACATCACCTGGTCTCATTTAGTCTCATTAGAACAATAACATGTTTGTTAAGTACTTTTTAATCCCTTTCCCCTTCCACTGCCCCAATACAGCCCTCCTCCCTGCCCACCCTAAAATTCATTTTTACAAGGGAAATTACTTCTATGACTTCATGATTGATCTGCTCATCATGTCACTTCTGAAAAGGGGTCCACTCCGTAACTTTAATCTTTTTTTTTTTTCAGAAGGGAGGCAAAACCTCTTGATAGAGTTGCCTCCCTTGAAAGTATATCTCTTCCCCTTAATGCAAATGCATAACCCTTTTAATCCCTATTGCCTGCAGTATAAATATATTATAGAGACGAAACCTGTGTGTAGCTTCTGCAAGTATGAGCTTTCCAAAAAAAAAAAACAGATACCATCAGCAATCAAGGACCTTGTGATACTATGTTTAAATTTGGGATTCAAAATAAATATTTTGGTTGCATAAATGTGCACATGAAAGTGTTTTGCAGTGCTTTAATTACACAAGAGTTTTGGATTTTTATGGTTATTCAGAATTTCTAAATATTAGGTAAAATACAAATAAAATAAACCCAAGCTACAATCATGAGTATATATATTAGTTTTCAGAGAAAATAGGGTAGACAATTCACATGAAATGTGAAGCATTGTTTATTCTGAAAAATAAAAAAAATACAGAAGGTCATCAGCTGCAGTTGTGATTGGTGCTTCAAGGATTAACATTGAAGTCCGAATTGTCAGTGGTGCTTTAAGGGTTAACATTGAAGTCTATAGATGTATTTGGTGTTTTAAGGGTTAATCTTAAGGTCAGTAGTTATGATTGGTGCTTTAAGGGTTAACATTGAAGTCAGCAGTTGTGGTTGCTGCTTTAAGAGTTAACATTGATATCAGAAATTGTGATTGCTACTTTAAGGGTTAACATTGATGTCAGTAGTTGTGGTTGTTGCTCAAAGAGTTAACATTGATGTCAGCAGTTGTGATTGGTGATTTAAGGGTTAACATTGAAGTCAGAAATTCAGATTGCTGCTCTAAGGGTTACATTGAAGTCAGTATTTATGATTGTTTCTTCAAGAACTGACGATGAAGTCAGCCGTTATGATTGGTGCTTCAAGAGTTAAAATTGATGTTAGTAGTTGTGATTAATGCTTTAGGGGTTGACATTGAAGTCAGCAGTTGTGCATTAAGGGTTAACATTGACGTCAGTAGTTGTGATTTGTGCTTTTTAAAAGGTTAACATTGAAGTCAGCAGTTGTGATTGGTGCTTTAAGGGTTAACATTGAAGTCAGTAGTTGTGATTGGCACTTTTTAAAAGGTTAATATTGAAATAAGCAGTTGTGATTGGCGCTTTTTAACAGATTAACATTGAAGCCAGTAGTTGTGATTAATGCTTTGAGGGTTAACACTAAAGTAAGCAGTTGTGATTGGTGCTTTAAGGGTTAACATTGAAGTCAGTAGTTGTGATTGTTGGTTTAAATATTAAATCCCTTGTCATGGTGAATAAATTAAGATGCCAAACCCACTTCCAATTTTCAGCCAATAAGGTTAATTGATGCAGGTTGTTGATGTAAATTCACATACTATGAATGACAAACAGTGCAGATCCAGATCAGTTGTCTTCTTCAGAAGCCAACTGATCTGGATCTACACTGTTTGCAAAGACAGGATATATCCGGGTTCAGAAGAACAAGGGTTAACATTGAAGTCAGCAGCGGGTAGTTGTGGTAGATGCTTTAAGGGTTGACATTGAAGTCAGCAGTTGTGATTGGTGCTTTCAGGGTTAACATTGAAGTCAGTAGTTGTGATTGGTGCTTTCAGGGTTAACATTGAAGTCAGTAGTTGTGATTGGTGCTTTATGGGTAAATATTGAGGTCATCAGTTGTGATTGGTGCTTTAAAGGTAAACACTGAAGGCTGTAATTTTGGTTGGTGCTTTAAGGGTTAATATTGAAGACAGTAGTTGTGATTAGTGCTTTAAGAGTTGACATTGAAGTCAGTAGTTATTTTTTTTTTTTTTTTTTTTTTTTTTTAGTTAGTCAGTAGTTATTTTAGGTGCTTTAAGGGTTAACACTGAAGGCAGTACTGCAGTTGTGTTTGGTGCTTTAAAGGGTTAACATTGAAATCAGTAGTTGTGATTAGTGCTTTAAGGGTTAGATGTGAAGACAGTAGTTGTGATCAGTGTTTTAAGGATTTCTATTGAAATCAGTAGATGTAATTGGTGCTTAAAGAGTTAACACTGAAGGCAGTAGTTGTTATTGGTGCTTAAAGGGTTAACATTGAAGTCAGTAGTTGTGACTGGTGCTTTAAAGGTTAACATTGAAGTCAGCAGTTGTGATTGGTGCTTTAAGGGTTAACATTGAAATCAGCAGTTGTGATTGGTGCTTTAAGGGTTAACATTGAAGTCAGCAGTTGTGATTGGTGCTTTAAGGGTTAACATTGAAGTCAGTAGTTGTGATTGGCGCCTTTAAAAGGTTAACATTCAAATCAGCAGTTTTGATTGGGGCTTGTGATTAGCAGTGGTGATTGGTGCTTCAAAGGTTAATATTGAAGTTAGTAGTTGTGAATGGTGCTTTAAGGGTTAACATCAAAGACATTAATTTTGTGGTGATGGGTGGTTTAAGGGTTAACACTGAAGTCAGCATTTATGATTGGTGCTTTATGGCTTAACACTGAAGTCAGTAAACATTCATCTTTTTATATCATAAACCTATGATAAACCTTTTGGTTTTTGATTGCTATCACTTTGAACTTGTAGTAGCTGATGAGGGTGTTTATTAGTATTGTAGTTAGATGTTTTTGGTCATTTCTGCTGTCATTAATGGTGTTAAAGGCCAAACTGTCTAGGAGGGACAGTGGTTCATGACAGTTTAATGACAGCATCATAAAGCTAGATGATAAACTGTCAGCTTTACTGAATGAACAGTACTAATAAAAAAAATCATAACTTCAGATAGAGTGATTATTGAGGTCATATTTTTGTTATTTTTGCATCAGAACTTCTCTGATAGGTTCATATTAGAATCACTTTGATGAGGCAATTCCAGTGAGTACCCACAAGATATGTTTTGGTGCAAAAAAGTGTCTTCTAAATGTCTTTAATCTGGACATAAAATGCCATAGGAGTACCTTAGGATACGGATTTGACAATAATTACCATAATGATCCTATGTATTGGGACAGACAGGCCTGAGTAAACATCCAGATCGCATGACACAGAATGCTGTGTCTGATCAGGGTCTGCACTGTGTGTCACTCAGTCCAGCATTTTTTTTTTTGACACATCAACAAAAAGTATAATGGACTTGTTCAAAATTATGGATAGGAGTTAAGGTGTCCAAATATTTATACCCCAGACTTTGAAGAAGTTGGACGGGCACATTGCTTGTAGGTCATTTGTCCATCCATTTGTCTGATTGTCCTTTTGTTTGACTCACTTCCCATAGAGAGAGGATCTTAAGATTTTATGTGTGAATAAAATGACCCATATTATTATGTGTCCAGTTGACTTACAGTTCCAGAGCTATGCCTGTTTGTGGATGGACATAATAAAATCTTGCAAGCAAGATATTTAAAAAAAAACATTTGAGCTAGGGTCTTGAAACTTAGTGTGCTGATTGGGGATGATGAATAGATTACCTGATTAATTTTTTAAAAACAAGTCTAAAATTTTGTTCTGGAGTTATTGCCCTTGTAATATAATGAGAAATGAAAATTGTCAGCAAGATATTACAAAACTATTTGAGCTAGGGGCTTGAAACTTGGTATGCTGATTGGGGATGATGAATAGATTACCTGGTCAACTTCTGAAAAAAAATCTGATTTTTGTTCCCTAATGAAATTTTGTCAGCAAGATATCTTGATAACTAATTGAGCTAGGGCCCTTAAACTTGGTACTCTTATTGGGGATCTGTAGATCATCTGATAACCTTTTGAAAAAAAAAAAAAAAAATGAAAATTACCTTTGTCAGAGTTATGCCCCTTTTCAACTTGGCATTTCTTATTGACAAGCGTATAGTTGGGGGCACAGTGCTTTACAAACATTTCTAGTTAGGGTTAATTAGTATGGTACAAGTACTTCTTTTACTCCTGTGTTATTATTTTGTAAATTGGCAAAGTTTCAGCTTCATTTCTATTAGTTTGTGTTGGTTTGTTTGATTATATGCAACCAAAAATGCATAAATGACTATATTATTGTACTTTGGGGTGATTTTTTTTTTTATGTTTTATTTATCTTCACAAAACTATCTTAATTTTGTCTGTTACTCATTCACCTAAGGGGTCTTAACCCTAGTCCTGCTGAACCCAGATATACCATGCCTTTGCAAACAGTGTACATCCAGATCAGTTGGCTTCTGAAGAAGCCAACTGATCTGGATCTGCACTGTTTGTCAGAAGGTGAATTTAAATCAACAACCTGGATCAAGTAATCTGATTGGATGAAAATTAGAAGTGATCGTGGCATCTTTATTCATTCAGCAGGACAAGGGTTAAGATAAAAGAAGATAATGCTTGTGCTACAGAGGAAAATGTACCACATTAAATATGTAAATAGAAGGAGCAGTACCGCCAGTTTTGTTCCATTTAAGGCCTTCAGTTGTGAATTTTGCATTTTCATGGTTGGATATATAGGAATCTTTTGAGTACACAACAAATACTTATATCAAATCGGGCAAATTAATAATACAGGTCTGGTTTTTTTTTTTTTTTTTTGCTGTATGGGCCTGTAATATAGTAGGTTTTCCCCAGGGAGTGCCCCAAATAGATGTGAGCTGCATTATGAGAAATCAGGCAACTTCCCTTATATCACTAATGCAGCAGTCTGGTCAGGTGTCATATTCATACTTCCGAGGTCCCAGTATGATATATGTGAACAGTGCAGACCCACACCAGGCTGCTTAGGCTTTGTATATCTTCCATACAGGTAGACTTATATATATAGGTGTTTGCTGATGACATTTAAAATAGTTTTTCTTAATTGTCTAAGAAAGAAAGAGACAGTTTGCATGAAATGTCAAACCCTATTTTCTGGGGAAAATTGGAAAGAATCATCAGTTTGTTGTCTGCTTAATTTGCTCAGAGTTCATGACTGCAGCAAACTTTTTTTTTTCTGAAAATAAGGCAGACATTTGATGTGAATCATCTGCCTGGCAGATGATTCACATGAAATTCCAGCTTATTTTTTCTAAAAAATAACAAAATCAAAATTTTAGATTGTCGTCTGCTACAAATTTGCATAGCACTATAAAGGGTAACAGATTACAGTCACACTTCCGTGTCTTAAACAGCTTTGGAACCATGGAAATTATTTCGAGACATGGATAGTTTGAGCCACTGGACAAATGAGAATATTTTGGGACGTTTTTTCGATTGTCCACAAAATAATGGTATATTGTGTGTATTCATTAGAATCACCTCAATGAGGCAATTCTAATGAGTACACACAACATTTTTCATGATGAAATAAGAATTTCCCCAAAATATCCCTAAATACTTGGTTTCTTGAGCAATCGGAAGAATTTCCTACGGACTCGAAAACGAGTTTGAATTAGCCACAGTAAACAAGCTATCATTATTGAGTCATCAAAGTTTCACTGTAAACTGTTTGTTCAATGTTTACCATTTTCATGCGGTAAGGCTGATGTATCTGTTGAGGAAAAACAGACAAACTTGAATTTCATTGAATAAATCGGCTATCATTTAATCTACACATTAGTGTTAATAATGTTTTAATTCTAAGAGCTTTAAAGAACTTTAAGAACTGATTATGTTTATATAAACTGATAATACTAAACTACCTAGAGGGAGAAACATCTTCATCAGATTCTGTTAGGGCCACATGGCTTTGTGATACAAAGCATCTTCATTGCTAACTGGTTTTTTGCAAGTTTTGGGCAACAGTAGGCAGTTAGTAGATACACTAGGTTTTTGTCCCAGGATTTCGAGTCACTTGAGCACTAGTTGCTGAAACACAGAAACTTAATAGATGATAAGAACAGAACAGAACAGAACTTTATTGAAGATAAACTCAGGCCACACGCAGGTGGCGTAAGAGCATAGTATACAAATAGACAAACAAAGGCATGTAATAAACAGGCATGAAAAGGAAGCAGGAGCATCACAACACCACACCTATGCAAAACAGTCAGAGTTTTATGGCTTTAAAAATGAAGAATTTCAGATGGAAAATGATGATATTCCGCCCATCCCATCCCAAACACAGACCGCAGGTCCCATCAGAACCGTCTCATATAGGCAGTTCTAACAGGCAGCCACACTCCATGTCCGGAGTAGAAACAAGAAAATTAATGTATACCCTGGCAAACACCTCTCCTTCCTACATAACATGGGATTTGTTGGGGTCTTAATCACTTAGACTTGTTAACATGATGCAAACTGCAAAAAAAAAAAAAAAAAAAAAAAAAAATGAAAGTAAAAAAGAAATATAATGACAAGAACATGTAATGCTAAATTACAGAAAACTTAGCATTTGAAAATTTCTTTATAATAATTTCTATAAAACAAGATAATTTGATAAGAAGAGTTTCATTTTCAGTAGATAATAATTCCTTGAATTTAATAATATTGGGACATTTGTAAAAATATGGCATTAAAAAGTTTTGAAATGGTTGCATACAAAAAGATAATGAAATTCGTCACCCTTGTCATTTTTTTCACAAAGGACACACTTTCTATCATCCATAGGAATGTTTTCCCAGCAACCAGTTTCAACTGGGAGCCTATGGTAACTTAATCTGAACTTAAGCAATGTAGAGTAGTGTTTTTTAGTTAATTTGGTTAAATAATTTTCAAAATTGGTATCATGTTTGAAAAGATTATATGTTCTTCCTTAGGAGGATGAAGATACTTTTGTATACCACTGTTGGATATATAGGTCAGACAAAGTTTTAGAAATTTGCATTTTGATCAATTTAGGGTTTTCAATGACTTCTTTATTTAAAAGATCAACACGTCCTACACTTATTAGGATTTTTTTTATACAATGGATCCATTTATGCTGATATATGCCGCCATTATATTCACAAATAGAAAACAAGGGAAGCCCTGGTTCCATGGTGGGGCATGGTAGTAGAGAGCATAACAAGACACAGACTTTGGTAGGGATGTGCATTTGTAAAACCAGAAATTTGCTCCATTCATCAATGACCCAGTCCAGGTTTTGCAGATAACCCTCTTCAGTATTTGGCAAACAGTGCAGACCTAGATCAGTTGCTGCAGAATGCATCTGATCAGATCTGCACTGTTTGCTTAGATTACAGGACAGTTAACTAAAACATTCTTAAGTCCGAGTCCAGGTCATTTTTCCAGCCTACACTCGGAGACAGTTGACCCACTAGTGCTGTCAGTACTTTGATAAACATTGCAACAAAATTTGCAGAAGCATATCTTATCTTCTAGTATTTAGGAATAATATGTGATTTTGATACCTCATTTAAGAAAGTAGCCCATTCTTCTATACCTACCTGAAAAACGGGGAAAAACAGGAGGAAAAGTGGGGCGTAATGGCCGGCCTGGAGTAATTCATATACCTTAAACTGCAAAAAGGAGACCTGGATATACATCCAGGTCTGAAAAAAGGGGCCATTCTAAATGCAGGTGTGTGGTATGTCATATATAGGAAGTTACCCCTCCCTGATTGCTCCTTCTCAGCTTACGAGTAATGTATGTGACTTCAGAATGCATTTGTATGCATACTGCCAGTTAACTGTGCAGTTCACATAAAACGAAAGGTTTACAATTCCATAGCGTATTTTATTTATTCCAGTTGTAACTGATGTAAATGCATTTTTGCAGCAGGGATGAATGTAGTGCAGAGAGGTTTTCAAGAAATCTCACATTCTAATCGCTGTAGACCAGAGTGATATGTAGACAATGTTTGGATATGAAACATATTGTGTTTAGATGAAAAGACTTTCTTGTTACTATCCCTTCATCAGAATCAGAGTAATTAGCCTTGTTTGATCATCAGCGTGACAGCTAACCTTACTGTCATATTTACAAGATCCGTTTCCTGTCGCTTACGTTTAATGTTAAACTTTACCGCTCGCTGGGCAAATTCAGAAGATGACAGATTGATGATATTTTTCTTATTAATCCCAGAAAATAGGCTCTGACATTTCATGCAATTGGAGACAATTTGCATGAAATATCAAAACCTGTTTTCTGGGGGAAAATAAGAAAACAATTTCAAACTGTTGTCTGCTGAAATTTTTACTTAGCATGTTAAGCAGTTACATACAACAACATATACTCCAGTGACATTTGCAACATGGTTGTTACATGTGTTTGATTGTTTACATCACCAGCCCTGGGCTGCAGAATTGTTAGACATACATCTAAATAAGAGGGGTATCCCGATATTCTAGATACACTCAGTCAAATCTGTCTTAAAGACCAACTGTATTAACCCTGGTCCTGCTGACCCAGAGCTGACCCTTTGCAAACTGTGTAGATCCAGATCAGTTGGCTTCTGAACTGATTTGGATCTGCACTGTTTGCCATTAAGTACCGGTATGTGAATTTATATCAACCATCTTGGCATCTTAATTTATTCAGCAGGGCAAGGGTTAACTCTTTGCATGCTGGGTAATTTTGCATGCTTTTTTGTGGTCTGTGGATTTTTTTTAACCCTTAAAGCGCCAATCACAACAATTGTCGTCTGCTTTGTCTTCTGCCGGTTACTTTAAAAGTCATTGTTGCAAACAGTGTGGACCCAGATCAGACTGCTCCTTTAGGAGCAGTCTGATCTGGGTCCACACTGTTTGCCTATATGCAAAATGTAAGTTTGAAAAGTTTGCAAGAAGATGCAGCAGACGACATTTTCAGATGCAGATTTTCTTGGCCCTTTAAGGGTTAAAATTCACCTTTTCAAAAATATCTTTCAGGAATACCATCAGTGTCAAACAGTTTGGATCCAGATCAGGCCCGATGTTTTGTTGTTCCTGATCTGGATCCAAACTGTTTGCAAAGGTTATCAGTAGACGACAAAAGTCGCCACTAGCGGGTAAAGAGTTAAAGACCAACTGTCTTAAGCAATCACTCTATGAAGAGGCCATATTTTTATGTCCAAAATATAAATTAACCTGTATTAAGCAAGCACCTGTCTTAAGCAACCGCATTTTAGCCTTCCCTTAGCTAAATACAGATTTGACTATATATATTTTTAAACCCTGGTCTGCCAAAGGCAGGAATGGAGCATATAGCATTTGATGTTACTTCCATATGTGCGTATATCTATGCATACCTCGTATGTCACATTTGTAACCAGAGTCTAACAAATGTTTAAGTTTACATTCAAATTTACATTGACATTTACATCAGCATTTCTCTTGTAGGTCATAATTTGGGTACCTTTTAGGCTAGGAAATTAAAATTTGGTATGCTACTTACCTAGACAAAACCTTCAACTCTGTGCTAGAAGAGCCCCTGGGTCATATCCTGGGGTGGGGCGAGGGATCAAAATGTATAATATACCAAATTGAGCATTTGGAAAATAGTTGTTGAAATAAATGCACCCTGGTGTTATTGCCATATGGGCAAACACCAAAGGGCAGGGGCATTTGTGTACTTTGGACAGTTTAGTTTCATAGCCCTTGTTCTGCTGAACCCAGATATACCCTGCCTTTTCAAACAGTGTAGATCCATGTCAGTTGGCTTCAGAAGGTTTCCTCAGAAGCCAACTGACCTGGATCTACACTGTTTGTCATTCAGTATGTGAATTTATATCAACAACCTGGATCAAGTAATCTGATTAGCTGAAAATAAGAAGTGGGCATGGCATCTTAATTTATTCAGCAGGACAAGGGTTAGTTCTTCTCATAAACATATGTTGTTTGTACTCATTAGAAGTGCATGAGGTGCTTCTGATCAGTACCTACAAGATGTGTTTTCATGGAGAAGTAAGAAAAATGTCAGTGTTTTTTTTTTTGTTTGAAAAAAACAACAAAAAAAAAAACAAAACAAAAACATCTAGAGCTATTCTGGTTAAGGCCAAAAAAAAATAATCATTAGATTCTCAGGCCCCGCCGCATGTACCAAAAACTCTGCGCATAAGCCTTTTTTTCCGTGTCCAATAAAAAAAACACATCCGCGTCTGATACAGCATGCCGGTGCGTCGCGGTTTTTAAAATCCTAGTTTTAGATGCAACCGAAGCATACACGGTCATGTAAACGCTTATATTATTGATTTTTTCATTGGATTGAACAATGCGAGTAAGCGTTTTAGCACCATCATTGATCAAAATGGCTGCCGAAGAGCAAGTTGTGTAAACAAAACTTCATTTTCAAAGCAGATGTCTCACATATCCACCCAGATTTCATCAGGGGCTACGGTGCATCTGTCCTGGAACATTATAGGCGGTTATGAAAAAGACTGCACAATTGCCGAGTTGTATAATGGCATAAAATGGGGATCTGAAGTATCGATGTCTGGTCCTTCCCGGATGAATTATCAAACCACGATGTAAGTGCGTCGATCGGACGCTCCAAAATAGACACATTCGACAGAATTTCTGTCAACACATCCCTCTCTGAAGGTATATAAACCTTTGGTAGAAATTTAAACTGGAGCTGCACAAACTGATTTTATTACTTTACTTTACTAAACTTTAGCTGGTAGGGGACTATCCTTTATATTTAATAATAATAGGGACATATAAAAAAGTTATCCTCAGTACTTCTCCTTATCTTTAGCTATGTCTAGGTGTCCAAAAATTAAGTATTTTTATGGTAATATTACTATAAAATGCATTTCATGAAACGAGTCCTTTTAAAGGGTTCGTGTAATAAAAAAAAAAGTTCCCTCACCTGTTTCATGAGTAAAAAAAAAAAAAAAAAAAAATTCCTGCCTGCCTCATCTGTTTTTGCCAAAAATGGCCTGAGAATCTAATAATTATTTTTTTTTGGCCTTTAAAGCAATCTTATTTTTCCATAAAAAGGCATTATACATTTGTAGTGCGGGATCTCTTTGAAATCTTTTCACAGGGATGATTCTGTTGAAATCCTGGAAGATATGTCTTGCACGGTGAAATATAAAAAAATGCATGAGCAGAATGCAGTGGATCAGGATAAGCGGAATGCAGTGTCTGATCAGGGTCTACATGGTTTGCCACTCACCCATCAGTTTTAGGACAAAAATTCTGGATAAGTGTGATAAATAGTTAGAATGTGCGAATATTTAAGATAAATATGGTAATTTGGTTTCAAAGGATCATAATTTTTGCATAATATAAAAACAACAGTATTAACCCATTATTATAGCAGGGAGACCTGTAAAAAGGTAATTGGCAAACAGTGCAGACCCAGATCAGATGCCGCAGAATCAGGGTCTCCACTGTTTGAAAATAGTTAAGCCATTTTTCTGTAGGAATATGTAAATCTCATAGCCAGACGTACCTAAAATTGAAATTGGATTCTTCCAATATATAGTGTTGGAGAGTCTATTCAGTCTACAATGGGTTAACAAAAGCTATAAGGCCAACAGCATAACAACAGTGAATTTTACCAAAGGGAAGTATTTACTTTATTTACCACAACTATTCACATTTTCTGTATATCTTAATTTTTAAAGCTCTCTGCAAAATTGTAGCAGACAATATCCTATTTTTTTTATCATTTTTCAGAGAAAATAAAGCTTGGCATTTCATGTGAATCATGGCAGATGATCCACATGAAATATTGAACCTTATTTTCTCTGAAAATTAAAAAAAAAAGTCAAAGTAACATCAGCTGCAGTTGTAATCAGCAAATTAAGGGTTAAAATTAGAATAAACCATTTGAATTTAAAAAGACTGGCCCGAGCTGATTGGCAAACAGTGGTTTTGTACTGTTTGCTCAGAACTGTCTGTCCAAAGTTTATAGTAAATGTAACTATTAAATCAAAGCTATTGCTGTGGGCAGTAGGTGCCTAGCTCCAGATAAGGTGCTCTTGCCAACCCAAAAGTAGACATTTTTCTTGTTTCTCCATTGAAACATATATTGTGGGTACTCATTAGAAGTGACTCACTACATATATTGTGGGTACTCATTAGAAGTGCTTCACTCTAATGAGTACCCACAATATATGTTTTCATGGAGAAATAAGAAAAATATTGTGTGGATACCCACTCTTATCTGGAGCTGTGATGATCTGAATTTTATCATTGTTGTGTTTTCTCCTTGTGAGATTTGTAAGGTAATACAGGTTTTTATTAATCTACATTTCACCCAAAATTAATTGAGATATTAGCCGGTGACAGGTAGCAGGTGGGCATTTTCATTATTTTTATCGCCTGTCATTTTTCTTGACCACTTTGTATCTTGTACCTTTGGCATGCTCCAGGCAAGTTTCGTAGATCATGGATGAGTGATATTTGAGGTTGAGTCAAATAATAATGTACCACATGTTTAGTCTAAGACTTTCTTTGCTATTGTGCATGAAATTTACATGAAAACATGTATAAACTGTTGGAAGTTTGCTAATCATTTCACCACTCTCTCTGAGATTACCAAATATTTTAGTGAAAGGCCAGAGTCCCATGCTATGTCATCATCAGTAAATAATGAACAAATTATACCAGTATCTTAGTACATTAATCCCCAGCTGCATAAGACACTTAAGTTACTGCTTCTGATTAGCTGTTAACTAAATCTGTGTAGCAATATCTAGGGTAGATGGAGCTCTCAAGCCCTGGTCAGCAATTCATCTAGGAGTTGGCAACTCCAAACAAAAACCTGCATATCTGGATTTGCCTGTTCCAGTTATGTAAAGTCTGCTTTGGCGGCTGGGGCGGAGGAATCATTACTATGATTCAGCGGCCCAAACGGTGATGCAGCAGCGTGTTGTGGAGCATGGAGAGCATGACTAGGCACAACAGAAGTCATGGTCATCCACTGCATCCAGGCTTAGCTCCAGATGTCTTGACACTGTCTTGCCTCTGGATCCAGCTAGGTCAGAATGAAAGAGTGAGGTTGACTCTGTGTGCGTCTCCATCATTATAATCCAATTCACAGCGCATGTCATGTTAATTGGCATCACACGGTCACAGCAAGCACACATATGCAAGCCATACAAAAAGCCCTGTGGCGATGGGCAAGCAGCAAAGCAGCAGGTGAGGAAACACTGGAAGCTGTAGTTGTGGACCTGCACACAGGTGGCTTGGTTCTTGTGGTCGCTTTCCTTAAGAACGAAGCAGTACAGGGAATTCGGCAGCCGAACTGAGCGACTGAGCAGACTTTTTTTTTAGGATTGCACTGCTCACCCCCTTAGCATAAGGAAGGGGCTAGAAAGGTGCCCTAAAGGATTGCCTGCTTGAAAACACCTGGCTGGTTAACTGCGATCAGTGGGGATCTCATTTAGCAGTCGAACAAGAAAAAAGAAGATGAAGGTGATACCCTCAACCATCTGCACATGGAATGTGCACACTCTAATGGACAGTGCTGGTTCTGACAGATCTCGGCAAAGAACAGCTCTAGTTGGTAGAGAACTTAACTGATACAAAGTTGAGATTGCAGCCCTGAGTGAGACTCGCCTTGCACAGGAAGGGCTTTTAAAAGAAGTTGGTGCTGGTTGCACTTTCTTCTGGAGTGGACAAAAGAAAGAAGAGCGGCGTGAAGCAGGAGTAGGATTCGCCATCAAGTCACACCTCATCAGCAAGCTCTCAGAACTTTCAAAAGGCATAAATGACCGCCTGATGATGCTGAGACTTCCGTTAGAGTGACCAGCCTTTATAGTCATGATATTATTATAGTTGTATTTTAGTGGATCATAAAGCAGGATTATAAGAAGAAATACTTAGTTACTGGAGACTGGAGCCAGTGTACTTATGACTGCATCATTGCACAGAGCACACTATTATCTTAAAAAGACTTAATGTTTTCAGGAGTGTAAAACACCAAATCATCATCATCATCATGTACATTTATGTCAGCTATAACAGTTAATGTATTTACCCTAAGTTTTCTGATAGACAGATCAGAGTTGGTGATTTAGACATTAAAAATTTGGCAAACATTGCAGAATACAATGTCCGATCAGCGTCTACGCTCCATAAAGTGGAGGAGGGCATATATAGTTTTAACCGCCATCCGTGTGTCCATCAGTCCGTCACACTTTATAGTACTGTTTGTGTTTCCGCAACTCCTCCTACAGTTTGCAAGGTAATGGTTTGAAACTTACACCAAAGTAAGGATATAGACTGAGCATGTGCATAAAGGTCACAGAACTGATCAAATTATTGTTATTAGAGTTACAAACCCTTGATTTACTTAAAAAATTTGTCTTATACACGTGGCATAGTAAGGTTTGTGTCTCCACAACTTCTACAGTTTTCAAAATAATGATTTGAAACTTGCAACAAAGTAAGAGTATAGGCTGGGCATGTGCATAAAGGTCACAGAGCTCTTATCAAATTACATTGCTAGAGTTACATACCCTTGATTTACTTTATTTACTTTGAAATATGGCCTTGTACACATGGCATAGTAGGGTTCGTATCTCCGCAATTCCTCCTACAGTTTTCAAGATAATGATTAGAAACTTGCAGCAAGGTAGAATATAGGCTGGGCATGTGTACAAAAGTCACAGAACTCTGATCAAATTTTTATTGCTAGAGTTATGTACCCTGAATTTACTGTTTGCCTCATACACATGGCATAGAAGGGCTGTGTCTACAGTTTTCAAGATAATGGTTTTAACTTGTAGCAAAGTAAGTATATAGGCAGGGCAAATGCATAAAGATCACAGAACTCTGATCAAATTTTCATTGCTAGAGTTACATACCCTTGATTTACTTAGAAATGCTAATAAAATCACTCTTCATTTGCTTTTTGTTCAGAATAATAAATCTACAAAGCCAAACTGGCAGTAGTGGGGACATTCATCCCCTTTAGGGATCTTCTAGTATACACATTATTTTGTTCTTTTACTTTCTTCTGTTTGTTTGACATATCCTTCTTATATAGGTCTTGCAAACTTATCGTTTTCTTGTTTTTTGCTATTTCATTCATTTTGAAGACCAAAACAAGACAAATTCAGAACATCATCTGATAATGCATAAATTTGACAGGTTAAAGGTGAATTAACCACTGGTTACAACTAGCTGTTATAACTTTGACCAGAACCATAAATCAGGCTGTGAGATTTTTTTTTTTTGTTAATATATGTATCTATAATTTTACTGGTATGAGGCTCAGAATAGTGTATTGTAATAAAACATTAGCATCATAAAAAAGGCAACAGGCGTTAGTCACAATATTTGGACTTTTTTTTTTTTCTTTCATTATAATGGTTAAGGAGGAGTTCAGTAAAGGATTTTTTTTTCTGTCAAGAACAAGTCTATGCCTGGGAACGTAGCTCTAGATAAGTCACTTTTTCATAAAACGGAAACAAAAAAAAAAAAAAATTTCTTATTCTTCACAAAAAAACTTATGTTGTAATACTCATTAGAAGTATATATGTTTTCATGAAGAAAGAAAACTATAATGTGGATATAATGTGGATACCCCTCTTATCTAAAGCTATGTGGGGCACTGACTATTTTTGCTGTTTCTGTAGTCATTTACTTTTTCCTTCAGCCAGCTCCTCTATTTCTCTCTGCTCTATAGATCTTATATCGCTTTTCACAAAATGATCCACATTGGTTGACATTTCATGAACGCTTTGCATGCTGGGTAAAAATTTCAGTAGATGACATTTTGAAATATTTTTCTTATTTTTTTGTAAACAATGGGAGACAATTTGCATGAAATGTCAAATCCTATTTTTTGGAGAAAAATAAGTAAAATCTCATTAATTTGTCATCTACTGAATCTGCCCAGGTAAGAGTCAAACAAGAACTCCAAATAAAACTTTTTTCAACAAACAATTGTTGATACAGTTTTGGCTGTTGCTGCTGCTGATACTGCTGCTGCTGCTGATGATGATGATTGGAAAAGTTTGGAGCTTTATTGTTCACATGGGCTGTAAGCAACATTCCAGTTATGGTTGGTGTCTTTGGGATATATGCAAACAGTAAAGATCTAGATCAGCCTGGGAAAAGGGCCATTGCCACATTGATATAATCTACAGTATCCAATGATTCTGGAAGTGACAGTGAAAGCTCTGATCAGATTGTGCTGATGCACAGGTTAATCTGTATTTTTGCTGTCCCCATATCCTTTCAACATCCAAAGTGTTAGCATAATTGCAGCCAAACACTTTCTGAACAACCCTCATCATCATCTACATCATTGGAGATGCTTCAGCAACATACATTTTTGTAAAAATAGAAAAAAAATAGCTGGTTAACTTATCTGCCTGAAGTCCTGATTACCATATTTAATCTAAATACTAATAAACCATAACTCATTACCATACCTGTCCAGAAATTTGAACAAGTTCATTCAGCTACTTTTTGATATGTCTAAAATTGCTGGATGAGTGGCAAACAGTGTAGACCTTGATCAGATGCCATAATATGTGGTGTCTGATCTGGGTCTACACTGTTTGCTCAGGCCCCTTTGCCCAAATATTTAGGGTAAATATGGTAGGGTGGGTTTTCAGGCACAGTTTTCCTGCAAAACAAACAAAATAAATAATTAACAAAAAAAAAAAACCCAAAAAACAACATCTCAGCCTCTCCTAGTATTCAGTGACCTGTCACACATTTAGGGTCATATTGTCCCATATGTTACAACCTCAGGAATGTGGATCAGTGACCAGGAATATTAATGTTTATACAAATAATTTTTCATTTGTATCTCCCATTTATAATTATACTAGAGTGTCTTTGGCTTACCACAGGATTGTTTGTTTTCGTTTCTTTTGGACTTACACTGGATATTGAGGTAAATTTTTGGCACTCTCCAAAATTTTTGGATGGATTCAGTGTGGTAATGATGTTCTTTGGTTATTAACCCATAATGTGCCAACTGCAGCAGACGACACAGATTATTTTTCTGAGAAAATAGTTTCTAGCGAAAGAATATGCACAATACTGGTTAAACGCTTAGAGGACTAAGCCTGCCTAGTAAACATGTGGTTAGGTAAACTGACCGCACTCAACAGCACCCCATTGGGTTGCCTCGGCCGTAAAACCTCAACACAAACCAACAAGACCGCAAAAACACCCCTGTCCTTGGGAATTTGACAAATCAATTAACCCTTGTCATGCTGTATAAATTAAGCTGCCATGCCCACTTCTAATTTCCAGCCAATCAGATTACTTGATCCGGGTTTTTGATAGAAATTCACATATTTAATGACAAACAGTGCAGATCCAGATCAGTTGGCTTCTTCAGAAGCCAACTGATCTGGATCTACACTGTTTGCTAAGACAGGGCATGTCGTGTTCAGCAAGAGAAGGGTTAAAAACATGGGTGGGATTTTAGATACCTAAGCTGGAATTTCTTCAGGAAAATAAGTAAAAATCTAAGCCCATCCACATCCATATAATTTCATACACAAAGTTAGAACTTAGGGGTAAGGAATCATAGCAACAGATAAGACGCTTTTTTTCATTTGAAAAATGCTGATATCTTTCTTATTTCTCAACAAAAACATATGTTGTGGTACTCATTAGAAGCGCCTCGGCGAGGCGCTTCTAATGAGTACCCACAACATATGTTTTCATCCAGAAATAAGAAAAATATTATGTGGATATCCCCTCTTATCTGTAGCTATGGGAATTAGACAGAACTTTTTCAAAATTGTCTAATTCCCAGTTGGAGGGTGGGGTATTCCGAGGGTGGGGTATTCCTACCCACAACACCCCCACCCCCAACTCACTGGGGGAAAGCACTGATAGATGTATTTGCCCCCTTATTCACATGCCAAAAAAGAGCATTTTTTATGCTTTATAACCTAGTTACAGATATATTCCTCATCTGCAATATTTGGTATGGCTTCAGCAGCAGAGGCCTGGATTGGTAACAGCTGTTGGGAAGTCTGGTCAGTGTTAGAGGTATGCCAGAAATGTAATGATATTTTAATGGACCTCTGCATTCCTCCAATGCTTTCCATGGCTCATCTGGAAGCCAACATATTTATCCTAAGTATTTGGATAGCTGGGCCCGAGCAGACAGGGTAGACCCAGATCAGATGCCGCATTCTGCGGCATCTGATCTGGTCTACACTGTTTGCCATTCATCCAAGTTTTAGATACATTTGCAGGTACTTGTTCAAATTTTAGGACACTTATGGTAAGGTCTTAAGATGTCTGAATATTTTGGGTAATTATGGTGATTGATATGTAAAACAAAAACATTTGGATGGATGATTGAAATATATATCCTTGAAGTTGCTTCTTTACTTACAAATATGTACACAACTGTGAACTAAAAAGTGTTAAAAGAAAATGTGACCTTGGAACTTGAGATAATTAGAGAGGGAGGTAGTGCTTGGGTTTGAAGGTAGAATTTCATTTGCAAATGGAACCATAAAACAAAGTCCATCGCTTGGCCCGCCATCCTCCTTTAAGGCTAGTTGCAAGCTTTTCAGAAAGTTTCAAAATCCACTGATTACCTTAATTAGTCTATGTAATCTGGAACCCTGTGTTTACCTATAATATATAGTGAAAACAGAGACTTCATTATTAGGCAAAGGCTTTAAACAGTTTTTCTGTTTTAAAGCTTAATTTTTTTGTCAGCCTTTTAGTTACTAAACATAAATCTATAGTAGCAGGCAAAATAACCATTTCTTTTGGCCTTTCATCTGTTTTGTACATTGTAAATGTCATGGCATAGAACATATTTTGCATAGGCATGTTAATGTAATGAAGTTTGTGTGTGTGAGGGGGAGTGGGGGGGGGGAAGGGGGGGGGGAGTGCATGGGGGGTGTTACATGAAGAAAACTGTGCCAATGTTATTTAAGTATGAATTGTTACTTTCATTTTTTGAAAACATGAGTTTGTTAATGTAATGTTAAATACTTGAACTTTCTATGTTCAAGTATTTAACACTACATTAACTTTACAATTTAGTTACACTAACTATGTTTTCAACATCTGGGCCCAGGTAATAAACATTCCATTCTAGCTAAGTATAGAGTTTTTCCTCATTTCTCTGTGATTTTTTTTTTTTTTTTTGTAGATTCATTCCATTTGCCTAAGCTAGTTGATTCCATTGAGTACCAACAACATATGTTTTCATGGAGAATATAAGAAAAAAAAAATTTATAGCTGGCTGCTTCTTATCATTCCATTTTTCTGGCATATGTATACCTTGATTCTAATGTACTTTGATGTAAGCAGGCATGTATGATTGGCAGCAAATCATATACATCAGTGTGAGGCTGGATTTTGAGAAAACCAACCTTTTCCTAAATATAAATATGTAAATAGGAAAATTGTAAACTACTAAATATGTAAATAGTAAAAGATCCAGACTGGATCCCTGCTATTTACAATAAATATAACAGTGATATTCTTGTTAGACCAACAAGTAAGACCTAGGCCAAACAGCATAATATACCAGTCTGGCCTGAATTATGGGGGACAAAGTTCCTTTTTCTCCAGCTCCAGTGGGCTTTCAGCATAATAACACACAGTTTATCAGATTATAATAGGAAATTGTCTGGGGCTGTTCTGAAGTTCTGTTCTTCCTATCCTGGTTGCATGAGGCCTGCCTTCTTGTTTTTTGAAGATTCACAATGTGGATTAAATTTTCGGAGTCTTTCTTTAGTTCAAGCTAGAAAGGTTTGTAATTATGATTTATAAAATTTCGTATCAGTTTCACACAGATGCGTGATAAATCATAACTTTTGTGGATTGAAAAAATAATTATGTATTAACCTTCGCCACTTGCTGGGCTAATTCAGCAGACAACAAATTATTAAATTAATAAATTATTGACATTTTTTCTTATTTTTCCCAGAAAACAGGATTTGGTATTTCATGCAAATTGTCTCCACTGGAGACAATTTGCATGAAATGCCAAATCCTGTTTTCTGGGAAAAATAAGAAAAATATTTCAGCATGTCGGCTGCTGAAAATTTTACCCAGAGTGCTAAGCGAGCGGACCCAATATAAGGTCAGATTAAGCATTAAGGGAAATTAAAAGAACACTTTCAATAGTGGCAGCTCTTGTTAAAGTTGTTTTGTCTGTCTCCTGAAATATGGGTCTGCTTTAAAAGGAAAACAGTTGCTCAAAGCAGCAAATTCTCTTTTTTTTTTTCTTTTCTTTTTTTTCAAGAAGACCTCTTTTCAGAAGGGGCTTTGTGTGCAGGAAAGCAAATAGGAATTTACAACAGTTGTCACCCTTGTTAAAATGGCAGTAAATTTACCAAGTGTATTCTGTCCAAATGTAGAAAAGTGACCATTTTTACTTGACCAGTGAATATGTCTAAAATCATAAAGTCACAAATTAAGTTAAAGATGGGTGTTTTCTTCTCTTTTTTTTCTTTCAACTAAAAAGTTCTGATGAATTTGCGTTAACCCTTGTCATGCTGAATAAAGCTGCCAAGCCCACTTCTAATTTTCAGCCAGTCAGATTACTTGATCCAAATTGTTGATACAAATTCATATACTTATTCAGAAACAGTGTAGATCTGGTCAACTAATCTGGATCAGAGGCAGGGCATATCCGTGTTCAGCAGGACCAGGGTTAAAATGCACTATTTCTCATGGATCAAGATCTTGCACCTCAGATGCATTGTTCACTAACATTGTTTTTCCCTTAAACATTTCATGTGAATTTTCTGCTAGACAGTCAATTCACATGACATTTCAAGCCTTATTTTCTTGGGGGAAAAAAAAAAAAAAAATCAGAATCTGAATGTTGTCAGCTGCAGTTGTGATGAGTGCTTGAAGCCAGTCTCGTATCTCATTAGAATAATTTCTGCCAGATCATTCCATGATATGATTTCAGATCAGGTCTGAACTGTGAAATAGAAAAGACTGTTCATGTTAACCCTTCTCATGCTGAATAAATTAAGAATCCACACCCACTTCTAATTGTCAGCCAATCAGATTTTTATACCCCGCCGCACGATAGTGGCGGGATATTAGGATTTCACGTTGGATGTCTATGTGTCTGTCCGAGCCCACGAATGGGCATATATTGGGTAGACATGAATTGGGTACTTGCCATTTATTCCGTAAGGGTCCAAAGTAAGTACCCAATAAATTTGATGCACTTGTTGGGTATTTAGGCGTCTTGTTGGGTATTTTTAGCCGAAAAATTAACAGTGTAGTACCAAACAAATGTCCTTATGTACAAACGTCTGTCCTTCTGTCTGTCAGTCAGTTGTACGTCTGTCCATCCCTTTTTCGTTTCCAGATGATAACAGTAAACATCAATGAATTTTCACCAAACTTGGTATGTGCATTGATATTGTGGAGATCTGGTTTGGGATTGCTAATGGGCAAATTTCGTCAAATTTTGATGGAACTATCTGCCTGAGACACGCCGTATTTTCGTTTACGGGCGATAATGAGTAAATATCGGGATTTTAACCAAACTTGGTACATACATTGATATTAAGAAGATCTGGTTTGGGATTGCTAATGGGCAAATTTCATCAATTTTTGAAAGAGTTATATGCCCGCTACATGATAATGGCGGGGTATTATTGTTTTGTTTTTGAGCAAGGTTGTTGAGACAAATTCACATACTAAATGACAAACAGTGCATATCCAGATCATTTGGCTTTTGAAGAAGCCAACTGATCTGGATCTACACTTTGCAAAGCAGGGTATATCTAAGTTCAGCAGGACCAGAGTTAATACTCTACTCATCTGGTACTCCGAAAACTGATGTATTTCTTGTCTGTTTATTATATCATTGTCTGAAAGAACATCTTCATGATAATCTTGTGTTGTATCATTTTCTCCTGTACCTTGATCTTTATCATTAAATGTTTATTCAGCACTCCTCCAAAAAACTTTTATTACACAAACTAGAATGCTTCCAAGTAGAAATCGGCCTTATGGCACTGGAGCTCTGCCCGCATACTGAGGCTGGCATCGGTGGCTCAGTCACAGGCACATCTGACAGGTGATCAGGAGGAGACTGGTTCAATCCCCGCCTGGTCCAGCAACATTCTTTCTTGGGGGATATATCATGAAATATTTTCTATGGTCATTCTCTCCCTTCCACTGACTCAAGATCAGTTTCAGGCAAAAGAATGTGCACACAAGTACTGGGTAACTGCTTATAGGCTGAAGCCTGCCCAGGAAAACTGACTGGCTCAACATGACCTGAATAGTATTGACTGGGCCATTAAACTCCACACCAAACCAAAACCTGCACACTGGCATCTAGATGGCTCCAGTCTCCAGTGACTAAATATTTTGTTCTTATAATCATGTTTGATAGTCCACTAAAATAAAACCAAAATAATATCATGACTTTAAAGACTAGTGACCAGCCTTTATAGTCATGATATTATTTTGGTTTTATTTCAGTGGATCATAAAACAGGATTATATGGAAAAAAAATAGTCACTGGAGACTGGAGCCTGTCTAACTGGCATCATCTGATCAGGGTTTGTAATGTTTATTCATATTATGAGCAGAAATATATACCTTCGGACATGTGCACCAAGTGAAGAGTCAGATCAGCCTGCGCATCTGGGCATTGTGATCAGAATCTTCACTATACACATTTTGAATACCCATGGATGCAAATTTTCTTCATATGGACAACGAGAACCTTGATCAGACTTTGTTGATCTGCACATGTCGGAAGAAGACTGGCACCAGTCTTCAGTGACTTAATATTTTTCTTACAATCCTGTTTGATAATCCAGGATAATATCATAACTATAAAGGCTGGTCACCAGTGACCAGCCTTTATAGTCATGATATTATTTAGATTTTATTTTAGCCGATTATCAAATAGGATTATACTAGTGATCAGCCTTTATAGACATGATATTATTCCGGTTTTATTTTATTGTGTTTTCATAGCTCCAGATAAGAGGGATATCCTGATAAATATTTTTCTTATTTCTCCATGAAAACATATGTTGCAGGTACTCATTAGAAGCACCTTGGCAAGGCTTCTAATGAGTATCCACATTTTTTTTTTTGTGGTGAATTAAAAAAAATATTAGTACTCTTTTATTTAGTGGAATTCCAAAGGCGAGACACTTCTAATAAGTACCCACTACATATGTTTCGGTGGAGAAATAAGAAAAATATCAATTCTCTTTGACTGTAAAAAGCTATGTCTGTTAAACATTGTAAGAATCAGTTATTTTATCTATAACGGTATCATGTTCATTGTCTACATGTAAGTTACTGGGTGATGCACTTTTAATGAATACCCACAACATACGTTTTCATGGAGAAACAAGAAAAAAAAAAAAACAATACTTTTTGACTGTAAAAAGCTATGTCTGTTGTTCATTATAAGAATCTGTGATGTTGTACATTATTAGAATCAGTGATCTTATCTATAATGGTATCATGAGCATCATCTAGATGTATGTTACTTGGGGAGGCACTTCTAATGAGTACCCACAAAATATGTTTTTGTGAAGAAATAAGAAAAATATCAATATTTTTTTTCACTGTAAAAAGCTGTGTCTGTTGTACATTATTAGAATCAACGATCTTATCTATAATGGTATCATGATCTTTGTCTAGATGTATGTTACTCGGTGAAGCACTTCTGATGTGTACCCACAACATATGATTTTGGGGAGAAATTAAAATAAGAAAAATAACATACTTTTTGAGTGTAAAAAGCTATGTCTGTTGTACATTATTAGAATCAGTGATGTTATCTATAACAGTATCATGATTATTGTCTAGATGTTTGTTATTCTCCACTCTATCTATATCTTTATCAGTGGAATGTTCATTTAGATCAGGAATATCATTATGATAATCTGTCTAACACATCAGTCTTTGAAGATATATAGGAAATTATTATAAACCATTATAACCCTGTTTATGCTTCCGACTTCTCAAAAGTTGAAGGAATTATTGCTTTTGGGTTGTTTTTCCATCCATCTGCTCATTCATCTATCTATTCATTTCTTTGTCATGCATTTCTTGTCAGCAAGATATCTCTAATTATCTGAGCTAGGGCCTTGAAACTTGGTAATCTTATTTGGCATGAGGAATAGGGGACTGATTAACTTTTGAAAAAAAAAAATCAGATTAATGTTGTGAGAGTTGCACCCTTTTCAGCTTCGGTGTTTTGTAGGGACAAGCATATAGTAGGGGGGCAAAGTGTTTTACAAAACACACATTTCTAGTTTCCTTAACCCTTGGCCTGCTGAACCCGATTATGTCCTGCCTTTGCAAACAGTGTAGATCCAGATCAGTTGGCTTCTGAAGAAGCCAACTGATCTGGACCTACGCTGTTTGCCATTCAGTATTTGAATTTGTATCAACAATCTGGATCAAGTAATATGATTGGCTGAAAATTGGAAGTGGGCCTGGCATCTTAATTTATTCAGCATGTCAAATGTTAAATATTGGTACATCTTATTTAACTCTTAATCATTAAAGCGCCAAGAAAAACTGCATCTGAAAATGTTGTCTGCTTATGTCGTCTGCTGCATCTTCTTGCCAACTTTTCAAACTTACATTTTGCATATAGGCAAACAGTGTGGATCCAGATCAGACTGCTCCTAAAGGAGCAGTCTGATCTGGGTCCACACTGTTTGCAACAATGACTTTTAAAGTAACTGGCAGAAGACAAAGCAGACGACAATTGTCGTGATTGGCGCTTTAAGGGTTAAAAGATCCATTTTACTGCATGTTGATAAATCTGAAAATTGCTGTATGAATGCAGACAATGCATTCTATGGCATCTGATCTGCACTTTTTGCATTTTACATAATTTTCGTGTAAAATTTTTTATGGACCCATTTATGTTATGATATTTCTATAGCAACTTCCTTTCCTTAGCACTTACTGGCTTTAAGAAACTTGATCACAACTGCACCCAGAATCTCAGACATTATCACTTTTCCAAAACTGTAAAAAAAATACTTGTACAAACCTTGATTTAATCCTTGTCGTGTTGAAGAATTTAAGATGCCACACTCACTTCTAATTGTGTGCCAGTCAGATTCCTTGATCCAGATTGTTGATATAAATTCACATAGTGAATGGCAAATAGTGCAGATCTAGATCAGTTGGCTTCTTCAGAAGAAGCCAACTGATCTGGATCTACACTGTTTGCAAAGGCAGGGTATATTTGGGCTCAGCAAGACAAGGGTTAAGATAGGGGGAATTGAGAAGCATCGGCATGGCCAAGCAGTTAGTGTTTGTGACCTGCTGAAGAGGTCTCGGGTTCCAATCCAACTGGAGCCGAAATTCAACTTATGATCGGCACTTCATTGCACAGAGCCTTTCATTAACACCAGTTTATTGTCTCGATATGACTTAAATACAGTTGAAAGAGATGTAAAAAGCCAAATCATCGTCATCATAAGAGGAATTGATACAATTTCAGAAGAGAGTGGCAGGCAGAATAAATTTTCCTGCCTTCTGAAAAAGAGAGAATTTTATCTTGTGGGCTTTCCTTTCAGAGTAGATTTCCCTTTTCAATTGATGAGCAAGAAAGCAAACAGGAATCACGAAAGTTGTCTCTCTTCTGAAAAATGGCAGAAAATCTACCAAGTGAATCTAGTCCCCTTAACTCTTGGCATGCTGGTTAATTTTGCATGCTTTTTTGTCGTCTGTGGATTGTTTTAAAACTAACCTTTTCAAAAAAGTCTTTCAGGAATACAATCAGTGACCAACAATTTGGATCCAGATCAGGCCCAATGTTTTGTAGGGCCTGATCTGGGTCCAAACTGTTTGCAAAGGTTATCAGCAGACGACAAAAGTTGCCACTAGCGAGAAAAGAAAAAATACTTGCTTAAACAGGAGCAGTTGACCGGAGTTTGCACTGATTGCCATATTACAGGCACTTCACCACATGTATATCAGTTTCAGGGAGTTGTTTGTGGTGTGGAATGTCTATAGCAACTGTCTTTCCTTTATTATCACTTTTCCAAAACTGTAAAAAAAATTGTACAAACCATGATTTCAGATGAGAGAGTTTGTTCATTTATTGGTGATGGCTGCATCACGACTATCATTACTACTGTGTTTAGAATGCTAAGCAGAATTGTAGCAGACAACATTCTAAAAAAATTTTAATATATTTCTGAAAAAATAAGACTTCACATTTCATATTAATTATCTGCTAGGCAGACAATTCACATGAAATGTCAAGCCTTATTTCCCCTGAAGAATGCTAAAAAATGTCATCTACTGCAGTTTTGATTAGCACTTTAAGGTTGAATATTTGGACAGGTATGCTTAAGCAAACTGCAGACCAAGTTTAAACTGCACCTAAAAGAAATAGTTTGATCAGGGGCTGCACTGTTTGCCGTGTCCAATTTCAGAAAAATTAAGGTGTCTTAATATTTAGGGTAATTATGGTATACAAGGTCTTTCATTCACAGAGTATGACCATGTGTATGCTGATGAATAATTTTATTACTCAATTTACCCAAGTATTCAGACACCTAAACTCCTTATCCTAATCAAAGCACTGACAACACTGGTGGATTGAGTGTAGGCTGGGAAGATGGTCCTGAAAGACGACTAAAGACAACAAGTCAGTGCAATTCAAATGGGTGCCCACAACATATGCCTTTATAAAAGCATATGTTGTGGGTGCATCAACACGTAATAGCAATTCAAATAGGTACCCACAACATATATGCCTTTATAAAGAGATAAAAAGTACGCTGGCTGTAATCTGAAGACTACGGAATTGTTTGACTGTGTGCTTATAGGGGTACATGTGGTAATTAGGTTGAATACTGTAAATACAATGAGAAAAAGTTTGATACTCTCAGAGTTGATACTGTTAACGTTGAAAATAGAAAGTACAAGATGTCTTATCTAGAGCTGTGGTGTACATTGTAGCTCAGTTTTTCTTTCGCATTAATCTGTCTGTGTTTATTTTCAGGCTGGAACAAAGTGTAGCCAATAGATGGCAGCAGGCAGGCCTCGTGACAATCATGAAGAAATACGTGTCAAAATCAAACAGGCTGAACGAGAGGTGCTTCCTGCTGTTCAACTGGAAAAGAAGGAAATTCGAATGACAGTTCGACTGCCAGAACATGCAGTCCCAAGTATCGTCATGACAACCTTTGAAAATGGGAAATCTAGTGATGCTGGTAGAATTGTGGGGATTGGAACTGGTCCACAGGGTATAGTTTCGACTTTGACAACGGGTGTGCCGCCTAAACCAGAAAGTAAATCAACAAAGACCAGAATTAGCTCAAAGCAGCCTCGGCCATCACCAAATGCAGGCCGTAAAGAAATGGTAGAGTCTTCACCGAAAACATCGTCTTCACCCAAGACATCAATAACTGAGAAAACTGAAGATTTAATGGAGTTCTTTCAAGATCAAGAAAAGACACAGGCTCTACCTAAAAGGTCTGGTTCAAGATCTAAACCCAGAACTCCAAGCCCAAGTCCAGTAAGGCAAAGTATTGGTTTAGATCATCTTGATAATCTAGTAAGATTAATGGAACAGTTAAGGAATCTTAGAGATGAGAATTCAAAGTTAAAACATAGATGTGATTACTTAGAAAGCACAAAAACACTTCTACAGGCTAAAAGTAGTCTAGAAGATGAAGATTACTTTTTAACATACAAATCTAATTCTCTTCCACGTTCTAAGAAACCAAAATCTCAGTCCCAAAAATCTACACATTCTGAGGGAGGCCAGGTTCGTTCTAGACCTCGTTTACCCAGTGCTGAAGATGCTATGTGCATTGAAATGGACTATGATTCAGATCATTCTGTTAAGAGGCCTAGAATGGGAGGACTTTATAAACGTAGTTTTTCTACAGGGTCTCTTGAAGTTCCATCAGACATAATGGAGCAATCAGGGGAAGATGATTTAGCAGCCAGACTGTCTGAATCTTACGATAAAGTTCAGAATGTTTTAAAAATGCCAAAGTCACCAGAAGCCAAAAGGAAATCCAAATTTTCTAAATGGGCCAAAGTGAAAAAAGTTTTGAAATCTCAACAATTATCAGAAAATATAAGTTCTGGAATTAAATCTATAAAAGAGTTTAGTAAAGGAGGAATCCCAGGGTACTTTAAATATGGTGCAGTAAGTGGCCGGGAGTTGGCTGTTCCATTACATGCAGAGAGTAAATCTCTGGACAGTGGTGTTGGTAGTGGAATGGATACAGAAACTCAGGAAAGTGTTCGAAAATCAACATCTTCAGGAGAACCACCAAGTCCAACTCGGTTCTCTGAACGCCATATTGATGTACCTGTTCCAAATGTCGATGATTGCATGGGAATTTGGCTGGGACCACCAGAATGGATTGAAAAAGAACGAGAAAAAGAACAAGAGCTATTAAAACAGGTAGCAACAACACTGAGTGAGTCGCCAAAAAGTGAGCCAAGTATTGTTGCACATTCAGTGTATGAGTTAGGAGAAGAACCAGACAGGCTCCTTCATACTTCTATGCCTCGGAGACAATCAAGCCCAATGTTAATAGACGATGATGATGATCATATAGAGGCTGCAGAATTTCACCGTACAACTAGCTACAATGAAGAGGAAGAACTCTATCATAACATCAAAGACAAGGAAAAGAAACTTCATAAAACAGCTTGGGGTAGAATGAAACACATGATGCATACTAGAAAAGATAGTGGTAAAAAGAAACATAGAAAAGATAAGGATTCAGAGTTTATATTTGAGGATGTTTCTGAAATTGATATGGAAGGATTAGAGGAAGAGATGAAACATAGTCATGAAGAGTATCTGGAGGGACCTGTTAGTAGGTCCACTCCAAAGACTTCGCCAGTTGTGTACCGACAAAAACATCGGGATAAGAGTTCCAGTAATTCACCACCAGGGAAGAGCAAAGCTGCATCATCTAAAGGTCCATCAGCTAGTGGAAGTATTGATGTCTCAGCACTTCTTGGTAAGTTTTTGTGTTACCATATTTACTCTGAATATTCAGACTCCTTAACTCCTTACCATATTTGTCCTAAAATTTGAACAATTTCATTAGACTATTTGATATTGTGTCTAAATTGACAAACTGTGTAAAACCTGATCAGCGGTATCTTATCTAGAGCTACACTGTTTGCCTGTCTGACTGAATACTTAGGGCAAACACCTTATTTACCATAATTACTCAGGGCCCAGTTGCTCAAAACATTGTTAACTTAACGAGCTCATTAGTGGTCAAAACGTAAAGTGTTCTAGTAAGTACAATATCTAATTCACAGGTATTTTTGCTGAAAAAATGTGAGTAGCTTTTGCAAGCTACTCATATTTTTTCAGCAAAAATATTAGGGTATATGCCATATCTAATGATTTAAGTTTTAATGATATGTTAACTAACAACATCGTTAGTTTGGAAGGACTGGGCTCAGACATCTAACACCATACTGTACTTGCCCGATTTGAACAAGTCTATGTTACTACCTGTTGATGTGTTTAAAAGTCTGTGTTACTACCTGTTGATGTGTTTAAAAACTATTGGCTGAGTGGCAAACAGTGGAGACACTGATCAGATGCTGCAGAAATCTACTCAGTATGTGCAGGCATGTCTCTCCAAATTCTTTGAGTAAACACAGTATTCAGATATTTTCATAATGGGAACAGATAACTTTTCAGGAGAGACAACTCTTTCAAAATTTATTTTTTAACCCCTTTTGGAAAGGGGTCACCTCTAAAAGGAAAGAATTCTTATGTTTTAAAGAAGACTCCTAAGAGTCCTTTTTAGCAGGGGCTTGGTGTGCAGTAAAGGAAACAGGAAGTCACAAAAGTTGCATCTCTTGGTAGAAAGGGCAGAACAGCTACCAAATCTATCCAATCCCATTAAGTTTTGCTTACGACATAGCTTTTGATAAGGTACTTTTTTCAACCAGAAAGTATTTATATTTTTCTTATTCCTCAACCAAAACATATGTTGTGGGTACTCATTAGAAGCGCCTCGGCAAGGCGCTTCTAATGAGTACCCACAACATATGTTTTTGTCGAGAAATAAGAAAACTATTTACCTATTACCCACTCATATATAGACCTATGTTCTGAGTCATCCACAGTTCGGGCACCCAGTGAAGATTCTGATCAGCCTGTCATTGCTCCAGGTAAGGCACTTTTCTCAACCCAAAAATTTCAGTATTTTTCTTATTTCTCCATGAAAACTTAGGTTGAGAGTACTCACCAAGGTGCTTCACAACAATTTTATGTGTGTGTGGAAAAATAAGAAAAATATTCTCTGCATACCCTAACTTATCTGGAGGTATGGTGGTCACTGCATAGATTTGTTGACTTATCAGAACCTTTGCTGGGAGCTTTCATCAAATACATTTCCATAGGTCCAGATAAGAGGGGCTATCAGGTAAATATTTTTCTTATTTCTCCACAACTACATATGTTGTGGGTACTCATCAGAAGTGCCTCGGCTTTCTCCATGAAAACATATGTTGTGGGTAGTCATCAGAAGTGCCTCGGCTTTCTCCATGAAAACATATGTTGTGGGTAGTCATTAGAAGCACCTCTCAGAGGCACTTCTAATGAGTACCCACAACATAAGTTTTTATGTAGAAATAAGAAAAATATCAATATTTTTGGAGCATCTTATCAAGAGCTATGGTTGCTCATTTCTTTACATGGAACTTTATCGTTGTATCATGAAATGTCTGAAATCTGTTGATATGAGTTTGAAACAGGAAGAAATGTTTATGAAATGACTTCACGCAGAAAGCTTGCTTACAAAAAAGGCGTCCCTCTACGTCCCCTCCCCGCAACACACACACACCACAATTCAGCCTTCACATTGGTGCCGTCTGATCAGGGCATTTGCTGTTTGCTGATATAATATCCATTTAAGCAAACATTGAAGGCCCTGTTCAGACTGCATGGATGCTCAGACTGATCTATACCTTTGCTGTTCATATATGCTTTCATCACCCTTTTTATGTGGTGCATTTATACATATTTCTTAACCTTTACCCATCTCAGGGCAATTTCAGCAGACAAAGTCTTGATAGTTTTTTAATTTTTCCCAGAAAATATGCTTTGATATTTCATGTAAATTGACAATTTGCATGAAATGTCAAAGCCTATATTCTGGAAAAAAAATAGAAAATTATTTCAAAATGTTGTCTGCTGAAAATTTTAGCTAGCATGCAAAGCATTAAGCTGGAACTACTTTATCAGTTTTAAGAAGCCATGTTATATAGAATGATAAAAACTTGATACCGTATTTATCCTAAGTATTGAAACAGACAGGCATGAGAAAACAGCGTAGCCCCAGATCAGATGCCACAGAATGCGGCATCTGATCAGGGTCTACACAGTTTTCCACTCATCCAGCAGTTAATGCATCACAACAGGCAGTAAAATGGACTTTTTCAAAATTTTGGACAAGTATAAGGAGTTATCTAGTATGAATATTTATGGTTAATACAGTGTACTGTTTCAGAAAAAAGGGGGTGCTATTAAAGACATATGCAAAACAAGGGAGATCCAGATCAACATGCACATTTAGAGTCAGTCTTCTGGAGATTAACCCTTGTCCTGCTGAATAAATTAAGATTCCACTCCCACTTCTAGTTTTCAGCCAATAAGATTACTTGATTTGAATTGTTTATTATAAATTCACTTATTTAATGGCAAACAGTGCAGATCCAGATCAGTTGGCTTCTGTAGAAGCCAACTGATCTGGATCTACACTGTTTGCAAAGGCAGGGTATATCCGGGTTCAGCAGGAGAAGAGTTAAAAGAAAGCCCTTTACTGCTTGTGTATCATAAATAACTCGTTACCATACATATCCCAAAAAATTGAGCAAATCAAGAAGCACCCTTCAGAGGACTTGTTAAGGAGAAGTATTTGGTGATAATTCTGGAATAATTTTTCTTATTTCTCCATAAAAACATATGTTGTGGGTACTCATTAGAAGCGCCTCAGCGAGGCGCTTCAAATGAGTACCCACAACATATGTTTTTATGGGGAACTAGAGAAAAATATTCCAGAATTATCATCAAATACTTCTCCTTAACAAGTTCTTTTCAGTTGTAAAAATGCATCCTATCTGGAGCTATGTGTATGGAAACCATTTTGTGTGTGTGTGTGTGTGTGTTTGTGTGTACTTGTCTCAGCTTCCTCACAGAATATATATTATAGGAATATATTATAATCTGCATCCAGATTATTAATTTTACCCTATTCAACCTTGGCCTTCACAAAAGAAGGTCCATTTTCTCCACAAATAAAAGTTTATTTGGATAAAACACCTAGATTCCCTGTATCAAAATCATCATCACATTATTATGTATGAACCAGAGCCAACAAATTTTCAAGCTTCTGAGATTCTGTCTTTACATTTAGCATGCTTGGTAAACATTTCAGCAGAAAATAATTTGAAATATCATCACGAAAACATGCCTATATAATTTTGACCCTCTTAAACCCCACTTCTATATAGTAAAACTGGGGTTTTACAGGGGTATACATTATTTTTCTTATCTCTGCTCAAAAACACAGATTGTGCGTACTCATTAGAACTGCCTCATGAGGCAGTTCTAATGAGTACCCACAATCTATGTTTTGAGCAGAAAAATAAAAAGAGTTTTTTTTATCTGAAAATTTTCAGTTTTTGGAGGTGAAGTTTTCTAACTCTTTGAATAGGCGTGTTTTTGTAATGTTTTCTTATTTTTCCCCACACACTAGGCTTGACATTTCATGCAAATTGTCTCCTATGGAGACAGTTTGCATTAAATATCAAAGCCTGTCTTCTGGGAAAAATAAGAAAAATATCATCAATTTGTTGTCTGCTAAATTGGCCCAGAGAGTGCAGGTAAAGGCTAAACAAGCTGTTTTTGTATTTCGATGGAAAGGTATAGCTCTTTTCACTAAAAACTACAGATACAACATACAGTAAATGTCCTAAAATTTCGTACTTTTTTTTTTTTTTTTTTTGGCCTAAATTTTGTTCCTAAAAATACTTAGTGGAATGGCAAACAGTGTAGATCCTGATCAGACTGCTCCTTCAAGAGCAGTCTGATCTGGGTCTGCACTGTTTGCATATGCCTTTTTATCGGGAATTTTTTCGTGTATGAAATTTTAGAACATTTACCGTACTACAGGAAAAAAAGGTTCTTTATGCAAAATTATATTCTGTATTTGGAATGTTAGCATGATCTACTGTTTGCCACTAATACAGCAGTTTTTAGACACATCAAAAGTGAAATTGACTCAGTCAGTGGTGATGATGATGATGATCTGTTTCAACTTAATTATCGAGATGACAGAAAGGTGATAGTGAAAGGCACTATGCAGTGAAGCCCCAAACAGTCATGAGCTGAATTCTACCTGCAGCGGGATTCAAACTCAGGACCTCACAATCCAAAGTTTGGAGTGCTAACCATTCGGCCACCCACTCACTGAGGCACTTCTAATGAGTACCCATAACATATGTTTTCATTGAGAAATAAGAAAAATATTATGTGGATTCTGGCTCTTATAAACCTGGATCTATGCATACAGAAATAAGAAAATTGCATAACCTATACAGTCGAACCCCATTGGCTCGAACATCTTTGGGACGATGGAAATTCTTTCGAGACATTGGTAGTTCGAGCCACTGAGGGTTAAGCATGGCACCAGTTCAGGAAGCAAATAACGATAAGTTAGGGGATTCTTTTCGATTTTCTACACAGTGATTGTATGTTGTGTACTCATTAGAATCCTCTCATTGAGGCAATTTTAATGAGTACACACAACATATATGTTGAGTGTAATTATAATTGCCTCATTGAGGTAATTCTAATGAGTACACAACATACAATTTCACGATAAAATAAGAAAATTTCCCTAAATATTTGTTTTCTTGAGCTATCGGGTGAATTTCGTAGGGACTCAAAAACGAGTTCCAGTTAGCCATGGTAAACGAGCCATCAGTGTTCGAGCCATCGAGGTTCGACTGTATATGTTTTTGTGGTCTGTAAAAAGTACATTGACCTTAGTTTAGACTGGCTCCAGTCTCCAGTATTCATTCTTATAATCCTGTTTGATAATCCACATAAGTAAAACTAAAATAATATGATGACTATAATGGCTGGTCTCAAGTGACCAGCCTTTTAAGTCATGATGTTATTTTGGTTTTATTTTAGCTGATTATCAAAAGCAAATATTTAGTCACTGGACACTGGGGCCAGTCTGAGGTTAGTTCTATGGTCAGATCCCAGATTGAATGCATACACTTTTATGAAAAATACTGTATTTACCTAAAATATTTGGACACCATATCTCTTTGCCATATTTATCCTAAAATTTGAACAAGTGCATGTAACTACCTGCTGATTTATTTGAAAAATGCTGGATAAGTGGCAAAAAGTGTAGACACTGATCAGATGATGCATTGTGTGGTGTCAAATTTGCCAGCCTCGATGGCTCTGTTGGATGTGCATCCGACTGGTGATCAGGAAGTTGCGGGTTCGATCCCCACTAAGTCTGGTAACATTCTTTTGTTGGGATTGATCATGAAATACTTGCGATGGTCATTCTCTCCCTTCAGCTGATTCAAAAAGGGGAGCTGCCAGAATAACTTGTTGTTAGGTTAACTGACCGCACTCGACATGACACTAATAGGTTGACTGGGCCATAAAACCTCAACTCAGAATGACTTAAATACTGTTAAAAGGGATGTAAAACACCTAATTACCATCATGGTGCCATCATCTCTCCCTCAATTCAAAAATTCAAAACAGCTTGAGTCCATTCCTCCATCTTTTCTTCCGTCTATCCAGGCATTCATCCAACTGCAACAAAACCATCCATTCATCCTTCTTTCTCTCCATCCATCCAAGCCAGCTACAGCTGTAGTTCACTCTTTCCATCCATCCACCCATCATTTTCTTCTGCTTCTTCCTGATAGGTATACACCTCCCAGGTAAATATTGTAAGCACAAATTCCTGAAATTCTTATCTTTTCCATCTAGAAGTTATTGTTGAGCAGGGCTCCAGATTAACACAGAGCATGCTGGGTAAAAATTTCAACAGCTGACATTTTGGAATATTTTCTCATTTTTCCCAGAAAATAGGCTTGGATATTTCATGAAAGGAGACAATTTGCATGAAATGTTGAAGCCTATTTCCTGGAAAAACAAAAACAAAAAAAAAAAACAAAAAAAAAAAAAAAACAAGAAAAATATTGTCAATGATTCTGGTAATGGTATAACAGTATTTTGGAGATGGTAAAGTATCAAAGCTCAAGTTAAAAGTACTTTGTTCAGCCAGAAAATATTGTTCTGTTTTCCTTATTTCTCCACAAAAACATATTTTGTGAGTACTCATTAGAAGTGCCTCATTAAGACAAAACTTACCGGTACCCACAGAAATAATTATTGGGATATTCCTTTTGTCTAGACCCATGCAGATGACAAATTTATATTTTTCTTATTTTTTCCCAGAAAACAGGATTTGACATGTCATGCAAATTGTCTCCATCCATTGGAGACAATTTGCATAAAACATGAAACCCTGTTTTCTGGGAAAAATAAGAAACATATTTCAGTATGTCGTCTGCTGAAAATTTTACCCATAGTGCTAAGTGTTAATTTCCCCTGAAGACTTATAAAAACATCCATTCAATTGCAAACATTTAATTTTTGAGGAAAAAAGGAAAACATTCATTTGTCTCCTAAAAAAGATATGTATGCCCCCAACTTCAAAGAAGTTGAAGGGGCATATTGCTTTTGGGGTGTTCGTCTATTCATCCATTCATCTGTTTGTCCGACCATGTATCCTTCCATTCTTCACACTTTTTGATGCATGGCATAACTTTAAACACATGCATGCTACTGTTTTGAAATTTCTTATATGGATTCCTTATGAAAAAAAATAGCTGAATCATATTTTTTTCCTGACAGGATTATGGCCATTTCCTGAGTTATTGCCTTTTGAAAAAATATGGATGTAATCTTGTCAGCAAAATATCTCAAAAACTATTGAAGCTAGAGCCTTGAAACTTGATGAATAGACTGGTAGTGATGAGTAGATAACCTGATTAACTTTTGAGTAAAGTTTGAAAAATACTTCATGAGTTAAGTCCCTTTGTAATTTTGGGCATTTTTACCTTGTCAGCAAAATATCTCAAAAATTGTTGGAGCTAGAGCCTTGAAACTTAGTGAATTGATTGGTAATGATGAGTAGATGACCTGTTTGGCTTTTGAATAAATACTGAAAAATATTTCATAAGTAACGGCCCTTTGTAAATTTTGGCATTTTTCCCTTGTCAGCAAAAAATCTCAAAACGTATTGAAGCTAAAGCCTTGAAACTTGATGAATAGATTGGTAGTGATGAGTAGATGACCTGATTAACATTTGAATAAATTCTGATAAATCCTTCATGAGTTATGGCCCTTTGTAATTTTGGGCATTTTTACCTTATCAGCAAAAAAACTGTTGGAGCTAGTATTGGTAATGATCGGTAGATGACCTGATTAACTTTTGAATAAATTCTGAAAAATATTCCATGAGTAATGGCCCTTTGTAAATTTGGGCATTTTTTCCCTTGTCAGCAAAATATCTCAAAAACTATTGAAGCTAGAGCCTTGAAACTTGATGAATAGATTGGTAGTGATGAACCGATGACCTGATTAACATTTGAATAAAATTCTGAAAAAATCCTTCATGACTTATGGCTATTTGTAATTTTGTGCATTTTTACCTTGTCAGCAAAATATCTAAAAAACTATTGGCACTAGAGCCTAGAAACTTGGTAATGATGAGTAGATGACCTGATTAACTTTTGAATAAATTCTGAAAAATATTTCAAGAGTAATGGCCCTATGTAAATTTGGGCATTTTTCCCTTGTCAGCAAAATATATCAAATACTGTTGGAGCTAGAGCCTCATAACTTGATAAATAGATTGGTAGTGATGAGAAGGAAGTTGGAGGGGCGTATTGCTTCGGGGCATGAGTAATGGGCATATTGCTTCGGGGCATGAGTAATGTCCAATGAGCCTCATAACTTGATAAATAGATTGGTAGTGATGAGAAGGAAGTTGGAGGGGCGTATTGCTTCGGGGCATGAGTAATGGGCATATTGCTTCGGGGCATGAGTAATGTCCAATGAGTAATGCCCCCCACCCCACCCCCCCCCCACCCCCCTCACCGCCGCCATTAGCAAAATATCTCAAAACTGTTGGAGCTAGAGCCTCATAACTTGATGAGATTGGTAGTGATTAGAAGATGACCTGATTAACCTTTGAATAAATTCTGAAAAATATTTCAGGAGTTATGGTCCTTTGTAGATTGGGCCATTTTTACCTTGTATTATCTTTAGAGGCAAGCATATGGTTGGGGGCATAGTGTTTTACAAACACAATTTCTAGTTTTTGTTATTTTTACACAAAAGCATATGGTGTTGGTAAAAATATGTTTCATAGAGGCAAGTGCAGTGAGTACCCTCAACATACATTTTGATGCGAATTAATTCAGCAAGGTGAGGTGCTTCCAATGAGTACATACCCACAATGTGTAGAAATAAGGAAAATATTTAGGAAGCCTAAAACTATTTATTTGGAGCTCTGCACTGAGGCATGTCTTGTATTTGCTAGATTGGGTAATGAGTTTTAGTACCTGCCAAAACCATAACTTTGAGTGGATGCACCTTAATTAACCGCCATAACACATATGAACCGCAGCCATCATGAAGATACCTTATCTTGGATGGGAAGTAAGCACACATGGGTGAGAGAGCAGAAGGGTTTCATAGGGCATTTTAGTCCTATTTCGTCCTATTTCCTAAAATCCTACTACCAGAAGAGTCTTATCAAAATTTTATGACCCTGACTTTATATTTCAAAGTCTAATGACTGTCAATTCTAGCATTTAGCTCTATCAACCATCCCAGCTAGCATTCTACGTAAATCTACATCGGGCCATCATCGGCCCATCAGCTACCCTGACGGGCCGATGACGGCCCGATATAGATTTACGTAGAATGCTGACTGGGATATGACCTAGTCATGAAACCTGGCATACTCTTCCTTCCTAACAGGGACTCTCCCAGTCAGCATTCTATGTAAATCTATATCGGGCCGTCATCGGCCCGTCAGAGTAGCTGACGGGCCGATGACGGACCGATGTAGATTTACATAGAATGCTAGCTGGGCTTACACTGTGAACTGTATCATTTTGTGACCTTGACCTACATATCATGGTCCAATGACTTTGTCATAATTATCAGTGAATATTTAGCTCTGTTATAATACATGTACTGACAGGTGCCAGGCTGGCCTCGGTGGCTCAGTCAGATGTGCGTCCAACTGGAGATCAGGAGGTTGCGGGTTCAATCCCTGCTGAGTCTGGCAATATTCTTTTGTGGAGATTGATCATGAAATATTTTCTGGGGTCATTCTCTCCCTTCTGCTGATTCAAGAAGGGCAGTTGTCAGTTTCTGGCAAAAGAATATGCACAAGTACTGGTTTACCACTTAGAGGACTAGGCCTGCCCAGGAAAAAGTGTGGTTAGGTAAGCTGACTGCGCTTGACATGACTCATATTGGTTGACTGTGCCATAACACCTCAACAAAAACAAGACAGGTGCCATCAAGTGTGACACTGCCTTCTGTGGGATTCTTGGTTTCGTTTTAGTGTCTTTATCTCTTTATCAGAGAGGATTAAAAAATTCATAAAATTTAGTTAGTAGTTGGCATCTTGTGATTATGACTTTAACTTACATTTCATGGTTTATTTATGCTGCCAGTAGCTGTTAATTTCTTGTTCATCTAGACTGGCTCCAGTCTCCAGTGACTAATTTTTTTTTTTATAATCCTGTTTGATAATCCACTAAAATAAAATCAAAATAATATCATGACTGTAAAGGCTGGTCACTAAGTGACCTAAGTGATGAACTCGGGTATAACTCAGGTACCATAGTTTGTATGTTAACCCTTGTCCTGCGGAACCCGGGTATACCCTGCCTTTGCAAACAGTGTAGATCCAGATCAGTTGGCTTCTGAATCTACACTGTTTGCCATTAAGTATGTGAATTTATAGCAACAATCTGGATCAAGTAATCTGATTGGTTGAAAATTAGAAGTGGGCGTGGTATCTTAAATTTATTCAGCAGGACAATGATTATACTTCCGTTCAAAAACTTGTGCCGTATTTACCCTTTCTGCGCATCTGATCAGGGTTCACACTGTTTGCCATTCATCCAATAGTTTTCCAGTTTGTGTCCTTTGATATCCCAACTCGGGACAATATTCACCAATATTAGTAACCAGTCAGTGCAATAACCCTATATTATTATATAGCTATAAATATTAAATGATTGAAATGTGCGATAAAAGCCAAGGAGCTAGCATGCCGATATCATACACTATCGGCACACTTACTCGATATTGCACACTTACTCGGATGCCTTCTCATATTACCATTACATTACGTTGCTTTTGATGACGTCGTAATGCCAAACCTTGTCACGCGCATTGGTAGAATTCACATTTTAGTTATTATAACAGCATTTTAAAGGTTAGAAACCCCGGGGAAATGAAATAAATATTTATAGCTATAATAAAAGGATTATTGCACTGATATTGGTGAATATTGTCCCTTTGGACAATCCAAGGGACAATATTCACTAATATCAGTGCAATAACCTGATAATACACATGAACAGGTAGCAAGATGAACTTGTTCAAAGTTTTAGACAAGTACGGTGAGGAGTTAATAGAGTAACTACCATACTTACATATCAGGGTCTACGCTGTTTGTCATTTATTCAGTAGTTTTCTGACTCATCAACAGGTAGCAAAATGATTTTGTTCAAAGTTTTGGATAAAATTAATATGGTCAGGAGTCAATATGGTAAATGTCCTAAAATTTCAAACACTTTATTCCATATTTTCTTGGCCTAAAATTTGTTTTCTATGCAGTTGCTTCTTAAAATACTTAGTGGAATGTCAAACTGTGTAGACCCTGATCCTTCAGAAGCAGTCTGATCTGGATCTGCACTGTTTGCATATATTATTTTGTGAGACGCTTTGGTATACGAAATTTTAGGACATTTTCTATACATAGGGTACTTGTTGTAAATTCAAAAGGTACGTTAATGTATGTTTGTATTGGGATACTCAAAGTAATGAGACACTCTTAAAATTCGTGAAAACAATTATTTTTCATGACCCAAAAAATTGGGACATATTAAAAATTGCCAAAATTTTCAGTAATTTTTTGTACCGTATAAATTGGGACAGTGCATTTGGGTGAAAAAAATCTATCTATCTGACTATCTTAAAATGTTTTTTTCTCCATGTTTTCAGTGCATTTGGGTAAAAAAAAAAATCTATCTATCTGACTATCTTAAAATGTTTTTTTCTCCATGTTTTCTTTTGTTTACAAGCAACTTCATACAATGACAATCTGGTTAGAAAGCAGAAACTAAATAAAAACCTGCCTTTGAGAATATTAATCTAAAATTTATTCAAGAAGGCTGCAAAAACAAAATTTCACATGCAATTGCATCAGTCCTGATACATTGCCATTATAAAATTACCACAAGTGGTTGTCACATGACAGTCACATGCTTTAATAGCTGATTTCTTAAAAAAACGGCATTGAGATTAAATCCCGAAACACTGTTGAGATGAACCCCAAAACATCGTTGAGACAAGCCCTAATAATAACATCATCATGTGATGTAACAGCAGTATTTTTAGAACCCACTGGTAGATTGTTACCACATTCAGGATGTCGGTCCTGCACAAATAACCAACAAAGTGGGGAAGCAATATGAGATTTTTTTTTTTTTTTTTCACCTGGACACTTTCAACACCTGATAGGTAAACGAGGGGATTATATTATAAATCAAAACAAAACAGTGGGTTGTAATCTGTTTATTCAATATTAACAATAGGTTAAATTTACCAGAAAACAGTCTGGAAATACACCAAACTGTGAACACGAATATGACACATTTTCATTTATGATCAGTGCCATTATCAGCTACAGGACAACTTCTCATAAAATAATTAATGCAGGTCCAAAGTATTGGGGCAGTTAGAAATATTATTATTATTTCCTGTCCCAATACCTAGGTATAACACGATAAGATTGATTTATAGAGTAACATAGTCCAAATTTGTCTGAAACCAAATTGATATAAAACATATTGAATTATTGATGAGAAACTACAGACTTAGTGATTAAAGCTATAGAAGCTATTTTGGTTGCATTTTCTGATTTCTCAGAGGACTTGTGAAGGCTAGGTTTATTTCGTGATAATTCTGGAGTAATTTTCCTTATTTCTCCATAAAACATGTGTTGTGGGTACTCACTTCTAGTGAACTGGAGAAAATTGCCCCAGAATTATTATCAACTCTGATTTCTGAAAAAAAAAAAAAGAATTCTTGAGTTGACCTAGTGAATAGGTAACTAGGCATTGGCAGAAAACCAGCAAGATGATTTCACTGGCATGTTACAAAGTCTTAGATGAATTACTGAGGGTATTCAGAAAAATTGCAACAACTCCATGCCAAAGAAGACAGGAATCTACTCTCAGAGTGTGGGAAATGAAGCAAAGAATGCAAGAAACATGAATACTTATGGTACCATAGCTCTAGATAAGGTGCTTTTTTTTTCGAACGAAAACTAACAATATTTTTCTTATTTCTCCACGAAAACATATGTTGTGGTACTCATTAGAAGCATCTCAGTGAGATGCTTCTAATGAGTACCAACAACATACATTTTCATGGAGAAATAAAAAAAAAATCTGGATACCCACTCTTATCGGGAGCTTTGTCAGGTACTAAAACTAGCAAAGAGTACTTGTAATAATTTCATAGCTTAATTGAGATAAGAGGAAAATCCAGATAATTGTTTTTTTTTTCTTATTTCTCCAAGAAAACATATTTTGTGGGTAGTCATTGGAATTGCCTCAGCAAGGCGAGTCCAATGAGTACCCACAATATACGTGTTCATCGAGAAATAAGAAAATACATTTTCCAGATACCCCCTCTTATTAAGAGCTATGTGATACTAAAACCAGCAAGGAGTACTCTATGTCTTGTAATAATTTCATAATTTGACATTAGCATGGTTTTCCAGATAAATATTTTTTTCTTATTTCTCCAAGAAAACATATGTTTTTGGTACTCATTGGAATTGCCTTACTGAGGCAATCCCAGTGAGTACCCACAATATATGTTTTTATGGAGAATTAGGAAAAATATCTGGGCCCAGTTGTTCAAAGCTAACGACATTGTTAGTTAACGATTCGTTAAAATTTACATTGTGTGATACGCAAATATGCTGAAATTTTTTGCTGAAAAAATGTGAGTAGCTTTTGCAGTGCAAAAGCTACTCACATTTTTTCAGCAAAAAATATTAGAAAATTGTAGATTGAATCTGCTAAAACAGTTGAAGAAATGACCCTTAACGAGCTCATTAAGCTAACAACGCTTTGAACAACTGGGCCCTGACTTTTTATCTGGAAAAAATATAATAATCAGGTTCTTGCTTTGTTGCTGTCGAAGGGAGACAGTGAGAATAGAAATTTGCTTGTCTTCTTGTTTAATGGCGCATCAACTCTTATGGGTCATTTTGTGTTTTCTCCCAGAAAAATGGAATAAAAAAGGACAGAAGAGCTAGTTGACTAGCAGATGGGTCACATGAAATGTCAAGCCTTATTTTCTTTGACAAATAGAAAAAAAAAACAACAACACAATTTCAAAATGCAGTCTGCTGTAGTTTTGATTGGTTGGCACTTTAACCCATTTTAGTCTGGAAACCCCAAAAGAATAATTTGCAAACAGTACAGACCCAGATCAGATGCAGAATGCAGCATCTGATCTGGGTCTACACAGTCTGCATTAAACATAGGAATTGCTATAAAACATAGTAATAATAAAAACTAACGAGACACCCTACTATTGGAAATAGATGTCTAAAGAGTTGTGGTAGAAGAGTCCACTGAACATAAATAGGTTAAGGGTTACGGTAATTCTTTCTTTGAATTTGTATTAGATCAGTTCCTTAGCAGCTCCCATTCTATTGCAAATTCCTAAAATCACCTCTGCTTGTTAGACAATGCTGTAGATTTGGTGTGCTTTACTGGAATGCTGGAGTATTCATATTCGTCCACCAATATTGTACTTAGTATGAATCAAAATCTTATTTCTTCAAAAAGTTTGATGTTTTCTTTGCTTTTGTTCATTTATTTGCTATTTATATGCATTGGCGTGTATGTTTAAATGCAGAATTTAACATTATCAGCATTAGCAGGGAACTATTTTGGGGGCAATTTTAGGTAGTTATTAGGAAGGTATTTTCAACTGAACGGATAGATGAAATGCCGTATAGTAAATTTGGTGGGGATAAACCGCCCCCCAAAAAGGCAATGGAAAGATGCTGAAATGTAACTATGATTTTGGAGAATTATTTCACTGTTGCTCTTGAATGCTTACAAACTAAAGTTTGTGATAAAGCACACCCCTACCTACTGCCCCAATCCCCCACATCAACCTAGAACTAAAGGATGAGACTTGTTTTTGGAAGTCCAGAGGTGCACCAAGTAGGCCTACCCATGACAGCATAAACAGTTTCAAACAGCAAGATAAACAAGCATTTTATTATAAGAGTCTTCCTGTATCCTATTATTTCACCTTTGTAACAATATGTTTGAAGATTTTTTATGGTTATTTTAATGATGTCTGGTTCTGAACTTTTTGATTTACATTTACTGGCTTCATTGTGGTTGTTTATCATTTCTTTGAAAATTATTCTACTCTGTTGTGCATATTTTTAAAATGTTCATCAAAATTGTAGCAGATGACATTCTGTTTTTTTTTAGCTCGTGCTCACCTGGAGCTTAGCTCCAGGTCAGCTTGTGCCATATAGCCTGTTGTCTGTCCGTCTGTCGTTAGCTTTTCACTTTTTTGACATCTCCTCCAGAACCATAAGTTGGATTGAGCTGAAACTTAGTGGGAGGCATTGTGGCAACATGGAGATTCAGAATTGCTAAAATCATTCCATTCCGATATCCAAGATGGCTGTCATGGTGGACATCTAGAAAGTCTTCAAACGACATCTCCTCCCAAACTGTAAGTCGGATTGAGTCAAAACTTGATGGGAGGCATCACAGTGACACAGAGATTCAGAATTGCTCAAATTGTTCAGTTCCGATCTCCAAAGTGGCCGCCACGGTGGCCATCTTGAAATTCTTCAAACGACATCTCCCAAACCATAAGTCAGATTGAGCCGAAACTTGATGGGAGGCATCGGAGTGACATAGAAATTCAGAATTGCTAAAATCATTCCGAAATGACATCTCCTTCCCAAACTGTAGGTTGGATTGAGCCAAAACTTGATGGGAGGCATCACAGTGACTCAGAGATTCAGAATTGCTAAAATTGATCTGTTCTTATCCAAGATGGCCACATCAGTGGCCATCTTGAAATTTCTCAATTGACATCTCCTCCCAAACATAAATCAGATTGAACCAAAATTTGATGGGAGGCATCGGACCACCATAGAGATTCAGAATTGCTAAAATTGATCTGTTCTGATATCCAAGATGGCCCCCACGGTGGCCATCTTGAAATTCTTCAAACAACATCTCCTCCCAAACCATGTTGGATTTAGCCGAAACGTGATGGGAAGCATCTAAGAGACATAGAGATTCAGAATTGCTTCAATCGTTCTGTTTGGCTATCCAAGATGGCCACCTAGGCCGCCATCTTGATAATCATGAAACCACAACTGCTCCAGAACCCTTTTTCAGATTAAGCCCATACTTGGTGGGAGGCATTGGGGCTACATGGAGATTTAGAATTGTTAAAATCATTTCGTTCCAATATCCAAGATGGCCACCATATAGACCATCTTGAAAATCTTTAAACAACATCTCCTCCCAAACTATAAGTTGGATTGAGCTGAAACTTGATGGGAGGCATCAGAGCAACAAAGAGATTTAGAATTGCTAAAATTGTCCGTTCTGATGTTCAAACTAGCCCCCATGGTGGCCATCTTGAAGTTCTTCAAACCATTTCTGCTCCTGACCAATGTCAGTTTTGAGTCCAAACTTGGTGGGAGGCATTGGGGTGGCATGGAGATTTAGAATTGCTAAATTAATTCCGTTCCAATAGCCAAGATGACCACTATGGTGGCCAGCTTAAAAGTCTTGAAACAACATCTGCTCTGGAACGGTAGGATGGATTAAGCTGAAACTTGGTGGGAGACATTGGGGAGACATGGAGATTCAGAACTGCTAAATTCATTCCATTCTGATATCCAAGATGGCCACCACAGGGCCAATTTGAAATTCTTCAAAAGACATCTTATCCCAAACCATAATGCAGATTGAGCTTAAACTCGATGGGAGGCATTGCAGCCAAGAGATTCAGAATTGCTAAAAAAGTTCTAGTCCCATATCTGAAAAGGCCCCCAAAGTGGCCATCTTGAAAATCTTCAAACCTCATCTGTTCCAGAATTGTAAGTCAGATTGAACCAAAACTTGATGTGATGCATTAGGGTGACATGGAGATTCAGAATTGCTAAAAACATTTTGTTACAATATCCGCGATGGCAGAAACAGCAGCCATTTTGAAGATCTTCTGTTGTTAGCTTACTCCAGGTCAGCTTATGCCATGGTCTGTTGATCTCATCCGTATGTCCGTCAGTACCTTTTCACATTTTCGACATCTCCATCAGAATCATATCCATGATGTCCGCCATCTTGAAAGTCTTCAATTGTTATCTGCTCCCAAACAGTAAGTCGGATGGAGCAGAAACTTGGTGGAAGGCATCTGGGCAGCATGGAGATTTAGAATCTCTAAAATTGTTCCAATCTGATATCCAGGATGGCCACCATGGCAGCCATCTTGAAATTCTTCAAATCTCATCTGCTCCCAAACTGTAAGTCTGATTGAGCTTAAATATGATGGGAGGCATTGGAGTGTTATGGAAATTCAGAATTGCTAAAATTGTTCTGCTCTAATGGCCAAGATGGCACCATCTTCAAACCACATCTCCTTCAATACAGTAAGTCAGATTGCGCTGAAACTTGATGGGAGGCATCCGGGTGACATGGAGGTTCAAAACTGCTAAATCGTGCATTTCCAATATCCAAGATTGCGGCCATGGTGGCAAATTTGAAACTCTTCAAACATCAGATTCTAAATTGCTGAAGGCTATCTGATCTGATAGCCGAGCTGGCCACCATGGCACAATGTAACATCATGATCAGCCTAATCCAGGTGAGCAATTCTGGCTCTCTTTGGCCTCTAGTTCTATTAGTATTATTTTTCAGAGAAGAATAAGATGAATTCATATGAATCAGCTGTCTAGCAGACAATTCACATGAAATATCAAGTCTTATTTTTCTAAAATAATATAAAAAAAAAATGCCAGAATGTCATCAGCCGCAATTTTGATTGGCACTTGAAGGGTTAGTTAGTCTCTTAATTGCCTTTAATAAGTCAGTGTTTATTGTCTAGAAAACTAGGTGCAGAAAACATTTTGTTTGTGTATGCTTTATTATTTTTTAACCTTTACCATCCTCTGGGCAATTCAGCAGATGACAAATTGATGAATTTTTTTTCTTATTTTTCTGAGAAAACAGGATTTGACATTTCATGCATTTTTTTTTTGCACGAAATGTCAAATCTGTTTTATGGAAAAAATAAGAAAACTATTTCAGTATGTTGTCTGCTGAAAATTTTACCCAGAGTGCTGAACTTTAAGTCTCCAGGATTCCTGCAGGGAAACATTATTTCATCACTATTGTATAATTCTCAACAGACAAAGATTGGGGTTTGTAAACAAGTTCTATGTGGAATCACTGTCTCAAACCTTACAAAAAAAATTATTAGATGGCTATGCTATGACGCTACCATAAAAGTTTGAATCAGATTGAGGAATATGAAGGTGATTTTTTGTTTTGGTTTTTATACGCCCCTTTGAAAAATGAGACATATTGTATTAAGGGGTCTGGCATCCATCTGTCCATCTGTCCATATTCTTTCATTTCCAGCTAACTCCTCTTACAGTTTACATCCAATCAAGCTGAAACTTGCTTTATAGTTAGACCATGATGTGGAGCAGTGCATATTATTTCAGGGTTACAGTCCACAAAATATTTATTAAATAGTTATGCACCTTTGAAAATTTCTGTAAACTTTTCATTTCTGGCTAACTCCTCCTACAATTTACAGCCAATCAAGATGAAACTTGATTTATAGTTAGACCATGATGTCGAGCAGAGCATATTATTTCAAGGTTTCAGTCCCCCAAATATTAGCAGAGTTATGTTCCTTTGAAAATTTCTGTAAACGTTTCGTTTCCAGCTAACTCCTTCTACAGTTTACATCCGATCAAGCTGAAACTTGATACTTAGACCATGATGTGGAGCAGCGCATATTGTTTCAAGGTGACAGTCCATCAAATAGTAGCAGAGTTATTTCCCTTTGAAAATTTCTGTAAACTTTTTGTTTCCGGCTAACTTCTCCTACAGTTTACATCCAATCAAGCTGAAACTTGGTCTATACTTAGACCATGATGTGGAGCAGCGTATATTTGTTCGAGGTTACAGTCCACCAAATATTAGCAGAGCTATGTCCCTTTGAAAATTTCTGTAAACTTTTAGTTTCTGGCTAACTCCTCCTACAGTTTACATTTGATCAAGCTAAAACTTGATATATAGTAAGACCCCCCCCCCCCTCACTCTGCAAACTTTGTTTGTGGGGATATACTGTTTTCATGTTGTCACCTCCCCACCCCCCACCTCACCCCCACTCTGCAAACGTTGTTTGTGGGGATATACTGTTTTCATGTTGTCAGTCTATCCGTATGTCCAGCTGTCTGATGCTTTATCTGTTTTGTTTTTGTTTCTACTTCTTCTCTTGCTACAATGTAAATGATTTACCAGAAGGCAGTCATTACCTTGCAGGGGGTATCTAATATGATCTGGTTCTACACTGTTTGCCAGTGTCCCTTTTAGGAGATGCTAGGTATAAATTGGTTAGTTTTAGTTTTGCAAAGGCCGGTATCTCCTAAATGCCTAGACAGATTTGGTTGACACTTAGACTAACATTAGATATTGGTCTAAAATTTATCCAGTTCATCATCGTCACTGATCTTGAAGTCAAGGCATCAGACAAAGAAAGTTTGTGTTAGCTCTTTAGAAAGACTTTGGTTAAAAGTTTCTTCTAAAGACCTATTTTTTGAATACCTGCTGTATTTAGTTGACACTTGGGCTAATGTTAGATACTGGTCCAGAGTTTAATCCAGCACAATCTGTAAATTTTATTTTAGAGTGTTTGGATATGATTTTCTACAATTCTGTAACTGAATTCCTAGACATATTAAATTAATACATGGACTAAAGATACTGGTCCAAAGTTTTATTGGGGCCCCACCCATCCAGTTACCCCAAGGTCAAGGTCATGGACTATGAGAAAATTTACATTTATTTATTTATTTATTTACTTACTTATTTATTTATTCGTATTTTTATTTATTTATTTATTTTGTTTTTGTTTGTTTAAAGTTTTTGTCTCTGAAAGGCAAAGGATACAAAAGTGAGTATGGTGTCGGGCAACAGATGTTGTTGTGTTGAAATTCGAAATGAATCATCTTCCTTCCTAAGTATTAGAATGTAGCCAAAGCTAATATACCACAAGCTTGAACTAGGAGTTAGCAATCTGTTCCATTTTATTTTACAGAATACTACATAGCATGTAGAAATGTTTACCGCTATCTTTTTATTTCTTTTTTTTTTCACAACTTTGTATTTTTGTATGGAATTGTAATCATCAAGGTGAGGTATGTCTGTTGCCAAACCACCAGTTTTCCCTGTTATCACTTTTATTCTGTTGCCATGGTAACTAGTCACTTAGCACATGAAGTGGCCACTGCTTTTCTTACCTCCTTCAAGAAGAGCTTCATTACCACACACAGAGGAGCTGTGACATACAAAATGGTTTTTTTTTGGTTTTTTTGCAAATAGTGCAGACCCAGATCAAGGTCTGCACTGTTTTTTTTATATAGATATTGCTAGACCTTGAAATTGTGTGTAGAATTTTGACTGGATTGGTCAGATGTGCAGGCTGATCCAAATCGGCATTTTTTGCCTATAGTATGAGGTAGTTTTTTACTTAAGAGTGCTCCAAGAGATTCCGGGCTTACTAGCCCTTAAGGTCCAAATTTTTCATTTAGATGCTAAAAATGAAGAAAAAGTGAAGAAAGTTCTGAAAATCTCACTTGCCCTGTCTTAAAATTTACTCGCAAATGAATAGGTTAAATATTTTTATTGTTTCTCTATGAAGACATATGGCCTAAAATTGAATAAGAATTGTCTTCACAACTCATTCTGTTCTGATGTATCACAGAACATTTTTTATGCTCAGCATGCTGGGTAAAAATTCAGCAGACGACAATTTAAAATATTTTTTCTTTTTTTCCCAAAAAATAAGCTATGTCATTTAAAGCAAATTGTCTCCTTAGAAGAAGATTACATAAAATGTCAAACCCTATTATTTGGGAAAATAAGAAAAATACTTTAGTTGTTTGTCTTTGCTTTAAAAAGGTTGATCGGTGAAGAATACAACAGGTTTATATCTTTGCCAGATAAGCACTTATCTGGAACAATCATAGCTCTTTATAGGAGGGGCATCTAGGCATTTTTTTTCTTAATTGCTTCATGAAAATGTAGACAATTTCCTGTCCTTGAAGTAAAGCTAATGACACCAATAGTATATGATTTTAGCGAACTATAAGAAAAATTTCAGTGTTTCTTGGATGAAAAAAAAACAAGAAGAAATTCTTATCTGGAGCTCCTGAGTTCAACTAGTCTTACTGATTGGTTTGTTTTTCTCTTTGTTTTTATATTACTTCTTTCTTGGCAACATTTTCCCATAGAGCATATTAACCCTTGTCATGCTGAATAAATTAAGATGCCACACCCACTTCTAATTTTCAGCCAGTCAGATGACTTGATCCGGGTTGTTGATACAAATTCAGATACTTGATTACAAACTGTGCAGATCCAGATCAGTTGGCTTCATCAGAAGCCAACTGATCTGGATCTACACAGTTTGCAAATGCATGGCACACCCGGGTTCGGCAGGACCAGGATTTTTATTATACTACATTCAAATAATAAGACATTTTAACCTTTACCAATCTGTGGGCAGATTCCACAGACAACATATTGATAATGTTTTTCTTATTTTTCTAGAAAATAGGCTTTGACAATTTACATCCCTTTCAACATTATTTAGGTCGTATAGAGGCAATGAAAGTGTGATAATGAAAAACTTTGTGAAAAAAAGATCACTGTAGTCATGAGCTAAATTCTGTGTCTGTATCTGGCAGGATTTAACCCAGGGCATTGTGATCCGAAGACTGGAGCGCTAATCACTCAAACACCCTGACGCTTCACAGCTCCATTATATTAATACTAAACTTTAATTTAAATTGCCAGAAAAAATACTTTATGAAATTAGCCCTCAAGTTTGTAGCAGATGACATTCTAAAATTGATTTGGGCAGACAATTCATGTGAAATGTCAAACCTTATTTTCCCTGAAAAATAATAAAAAAAATATATTTCAAAGTCGTCTGCTGCAGTTGTAGGTTAATAAACTGCTTCCTGGGATAGTGTCATAGTACCTAAATAAATAACTGTCTGTCTCAATAAATAACTTTGTCTGTTTTTTCAGTATAGTACACATTATAAATAAGGGTCTGTGCATGCATATCACTTCAGTTCAGTTGTGTTTATTTTGGCAGCAACTTAAAGTCACAAGCTCACTTTTAATGTATATGTTTTGCATTTTAGAGTTTTCCAGAAATGTCTCCTTTTTGTATATAAAAAAAAAATGTACTTTGATTAGAGTGCAGTGGGCTTGTACTAGAAAATACCCTGGGTTATTTTTTGTTCTTTTGGGTTTTTCACATATTTTTTTTTTTTTTTTTTTTTTTTTGCATTGAAAAAACTTAATCCTTGTCCTGCTGAACCCGGATTAACCCTGCCTTTGCAAACACTGTAGATCCAGATCAGTTGGCTTCTGCCAACTGATCTGGATATGCACTGTTTGCCATTCAGTATTTGACTTCAACAATCTGGATCAAGTAATCTGATTGGTCAACAGTTAGAAGTGGGTGTGGTATCTTAATTTATTCAGCATGCCAAGAGTTAATTCCTTACAGTACTTCTAGCAGTTTATTACATGTTGATGTGTCGAAAAACTTCTTGATAAATGGCAAACAGTGTAGACCCTAATCAGACACTGCTTCCAGTGATGTCTGATCTGGGTCTACACTATTTGCTCGGGCAGGTCTTTCTAAATACTTTGGTAAATATGGTATCAAAGAGATGAGATTGTGTGGCTGTGCAAGATAATCTAAACCTTTACATTTGGTATATGGTGCAAGTCACCTTTTTGCTTGAAATAGCCCGAATAATGATAGATCCCAACAGTCAGCCCATCATAAGCTCTTGACTTCAAACAAAAACAAATCAAAGGGGTGGTCCTTGACTTATTTTATTGAGTATACATTAATTTTTTATCCTTCCCAAAATATCTAGAAAATTGAGGCAAATTTTTAGCATAACTTAGTGACACTTTCTATTATCTATAGTGGGCTATATTACTGGGAAATAAAGACATTTAATCTGCTGGAGATTGGATATATTAACATATTTTTACTTGATACTATCATAATAACCTAAAGTATTTGGCAAGACAGGCCTGTGCAAACCAAGTATGGATCCGGAGTGGGGGTTCACAGGGTTCAGTCAGACCACCACCACTTTGATTCAAAAGCTCAGTTTGGGTACCATATTTCATAGCTCGGGTTAAGGCATTTTTTTTTTTTTTTCAACCAAATATATTTGATATTCTTCTTTTTTTTTTTTTTTTTCAACCAAATATATTTGATATTCTTCTTATTTTTTAACAAAAACAGATGTTGTGGTGCTCATTAGAAGTGCCTCACTGAGGCACTTCTAATGAGTACCCACAACATTGTTTTTATTGAGAAATAAGAAAACTATTTTCTATTACCCACTCTTATCTGGAGCAATGATATTTACTCTAAAATATTCCCATGCCATACTTTTTGCCTTATATACTTCTAAAATTTCAACAAGATCATTCTACTATCTAAGAATGTGTATAAAATTGCTGGATAATTGGCAAACAGTATAGACCTTGATCAGATGCCGCAGTATGGGGCATCTGATCTGGGTATATAGTGATTGCTCAGGTCTTTCTGTTCCAAAACTCAAAGTCACTGGGTCAGTTTAAAGCCCCTTAAAAACTTTGAATCCCCAATTTAATAATCCTGGATCTGCTCCTGCCAGCTATGTGGAACCAGATAAGATGTCTGATCAGGCTATATGCTGTTTGCTAATCATAGAGCAATATTTTAGATGCATCTACACTTTATAAAATTTTAGTACAAGTATGGAAATACCAGAGAAAACCAGCCTTACACCATGTCTGATCAGAGAAGATCCAAATGAGACTGTAGCATGGCTAGTACATTATTTACCCAAAATATGTGGACAATGTATCTCCTTACCATACCTGTCCAAAACATTAACCCTTGTCATGCTGAATAAGTTAAGATGCCACGCCCACATCTAAATTTCAGCCAATCAGTTTACTTTATCCAGATTGTCGATAAAAATTTAAATACTGAATGGCAAACAGTGCAGATCCAGATCAGTTGGCTTCTTCAGAAGCCAACTGATCTGGATCTACACTGTTTGCAAAGGCAGGGCATATCTGGGTTCAGCACGACAAGAGTTAAACACGTCCATTTTCCTACCTGTTGATATGTCCATAAAAAAACTGCCGCATGAGTGGTAGATAGTATAGACCCTGATCAGATGCCACATTCTGCTTACTTTAGAATGAGAATATTCTATGTTTTTCAGGTGGAGTGTCAGATGATTTTACCAAAAAGTTACAAGAATGGGAGGAGAAAAAGGTCAAGAGGTCATCAGGGACCTTCAAAGGTAAGTAGCTGCTGCAAATAATCCTTGCAAGAGGGTAGGGAAGGTTAGTGCAAGATAGGGTAAGGGTAGGGATAGGGCTAGGATAGGTTCTGTGGCTTGCAGTGTGATGGGTTTTATCATTCTATAATATTATGTCATAAAACTTTAATTTTCTATAGCCCCTTGTCATATTATATAGAAAGTAGAGCTAGAGCTAGTTGACTCCGTGTCAGAATTGAAGGGAGTGTCATGCCCTGACAACAAGGTTCAGAGCTCCAGATAAGGTTATAACCATGATGATAATTTCTATTATTTTTATGCCCCGCCACCAAAAAAGTGGCGGGGTATTATGTTATACCCTCTGAAATTTTGAGTGTCCGTCCGTACATCCGTCCGTCATCGCCCCCACCATTCTTCTGCTCACAACTCCTCCTACAGTTTTAGGCCAATCCTTTTCAAACTTTACAGGCGCTTTTAGGATGGTCTGAAGATATGCATATTGTTTTTTCAGAATCCTGAAATTATTTTTTATCACATTTTTTGCATTTTTAACAGGCTTTTTTTGAGCCCTAATACTACAGAAATGTATAGGGAGTATGTACCTTCTGCCCGCAACTCCTCCTACAGTTTTAGGCCAATCCTTTTCAAACTTTACAGGTGCTTTTAAGATGGTCTGAAGATATGCATATTGTTTTTTCAGAATCCTGAAATTAGTTTTTATTACATTTTTTGCATTTTTAACTTAGACTTTTTTCAAGCCCTAATACTACAGAAATGTATAGCGAGTATGTACCTTGTACCCGCAACTCCTCCTACATTTTCAGGCCGATCCTTTTGAAACTTTACACATGCTTTTAGGATGGTCTGAAGATATGCATAATGTTTTTTTCAGAATCCTGAAATTATTTTTTATCACTTTTTATTGCATTTTTAACTTAGACCTTTTGGTGTTTTTATGCTCCCCGAAGAATTTCGGGGGAGCATATAGTCGCCGCTTCGTCCGTGCGTCCGTGCGTCCGTGTGTCCGTGCGTCCGTGCGTCCGTGCGTCCGTCCCGCTCTTGTCCACGCAAATTCTCGGAAACTGCTTGTCGGATTTCAATGAAACTTCATGGGAATATTAAGTATCAAAGGTGGATGCGCATATCACCTGCGTGTTCTGGTTCGATGATTTTTCCAAGAGTTATTGCCCTTTGATGAGTTCTGCATGAATATATAGGGTACTGTTCGTGTCCACGCGAATTCTCGGAAACTACTAGTCGGATTTCATTGAAACTTCATGGGAATATTAAGTATGGAAGGTGGATGTGCATATCACCTGCGTGTTCTGGTTCGATGATTTTTCCAAGAGTTATTGCCCTTTGATGAGTTCTGCATGAATATATAGGGTACTGTTCGTGTCCACGCAAATTCTTAGCAAATACTGGCAGAAATTCAACGAAATTTTAATGGAATCTTAAGCAGCAATAGGGGATGCGCATATTGTTCAATCTTTCTGGTTAGATGATTTGTCACAGAGTCATGCTACTTTGTTTAAAGCTGCAGTGTAAGGTCACTGGCTATTTTTAGAAAAGAATTTGTCAACACTCTAGTGCCTACATTTATTGATGGATTTTGATATAACTTCAAACAAATGTTGGGTATGATAATATCTTGAGCATGTTTGACATTCAGGGTCCTGGGCTCAAGGTCAAGGTCACTGTGGCTATTTTTAGAAAAACTTTGTTTTTGCTCTAGTGCCTAGATTTATTGATGGATTTTAATATAATTTCACAAAAATGTTGAGTATGATAAGCAATTTCAATTTCCAGTGTCCTGGGCTCAATGTCAAGGTCACTGCAGCTTTTAAATATCTTGAGCATGTTCGACATTCAGGGTCCTGGGCTCAAGGTCAAGGTCACTGTGGCTATTTTTAGAAAAACTTTGTTTTTGCTCTAGTGCCTTGATTTATTGATGGATTTTAATATAATTTCACAAAAATGTTAAGTATGATAACATCTCAAGCATATTCAATTTCCAGTGTCCTGGGCTCAATGTCAAGGTCACTGCAGCTATTTTTAGAAAAAATCTTTGTCATCGCTCTAGCATCGTCATTTGCTGATGGATTTTAATATAACTTCACACAAATATTGGGTGTAATAATATCTCGAGCAAGTTTAACTTTCAGGATCCTGGGGTTTAGGTCAAGGTCACTGGTTATTTTTAGAAATATAAATTGTCATCCCTCTAGTGCCTACATGTATTGATGGATTTAATATAACTTTCATTTATTCCAACTTTTATGTTGCTGATGTTTGTATGACAGTGCCTTCAGGCAAGCTTATCTGTCCACCAACAGGTTTTGTGATACTCCATTTTGAAGTACAGTGAGTATACACAGTATACCGCTCTTTATCTAGGATAATGTTTCCTGTTCCGACTATTGCATGTTCGGGGAGCATCCATCGGTTTCACCGATATTCTTGTTTTTTTTTGTTTTTTTTTTTTTGAGTTATGAAATAACTGTTTATTGCTTCTCTTCATGTTTAACTTAGATTGTTTTCAGCCCTAATACTACAGAAGTGCATAGGGAATACGAGGGATGTTCGAAATGTATTGCTTATTGTCCTCTAGCTCGATATCCACGTAGGGCACGATAAAAACCAATACATACCTGTATAGGACTATTCAATATCTACACAATGGTGTATAAATGTACATGTTAGACTAAGTGTAAGACATAAAATTTGCCATTTGAATACACGCAGTCATTGACCACTGCAGTAAAAATGGTTGGTAGAAGCGTCGACAAAAAAGATGAAATACGGGCTTACATCAAATCTCGCTCAAAACTTGGTTATTCTTTGAAGAAGCTGATGATTGAAATTTCTACTGCTTTTGGACCTTCTTGTGTGTCTTATGACACAGTTCGGCGGTGGAAAAAGAAATTTGAGTCTGGTGTAGAGTCCATCAAAAATGCACCGAAATCAGGTAGGCCAAAATCTGCATCTCGTAAAGAAATCGTTTCCAAAATAAAGGAAATCATTGAAGGAGATGCCAGAATTACAGTTCGTGATATTGCACGAAAGGTAGGCATATCACTATCAATGGTTCACCTTATTTTGAATAAGCATTTGAAAGTCAGAAAGATTTCTGCTAGATGGGTGCCACATCTGTTGACTGACGAGCAAAAGAGGCAACGGGTTAAAGTGGCCAAAAAGCTGCTTCAAATGTTTCCAAAATATGACAAAAAGCAGTTTGCCAATGTCGTCACAGGTGATGAAACCTGGGTCTATTATTTTGAGCCCGTCAGAAAGGTAAGCAATAAGATCTGGGCCACTAAACACAGCAAACGCCCAATAATTGCCAAACGTTCTTTGAGTACAAAGAAGGTTTTGAATGCAATCTTCTTCTCTGGTGAATGAGTCGCAATAAAAGTGCCAGTGAAAAAGGGAAAAAGCATCACCGGAAAGTACTACAAAGACGTAGTACTGAAGAAACTGAAAAAGTATTATCAGAAACGACGCCCTGCTACTGGTTTTAAACATGTCCGTCTTCTACATGACAATGCCCCAGCTCATACCTCCGCAATAGTTACGGCGTTTTTGAAGAAAGAAAAAGTAACTGTTTTGCCTTACCCCCGTATTCCCCAGACCTTGCCCGCTGTGTGATTTCTTTTTGTTTCCGAAATTGAAAGCATTCCTTGCTGGGCGGAAATACCAGTCCCGACAGGCACTTGGATCTGCCATTCATCAGTACCTTATTACTGTGCCCAAATCAGCGTACCGTGACGCCTTCAAGAAGTGGATACATCGGCTGAAACTTTGCATTTTTAGCCATGGGGAGTACTTCGAGGGCATGAAATGAGTACTTTTGGGCTAACTTGAAATTTGAAGTCTCCAGATAGAAATAAGCAATTCATTTCGAACATCCCTCGTATGTCCCTGTGGCGGGGCAGGGTGCATGGCTTGCAGTTTTATTGTATAGAATATAATTTGTGGATACTCAATGATCATTTCACCAAGGAAATTCCAGTGAGCACCCACAACTATGTTTTGGTGCAGAACAAACAAAATTCCTCTGAGGGAGTGACCATTTGATTGTAATCACAACTGCTTTAGCAAGCATCATCATTGACATTGGCATTTAGTGTCAACAATGTTAAGTTTATGCATTTAGCTCTGTTTCTCAAACACTAAGGCTTCATACATCCACCATGATGCACCCTGCCCATTGCCATCCACTGTTACTGACCTTGACCTACTTTTCATGCTTGGCTGAACAATGTTTAGTCTGTGCATCTAACTCCTTTTCTTGAACCCCACCAGCAGTCACAACATAAGACCCCAAGACCAGGATAAATGTTATTGTACACTTTGCAAAAACACGAATAAAAAGACAAGCTCCTGAAGTGAAAAAAAAAATCCAGGCCTGAAGACCTCTTCCTGCACCCCTGCCCACCTCACATTCCACATCTCCCAGCCCCCGCCCTTATTAAATTCAAATGATCAGTCCCTTAACACTGCTCTAATCTGGGCCGTTGCTGTCAGAGATGCTCTGTGATTGCCATGTTTACAAGAAGTATTCAAACACCTTAACTCCTTACCATACTTGTCCTAAACTTAAAACAAGTTTAGTTTATTGTCCGATTTGGGTCTACATTGTTTACTCTGGCATGTCCATCTTAGGGTAATGATAGACCACATAGCTCCAGGTCAGACACCTTTTAATCCATTTATGCTGAGTTGACTCTTCTTCCTTAGCTCTTTAGACAGGTCCATTTCCCATATAAGGGGTGTCTGATTGGGTTTTATTATTGTCATGTTTCATAGAAATTTCTGAACTTAAAGCAAACAGTGTAGACCCTGATCAAATGCCACATTCTGCAGCATCTGATCTGGGTCTTCACTGTTGCCAGTGTCCCTTTTGTGGAACGCTAGGCTAAATGGGTTAACCAAAAAGTACAGATATTTTCCTTATTTCTTCAAGAAATCATGTTAAAGGGGAACGCAATATAAGTTGTAAGTATATCTTGGAGTAAAGTGCTTAGCAAGCCATTTATTTTGATGCAAGACTTTTCAAAATCAGCCTATAAATAAGGAAGTTATGGTGGTTTGAATATACTTAAAATGGCTGCCATGGATGCCACCATATTGTAGGCTTTGTGACATCACAAAGCCCAAATTAAATATGCAAAACCAAATTGTAAAGGGTTTTTAAGAACAATTTTGCTACAAATTTTTCATAATCTGTTTAATTCTAGTGACAAGCAGTCATTTCCCCCAAAATAAACCAATTTTATTTATGAAACGAATTTTAGTTTTTATGAAACCTCATTAAATATTCAAAATGGCGGCGCCCATACCACCATTGTTAAAATATTCACTTGTCTATAACTTACTTAATTTTCCACCGATTTTGATCAAATTTGTGTCAAAATTCATTGTTTGTAAAGTTCTTTACTTTAAAGCACAATACCTTTGAAGGTTTGTTCCCCTTTAATAGGAATAGACGCATCTAGGTGGCCAAATGGTTAGCATTCATGATTTCTGATTATGGGGTCTAAGGTTCAAACCCCGCCAGGTCGGCAACATTCTTTCGTGGAGATTTAATCATGAAATATTTTCTTCGGTGACCTCTCCCTTCTGCTGATTCAAGAAGGGCAATTGTCAGTTTCCTGCGAAAGAATGTGCACAACACTGGTTAACCGCCCAGAGGACTAAGCCTGACCAGTAGAAGTGTGATTAGCTAAACTGACCACACTCGACATGACACCATTGGGTTGACTGGGCCGCAAAACCTCAACACAAACAAACATCATCATCATCATTGTGGAGAAATAAGAAAAGTATTATGTGACTAGCTGCTCTAATCTGGAGCTGTGAGATCAATAGATGGTTGACCACAACACACACTGAGGATTGCAGATTTCATTCATAATTCTCATCATGACAACATGAAGTCAAACATGCCGGAAGGTCACATAACATTATGTAGCAATTTGAATTTCAAATTCTGACTGACTGAGAAAAACAAAATTTGAATATGTTCAGCCATTACCACACTTTGGACAAATTCAGCAGACGACAAATTGACAATATTTTTCTTATTTTTCCCAGAAAACATGCACTGACATTTCATGCAAATTGTCTCCCAAGGAGACAATTTGCATGAAATGTCAGAGCATGTTTTCTGGAAAAAATAGGAAAAATATTAAATAATGTCTGCTGAATTTTTTTACCCACAATGCTGAGTGTTAAGAGTATGGTGATGCACCACTGTAAAGTTCAGCACTCTGTAGGGGAATTTAGCAGATGAATAAATTCATGTTATTTCTCATATATTTGCTTTAAACCTTTTAACCCATATTTGAATTTCATCTAGTATATCTCTTTTGGAGAAAATTTGAATGAAATATTAAGCCTAGTTTTTTGGAAAGAAATACTTTAAAATTGTATCTGCTGATATGTAAATTCAGCACGGTAAAGATTAATTAATGCATTTGAGCAAACAGTCAACTATTTCTGAGGGTATGAATGTAAAACATTCAATGATCATTGTCAAAACAATATAAATTTCCATATGGTAGATGCTCTAAAAAAATGAACAATAAAATCCCAGTTTCAAATATGGAAAGCATGAAGTATGTTTTTTTGGGTTTTTTTTTAAGAGGAAGTAACCAAGTGCTGAAGTGAAATTAAATTGCCTCCCTTTGCAAAATTTGTTACTTCCCATTGCTTCATTGGTGAGGAAAGATAATAAATTAAGCTCCCATTATTGAGTTTTAGAACATTGACCTTACACCCCCCCCCCCCACCCCACCCCATCCCTTCCCACTCAGTGCAGATGAGACATTTTACTATAGTTTGTTTCCATTTTGCTTTACCCGTAAAGCTTTACTGTAAATGTCCTAAATTTCAAACGTTTTAATCCATACTTTTTTGTCTAAATTTTGTTTGTTTTGCCAAATACCTGGAATGGTAAACAGTGTAGACCCTGATTAGACTTCCCTTCAGTAGCAGCAATTTAGAAATTAGGGCAGCTACTGTAGATTTTCGGCTCAGGATTAAGTACGGTGTTTACTTCTGTCCATTATTTTCTGTTCTTATCCTTAAATAACTTTCTCTGAAGTGACTGGGCCAAATTTTTATCAAATGTCCTTGCTAAAATGGTAATGGTCTCTTGATCAAAGTGAGAAAAATAAGAAAATTGTCAATTTTTTATCAAACTGTTGAAGACACTTTAGCATGCCAAGAGTTCCTGTTTTTATCTTGCTTCCATTTTATCTATTGATTACTGGCTGATGATTGAGGAACATTTCTAAACTGGGTACATGGTTTTTGATAAGAATTGATACAACTTCATATTCTTTCCTTTAACCCTTAAAATGCCAAGAAAACCTGCATCAGAAAATGTCGTCTGCTAAATATCTTGCAAACTTTTCAAACCTTTTTTTGCATACAGGCAAACAGTGTGGACCCTGATCAGACTGCTCCTAGAGGAGCAGTCTGATCTGGGTCCACACTGTTTGCAAAAATGATTTTTAAAATCACAAGCAGATGACAAAGCAGACGGCAGTTGTTGTGACTGGGCAGTTTAAGGGTTAAGAAAAAAACATTTTCAGAAGGGAGGCAAAACAATTTTGACACTCCCCTAAAAGTATATTTGTTCTCTGTAAGACAGGTTTACCTCAAATTTAGTACATGTATTTCTTCTATTTCAGATTCACCAGAGTTCTCAGAAAGTATATCCTATGAGAGTGCTGGTGCTGTGTCCCCAGAGTTCCTGAAAAAGCTGGAAGAATGGGAGAAAGTCAAGGCTTTGAAAGGTACACTACATTTTCTGCAAATATGGTGTGCTTTTTATGTAATTATACCATATGCGACCTAATTACAGCACTGTGCACTTAGATTTTTCAAAAATACTCTGACATTTTGTTTAAAATATGTACCTACCTATACTAAGGGTTCACTTAAAAGAAGATCAGTGAAGGACTTATCAAATGATGATTATGTGATTTCTTTTGGTTGTTTTACTGATTTTCTTTATAAAAACATATGTTGTGAGTACACATTTGAATTGCATCGACAAGTCGATGCAATTCAAATGGGTACCCACAACATATGCTTACACTGGCTGTAATCTGAAGACTACGGAATTGCTTGACTGTGCATTTATAGGGGTATTTGGGGTAATTAGTAGGTTGAATACGGTAGTTTAGGATAACTGTGTGGGTAGCATGCAAAAATTTAAGGATATGGTATGATATTTCCAGAGTTATGACACTTGCTACAAAATCACTGCCTGGGACTTACTTTCTAAACCAGCAGACAGGCATTCACAGATGGGTTTATACTTTCATGAAAATATTTGATGAATACTTTTCGTGTTAGGTACAAAATTTTCTTGCTTTGACGGAAAATTAAAAAAAAAACTTAACAGTAATAATTGTCATCTTGCATTTTGAATGCTGGTGATGCAAAAAGACACTAGTCCAATGTAGTCCAATGAAGAAATTTATGAATAATGATTGAAATAAAAATCAGTCTTTAAAAATAAACAACAAAAATCAACAACCAGACATAATCTAAATAAACTAAATTTGTAAGTTTGTAATGGAAACATAACAAGAGGATTTCTGCTTCCCTAAAGACTTCGGAAGTTGGCAGTTTGTCAGACTTTAGATGGAAGTTTGTCTGAGACTTCATGTAATTATTACCACTGTAACCCTAAATATTTGGACACCTAAACTCATTACTATACTCATCCTAAATTTCGAACAAGTCCATTTTACTTTCTGTTTGTATGTCCAAAAACTGCTTGACATCATGGCAAGCAGTGTAGACCCTGATTAGATGCATCTGGGTCCACACTGTTTTCACAACCCTATCTGTCCCAACACTTAGTTATTTTGGTATATAAAAGAAGTTTTGGTATATAATAGAAGTTAAAAAAAAACAATCTGAAGAAGAAACCAAATCTGTTGATGTGTCCAAAAACTGCAGGATTGAACAGCAAATAGTGTAGACCCTGATCAGATGCCACATTCTGCAGCATCTGATCCGGGTCTACATTGTTTGCTTAGGTCTAACTGTCCCAATACTTACGGTTTTTACGATATATGTAAAAAGCAAAAGAAAATGAGTAGAATAAAAAATAATCCTGATAAAGAGAATTTGTCAAATTGGCAAGCTTTGTAGACTCAGACTGGGCAAAAATTGTAAGATTATTTAACCCTAGTCCTGTTGAACCGAGATATGTCCTGCCATTGCAAACAGTGAAGATCCAGATCTGTTGGCTTCTGAAGAACCTAATTGATCTGGATCTGCACTGTTTGCCATTAAGTATGTGAATTTGTATCAACAACCTGGATCAAGTAATCTGATTGGCTGAAAATTAGAAATGGGAGTGGCATCTTAATTTATTCAGCATGACAAGGGCTATTTACCTCCATATAAAGGGGGACTACTCAGACTGCTTTGTTTATTTTTTGTACCTAAACATAAGGCAAATGTGCTGTAATTTTGTATCCAAAGTTTTTGACAGAATGACGTAGGCAAACAGTGCATACACAGATCACTGATCAGGATCTACACTGTTTGCCATTCCAGTGGGTATTTTAAAAAACATCTACAAAAAAGGCAAAATTTAGGCTAAAAAGTGTTTGAAATTTAAATTTAGGATATCTACTGTATCATGAGGACATTCAATGGAATCTCCTTACTGAGACAATTCCAATGAGTACCAACAAGATTTTTCATTGCAACGGTGTCAAAGCTCCAGAAAAGTTGGTTTTCTTATCATCAACAACAAGCTTTATTTGTTCACAAATTTGAAAGGAAGTTACCATGTAGCTTAAAATTTTACTAAGATTGCTCAGTTTTCTGAGATTTAAAGCAGTTTTAGGTAATTCTAAACCTGGTCTTGACTTTGCAAACAGTGTAGATCCAGATCAAGTGGCTTCTGAAGAAGCCAGCTGATCTGGATCTGCACTGTTTGTGATTAAGTATATGACTTTGTATCAATAACCTACATCAAGTATTCAGAATCTGATTGGCTGAAAATTAGAAGTGGGTGTGGCATCTTAATTTATTCAGCATGACATGGGTTAATCCTTTCATAGATGCAAAGACCAGGAAATTCATCCAGAAATATTAGGTTTTTGTTTGTTTGTGTTGAGGTTTTACGGCCCAGTCAACCCAATGGGGTCATGTCGAGCGCGGTCAGTTTACCTAACCACACGTTTACTGGGCAGGCTTAGTCCTCTAAGCGGTTAACAGTATTGTGCACATTCTTTCGCCAGAAACTGACAACTGCCCTTCTTGAATCAGCGGAAGGGAGAGAATGACCGTAGAAAATATTTCATGATCAATCTCCACGAAAGAATGCTGCCGACCTCGGCGGGGGTTGAACCCGCGACCTCCTGGTCTCCAGTCGGACGGCGCATCCAACTGAGCCAAGAAATATTAGGTAGTAAATTACCAAGTTTATTAGTGATTTTTGCTACAGCCTAGAAAAATATTCACCCTGCTGTTTATCAGCAAATCAACAGTCCCAGTGCAATATACCAACAGTCCTGGTGCTGTTTCAAAGTAGATAATTGCTTAAATCACAATAAAAAAAAAAGACCTAAGGGGATACACCTTGTAGATTTTCCACCATTTTTTGCAAGGGAAATATCTTCTGCGACTTCCTATTTGCTTTTATGAACACCAGGCCCCCAGCTGAAAGGGATCTACTTAAGCATTTGACAACAGACGATGGGTACCTTGTGTGCCCAACTCCTCATACAGTTTTATACCAATCAATTTGAAACTTTGCCAGAAAGAATTTGCTTGGAGAAAATTCCTCCCATTTTAGATTAGACCTCTCTACAGACGGAAAGTAAAACCAGTTTTACTGAGTTGCTGCCCCTGAAAGTATCCATTTCCCTTAATGGGAGGTAACTTTTGCCAAAATCGTTTTTGAAAAAGGGGTTTTCTCTAAAAGTCCAGTATTCACTCTGGAGTGCAAGGTGATCAAATTCTTTTCTTTAAGAGTAGAGTCCTTTACTGAAGGATTTGTTTTCTTAGAGGAAAGCAAACAAGAAGTCACAAAAGTTGTCTCCCTTTTAAAAATGGACAAAAATCTACAACTATAAGTAATTTAATAGTGACAAGCCATATTTTCTGGCAAAAAAAAAATAAGAAAGTTATTTGATACTGTTATCCACTTATATTTAAATTCAGTATACCATGTGTATCCTAAGTACATTGTATTGGGACACCTTAACTCCTTACCATACTTGTCCTATGATTTGTAAAAGTGTGTTCCACTACCTGTTGATGTGTCTAAAATATTGCTAGATGAGTGGCAAACAGTGTAGACCCTGATCAGACACCGCATACTGCGGCATCTTAACTGGGCCTAGACTGTTTGCTCAGGCCTGTTTGTTCCGAAACAGTATTTACAGTTTATACTAATAGGATATACATGTATGTGTTTGTCCTACACCTCAAAACAGCATGGCATTTTTATATGAAAAGAAAGAGCTTGGCATAGGTAACATACAGACAATCTTTACAACTTCTACATCTGTGCTGACTAGTCACAGTCTAAACACTTGCTCTACAAAGTATTGACAGATTCCCAGTAAGGTGCTCTTTTTTTTTTTTTTCAAAAAAATTATTCATATTCTCTATAGATACCTGTTATGCTACTTGTTAGAAGCACCTAATGAGTACCCTTAGCATGCGTTTTCATGGCGAAATTAAAAAAAAAAAAAAAAAAAATACCTCAACACTCCCAAGAATCTAGAGCTGTATAATTCTGTAGAACCTAACTACATAGTAGATCTTTGGTGCTTGCTAAAGCTAGGTTGTACCTGCTCAAATTAAGCTTTGTCATGGGGTGGTCGGGTGGTGCGAAGGTGCTGTGTATCTTACATCACTGGGGCGTCCAACTGATATTGGCTTACAGTTGGGCAAGGCCTGCTATCCTTGTAGTGGGTAAGGGTAGAGGGGGAATGCTTTTATTTCTTCTGTTTCTTCACTTTCTTTCCTGTTCCTCTTTCTTCCCTGTCCCTCTCTTTCATCTCCTCTACTCTCTCTTCTATCTCTTTTCTCCCTTTCTCTGGGAGACGACACAAAATGACCCTCAAGGGTTGACGTGTCGTTAAACCCCAACACAATCAATCATGCTGAATAAATTAAGATGCCATACCCACTCCTAATTCTCAGCCAGTCAGAGAATTTGGTTCAGATTGTTGATACAAATTCACATTCTCAATGGCAAACAGTGCAGATCCAGATCAGTTGGCTTCTTCAGAAGCCAACTGATCTGGATCTACACTGTTTGCAAAGGCAGGGTTTATCCAGATCAGCAGGACCAGGGTTAACTTGCCAAATCTTGTGTATTCTGCAGGAGTGCCTCTAGCAGAGAAGAAGAGAGACAGTCAGATTGAAGCAGATGCCGATTCCTCTGGAGGATCAGATGATGAACATTCACCGCCTGAAAGAAGTCTTCCACCAGTCACAATTGAGGAAATCCAGAAAAAGCTCACAGATAGTTTCTCACGCAAGATGGAAGAATGGGAGAGACAGAAGTATCGCAGACAAAACAGCCAGTCATATGAAGGGAGGGATACATCTCAGAAAGGTTACAAGCCAGAGAGACAGAAAAGTAAAAAGACAAAGGAAGAAAAAGAAAAAGAAAAAATGGAGAAGATGAGGGAAAGAGAAATAATGAGAGTGGAGAGAGAACAACAGAAGTTGGAGAAGGAAAGGATACGGATAGAGAAGGAAAGACTGAAGGCTTTAGAGAGAGAGGCAAAAATAGAGAAAATGAAAGGAAGATTGTCACAGCCAGATATGGAGTCAAAGTTAAAGAACCCAATCCTAGGTCCACTCACAGAATACAAGGTTACTTCAGACTTTGCAAAGAAGTTACATGAGTGGGAGGTGAAGAAAGGCAAGGATATATCAACTGCTTTGTATCTGGAGGCAAGGACACGAAGTCAGCAATTTGCCATGGAGTACCAAAATGCATCTTCGATTTTACGGAGAAATGGAGAGGAAGAGGAGACAGATACAGGCGATACTGAGTCAGGAATAAGAAAAACCAGTAGTGAATCTGATGATATGTTCTTAATGGATGATTCAGACAAAGTTTCAGAGTCTGAAATAAAGTCAAAAGGTCAGAAGCCACCACCTCTGAGCTTGTTGCCATGTTTTGATTCACCAGAAGTATCTCCTGGATTTCCAATATCAGAGGACAGCTCACTGGAGGAAAACATATCTGCTACAACTGAAAGCATGACACAAACCAATATCTTAAGGTATGGGCACTGCTTAATGGTATTTATCTTAAACTGTCTTACACCAATAACTGGTATATGCAAACAGTACAGATCCAGATCAGACTTTTCCAGAAGGACTGCCTGATTAGGGTCTACACTATTTGCCACTATTTGCCATTCTGAATGTTTTGTGAAACAAATCTATGAAAAACAAAATTTTGGACAAATAAGAATGAATTACGTGTTCAAAATTTTACAATAAATACATGTATTTAGATAGCTTACCTCAGTATCATATTTAGCCTAAACTTTTTAAGAAAAAGTTCCTTAGACTGACTGGTAGATTGTGATGGAAAGGCAAATAGTGTAGACCTTGATTAAACAGTTTCTTTAGGACTCAACATGAACTTAAATACCACAGTATCATTTTATGACAGACCAGTATTTTACCTCAGCACCATTTCTGATTAACTGGTATACATTAACTTAGTTATTTAAGTATAATTTTATGACACTGACATATTTCAGTCAGATGCATTCCTTATGTCAGCTCAAGCACTTCATTTGGTATGTTCATTGATATTATGGAGATCTGGTTTGGGATTGCAAATGGGCAAATGTCATTTTTTGACAGAGTTATCTGCCCACAACATGATAATGGCGGGACTTTATCGTTGATCTAATCTGAAATTTTATACCCCACCACACGATAGTGGCGGGGTATTATGGTTTCATTTTAGATGTCCATGTGTCTGTCTGTCTGTCCGTCCTTCGTACGTCAGTCCATCCGTCATATGTACATCCATCATAATCCATCTGTCTGTCTGTATTTTGTTTCCTGATGATAAATTGAGTAAACATCAATGGATTTTCATCAAACTTGGTATGTGCATTGATATTGTGGAGATCTGGTTTTAATTGCTAATGGGCAAATTTTGTCAAATTTTCACTGAGTTATCTGCCTGAGAAGTGCCCATATTTTCATTTCCGGATGATAACTTGTGTAAATGTCAAGGGATTTTAACCAAACTTGATACATGCATTGATATTAGGGAGATCTGATTTGGGATTGCTAATGGGCAAATGTCATCAATGTTTGCAGGGATCATTTTCTGGCGCAATTTCGCGATATTCTCGCATTTTTTTACAAGAAATCGCATCAAAATTCCAGGAGTGAGAAAAAAATCGCACGCTGAATTTTTCTCATTTTGCGCCGTTAAGTTCCTATTTTGCACATGCGGTTCATTTCGAGACTATCGGACTGTTCTGTTTGACCGGTTTCTGAATTATTGTGGCGCCAAAATTCATTACACATACGAACGCAGGTAACCATTCATTAATCTGTATCATTGAAAAGCTTTATCGTAAAAACTCATTGTCGGTCTCTGGTTTAAATAAGCGTTTATTTGATAGCTACCTCGAGTCAGCAAAAACATGTCCGCCGACTCGGAAAAAAAAAGAAAGAAAATTATCCGACCCGAAGCCGTCCAGTCGGGATGGCAACATGTTAAAGTATCTTGTTCGAGCACAACCCAGCTCGACAGAAGCGGCCACGCTCTCCTCCCCTGATTCGGATGACGATCTCGGATCAAACACAAGACCGAGCTGAGCTTGATGAATAACAAGCCCATGAAGCCCTTGTTCAGCCGTTTGCATTTTATTACGAGCCAGGCGTAACGAGTAAGAAATGAAAGTGAAACCAGCAACAAGCTTTAAAATTATTTACAGTATTAGTTGATAACAAAAAATAAGAAAATGTGCAATACAGAAAAATAAATGTAAACGGTACCTTTCAAGATAATCAGTGATTTATTTACAGTTTGATTCTATTCAGTCTCAATTGAAATTCCATAAGTCCTGTGAGAAAATCATGAATCTGTAATATATTTTAGAGCAGATATATACTGTTCTTTTGTGAGTTCAGGGACTCACTTTTATAAAATTTGTGAGTCCTAGAGAAAAATTATGAGTATATGAATTGGAACTCCCAGGTAAAAAAAAAATCATTGGATAATGTCACAAAATCCCAGAGAAATAATTCCTGAAGAATTTCTGAACTAAATCCTTTGAATTGCAGTTTCTGATCCCACAATTTAAAGTCCCTGAATTCAGAGTTTAATTCCAGAATTAATGAAACATTGAAGTAATCCAATAAAAAATGAAAGTGTACAAAGATGCTGATATGAAAATCTTCTCTCCTTATATAATATCAAAGAACATTCTAAAGAAAAAATAGAGTACTAGAGGTATCACTTATTCACCAGTATATGTCAAGAAAAATTTAAATGTTCTGTGACATGCCAAAAAAAGCTTAATCTAGACTATTCCATTTGGAAATTCTAAAAAGAATATAAACAACTTGTTATTTAAACCTGATTTTCCAGAAAGTTCAAATTTATATATAAACACTTGCAGTAAACATGAAAATGATACTTAAAATAATCAGACACCCTATATATAATAATTTTATTAACCTGATTTAAAGTACATTACAAAATAAGCAATAATAATACTTATACATACAATTCTGATACAAAATCTGGCCTTTACAAAAAAAAAAAAAAAAAAAAAAATCTCACTCAGTTTGTCCGAGCGAGCGAAAAAAAAAATCTCACTGAATTTGAAAATCTCTCACTGGTTTTGTCCAAATGGGATTTTTTCTCTCACAAAAATCTTGGGCCAGAATAATCCCTGTGTTTGTTAGAGTTATCTGCCTGCGACACGATAATGGTGGGGTATTATAGTTTAACATTTTTATTCATTTTTCATTACAGCCTTGAGAAAGCCAATGCCCGTCTTTTAGATGAGTTACAACAGAAGGAACTGGAATATGATGCGCTACAAGAAGATGTCAGAGATCTCAATGAAAGGCTTGTCAAGTTTAGAGATGAACATTCCAAAGAACTCAGTAAGTTTTCAATACCAGAATAATTTCAATATACCATATTAACCCATGCCATGCTGACTAAATTATGATGCCATGCCCACTACTAATTTTCAGCCAATCAGATTACCTGATCCAGGTTGTTGATACAAATTCACATACTTAGTGACAAACAGGGTAGATCCAGATCAGTTGGCTTCTTCAGAAGCCAACTGATCTGGATCTACACTGTTCGCAAAGGCAGGGCATATTCTGGTTCAGCAGCACCAGGGTTAATGTTTACTGAAGAGGCCAACTGATCAGGATCTACACTGCAAAAGCAGGCCATTTCCAGGTTCAGCAAGACCAGGGTTAACCCTAATTATTTCAACTCCTTAACTCCTTAGTACATGTATAATTGTTCTAAAATTTGAATTAATTTAATTACCATTTATTACCTGTTGATCTGTCGTATACATCTGGATGGATGGCAAACAGTGGCATCTGATCTGAGTCTATGCTGAGTATCTTGATCCTTGTCTCACCTAGTCATAATGTCATAATGAAAGATTGATGAAAGCAATGAGAGACAGAGAGAGAGACAGATATTATCAGACATGCAGACAGAGACTGACTGACAGACAGGGAGATAGACAGATGGAGAGACTTGAATATGCATTTATACACCTAAGTTCAGATAAATGGAATTTTTTTTTGCATCAAATAATGCATTATGGATACTCATTGGAATCCCTGTGAAGAGACAATTCCAAAGAGTATCCACTAGATGTGTTTTGTGCAAAATAACATTAATGATCCTAACTTCAGTTATCTTCTCTGGAGCTATGAGTTAACCCTTGCCATGTTGAATAAATTAAGAAGCTAATTTTCAGCCAATGAGATTACTTGAACCAGATTCTTGATACAAATTCACATACTTAATGACAAGCAGGGTAGATCCAGATCAGTAGGCTTCTTCAGAAGCCAACTGATCTGGATCTACACTGTTTGCAAAGCCAGGGCATATCTGGGCTCAGCAGAACCAGGGTAAATATTTACAAAATACTATATTTCCAGATTTGTATAAGCAGCAGCTACTGGAAGGCCAGGTACCTGGTTACGATGTCTCCACAGGTGCTAAACATATGTCCACCACCCTTACCCACCTTGAGAACAAGATCACAGAACTCCAGAAGTTTGGGGAACAACTCGCAATGTCCATGGAAGGAGCAGCGGTAAGAAATAAACCTGAATCAGAAAGGATCTTTAAGGGAACTGGTCAGCCATTTTACAAGGCAGGTAACTTCTGTTACTTCCTGATTGCTTTTATGGATACCAAGCCCCATCTGAAAAGAGATACATTCTAAAAGGAAAGAATTTTCTCCCATTGGGAGTGGATATCTTTTCAAGAAAGGAGAGCAAAAACAATTTTGATAGAGCGTCCTTCTCTGAAAGCGTATCCATGAACAGAGGCAAGTAGCACTTGTGCAGTTTGATGAGAACCTTTCAAATTTATGGGTACAGTCAACAATATCCCCATCTTGCTTCACCAATGTCTCTATAAACTTCATATATTCAGCACTGTAGTGACTGAGATATTTATTATTACTGACATTCAGTTAGCCAATCAAATTGTCAATCTTTAAAACAGTGACTGCCAATGAAAGAGCTTGTTACTTCAGTAATAGGATATTGGAGATTATTTAATGTTACATGATATTATGTAATCAAACAGCGCAGAAGGAGCAAATTCTTTCCATATAGAGCAGAACCCTTTTCAGAAGGGGTTTGTAATGTAGTAAAGTAAGCAGGAAATTACGGAAGCTGTCTCCCATGGCAGAACTGGCAAAAACTCTACAATGTATATCCAGTCCTCATGACCCTTGTCATGCTGAATAAATTAAGATGCCACGCCAGCTTCTAAATGTCAGCCAGTCAGGATCCAGGTGCTTGATATAAATCCACATACTGAATGACAAACAGTACAGGTCCAGATCAGTTGGCTTCTTAGAAGCCAACTGATCTGGTTCTACACTGTTTGCAATGGCATGACATATCTGGGATCAGCAGAACAAGCGTTAAAATACTTTCTATGTACTAGCAAAATGACTGATACAATCCTCTGCTGTTATGGCCAAGCATCATTTATTTACAAAAGTAACTCTTTCACCAAACCCTACACCTATGCAAATAGTATAGAGCTAGATGATTTGGCTCATTATGAGCAACCTCATCAGGATTTCCACTAGCATCATGCTTTTGACTTCTGAATGACATACCAATTTTCAGCAGTGAACAATTCCAAATTCAAAGATGGATGACTCCACTTCAGAGACACAGGGTTAAAAGGCTTAAATTAGGAAGTTATCTCCAACACTATGTTCGAAGGGTCCAATTTCAATTTTAGTGAATTTATGTGATTCAGATATTCCTGGAGAATAATGGCTAAACTATTTGCAAACAGTGGAGGCCTGATCAGATGCCACATTCTGCAGCATTTGATCTTGGTCTGCACTGTTTGCCAGTTACCCTTTTGGGGGTCTCCAGACTAAAATGGGTTATTATCATGACCACAAATCATGAAATGAGCATAGCAACAACATATAGATTCTAATACTTCTTTTTCCCAGGTTGGAAAGTTTCAGACAGTAGAAGGAGAAGAAAGTATCAATATCAGACTGGTTGACTTGCTGGATAAAATGAGACTGGTTCTTCAGCAGGCCTCAGTGACAGGAGCAAACACTCTAGGTAAGACTGATTTTAGTTGATTGATGGTGAGATAAAAAGGAATCTTGTCCTTCAGCAGGCCTCAGTAATGAGGAGCAAAGACTCTAGGAAAAACTGATTTTGATTGGTTGATTGTTAAATAAAGTGAGACTGGTTCTTCAGCAGACCTAAATGACAGGAGCAAACACTCTGGTAAGACTGATTTTGATTGGTTGATCGTTAGATAAAAATGGGATCTGCTCCTTAAGCAGGCCTCAGTAACAGGAGCAAACACTGTAGGTAATACTGATAAAAAAGGGATCTGGTCCTTCAGCAAGCCTCAGTAACAAGGAGCAAACACTCTGGATAAAATTGATTTTGATTGGTTGATTGTTAGATAAAATGAGACTGGTTCTTCAGTAGGCCTCAGTTGCAGGAGCAAACACTCTAGATAAGTCTGATTTTGATTAGGTGATTGTTGGTAAAATTAGACTGGTTCTTCAGCAGGCACTGGTTCTTCAGCAGGCCTCAGTGACAGGAGCAAACACTCTAGGTAAGACTGATTTTTATTGCTTGCTTGGATAAAATTATACTGGTTCTTTGGCAGGCCTCTGTGACAATAGCAAACACTCTGGGTAAGACTGATCTTGATTGGTTGCACGTTGGATAAAATGAAAATGGTTCTTCAGTAGTGCTCAATGATTGGAGCAAAACTCTAGATAAGGACTGAATTTGATTGGTGGCTTTTGGATGAAATGAGACTGGTTCTGCAGTGGTTTCATAAATCAATAATGCAGTAATGTCAGTTACAGGAGGCAAATAGATCTACAATCCTTGGAATGTCACAAATAAATGCATTTCTGATTGGCATGTTTTACTAAAAAAAGTTACATGATTGACCATTCAAACTGCCATTAAAAATGGTTTACTCTGTGCATTTAGCTCTGTTTCTTGAACACCACCAGCAGTCATTACAAAGCCTTTTAGTGAATTTCTTGTTTTCTTCTGTAATCAAGAATAATAGTATTAGAATCTATGACCAAGTTTTAACAGAGAAGTTGTAAAGGAAATAATGTGCAATGTTGTTACTTTCAGAGGATGTCTCCAGAAAGTCGTCAGCCCTCCATGACTTTGAGAAACTTTATAGTCAGGCCATGCAGCTACAAGTGCAGGTTAGTCAACTTCTGGCAGTCTTTATATATAACACTTAGCATGCTGGTAAAATATTCAGCAGATGAGATATTTTAAAATATTTTTCTTATTTTTCACAGAAAATAAGTTTTGACATTTCATGCAAATTGTCTCCTTAGGAGACAATTTGCATGAAGTATCAAAGCCTATTTTCTAGGGAAAAATAAGAAAAATATCATCAGACCATTGTCTGCTGAACAGGCCCAGAGAGTGGTAAAAGTTAGTTATAATTGTATAAAAGTGAAAATTATAAATTGATTGACAAAGCCATCAAAAGAGAGGCAGATATGAACAGATTAGACATGCTACAAACTAAAACCGAATCCAGCCCACAACCGAATAAAACCATCCCTTTCGTCCTAACGTATAACCCTGGCAGTCCTGCAAGATAGTTTTATATAAAGCATTTGTCCAGTATGAATGATAGATTGTGTGAGTAAGTCAGGATTTTTTTGTTGTTCTGCAACAACAAAAAAATCCTCACACAATCTATCATTCATACTGGACAAATGCTTTATAGTGCAACCTGAAACAAATCTTAGTACAAACAAACATATATCCTTTGCAAATCCCAAAGGGCATGGGGCCTTGCATGCAATGGTCCCTGCTTAGTGTGCACTCTCATGAAAAAATCTACAGAATTTACGATCTGGGTCACCATTGAACACTTCCATATTAATGAAGGTTTTAACTGTCAAACCACAACTGCTATGTATTTGATCAGATGCTTAAAGTGTGGTATTCAATTCATCAGACAGACGGGCAACACCATAAATGAAGGGATCCGCTGCCACATGGCAGATGTCTGAGCGAGCAACAATGTTAAGTTGGTTTCCCACCATTTCACTGGACACAGTTACACCGTAACTGATGATAACGTCATGGTATTTTCCAAAATGTCAGCATCCAGTTACCCACTGAGGATGTATAGATTGTAACTTTGAAGACAAAAGAACAGGGAAGACTCAGTTTGATACAATGAATCCAGCACAAGAATCTAGATGGGATTTTTGTTACAAGAGACTAAAGAATATCCACAATCTGGCCAGGCACAAGAAAAATAAACTTGGACTGGAACTAGTGCAGTATAGATGCACAATTTGTGAGAAACTTTACTCGAGGAAGGATGTCCGCAGAAGACACTCGATTAAATTGCTATTTCCTGAGATCTGCTTTGAAAGAGTCCTGACCAGCAGGCGACCCCAAGAAAACTCGTGATAGAGCCCCCAAAACCGTGGGTACCACCACCTGTGGGTAGATGCATTAAAGCTCAAATAGCACCCCAGCCACTATTCTAAGAACACAGAATTTCAAGCCAGTGATGATATGCAGGGCCATAATGACAGTTTAGGGGTTTCCAGGATAGGTTCCCCCAACAGGTATCACTGAGAAGGCTGATCGATGACCTATACATCTCCCCATCCGTCCAGCTCAGCTTCAACCATATATGAAATCAAACTAGCTGAGACGTTACCTCTGACTATCACATCCTAGCCAAGAGAATATGGGATATTTATAAAAAAAAACTCTTTTGATAGATACTTTTATATGTTTTTGTTCAAATGGACTAGTTAATTACTGACTACTTACAATATACTCATTTACTTACAAACTGTTCTATTCAGTTTTATTCATCTCTATTTGTATAACGTAACGTATACTACTTCTTAAACCCATTAGAGACTGAATAAACCCTCTAACACAATATATTGGAAGAGTCCATTTTCGATTTGGTTATGTCAGGCTATTGTAATGATGAAGATATTGATAAAGAAAAATGGTTGAACTCTTTGCAAACAGTGGAGACCCTGATCAGACATCTGATCTGGGTCTGTACAGTTTGCCTGTTACCCATAGAGGTCTCCAGTCTTCATTGGGTTAATCTAAAATCACTATTAATCCATCTAATTTTAATCCAGTGATTCAACATTCCGCGATTTTACTACTTCAAGGATAAAGAAACTCTGCCATGTATCATGAAAAAGCTCAGGAAGAGTGATTTGTTTGTTTGTTTGTGTTGAGGTTTTACGGCCCAGTCAACCCAATGGGGTCATGTCGAGCGCGGTCAGTTTACCTAGCCACACGTTTACTGGGCAGGCTTGGTCCTCTAAGCTGTTAACCAGTATTGTGCACATTCTTTCGCCAGAAACTGACAACTGCCCTTCTTGAATCAGCGGAAGGGAGAGAATGACCGTAGAAAATATTTCATGATCAATCTCCACGAAAGAATGTTGCCGACCTCGGCGGGGGTTGAACCCGCGACCTCCTGGTCTCCAGTGGGACGGCGCATCCAACTGAGCCACCGAGGCCGGCTCAGAAAGAGTGAAACTGATCAATCAGTCAAAAGTGAAAAGTTAACCCATAATGTTGGTGGTCCTTTATTTTGTAACATCTCCCTTCTCGAAGTTATATTTTCATATAAGATTGCATTACTCTAGGAAAGGTACAGAAATATTAAATAAGGCACTTCTGTTTAGTACTATTAAGACGTGTTTTCATTGAGAAATAAGAAAAATATTTATCTGACACGTGGAGCGCCGGAGACTTTTTTTTTTTTTTTTTTTTTTCCTATATATCGAGGGTTGAGCACAAGACTATAGTAACTCAAACATATTTTTGAAACCCTTGTTTAGGGTCAACTTGGACCCCTTTGTAAACAATGCAAATTTAGGTGCCATTGCTCATACGAGCAATGGCACCTAAATTTTCATGGTTTACAGAAAGAAATGTTGTAATCTTCATAATGCCTTCATGGTGAGGAGATTAGGTTTGGGGAAAAACAACTATCTGACTTACGCCAGTCTTGCGCTCAACCCTGGATATGTAGGTGCCATAGCTCCAGATAAGACATTTTTTAGCTCGCCTGTACGAAGTACAAGGAGAGCTATTGTAGTCACCCCGGTCGTTTGCGTTTGCGTTTGCGTTTGCATTCCCGTTCCCGTCACACTGCGTTAAAGTTTTTCAAATGCTTATATCTCAACAGTCACTCCTCACAGAGGCATCAAATTTGGAACTTAGGTACCTTGGAGGGTCTTCTGAGATTCCAAGAGAATAAACCCCTGGGTGGGGCTAGGGGTCAGAATCTAGGACACCTTTGTAATACTGTGTTAAAGTTTTTCAAATTCTTATATCTTGACTTTCACTCCTCATAGAGCATTCATATTTAGAATTTGGGTACCTGGAGGAGTCTTCTGAGATTCCAAAAGAACATACCCCTGGGTTCATACCTCAGGGTGGGCCTTGGAGTGGGGCTAGGGGTCAAAATCTAGGACACATTTGTAAAATCTTATATGCCTACAGGTTATAGACACAACTGGTTATACATCAGCTAGCTATGTGACATCGGTTTAAGTGTAAGAGAGTGAAGGTCATGGTGACCTACATTTTACGGTCCAGGTCACCTAGATTTCACGGTCCAGTGATTTTGCCTTATATCTTGAATACTATTTGTTGGATAAATGTCACACCTGGGATATTACTTCCATGTGACCCAATGAATGACCACTTACTATATCTAGGTCATTGTGACCTATATTTCATGGTTCAGTGATTTTGCCTTATATCTTGAATACTATTTGTTGGATAAATGTCACACCTGGGATATTAGTTCCTTGTGACCCGATTATTGACGTCAAAATATATCTCTGTTGGTGTGACCTATATTTCATGGTTCAGTGATTTTGCCTTATATCTTGAATACTATTTGTTGGATAAATGTCACACCTGGGATATTACTTCCATGTGACCCAATGAATGACCACTTACTATATCTAGGTCATTGTGACCTATATTTCATGGTTCAGTGATTTTGCCTTATATCTTGAATACTATTTGTTGGATAAATGTCACACCTGGGACATTAGTTCCTTGTGACCCGATTATTGACGTCAAAATATATCTCTGTTAGTGTGACCTATATTTCATGGTTCAGTGATTTTGCCTTATATCTTGAATACTGTTTGTTCGAAAAATGTCACACCTGGGATATTAGTTCCTTGTGACCCGATTATTGACATCAAAATATATCTCTGTTGGTGTGACCTATATTTCATGGTTCAGTGATTTTGCCTTATATCTTGAATACTATTTGTTGGATAAATGTCACACCTGGGATATTACTTCCATGTGACCCAATGAATGACCACTTACTATATCTAGGTCATTGTGACCTATATTTCATGGTTCAGTGATTTTGCCTTATATCTTGAATACTATTTGTTGGATAAATGTCACACCTGGTATATTAGTTCCTTGTGACCCGATTACTGACGTCAAAATATATCTCTGTTGGTATTTCATGGTTCAGTGATTTTGCCTTATATCTTGAATACTATTTGTTGGATAAATGTCACACCTGGGATATTACTTCCATGTGACCCAATGAATGACCACTTACTATATCTAGGTCATTGTGACCTATATTTCATGGTTCAGTGATTTTGCCTTATATCTTGAATACTATTTGTTGCATAAATATCACACCTGGGATATTAGTTCCTTGTGACCCGATTATTGACGTCAAAATATATCTCTGTTAGTGTGACCTATATTTCATGGTTCAGTGATTTTGCCTTATATCTTGAATACTATTTGTTGGATAAATGTCACACCTGGGATATTAGTTCCTTGTGACCCGATTATTGACGTCAAAATATATCTCTGTTGGTGTGACCTATATTTCATGGTTCAGTGATTTTGCCTTATATCTTGAATACTATTTGTTGGATAAATGTCACACCTGGGATATTACTTCCATGTGACCCAATGAATGACCACTTACTATATCTAGGTCATTGTGACCTATATTTCATGGTTCAGTGATTTTGCCTTATATCTTGAATACTATTTGTTGGATAAATGTCACACCTGGTATATTAGTTCCTTGTGACCCGATTACTGACGTCAAAATATATCTCTGTTGGTATTTCATGGTTCAGTGATTTTGCCTTATATCTTGAATACTATTTGTTGCATAAATGTCACACCTGGGATATTAGTTCCATGTGACCCAATGAATGACCACTTACTATATCTAGGTCATTGTGACCTATATTTCATGGTTCAGTGATTTTGCCTTATATCTTGAATACTATTTGTTGCATAAATATCACACCTGGGATATTAGTTCCTTGTGACCCGATTATTGACGTCAAAATATATCTCTGTTAGTGTGACCTATATTTCATGGTTCAGTGATTTTGCCTTATATCTTGAATACTATTTGTTGGATAAATGTCACACCTGGGATATTAGTTCCATGTGACCCAATGAATGACCACTTACTATATCTAGGTCATTGTGACCTATATTTCATGCTTCAGTGATTTTGCCTTTTATTTTTATTACTATTTCATGGAGAATTGTCATACCTGGATTATTATATCTATGTGACAAAATGATTTACATACAAATACATCTAGGTCAGTGTGACCTATATTATATGGCTTAATGATAAAAATGTTACAATATAAAATGTACCCAGCAGGCGAGCTCGCTGTCCTACGACAGCTCTTGTTTGTTCTTTTTTTTCAACCGAAAAGTTCTGATATTTTTCTTATTATTCTACATAAACCTTTGTTGTGGGTACTCATTGGAGACACTTCTAGTGAGTACCCACAAAATAGGTTTTCATGGAGAAATATGAAAAATATTATGTGGCTATTCCCTCTTATCTGGAGCTATGTTTAGCTAATATATCCCAGATTCAGTGTTTGATAAAGAAGAGATGGAAAGTGACAACCGTTTCAATATTTCTCTATCAACCAAATAGTATCTACCCGAATATGGCTGATTTTTTGCCACAGCCAGTTTCAACATTGTATACCTTGTCATATCAACAGCTGTTTTCAAAGAAGAAAAGATTTTTCTAAATTTTATCTGAACTTTATTGCTTTTTGTTGCGACTGCCTTAGCAAGCAGCAGCTACATAGGGATCACTTTCTGCTGGCATTGTTGGCGTCAGTGTCAACAGGATTAAGTCCTTGTATCTAGCTCTGTTTCTCAAACACCACAGCTTCTTGGCTAATGAAACTTCATACACACATCCGCCATGATACATCATGCCCATTGACATCAAATTTTACTGACCTTGATCTACTTGACCTTGATCTACACTTGGCTAAACAATGTTTGGACTCTGCGTTTAGCTCCATAGCAGTCTTGACATAGCTATTCGGCAAATTTCTTGTCACTGTAAAACGGTTAATGTAGTTTAAATACCAGTATCATAAGAAAAAGTGACATTTTTTTTTCTTATTAGAATGTTTAACTTTTATATTTCATGCCTACAGACTGATAAGAAAGATACAGTATAATCTCGATGGCTCGAACACGGATGGCTCGTTTACCGTGGATGATTCCAACCCGTTTTTCCGTCCCTACAAAATCCTTCCAATAGCTTGAGAAAACAAATATTTAGGGATTTTTTCTTATTTTATCATGGAATTGTATGTTGTGTGTACTCATTAGAATCGCCTCATCAAGGCAATTCTAATGAGTACACTCAACATACAATCGTTGTGTAGAAAATCGAAAAGATTACCTTAAATTATCGTTATTTGCTTCCTGAACTGGTGCCATGATTAACCCTCAGTGGCTTGAACTACCCATGTCTCGAACAATTTTCATGTTCGAGCCATTGAAGTTCGACTGTATATTGTACAATACCTAATGTTTTGCATGCTGGGTAATAATATATTGCTTTTTACAATAAAACTGTTCATGTAGCTTAAATACTAGGGAAAAAAACTGCTTTTTCTGAATGGAATTTTTATTCTTATTTGAATGTTTATTTAACTCCAATGTTTGTCTTTGACTATCTTGGAGTTTGCGACTGCTCTGGAAGCCCTTTATATGAAAGGTCACGGACTGGTCCAATACTATTTTCCATGGACTGCGCAATGTTATTATAACCAAGTATTAGCTTTCACAAAGAGCTTGGTCGATGCTTAGTACACTTTGTTGAGTAAGCGTAGACTAAGCTTTTTTGTGAAAGCTAATACTTATTCATGTTTACAAACTGATAATTGAGGTATAACCTACAACACAGGAGCTTGGAGTTATATTTATGTCCCCCTAAGGGGAGTGGGACGTATTGTTTTTGGTGTGGATCCTGTTGACCTCGACATTGGCATCCACATGAGCATCAGCTTTGGCGTTGGCATGACATTTTCTTGTCTGTTCAATATCTTGTGAACCAGTGGTTGGATTCTTACCAAATTTATATGGACGTAAAATTTGGACAAAACATAGAACTGATTGGAATTGGTGATGACCTAATTTTCAAGGTCACAGCAGTAGAAAAACTGAAAGTTCATGGGTGTGGGAAGGTGTGTGGGTGACATCTGTTTTCTGAAAACACAGTTACTAGCTTTACTTTTCTTGGTAGCCGTATGATTTATGATTTTCAAAGAAAATCGAAGGACGGACACTTCACAGTTCAAACAACAGGTTAAGCGCAAATATCTTGGTAAGTTACCAACATGCAGACCACATCATATGCTCTTGTTATTGCAATTTGGGCCACTGCTTCTCTGCTGCATGTTACACTGGGCTTTTGTTTGTCCATACCACAACAAAGCTGTTTAAATTACCAAACAACCCTCTGGACAGTTACTGTATACGTTCGCCATTTTGTTTACAGACGTTAATTCGGAGTGAATCATCATTCACAATCTGATTGGCTGATTGCTTTGTAGTCAAAAAGCAGTGACAGATTTCAACCAATCAGATCGCAAATGCAAATTACTTCAAATTCCCATATCCAGTAATTGTCAAGAGAGCTGTTCAGTGGTTTAATCTGATTTGCTGTGGTAGAAATGGACCGCTGGCAGCTGTGAGATGCAGCAGAGAATTATTGGTCCTGTTCTCAGTGATTAGAGCATATAAATGTCTTCTTGCTGGTGCTTACCACGATAGCAGCCTGAAATCTATTTTATCAGTTCTGAAGTGCCCATCTTATGATTTTCTTTGAAAATCTTATAGGCATTTTAAATAATAAAAATAACTTCAGGCTCCAGTGTCCTACAACTACTTACTTAATACTTTGCATGCTGGGTAAACATTTTGGCAAATGACTTTAAATATTTTATTTTACCAAATAATAGGGATTGATATTTCATGCAAACTGTTTTCTAGGTGGACAGTTTGCATGAAATACCAAACCTTATTTTCCTGAAAAAAAAAAAAATAAGAAAAATATTACGGTAAATGTCCTAAAATTTAGAACACTCTATTCCATACTTTTTTTGCCTAAATTTTGCTTTTTATGCAGTTCTTTCTTAAAATACTTAGTGGTATGGCAAACAGTGTAGACCCAGATCAGACTGCTCCTTCTGCTCTGGGTCTGCACTGTTTGCATATGCCATTTTATCAGATACTTTGGTGTACAAAATTTTAGGACATTTACTGTATGAGATTGTCATTGGCTGATTTAGCCCAGAGAGTACTAAAGATTAATACGCTTATTTATTAACAGATGAACAACTTGAGACTGAGTCAGCTGGAGCGGAACAAGGAAATAATGAACATGAAGCGCCATCTGTTGTTACAAGAGGCCAACAATCTGCTGCTGCAAGCAGACATTACAAGGCGTGAAGCTGAGCTGTTACACTACAAAGAATACTCCCACAAGGGAACACCCATCAAAAGATGGAACACTTTTAGTGGGGAGGAGGATCGACAAAGACTGGTAGGCACGACAGTAAAACAGAAAAAAATAAACATGAAGGAACAGAAAATTTAAGGGAACTAGATATAAATGGTAGATTGTCTGCCGTTTTTTACAAAGAAGATAACTTCTGTGACTTCCAGTTTGCTTTCCTGCACACCAAGTAAAAGTTGGAATAGTGTATTTCATGAGATATTATCTCATCCTACATTATCATAACTCCATAAAAGAGGGGGTATCCACATAATGTTTTTCTTATTTAAGAAATAGATCAACTCTAGCAGTGATTTGTTGATTAATAAATCACAGTTTGGAGGTCAGTTGTAAAGTAGATCAAATCACAAGTGCGAAGCAATTGACTGACCGTCTGTGATTTATTACTGAACAAATCATGCTCTAGAGCTCATCTGTTTCGATTCTTACAAAGAAAACCACAAAAAGGTATTTGTATACTTCAGATTCTACAAATTTTTAGTCATCCAACAAAGATATCGCGCCAACAGTTCTGACTGTAATGCTGACATTGTTGTAGGAGAAAAACCAAATTAGACTGTCCAACATTGTGGAAACCAGGACTAACGTCAGCAAAATATCGAAATGAGTCGGAATGATGCCAGATAGCATCTCACACTTCCACCCAGTGATTTGTCGCAGAATAAATCACAATGTTTCTCTATCGCCTACATAGGCACGCTGTGTTAGAATTCTCCACGAAAACATATGTAATAGGTACATAATAGAATCGTCTCAGCGAGGTGCTTCTAATGTGTACCCTCAACATATATTTTCATGGAGAAAAAAAAAAAAATCAGTATTTTTCCTTGGAAAAAAAAGTGCCTTATCTGGAGCAAAATGTGTATGAATTCCAACCAAATTTGCAGGGCCCAGTTGTTCAAAGCGTCGTTAGCTTAACAAGCTCGTTAAGGGTCATTTCGTTAACTGTTTTAGCGGATTCAATACAATATTCTGATATTTTTTGCTGAAAAAATGTGAGAAGCTTTTGCACTGCAAAAGCTACTCACATTTTTTCAGCAAAAAAAATCAGCATATTTGTGTATCACTCGATGTAAATTTTAACGAATCGTTAACTAACAACGTCGTTAGCTTTGAACAACTGGGCCCAGGTGTACTTGTTTTTGTATTTTATTCTATCTTCTACATTGTTTCATAGATTTGTTTCAAACTTATTTTATACCTTCCTCATGTGCTAAAGTAATGCAACACCTCATCAATTTCTTACTATGACTCCTGGGGTGACAATGACAAGTTACAAAAGCTTGATCATTTGTAATGAGTCATTGTCGATAAACACTCAAATCTTTTATTAATTTGCACAGAATATGTGATTTAAATTTGACATGAATAAATAAATCTTGAAATGTCAAATCCTAAGCCCTATTTTTAGGAAAAACTAAGAAAAATATTTTTAAAAAATGATATTCTTATATTTAAATTCAAATATACTGACCATGCCCGACATGACCCTAATGGGTTTAATCATTGGGCTGTAAAATCTCAACCCAATCAATCAAAATCAAACATACTGAAGATTAAACATCATTTGTATGCTCGTTTCAGCTTCTAGGTAGAGAGGCTGCAGAAAAGGAGAGTATTTTCAAGCGTGTTCAGCGACTTCGGAGTGCCCGGGCTGCTATCTCCAGTACCACAGACAGCGATAGCGATGTCCCCATCAAGGGAGATCCATCAGGTTGGTATAGTGTGATAACCCTTAACACTCTAATCACAACTACAGCAGCCTTGAATTTTTTTTTTTTTCAGAGAAAATAAGGTTTGGCATTTCTTTAGAATCATCTTCATAGCATGAAATGCCAAGTCTTATTTTCTCTGAAAAACAGCTAAATAGATTTTACAGCTGGCGACTCTGAATTTTTTTTTTTATTATTATTTTCAAGAGAAAATGAGGCTTAGCATTTCCTGTGAATCATCTGCCTAGCAGATGTTTCACATGAAATGCAAAGTATTATTTTCTCTGGAAAATAACAAAATCAGTTTTAGAATGTTCTGATACAAATCAGCTTACCACTTTAAGGGTTAAATTCTCATAAGCTTTCTGATCTGGCCATTTCAGCAGATCAGAAATATTTTTCCTAGAAAGTAGGGTTGACATTTCTTTCAACTTGTCTCGTTTGATGGAATAGCAACCTTTTTTCTGGGAAAAATCTTTAAAGAGACAATGTGAAAGAAATGTCAAGCACTGTTTTCAGAGGAAAACATTTCAAAATGTCATCTGCTGATTCAAGAAGGGCAGTTACTGGCAAAAGTATGTGTGCAAAGTACTGGTTAATTGCTTAGAGGACTTATCCTGCCTAGCCGGCCTCGGTGGCTCAGTTGGATGCGTTGTCCGACTGGAGACCAGGAGGTCGCGGGTTCAACCCCCGCCGAGGTCGGCAACATTCTTTCGTGGAGATTGATCATGAAATATTTTCTATGGTCATTCTCTCCCTTCCACTGATTCAAGAAGAGCAGTTGTCAGTTTCTGGCGAAAGAATGTGCACAATACTGGTTAACCGCTTAGAGGGCTAAGCCTGCCCAGTAAACGTGTGGTTAGGTAAACTGACCGCGCTCGATATGACCCCATTGGGTTGCCTGGGCCGTAAAACCTCAACACAAACAAAACTTATCCTGCCTAGGAAAAGTCTGAGTAGGTTAACTTACCAGCTCAACATGACCTTAACAGTGTTGACTGGACCATAAAACTCCAACTCAAATCAAATCAAAAGATCATTAAATGAATGAGGCATCTGATCAGGGTCTCCACTGTTTGCAAATAGTTCAACCATTTTTATGCCCCCAACTTCAAAGAAGTTGGAGGGGCATATTGCTTCTGGGTTATTCGTCCGTCCGTCCGTCCGTCCATCCGTTCGTCACGCTTTTTGATGCATAGCATAACTTTAAAACCGTGAATGCTACTGTTTTGAAATTTCATATATGGATTCCTCATGAAAAAATAGCTGACACGTATTTTTTTTCTTGACAGGATTATGCCCCTTTTCTGAGTTATGGCCCTTTGAAAAAATATGGATGCAATCTTGTCAGCAAAATATCTCAAAAACTATTAAAGCTAGAGCCTTGAAACTTAATGAATAGACTGGTAGTGATGAATAGACAACCTGATTAACTTTTGAAGGAATTTTGAAAAATACTTCTTGAGTTATGGCCCTTTGTAATTTTGGGCAATTTTACCTTGTCAGCAAAATATCTCAAAAACTGTTAGAGCTAGAGCCTTGAAACTTAGTAAATGGATTTGTAGTGATGAGTAGATGACCTGATTAACTTTTGAAGAAATTCTGAAAAATACTTCATGAGTTATGGCCCTTTGTAATTTTGGGCATTTTTATCTTGTCAGCAAAATATCTCAAAAACCGTTGAAGCTAGAGCCTTGAAACTTAATGAATAGACTGTTAGTGATGAGTAGACAACCTGATTAACTTTTGAAGAAATTTTGAAAAATGCCTTTTGAGTTATGGCCCTTTGTAATTTTGGGCATTTTTACCTTGTCAGCAAAATATCTCAAAAACTGTTAGAGCTTGAGCCTTGAAACTTAGTAAATGGATTTGTAGTGATGTGTAGATGACCTGATTAACTTTTGAAGAAATTCTGAAAAACACTTCATGAGTTATGGCCCTTTGTAATTTAGGGCATTTTTAACTTGTCAGCAAAATATCTCAAAAACTATTGAAGCTAGAGCCTTGAAACTTGATGAATAGACTGGTAGTGATGAGTAGACAACCTGATAAACTTTTGAAGAAATTTTGAAATATACTTCTTGAGTTATGCCCCTTTGTAATTTTAGGCATTTTTATCTTGTCAGCAAAATATCTCAAAAACTGTTAGAGCTAGAGCCTTGAAACTTAGTAAATAGATTTGTAGTGATGAGTAGATGACCTGATTAATTTTTGAAGAAATTCTGAAAAAATACTTCATGAGTTATGGCCCTTTGTAATTTTGGGCAATTTTACCTTGTCAGCAAAATATCTCAAAAACTGTTGGAACTAGAGCCTTGACACTTGATGAATAGACTGGTAGTGATGAGTAGACGACCTGTTTAACTTTTGAAGAAATTTTGAAATATACTTCTTGAGTTATGCCCCTTTGTTATTTTGGGCATTTTTATCTTGTCAGCAAAATATCTCAAAAACTATTAGAGCTAGAGACTTGAAACTTGGTGAATTGATTGGTAATGATGAGTAGATGACCTGATTAATTTTTTTGTAAATTCTGAAAAATATTCCATAAGTAATGGCCCTTGTAAATTTGGGCATGTTTCCCTTGTGAACAAAATATCTCAAAAACTATTGAAGCTGGAGCCTTGAAACTTGATGAATAGATTGGTAGCGATGAGTAGATGACCTGATTATGCCCCCAGTTTCGAATGAAATCGATGGGGCATATTATTTTGCCTTCATTTGTCCATCCGACTGTTTGTCCGTTCATCAAGCTTTTTTTGTGCATGCCATATCTTAAGAACCCTGCACGCTAGGGTTTTGAAATTTTATTTTTGGGTTCCCAATGAAAAAATAGCCGACCCGTATTTTGTTTCTTGTCTAGCATGTTTATTTAAAGTTATGCCCCTTTGAAAAAAATCAGAATTAAATCTTGTGAGCAAGATATCTTGAAAAGTATTTAAGCTGGGTTCTTGAAATTCGATACAGTGAGTGGGAATGATGTGTACATTACCGGATTATATTTTGAGAGAATTCCATGAAAATATTGATAAAGTTACGGCCCTTTGCAGTTCTGCTCATTTTGACCTTGTCAGCAAGATTTCTCGAAAAGCACTTAAGCTAGGGTCTTGAAATATTATATGCTGATTGGGGATGATGTGGAGATTACCTGGTTTGTTTTTTAGGGAATTCTATGAAAAATTGATGTAGTTATGGCCCTTTGTAGTTCTAGGCATTTTGACTTTTTCAGCAAGATATCTCAAAAAGTATTTAAGCTAGAGCCATGATATTTGGTATACTGATTGGGATTGAGGAGGAGATCACCTGAATAAATTTTGAACCAATTAAATGAAATGTTGGAGTTATGGCCCTTCGCAATTTCGGGCCATTTAATGTCGTTGCTTTATTGTGTATAGCATAAGTTTAGAACCATGTATGCTAATGTTTTGAAATTTCATGTTTTGATTCCTCATGAAAAAATAGGTGATCCGTATTTTTTTCTTATCCCAATCATCTCCTATTTTAGAGTTATTTCCCTTTGATAAAATAACATTGAAATCATATATTTGTACTGTTGTTACCGTCATGGCTAAGCAGTGTTGGAGTCAAACAGTGTTAGAGTCAGGCAGTTGGGGGCATAGTGTTTTACAAACACCAGCTCTAGTTCTTTAGAAATATCTAAATCACATAGCCTGACATACCTAAAATCAAAATTAAAATCTTCCAATATATGGTGTGGGAGAGTTCATTCAGTCTACAGTGGGTTAAGATGCCCGTATAAAGTGTACTCATATTAACTATAGCTCTAGATAAGCCAGTTTTTATGCCCCCTACTTCGAAGAAGTTGGAGGGGCATATTGCTTCTGGGGCATTTATCTGTCCATCCTTCAGTCGGTCTGTCACACTTTTTGGTGAATAGCATAACTTTAGAACTGTGCATGCTACTGTTTTGAAATTTCTTATATGGATTCCTCATGAAAAAAAAGCTGAAACATATTTTTTCTCGTTAACCAAAATTTTGAGTATTTTTCTCTGCAAAAAACCAGGGGTCAGGGGTCTACACTATTGGGCAGACTTATAAAATTTCAAATTTTACTATTTTTGTGGGGTCCAAATTTCAGCTACGATTTGGTAAGTGTTGCTTACTGAAATATATCTGGTTTAACCCATTTATGCCTAATGCCTCTCAAAATGGATTCTGACAGATAGTGCAGACCCAGATCAAATGCAGCATCTGATCAAGGTCTGCACTGTTTGCCATTAACCTTCCTGAAAAACTGCAGTAATATAAAACACCCTTTATAATACTAAATGGATTAGTCCAGCCTCTAAGATGGAAGAATCCACTAAGCATTATTGGGTCAACATAGCTTGTTTAGTTGATTCTCACATTCTACTTTCCATATAATTCAGGAAAGAAACCAGAGTCAGTAAAAAGACGATCTCCAAAACAGCAGCGAAAATCTCCAAAAACTGCACGGAAATCTCCATCTCCTAGAACGAAGAAAAAAGAACCACCAAAATTAGTACCCCACCCTCCAATAAAGGAAATATTGCCCGAGAGAAGCACGGAAAGAACAGAGGAACATATGCAGGGGACCAGTAAACGTGAAATAAAGGAAGATCTCAGTGATGATGGAAAAGAACAGAAAATGGATTTCAGTACTATTGTGTTACCAACTGCAGGAGTGTCATTACCAAAGGACATCTCTTCTCATGAAATGAGTGAGGTTCCTAGAAAACAAAGAGAAAAGAGTGATACACCACCCTCCAGTAAAAAGCTTGCTGAGGAAGTACAAAAAGTAGTAAAAGATGAAGTTAAAGCACAGAAAGAAACTACGGCTTCACAAGTAAAAAATGAACCAAAGTTTCCCGAGTTACTTATTCCTGAATGGAAGAAAACTGAAAGGTCCCACTTAATAAGGATGCCAACGATAGAACCGGATGAAGTGTTTGAGTCAGATGATGTTTTCTTAGACAATGAAAAAAGTAAAACTATAAGTGAAGAGCTTATTATGCCTAGTAAGGTAAAACTAGAGGAAAGATCTAAATTACTGAATCAAAGTTTTGAATCAAATGGAAGTGAAGATACTTTAAAATACCTGTCACCAGAGGCTAGCCCTGCCCCTAAAGTGGAACCCCCAATATTTCCATCTGTGATAAAAGTTGTGCATAGAACTCCAAAACTTCATGGGGAAACTGCCTCTGACCCTGGCCAGAGCAGACCATCGTCTTTAATTAGAGTTTCTGTAGGTAGTCATGGAACGCCGTTGTTGGCTAGGAAACCACCTCTAGCACATCGCGGTCAAAGACTTAACATCCCTGTCATTCCATTAAAGAGGATAAAGCCTGCCCAAGAACTGCTTGAAGACAGTCAAAAATATCGAAGTGGACATTCCATATATTTAACAAGAATACTAAAACGTTACCCAATGAAAATTGAGTGTCGAAGTCGGAGTCTTGAAGACAAAAGGCATATAGATAAGGAGAATATTAAAGAAGGGTATGTACGAACTATTGTGAAACAGTTATCTAGGGAAGGCACACCCGATCAGAAATCATCAAGTTCGACACCAAAGTTCAGCCCTTCTGTTGTGCGGAAAGCCGATTCTCCTAAGTCTCAATCGGAATTTGTACAACATATTGTTGACAAATTGTCTAAACCCTGTGGACCAGATGACGATAAATCCAGCATGCCATTGAAAGATCTCACTAATGAAGGTCAAGTGAAGACATTAACCCAAGCTTTTACAAATGGTAGTGCTGGTAGTCTCCCAGAAAGGACGTTCTCAGAAACAGAAAAGAACTACTTTCTGAAAGTGAATGCTAGTCATGGATCAGAAGGAGCCATAAAGTCATTAGAATCATCATCATCAACTTCAATAGCATTTTCACAATTAAGCACCAGAACTGAGCCTTCATCTAAACCAGACTCAGCTATAAGTTCAAATATAAATTATTCCTCCATGCCAACGTTAAATCTCGAAGGTGAAGACATGGATCAAGTGAGAGAAAGGTCTGCTACTACTTCTGGAAGTAGTTCTCTTGCTCAAGAAATTCATTTCCCATTGAAAAGTAGTCCCGAGGAAAAATCAAGTCCATCACAAAGACGTAAAGTTCATGTGGCAGTCTCTATGTCCCCTGGTCGATCTAGACGTATTCTAGATCCAAAATTATCCCCAGCCAGATTACGGCGTATTCATGAGCAAAAAATAGAACAAGTGCAGGAAGAACCTGCGGAGTCATTGATTCCTATTGCGCATTCCATTGAAGAAATTCAAACTGTAGATACAAAAAGTGTTCCGTTAAGATCACCGAAAGCAAAACGAAAAGAAAAGGAAATGGAAACTATTGGTGTATTATGTCGGCAATCCATGACATTTGATCTTGGTGTATCATCAACACAATTTCAGGGGTCGGAGGGGTCACAAGCTGAGTTAGGGGCAGGGGCAGAGGCTGGATCTCAACCATTACCCATAAGGCTTTCTGCTTCTTCCACAAGTTCTCAGTCAGAGACAGAAATCACACCAAGTACTTCAGGAACAAAGAAAAAGAAAGCCAGACATAAATTTCTAGACTCCAGTTTCATACAGAAGTCGAGAAAATTTTTTAAAGTTTCGAAGTAAGTATAATTGACTTTTTACAATAAAACTTCTGCTATTTTTTTTTTTTTTTTTTCAGTATTTTTTTTGATACTTTTAGCACTTAAAATTCCCTTTTTTTAACCCGTTAGGTGCTAACCATAACTGCAGCAGACGACATTTTGATTTTTTTTATTTTGTAATTTTCAGAGAAAATAAAGGCTTGGTTTTTCATGTGAACCATTTGCCTAGCATATGATTCATATGAAATGCCAATAAAAATCTCAAAGGTTGCCTTTTAAAATGTCAATAAAAATCTAAACAGTTGCCAGTGAAAATGAAAAAGGTAGCCCAAGACTCGTTTTCTCAGTAAAATAATAATAATGAAAAAAATAAACTGTTGTCTGCTGCAACTTTGCATAGCATTTTAAGGGTCATGCTTTTTTTAAACTAAGTATCATCTGCTTAGCTAGATAGCATCAAAGAGAAACTAAATACCAAGCTCTAAAGTCAATCTTAAACCATCTTAATCCCTAACATGCTGGGTATCACTTTCGGCAGACATTTTGATTTTACTTATTTCCTCAGAAAACAGAGTTTGCAGACATTTTGCTTGAAATGTTAAATCCTGATTTCAGGAAATAAAAAAAAATATTCAATTTATTGTCTACTGAATTAGACCTAAGAGTGCAAAAGGTTAACCCTTAAGATGCCAAGAAAAACTACATCTGAAAATGTTATCTATTTAAGTCGTCTGCTGCATCTTCTTGCAAACTATTCAAACATACTTTTTGCATAATGACAAACAGTATGGACCCAGATCAGACTGCTCCTAGAGGAGCAGTCTGATCTGGGTCCACACTGTTTGCAACAAAGACTTTTAAAGTAACTGGCAGAAGACAAAGCAGATGACAATTGTTGTGTTCGACATATTAAGGGTTAACTTAAGCCTAAGCATGACGTTGACAAAGAGCTGTTTGGACCACTAGCTATTTACAGACCAGCCAGTAACCACTGATCAGGCTACATATATGGCTGGGCTGGGCTGAGCTGGTCTGAGTCATAACTGGATGCACCTGTCATATTGTACATTTTTGGATTGATTGTTTACAATCGAGGCATTTGTTGATTGTTTACAATTGAGCCATAGTATACAAATGCCATAATTTCCTTAAGGTATGTCCAGGTGATTATCATTGACCAATGAAATCACACATTTGACAGACTAACCAAATGTTCACAATATGAACCTACAACCTTTGTCTCCAAACCGAACTCTATCTTAAACCTGGACTGGGCTTAGTGCTGGGACATTGGCAAACAGTGCAGACCCAGATCAGATGCTGCAGAATGCAGCATCTGATCAGGGTCTGCACAGTTTGCTGAAATCACAGTAAATTAAGGGTTAAATGAGACGGTCTAAAATCTCCGTTCAGGACCATTTTCCCAGCCTACACTCAGAGACAATGGACCCACCAGTGCTATCAGTGCTTTGATTTTCCATGTTATTGGCTCAGATGGTTTCTGATTTCATTGTTAAATGGACTAGGCTCTCATAGTTCTTAATAAGAGTGAGTATCAGGTAAATATTTGCCTTATTTCTCCACAAAAACATATATTGTGGTACTCATTAGAAGCGTCTCACCAAGGTGCTTCTAATGAGTACCCACAACATATGTTTTTTGTGGAGAAATAAGAAAAATATCAGTACTTTTTGATTTTAAAAAAAGAAAATGCATCTTATCTATGTTTGCTATGTCATTTGAATTTCATGGGGTGATATAAATGAGTACCCACCATACATATTTGTGTGAAGAAATATGAAAAATAATGTAATATTTTGGTTAAGAATGAAAGCATTTTATTCTGAGTCATATGGCCCTTACTTCTACAACTTTACTTGAAATTTGTATATTTTTAGCAAATTACAAACATGCCCTTTTTCAGTTTGGAAATCTAGGAAAAAATATGTATTTTGTCACCAAAATTTTACATAACCATATAGTCATCAGTAACATATACATGTATATTACATTGTTATTGAAAGCATGCAAGATAAGCTGAAAACATTGATCACCACAAGACAGAAAACGCAAGTGATTTTGTAGATAATATGGAGTTGTGGAACTTTTCTATTATTAAGGACTGTTCTTTAATGGTTTATAACTATGCTGTCATTTTGTAAATTTCATATTTGTTTATTCTTTGAGTTTATGGGAACTGCTGTAATGCAGTTCCTACAGTAGCGAAAACAAAACAAGACATTTTGATTTCTCTTGAAAGTTATAAACTATTGTTAGTTAACTTGTACACAGTTGTATGAATGTTTATCAAGTAAAAAGAAAAGTTTACTCTTTCACCTATGAATCGGACTAAACGATAAGATTTTTTCCTTCCCTAAAGTAGTACTTGCCGTCACAAATGTCTTCAGTGTACTAATATGTCCTAAAATTTTGTACACCAATCTTTCTGATCAAATGGCATATACAAATGGTGTAGACCAAAATCAGAGTCTACACTGGTTGACACTCCACCAAGTGCTTTGTGAAATAAATGTAAGTAAAAAAAGAAGATTTTTGGTCTAAAATATATGGAGACTAGGTGTGAAATATATTTCATGAGTTTATCTTTAACATTTATACAACTGATTCTAGATAAATTAACTTTCAGCATACTGTAGTGAAATTAGCAGACTGTGTATGAGATTTTCTTTCAATTTTTGTCTGTAAATAGGGCTTGACATGAATGAAATGTCAATCACTATTTCCAAGAAAAAATTTAATAATAATAAAACAACAACAGTAATAATGATACATTGTGTGATATTTCAGTCATTGTGCTAAAGGTTACATATTGGTGTTTGTTGTCTTGCTTTTGCTATGTTAGAGGCTGACTAGAAAATATGTAGATAGGTAATACATGTATTTTGTTAAAACTGATGGTATTCATCCCCATTAACTTTCAGCAACCATATTGGTTAGTACAATTAATATTTATATTAATATAGTCAATCCTTCAGTGGATAGTCAAAAACAAGAACTGGAGAATGGGCACATTTTCAGCAAGACAGGCCCTAAGGTTATAAAATTTTTTCCATGCTCAACTCATCTGGGCATGAAATTTTTCATGCTAATAAATCTTAATTTACTATTGATTGCATATTCTTTCTTGCTAAACATAGCTGAGCATGAAATTTTCTCTTCTAATAAATAAGAAAGTGCCAACAATAGTTGGCATTTTCATATTTATTAGCAGAGAAAATTTCATGCTCAGCTGAGTTGAGCATGAAGAAAGTTTTATAACCTTGGAGCCAGATTGTACATCTTTAAGATCAGACAAGTAGAAGCAGAATAGCACAAAAGCATTTCTAAACTGAAAAAGATATCTGATATGTGAAAGTTTTCATGTTCTGTATGAAAATATTTATATGTGCTCTGTAAAAATCAAGCATAATTTATGCATACTTGCAAAAAAGCATGTTTCTTCTTTGCGGTGGTTCCATTGTGGTTAGTTTTAACCAGTTTTTGTTAATGTATGGTGCTGAAAGGAGATTTTGGGATGAACCATTTGTAGTGTATATGAGGCTCCCCATGGGGAAAATATAACAAAAATTATCCTGACTACTCCATTTATCTGGAACCATGGAAAATGTTGAGTTCTCCCCACTGTGAGCCTCAAAGTGTTTATAGAACCTCTGGTATGCTGTAGATGAAATTAGCAGATGATGAATATTTATGGACCGCCACATGAGAAACTGTACCATCAGACGTGCATCCAGCTTCTATAGGTGGACAACAAAGGTCAACATTACAAAAACATGCCTATTCAAATATACTGAAAATTTTACCATCAAAAAATGAAAATTTTCAGATAAAAAAATTATGATGTTTTTTCATATTTCTGCTCAAAACATAGAGTGTGGGTACTCGTTAGAACTGCCTTGATGAGGCAGTTCTAATGAGTACCCACAATCTATGTTTTTGAGCAGAAATAAGAAAAATATTGTATACCCCTGTAAATCCCAGTTTTACTATATAAAAGTGGGGTTTAAGGGGGTCAAAATTAATTATATAGGCATGTTTTTGTGATGAATTGCTCGGATGCACGGTTTGATATGTCTTCTTGACCCACATTTTCTCATGTTGTAGACAATATTACTTTATGCTAAACTCAGTTTTCAGAGGAAGATCTAAGATAACATTTTAAAATGTTTTCTATCTGCTATATTAACCCTTGTCCTGCTGAATAAATTAAGATGTCACACCCACTTCTAATTTTCAGCCAGTTAGGTTACTTGATCCAGGATGTTATAAATTTGCATACTTTATGGCAAACAGTGCAGATCCAGATCAATTGGCTTCTTCAGAAGCCAACTGATCTGGATCTACACTGTTTGCAAAACAGGACATATCCGGGTTCAGCAGGACAAGGGTTAAAATTCAGCATGTTGGTGTTAATCGACTGTTATATTTATATGTTAGAGGGGTAGTGTAGTGGATGTGTTAGTAGCTCAAGGGAGATAATCACAGTTGTTGAAAAGTCAAGAATGATAACTGTGTGATGTTTTGTAAGAGCTGCACAACTTTTTCTCTGCTAGTGGTGACATTTGTCGTCTGCTCATAATCTTCGCAAACAGTTTGGACCCAGATCTGGCCTAACAAAACCTCGAGCCTGATTGGATCCAAACTGTTTGATACTCTGATGGTATTCCTGAAAGATTTTTTTGAAAAAGTTAATTAAAAAAAAAAAAAATCCACAGATGACAAAAAAGCATGCAAAATTACCCAGCATGCAAAGAGTTAAAAAAAAAACAAAAAAACAACATTTTTTTTTAAGACTTAAGGGGATTGTATTCATTTGGTAGATTGTCACCATTTTACATGGGAGGAAACTTTAATGATTTCCTATTGGCTTGTCTGCAGATCAAGCCCCCTCTAAAAGGGGTCTACTCTAAAAGGAAATAATTTGCTCCTAATAGGAGCAGATCCTTTCCTGATAGAGCAGAACCATTTCAGAGAGGGGGAAAAATCAGTTTTGACAGCGAGTTCCCCTTAAATGTTTTTATTTAATTTTCGTCATAACTAGGTTTTGCTTTAATTTCACAGCATCTTATAGAACCAGGTAGAGCTTAACGTCTGCTTTAAGTCAGTTTTCAACTTGTTCTTTTTCTTTTGCTAAATGCCATAGATGGGCTGCTTGGCTTGTCCTCACTGTTGTGGCTTCATCCATATTCAGGGCAGCTTAGAAGAATTCACATCAGGATGTTTTTTTCTTATTTCTCCACTAACAGGTTTCGAGATCTCCTTTAATCCTTAAAGCACTAAGCAAAACGTAACCCTTGTCTTGCTGAATAAATTAAGATGCCACGCCCACTTCTAATTTTCAGTTAATCAGATTACTTGATCCGGATTGTTGCTATAAATTCATATACTTAATGGCAAACAGTGTAGATCCAGATCAGTTGGCTTCTTCAGAAGCCAACTGATCTGGATCAGCACTGTTTGCAACGGCAGGGTATATCGGGGTTCAGCATGACAAGGGTTAAGCAGACGACATTGTAATTTTTTTCATTGTTTTTCAGAGAAAATAAGACTTGGCATTTCATGTGAATTTTCTGCCAGACAGATGATTCATATGAAATGTCTTATTTTCCTAGATAAAAAAAATGTTGTCTCTGCTGCTGTTATGATTAGCACTTCAAGGGTTAAGAATTATCTTGTGAGAAAATTCTGGTAAGATATCAAAACATGTTGTTTGTGAGAAAATGGAAAAAAAAAAATTGTAATTTTTATGATCAAAATAACATGTGAGCCTTGTCATGTGAAAATATATGTACTCCCTCCTGAAATCTGGTCTAAGCGCTGATCAGAGTGGATAGGTACACAGGCTGGTTTTAATCTTCACCAGTCACATTTTCATTTTAAGACTTATAGATACACATCCAAGGGAAATAACTTTTAACACCAATAATTGCCTCTCTTCTCATTGTGGGCTTAGAGGGAGCAAATTCTTTCCTATGAGAGTAGCTCCTAATGATTTTAACAGTCTATCAAATACAAGGGAGGCAACATCATGTCTACAAAAGTTGTCTCCCTTTGCAAAATGGCAACAAAATCCTTCAGGTGTATCCTTTCACCTTAACCCATTGTAGTCGGGAGACCCGTAAAAGGGTAACTGGCAAACAGTGCAGACCCAGATCAGATGCCGCAGAATGCAGCATCTGATCAGGGTCTCCACTGTTTGCAAATAGTTAAGCCATTTTTCTCTAAGAATATGTAAATCTCATAGCCAGGTTTACCTAAAATTCAAATTGGACTCTTCCAGTATATAGTGTGGGAGAGTCTATTCCATATACAATGGGTTAAGACTGTTCCTTTTTTGCATGGCTTGGCTCAAGTTATTTAATTTGGAGCCCTGAATTATGGTTTTTCCCCTTTCCCTCTTGCCAAATTTTTTCACGCAACTGAAACATTTTCACTTCATGGTTACCATTATCTGCTGATAGGGAAACCCGATGTCCATCTTTGGAGTGCTGCGGCTCCGATAGAGAGGTATGTTTTCATTTTCCTTGACGTTGTCATGTCCTACTTACGAAATGCAGTCTATATATATTCTGTGTAGCTGCAGATGTTTGTTTGATTAGTTCTGTGTTTTAGTGAGATTTTTTTTTTATAACATAAGTTATAATGTATAAAAGAATTTTAAAAGTCAACTAGAATTATTTTTGTTATTGAGAAATTCAGATTTTGTTTTTGTAAGTACACTGGAATTTCTTTTGAAGACTCTTTATTTATAAGATGGTTTCAAATATACGATATAAAGGTGGACCCCAAAAGTATTGTATCCACACAAAAATGTATAGATAATATAGAAAATATGACTGTAAACGGACATTTTCTATGTAATCTATCCAAACAAAAATGTATGGATTATATAGAAAAATGACAATAAGCGGTCATTTCTCTATATAATCTATCCAAACAAAAATGTATAGATTATATAGAAAAATGACCATAAATGGTCATTTTTCTATATAATCTGTACATTTTTGTTTGGATACAACACTGTTGTTTAACTAACATGGTTTTCACTATTGATCCCAGCAATAGTGTCATGAAGAGTTTGTGGTGTATTGCGTAAGTGATTGAAAAATAAAAATGTTGAATTTACTTGAAATGAAGAATGGAATTATTTTCTATAAAAAAAAAAAAAAGAAAGAAAGAAAGAAGAAATATGGAAAAGAAAGCAATAAAACAAAGATTTACTCAGAATGCCTATTATTAAATTTTTGATAATATTGATTCAGTTCCAACAAGGAAAATATCTTTTCCTTTTGCATTATTCCTACCTGAAATATTCTTTTGACCTCATTATTACTTTCTTGCTATGGAGTCCTGGTTTCGACTGTTTTCAGCACTTAACTTATTAATGGCAACAAAAATATAGAGATTAAACTTCAGATGTCACATTTTCAGGAACATAATCATGTGGTGTTATTTGCATGAAGAAGTGGTTAGTTGTGATTTTCAGAGAAACCTAGGTGTGATTTTTGCAGTGGTAGTCTGCCATTCCTGATTAACGTTTAAATTTACGACATCATTGTCATTGTCCATTGCTAATGACAGTTAAACTTTCAGTGTTTTAATGTTTAGTTGTGTCCTTACACCGCAGAAGCCCTTGCTATGCTTTTGAAAATATTATTGTTACTGTATTTACCCTAAATATTGGCATACCCAAACTTCTTAGCATACTTGTTCTAAAATTTGAACAAGTTCATTCTACCACTTGTTGATATTACGGTAAATATCCTAAAATTTCGAACACCAACGTTTCTGACAAAATGGCATATGCGAACAGTGTAGACCTGGGTCTACACTGTTTGTCATTCCACTAAGTATTTTAAGAAACAGCTGCATAAAAAGCAAAATTTAGGCCAAAATAGTTTTGAAATAAAGTTTTTGAAATTTTAGGACATTTACCATACTGGATGAATGACAAACACTTTAGACCCAGAGGACTTGGTAAGGAGGAGTGAAAAATTATGGATGAATTACTGGATAATGGCAAGCAGTGTAAGACCCTGATCAGATGCAACATTTGTGGCATCTGATCTGGATCTACAGTTTGCTCAGTTCGGTCTGTCCCAATACTTAGGGTTATTACAGAAGTTTTTGTTCTGTTGTTTGAAGGTGTAACTTTTCTTCTTGATTTTCTAATCATTGAATGATTTTAATTACCAGTAACAAATTAATTTTTGTCTGATTATTACCAGTAAATGTATATTACCATCTTATGATAACATTGAAAAACTGACCTTGTGACAAACAAAGAAGTGATGTTTTTGTTTATTTTTTCTTGAGAAAAAAAAAAACAACAACAACAACAAAAAAAAGCATTTCATTCAGTTATGGTAATTGTTCTAAAATAGGGAACACTCACCTTTCTGACAAAATAGCATATCTAACCAGATCAGATGATCCTCAAGGAGCAGTCTGGTCAAGGTCTACACTGTTTAACATTCCACCAAGCATTTTATAAAAAAAAAAAAAAAAAGAAACTGCCTAAAACAAAACAAAAAAAAAAAAAAAAAAAAAAAAAAAAATTGTGCAAAATTAGTACTGAATGAAGTTCTCAAAACTTTAGGACATTTACTGTAGTCGCAAAACTGAACTGATTCTGTTCAGGATAGATAAGAAAAAAAGTAATGATTCTGTACACAGTATCGTATTTCCAGATAAAGGGATCATTTAGAAGGTATTTTTTGCACCAAAACATATCTTTGGGTACTTGCTGGAAATCATCTTGGTGTTTTTGAGTAAAAATAAGGAAATTATCCTTAACCCTGGTCCTGCTGAACCTGGATATGCCCTGCTTTTGCAAACAGTGTAGATCTATATCATTTGGCTTCTGTTTGCCATTAGTATGTGAATTTATAGCAAAAATCCAGATCAAGCAATCTGATTGGCTGAAAATTAGAAATGGGCGTGGCATCTTAATTTATTCAGCATGTTAAGGGTTAAAGAGGGACCTCATTCTTCCAGGAAGAAACCTATTCCATCAAACTGAGCTGTCAGATAACCAGGAGTGAAGCCATTAATCTGTCATTAGCAGCAATATCAATGATTATGTCCAGTTTGCAGCCACAGAATTGAAATTATCTGGTCAGTTAGCTGGCCTACCTATTAACCATTACATGCCTGCTATAACACAAAGGTGTACTCCAGGAGATGTGAGAGATTAGAATAGAGAAAACACCATTTGAGTGGCTGAATCCTACATTTGATCCTGAGCAGTGCTGGGGTTTAATTTTTTTTAATGCATGTCTAAAATTGTATATTTCAGAATTACCTTTTTAAATTACTTTTCACTAAGATTTACCAGTATATACTTGACAAAATCAATGTACCTAAAAATTAACTAAACAAAAGGTCATTTTATTTTATTATTTTATTTTTATGCCCCAACCCCATCCCCACGCTACCCAACCCCCTCCCCACAAAGCACGAAGTGGAGGAGAACATAAAGTTTATCCTTCCTCATACGTATGTCTGTCTGTCCATCACACTTTATAGTATTGTTCATCTCCACAACTCCTCCTACAGTTTTCAACGCAGTGGTTTAAAACTTGCACCATAGTAAGCAAATAGACAGCATGTACATAAAGGTTACAGAACTCTGATCAGTATTTATTGCTAGAGTTACGTACCCTTGATTTACTTAGAAAATATTCTTATACACAAAACATACTATGGTTCGTGGCTCCACAACTTCTCCTGCAGTTTTAAAGGTAACAATTTGAAACTTGCAGCAAAGTTTTTATTTTTATTCAAATTTTTATTACTATAGTTTCATGCCCTGAATTAACTTTGAAATTTTGCCTTATACACATGACCTAGTAGGGTTTGTGTCTCAGGAACTTATACAGTTTTCAAGGTAAAAATTTGAAATTTGCAGCAAAGTAAAAATATAGGCTAGGTCACAAAAATCTGATCAAATTTTTATTACTAGAATTACCTCCCCTAGATTTACTTAGAAAAAAAAATGCCGTATACACCTGATAAAGTAGGGTTTGTGTCTCTGCAACCTCTACAGTTTTCAAGACAATGATTTTAAACTTGCAGCATAGTAAGAATAAGCGTTTGACATGTGCATAAATGTCACAGAACTCAACAAAGCCAAACTGGCATTAGCAGGGGCATCCATCCCCTTTAGGGATCTTCTAGTTTTTAATTATTTTGAGTTTGATTTCTTTCTTCCTATCATATCTAAAACAAAGTGCAGGATCAAATGTCAGTTTTAATATGAAGTAAAAAGGAAGTATGACAACTTCATTTCATTTTTTTTTTTTTTTTTTTTGCCCACGCCAAATAGTGGAGGAGGGCATATTGGTTTAACCCTCCGTCATATGCCATGTATCCGTTCCTGTATCCGTTGTCCGATCATCACACTTTATAGTACTGTGTATGTCTCCACAACTTCTATAGTTTTCAAGATATGGGTTGAAACTAGCACCATAGTAAGAATATAGACTGAGCTTGTGCACAAGGGTCACAGAATTCTGATCCAACTGTTATTGGTAGAGTGGCATACCCATGACTTTACAAAAAAAAAAAAAAAAAAAAAAAAAAAAAATCATATACACAAGCCATTGTGCAGTTCCCGTCTCCGCAACTCCTACTGATTTCAAGGTAATAGTTTGAAACTTGTGCTGTAGTAAGATAAGCAGGGCATGTGCATAAATGTGACAGAACTCTGATCGAATTTTCATTGCTAGAGTTACATATCCTTGCTTTATTTAGAAATATGACTTCATACACATGGCATAGTAGGGGGTCGTGTCTCCGCAACTTCTCCTACAGTTTTCAAGATAATGATTTGAAACTTGCAGCAAAGTAAGAATATAGGCTGGGCATATGCATAAAGGTCACCTAACTCTGATCAATTTTTTGTTGCTAGAGTTACATTCCTTGATTTACTTAAAGAGTTTGTCAAAATTTTTTTTTGCTTTTTGTTCAGAATAATAAATCTACACAGGCCAACTGGCAGTAGCAAGAGGGTGTGGGGATGGGAGGGGATGGGGCGGGGGGAGAGAATCCATTCAAATTTACACAAACAGTATTATACATCTAAAGGACAGAGAGGCATGTGCTGACAGTGTAGACCCAAATCAGATGTCACAGAGTGTGGCGTCTGATCTGTTTGCCACTATTCAGCAGTTTTTTAGACACATCAGGAGATAGTCAAAAGGATGTTAAACTTTTTGGACAATTATGGTAAAGGAGAAAGGTATCCTAATATTTAGGGTAAATACAGTATGTCAAGTGCCTTGGGAGGACTGTGGTCCGTGACTGTGGCTTTACCTGGGTGTCTCCTTATTCAATTTTTACATTTACATTAAAATGTATATGACACCAAGCAAAAACTTTATGGGAGAAAATATTTTTTTTTCCATTTATTACACTTTCCTCTTAGTGTTCAATTGCCTTTTCACTCCATTGTTATATAATGCACAGAACCAACACAGTAGGAGCAGGAATTTCATGAAACATTGTAAAATACAGATAATTTCTGTTCCCTTCTACACAGATGTTCTCAAAACATTCAGGAGCTGGCCAGTTTGAAAGCAATAAAATTAGTCTTAATGGGGTTAAATTAGACAGGTTGATGATTGCTGTGGTCAGCATGTGGCACTAAATGTGATTCTTCCTGGAAGAATGAGGTCCCTCTTTAATTATTGCCTCAGTTATCACTTTTATCTGGATTTCTGCAATATAAGATTCAACACCAAGATGTGTGCAATATTTGGCTGTGTTGATACCTAGGCTATATCTCCAAGGTTTTAGAGTAGTTTTGGTAAATCAGAATTCTTCTGTTTTACATCTGTCTCGAACTTCAAATCTGCTTATCAAAAAAGAAAAATTCTTGTGTTTTATATGTGCATGGAAAAGCTTCTTATCTAGAAAAATCTTTTCAACACTCCCAACACACATGCAACCTTGTTTCAGTTGTCAAAGAAATTGAATCAGCCTTGAAAAGAGATTGTTTAAATGTTGTGTGTCTGTTGGGTCATCAGAATATATTACATTTCTTAAAAGTCTATGTTGAGGGTTAAACTTTTCCTCAGAAACATGTGGTGTGTTATGCATTCATAAAACTGCTGAAGATTTCTTGCAAAATGTTTTAAAACTAGATGTTTAAAACCTTGGTGTATACTTGTTACATAAAAAAATTACCAAGTACGTCACACCTTTGGATATACTTGTTACATATAAAATACCAAATACACCATACTTTGGGTATACTTGTTACATAAAAAATATTCCAAGTATGCCATACTTTGTGTACACTTGTTACATAAACATATACCAAGTATGCCCTACTTTGGGTACACTTGTTGCATTAAAAATATACCAAGTATGCCATACATTGGGTACACTTTTTACATAAAAAAATATATCAAGTATGCCATACTTTGGGTATACTTGTCAAATAAAATATACCATGTATGTTATACTTTGTGTGTACTTGTTACATAAAATATATACCAAAAATGTCATACTTTGGCTATACTGGTTACATAAAAAATTATACCAAGTATGCCATACTTTGGGTATATATATGTAATATTTTGGGTATACTTGTAAGTATCATACTTTGGGTATACTTGTTAAATATGTCATTCTTTTGGTATACTTGTATGTCATACTTCAGGTATACTTTTAAATATGTCAGTATGTCATACTTTGGGTATACTTGTAAGTATGTCATACTTTAGGTATACTTGTTGCATAACAAATTATACCAAGTATGTCATACTTTGGTCATATTTTTTGCATAAAAAATATATCTAAAACTATACCAAGCATGTAATACCTTTGCACACACTTGTTACTGAAATAATTGTACATGTACCCAGCATGTCAAAGTTATGCATTTATACTTTTCATTTATATACATGTAGAGCATATCTTTTATGTTAAATAAATATTACCATACCTGTAAATGTAGTAGAAACATTTCCCTGTCTCATCTTTACAACTTTATACTTCTGCTTTTATTAGCATTAGGAGTATCTACTAGCCATTGCTTATTGACACTTTTTGTTATAGCTACATTTAAAACCACATTCTTTCGTGGAGATTGATCATGAAATATTTTCTACGGTCATTCTCTCCCTTCCGCTGATTCAAGAAGGGCAGTTGTCAGTTTCTGGCGAAAGAATGTGCACAATACTGGTTAACCGCTTAGAGGACTAAGCCTGCCCAGTAAACGTGTGGTTAGGTAAACTGACCGCGCTCGACATGACCCCATTGGGTTGACTGGGCCGTAAAACCTCAACACAAACAAACAAAACATTTAAAACCTCAGAAATAACCTATGAAGTTTTCTGTTTTTATGGTATACCCTCTGGTGTCTGTCTGTCTATCCGGCGGTCTGCACTTCGTTTCCAGATAACTCCTCCTACAGTTTCCATCAGGTCGCGTTGAAACTTGATTGACAACATGAGGTGGTACTGCGCATATTGTTTTGAGGTTAAGGTACACCAAATTTTGATAGAGTTGTTACTGTTTTTTTTTTTGTTTTTTTAAGGATTTAATAGGCTTGACTTTGTTTCCTCATTTCCGGATAACTCCACCTACAGGTTTCATTGGATCACTTTGAAACTTGGTGGACAGTTAGACTATGAGGTGGTACAGCTCATATTGTTTTGAGGTTATGGTACACCAAATTTTGTTTTTCTTTTATTGTGGAAAGTCTTCAGTATGTCATTAATGCTACTACTGGATGGATATGAATCTGTTGAAATATTTGTTGACAATATCATTCTGCTGCTAATAATAAAGGAGCTTTTTTTTAGATTTTAAAATTTTGTTTATGTTTGTGTTAAAGTTTTTCATCGTTTCTTTTTTGTACCCTGCCACACAATATTAGGGAGGTTCCAAAGTTGAAAGCTGAAACTTTAACCTACTGACTTTAAGAAAACATATTAGAAATATCTATTTTGTTTCACAGAAAATAAGAAACCTATTCCTAATAAGCCTACAGAGTGCTAGAGCATAAAATTTATATGAGATAAAATGTAATAATGTACATTTGTTTTCCTGTACAAATAAGAAAACCATGTATACATTTTGGTTGTAAACAGTGCCTTTTGGGGAGCTGTGAATGAGAACCATAAAAAGGTGAAAAAGGTCTTGTCCCCTCATGATAAATACATACAAAATCCAGAGAAAACAGGGCCTGTATATTTCACACACACAATGTTTGGACAATAACTTGGCCCTAAAAGCTCAGCAAATTTGTAGCAACCAACATTCTAAAATTTATTTAATTATTTTTTTTTCTTTCAGAGAAACTAAGACTTGACATTTCATTTGAATCATCTGCTAGGCAAATGATTCACATGAAATGTCAAGCCTTATTTTCTCTGAAAAATAATAATAAAAAAAATAGACTGTTGTCTGTTACCATTTTACTTGGCATTTTAGGGTTAAATAACTGCAGCGTATTAGCGGCTGAAGCATTTTGCAGCTTGACTGCAAAGTGAGCCAAAGAAACTTTATGTCAAATGTGCAAGCCCAGAGCAGTATACTGATTTATGCAGACTGATCAGCATCTTACATTTTCCATACACAAATTCTCATACACAATAATTTTACTGTTTTGTAGAAGCTTAGATGAGGAAACACATCTGGTGTCTGTTGCCTCAAACTTAACCACTCTCTTGACTTATTCAGCAGACATCAGATTGATGATATCTTTATGCCCCTGCCATTATATAGTGTTACCCCTGTCCGTCTGTGACGTTAGCAATTTATGTTTAAGTATTTCAGGTGGGGGCATACTTGTCCTTTGGACACATTTCTAGTTCCTTATTTTTTCCAGAAAACAGGTTTTGACATTTCATGCAAATTGTCTCCATTGGAGACAATTTGCATGAAAAGTCTAATCCTGTTTTCTGGGGAAAAATAAGAAGAATATTTAAGAATGTTGAAAATTTCACCCTGAGTGCTAAGTGTTAATGTTTTGCATAGTATGTAAAAATTTTAGTATTCATGATTTTTCTCTCCTTTTTTTTTTTTTTTTTTGTTTTTCAGAAAATAGGGCTTGACATTTCATGCAGATCCTACCCTTAGGGCACAGTTCACATGAAATGTCAAACTTTGTTTTCTGGTAAAAATATGATTCATAAAGCTTTGCCATAGCTTTTACTACTTCTTAAGGTTTGCCACAGAGTTACTCAATAGTTTTGCATTAGCCTTTAAAGCACTAAGCAGATTTGTAGCAGATGGCATTCTAAAATGGATACTGTTATTTTTGAGACAAAATAAGACTTCTGCATTGTCTGATTCACATGAAATGTCAAACCTTATTTTCTCTGAAAAATAAAATTTCAAAGTGTCATCTGCTGTACCTGTGATTAGTGCTTTAAGTGTTAGAATTTTTCATTACTTTTACCACAGTTACACAATAGTTTTATATTTACTAGACCTTTTGCATGCCAAATTTAAAACAAAATATGAAGACATTGTAAAATATTTTTCTGCTTTCACCAGAAAATAGGGTTTGACATTTCATTCAGTTTTGCTTCAGAGAGATAAGATATTTTGAATGATGGGTTAAGCCTTCTTTTTCTACAGGAAAATTTAACCCTTGTCCTGCTGAATAAATTAATATGCCACTCCCATTTCTAATCTTCAGCCAATCAGATTACTTGATCCAGACTGTTGACATAAATTCATATACTGAATGGCACAAACAGTGCAGATCCAGATCAGTTGACTTCTGAAGTAGCCAACTGATCTGGATCTACACTGTTTGCAAAGGCAGGACATATCTGGGTTCAGCAGGACAAGGGTTAAGGTATTCATTTATTATCTGCTTATGCCTTAAAGCACTAATCACAACTGCAGCAGTTGACATGTTGTTTTTTTGGGGGGTTTTTTGTTGTTGTTTTTTTTTTTTTTTTTTTTTTTCAAAGAAAATAAGACTTGATGTTTCATGTGAATTGTCTGCTAGGCAGATGATTCACAAGAAATGCCAAGTCATATTTCTCTAAAAAATAATAGAAAATATTTAGAATGTCAGTCTGCTCAATTTGCTTAAAGCTTTAAAGGTTATTTCTGCTAGAGAATGCTAAAGATTATAAAAAAAATGTGTTTTACTTTTACAGATGAATAATCTCTGAACCTAAAAGAGGATCAAGGTACATGGGCATGGAATTGACAGAAAAAAAATTAACCCTTAACCTGCTGACTCCAAATATAAGCAGACATTTTAGCATATTTTTTTTATTCTTTTGAAAATAGGGCGTGGCATTTTATGCAAATCATCTGAGATGATTTGCATGAAATACCACTTTCCTATTTTCCAGTGTTGTGAAAAATATCATTTGCTTGCTAATTTCATCGTTAGCATAGTAAGGGTTACGTTAATGTAACTTACTTTTTATGACTGACTAATTGTACAAATTTTGACTATTAATATTACTGCATGTTGGTTCATTTACAAAAGTATTCTTTGCTGAAATTTTATGTTGAGTTCAAACTAAATTATTCTGCAGTTGCAGATATTAGTATTATATTTTCTGCAGTTGCATATATTAACAGTATGATTTTTTTTTTCTGCAGTTACAGATATAATGGTATTTTATCTTCAGTTACATATATTGGTAGCAATTATTTTTCTAGTTACAGATATTAGAAGTATGCATCCTATAAACTTTGATATGCTGAATGAATAAAGATTGTGGCTATGTGGCAAACAATGTAGACCCTGATCAGATGCTGCATTTTGCTGCATGTGAATTGGGTCTACACTGTTTGCGTAGACCTACCTGTCCAAGTACTTAGGGTCATTATGGTATTTTAAGAGTTGGAAATTTTATAGTTTTTGTTAAAAGTAATACCTATCGTGAAACTTATCAGATGCACTGTTCAACTTCAAAGAATGAGTTAGATATTATTATCAGCAGGGTTTAACTTTTAGCTATTGTTTTTACTGAACATTATGTTCATATTCAAATATTAGTAATGCTTAACCCATTGTAGTCTGGAGACACCTAAAAGGGTAACTGGCAAACAGTGCAGACCCAGATCAGATGCTGCAGAATGTGGCATCTGATCAGGGTCTCCATTGTTTGCAAATAGCTCAGTCATTTTTCTCTAGGATCATCTAAATCACATAGCCTGACATAACCAAAAATCGACATTAGAATCTTCCAATATATAGTGTGGGGGAATTTGTTCAGTGTACAGTAGGTTAACTTGCTGGCTAAAATTTTCAGCAGATGACAGTTTGAACTATTATCCTTTTCTTTCTTTGATGAAAGTTGGGTTTGGCATTTCATGCAAATTGAACAATTTGAATAACAATTCCACCACATGAAAAAAATAAATCTGTGACCAATTTGCTATCTGCTGAATTAGCCCAGAGAATGCAGCTGGGAAAGGTTAATACTAAATTTTATAGTCTAATTTCTGAAAAGTTTGGCTTTAAAATTTTGCTATTTAGTAAGTTATTTTTAATACTGCAATGTTTGACTTTATGGGGTGTATGCAGCCTCGTAAACCACATTGTTGCATATGAAGAGATTAATAAAAACAGAGTCTCCAATTTTCATTCCTTTGTGTGTTCTTTGTTTCCAAAGGCAACCTTTTAGATTTTTATTTAAACTTTTGTATTTAGTAAGTTATTTAAATACTAACTCATGCATTTTATAGTATTAGAAAGCTGATGTGTGATGAAAAAAAAATGGCATTATGTTGTTCTGTTGTTGTTGTTAGTGTTTGGTTCATTTTCTGTGTGTCAGTTTTATTAAATGAGAACAAGTTATATTCACTTATATTGTTCTATGGGGATGTTAATAATCACACTAATTAAATACATGCAGTAGTAATAATTAATAATAGTAAAAATAATTAATAGAAATAATAATAACAATAATAATTGTATTATATTAATCAATTTATAAATGTATTATTAAACAAGCTTCTTTGTAAAATGTAACCATACATCCAATTACTTTAAAGTAGGGAATAAAGATTATTATTACATTTTCAGCAGTGATTTACTGAGATTTATCAGTGAATTATAATCGATAACTCTCCGAGTGAATTATTTCATTTCGAATGTTTTGACGTCATAATTGCCTAGCGACATTGCTGACGTTGTTGGTAACAGCAATAACAATAGTTGACGTTTCGTGGAAAATTTGATAAAATGGAAATCGGACTTCAATTTTAACATCCAGATGGCGTTTTTTAGCTAAGACCTGTAACACAAATGATAAAGTATGATTTTCTTGATAATCCAGTTCAACCTTTGTGACATTTTTGTGTCTGTATTTCAAGCACAGGGTGATTTTTGCATTAAAGTGAAAACAAGATGGCGACAGATTTTCAAACTAAACCACGCCTCTTGAAATTAATGCACTGACTGGAACTATTTTGGTAGGAAATCATAAAGGCTGAATGTAAAAATTCAAAGGTAAAACATGGATAAAAATGTAATAAACAGTTCATTTGGTTGTTTTGATCGATTACGGAGAAATAATTCACTTGTGTTCGAAGGTTTGCTTGTAAAAAACTTGTTTGCTTCGCTCACTTGTTTTTTACGCGCAAGCCTTAAAACACTAGTGAATTATTTCTCTGTAATCAATCAAAACAACCAAATTAAACTCTATATCTTTAAAGTGCTGAATTAAAATATTATCAGACAACATTTTAACCATTAAAGTGTCATTCAAAATTGTTGCAGATGACATTCAAAAATATTTTGTGTATTTTTCTGATAAAATAAGGCTTGACATTTCAAGTGCATCATCTGGCTAGCAGAGGATTCACATGAAATGAGAAAAAAATAATGCAGAAAAAAAAAATAGAATGTCATGTGCTGGTTTTATGACTGACACTTTAAGGGTTGATATTTTTTCACAGGCCACTGTTCTAAGTGTGCATGAGTATAGGTGGCAACAAGGCTGTACAGCTGCATACTTCTGCACCCATCAAAAGGGTTGTACATGTACACCAAAACCTCTTTATAACACTATTGTTGGGGTCCACAGCATAAACCATGTTAGTTAAACAACCGTGTTATATCCAAACAAAAATGTATAGATTATATTGAAAAATGACCATTTATGGTCATTTTTCAATATGATCTATACATTTTTGGGATCCATCTTAGAATCGTGTTATATCAAAAACCGTGTTATAACGAACTGTGTTATAAAGAGGTTGAAGTGTACATGTACAAAAAGAAAAATGTACAAAAGGAAAGCACATTTCATTACCCAGCAATTATGAGACATTTATAACAAATAAAATGCTGTTTTCAAAAAAAAAAATGATAATAATAAGTAAAATATTTTAAAATGTTATCTTTTGATATGTAAAAGGCTAAAAGGTAACAGTATTATGTCCTAAACTTTTGCACACCAAAGTTTCTGACAAAATCGTGTATGCAAATATGCAAAAAGACAGACCCAGATCAGACTGCTCCTGAAGAAAAAGTCTGATCAGGGTCTACACTGTTTGCAGTTCCACTGAATATTTTAAGGAACAACTGCATAAAAAAGCAAAATTTAGGCCAAAAAAAGTACAGAATAAAGTGTTCAAAATTTTAGGACAGTTACCATAGTAACTTCTGTAACAGATTTAGCTCATAACCAGCTAAATTGAACTGTTAGGCACAAAAGCTTGACACTTTAAGGGTAACTGGCTATTTATTTCTGTATTTCAGTTGCTAACAACCTAAAATGATGTGCAGCTGATGGTTGAAATGAATCTTCATGTATGGATGGATGTAGGCCAAGACAGAGCAGTGTGAAGAGGATCCTTGATGCCACCAGTGCATCACCTGGATCGAGTACAGCATATCTTGAACAGACAGAATAGTCTGAAAGTGCTGGAAGCCCAAGATCACAGATAGAATAGTCTGAAAGTGCTGGCAGCCCCAGGATCAGAAATAGAATTGTCTGAAAGTGCTGGCATCCCAAGGAACACAGGATAGTCTGAAAGTGCTGGCAACTTGGGGATCACAGATAGAATTATCCAAAAGTGCTGTCAGCTTAGGATCACAGATAGAATAGGCTGAAAGTGCTGGCAAATTGAGAATGTCACAGATAGAATAGTCTGAAAATGCTTGCAGCCCCAGGATCACAGAATAGTCTGAAAGTGCTGGGAGCCTGAGGATCACAGATAGAATATTCTGAAAGTGTTTGCAGCCCTGGGATCACAGAATAGTCTGAAAATGTTGGCAAAGCAGGATCACAGAATAGTCTGAAGTGCTGGCAACAGCAGGATCACAGACAGAATAGTCTGAATATGACTGGCAGCCCCAGGATTAGACAGAACAGTCTGAAAGCTTTGGCGGCCCCAGTGGAACAGATTGTAAAGATGAAAGTACAGGCAGCCCTGGGATTGCAGAATAATCTGAAAGTGCTGGTAACTACAGGATTACAAGTGGAAAGTAGTCATAGGATTGGGATTGTTGCTGGATCCCAGTAATATGCCAGAAGAAAGGGACTCAGTTTATGTGTGGGTTTCTTAATGAGAAGATGACCCTAATGACATTTTGTGAATGTGGAGGTCTAGACCAACAGGGACGTTTGTGTTTAGTGTCTGTGACCAGCTTTGCACAGGCTTGTCTTGGCCTCCATAGTCACATGTGTCATAAAGGTGCATTGTTGGCATATATGATATCAATACAGAGAATCAGAAAAAGAGAAAAATGAAAATCATGAGTAGAATTATAGCTCTAAGGTATGGTTTTAAACCAAAAAAATGATGGTCTTTGTCATATTTCTGCATGAAAACATACATTGTGGGTACTTATTAGAAGTGCCTCAGCAAGGAGCTTCTAATGGGTGCCCACAATATGTTTTCCTGGAGAAGTAAGAAAAATATTATCTGGATAAAACTGGTCTAGAGAGAGCTTTAAGATTATACTTGTATGTGCATAGGATTGTCTGGAATGTATATGCATGTACCTTAAGCCAAATTGTCCCATGGTTCTGATATGAAATAATTTGTGCTTATCGCCCAGCAGGCCTTTTGTGTTCGCTTTTTGCACAATTCCTGTGAGTATGGTATTTACCTTAAGTATTCCCACAGGTAGACCCGAGCAAACAGTGTTTGCCATATATCCAGCGGTTTTTAGACACATTGACAGGTTGTAAAATGGCCTTGTTCAAGTTATAGAACAAGTATGGTAAGGAGAAATGGTGTCCCAATTTTTGGAGTAAACATGGTACGTCATTTTACGTACTCCCACAGTATGTGTATGCTATATTTATAGCAAATGAGTGCTATGTAGTGCACACAATGTGGTGTACACAAACTGGGGAGTGGAAAAAAGGGCTATTTCTCCATGAAAAATATGTTGAGGGAACTCATTAGAAGCACCTACTGAGGTGCTTCTAATGAATACCCACAACAAATGTTTTCATGAAGAAATAAGAAAAATATTACCTGATACCCACTCTTAGCTAGATCGGTGCATTACCAGTCCGAGGTTTAGGTTGTTTCTGGTACTCTATCTCGAGAGACTATGATATACAGAATTTATGTCTCTCTTTTATTATAAGTCTCAGAGATGAAGTCAGGCCACAAAAATGCAAGCAGTTCACACAGTGTTGGCCTTGTATTTTAGAATTCACCTGGGAGAGCTCCCTACCTTTCTGAAACAAACTCGAACATCTCTGAAGCATTGAAAAGAAATGAGCTTAACCCTTGTCATGCTGAACCCTAATATACTCTGCCTTTGCAGTGTAGCTCCAGATCAGTTGGTTTCTGAAGACACAAACTGATCTGGATCTACACTGTCTGCCATTAAGTATGTGAATTTATAGCAACAATGCGGATCAAGTTATCTGATTGGCTGAAAATCTGAAGTGGACGTGGCTCCTTAATTTATTTAGCATGGCAAGGGTTGAGACATAAGTGAACAGCAGAGACCCAGGTTAACTAAATTATGCATTCTGCACCTTCTGGTCATGATCATCCCTGTTGTTGGCAGAAACTGGATATTGTAGGCTTACGGTGGAAAGAAGACACCAATCAGATTGTGTGAATGTGTTGGTTGATCTGGGCATTTGCTGTTCATATGTATGGTGGGGCGTTTTTGCATGACACACCTCATAATGAATTACATAAGCTAGTTCCCTAGGAAGAGGTTATAATAGAGAAAAACATGGCTAGACTGCAGTCTCCATCTTTAGGTCCTTAGAGAATGGTTTTAGTCACTGTAACAGTGACCACACCTTTAGATAAGGTGCTTTTCCCATAAGTCAGCCAAAAAGTATTTATATTTTTCTTATTTATCCATGACAACATATGTTATGAGTACTCATTAGAAGTGCCTCAGTAAGGCACTTCTAATGAGTACATACAAAATATGTTTTTATGGAGAAATAAGAAAAATATTCATCTAACGCTATGGATGGACCTCAGCTAATTGCAATTTCTTCCTCAGAATTTGGCTTGTGTTTTATTTACTACCCTGGAACTTACATGGAGGAATAATTCTGAACATTTTATAATAAAAAAAAAAGTGGTGCTATTATGTTGAGAAAATGTTGTCTCATCATCGTCATCATCATCATCATCATCATCATCATCCCAATCATCATCATTATCATTATCAGCACCTGCAGCAACAGCTAGTCCTAAACCTTGTCATTCCCATCATATTATCATATCCTTTAACCCTTGTCTTGCTGAACCCGGATATACCCTGCCTTTGCAAACAGGGTAGATCCAGATCAGTTGGCTTCTGAAGAAGCCAACTGATCTGGCTCTACACTGTTTGCCATTAAGTATGTGAATTTATAGCAATAATCTGGATCAGGCAACCTGATTGACTGAAAATTAGAAGTGGGTGTGGTATCTTAATTTATTCAGCATGACAAGGGTTAAGACTCCAGGTAAGGAGAGTGTTCAGAAGGTAATGTTTGTGCCAAACCATATCTTGTGGGTACGGTAAATGTCCTAAAATTTCCTACACCAAACTTTCTGATAAAAAGGCATATGCAAACAATGCAGACCCAGATCAGACTGCTCCTGAAGGAGCAGTCTGATCAGGGTCTACACTGTTTGCCATTCCACTAAATATTTTAAGAAACAACTGCATAAAAATCAAAATGTAGACCAAAACTTGCAATGTAAAGTGTACAAAATTTAGGACATTTACCGTACTTATTGGAATTGCTGTGGTGAGACAATTCCATTAAGTACCCACAAGAAATTGTTTGTCACAAAATAAGCAAAGAAAAAAAAAGATAAAAATTATCACTACAATTATTGATTTATATGGAGCTGTGAACCAATTACATTCATGCATGCATGTATTATTCAGTAATGTTGACCTTAATTTTGCGGTAAAACTTCAGCATAAATTAGTCATTTGTTGGACTAATTAAATTTGTATGAATTTTCTATTACGTATCATCAAAAAAGTTGAGAAAAATGTAAAACTTTTAAGGGAATTTTTACTTGTCAAACAGACTATCTGATTTTATAGTTTTTGTAAATTTGTTTACTTCAGACAATCTGCTCTCCGTCTTTTTGTCCTTTTTTTTTTTTCATTTTTACATGATGCAGTGTTTTTCTGTTCTTTTTTTTTTTTTTTTTATTTTGATATTTTTTAACATTTTTTTCTTCTCGTAAAAAAAAATTTTAAGTTATGGCAACAACTTTTCTGTAGCACCTATCTGAAGCCAGATCTAAATTATTTTGTTTCGTTTGTTTTCTTTCGTTATTAGACTGGCTCTCACTTAGTTTGCTAAATAGCTGCTTTGCACATTTTGTTCAGTTATTTCAATGAAGCAAAGTTGGAGGATAACAGTCGGTTAAGAAGTAAATGAAACTCGTTCATAAATTGAAAACAAAATAGTACAATTTTTACCCATATCAAGCAGAAATGTGGTTTGATACATATGCAAGAATATGATGACCATTTCAAAATGGCTGTATCATTAATAAACATTTTGAACTGCTATAAAAATGTTTAATCTGGGCAATCAGTTTCCATGAAATTGTATTCAAGATTTTTTATTATAAAACATAATTATGGTAATTGCCTGAAATTTTGGATGCGAACTTTTCTGATAAAATAGCATACCAGTCGAACTTTTCTGATAAAATGGCATACCAGTGTGCACACAGTGTAGGCCTAGACTGCTCCAGAAGGAGCAGATCAGACTGCTCTGGGAGGAGCCATCTGGTCTGAACTGGGTCTAACACTTGAAAAAAGCATAGAAAGGATGGAATAAAGTGGTCATTATTTTAGGACTTTTAATGTATTCACCTTAAGTTACCAATCGAGTGTTTACCTTTGACATACTGTGGATCTAACATCTGTGAAATGATTTGTCTGCAATAAGTCGATATATAATATGAAAGTTGAATGTCAAAGTTCTTGCCAGAAAAATATTATTATATAAGTGTTCTATAGCAAAGCTATATGTTTTAGAATTAATAAAATATATCAGAAAATATATATTTGTATTTTGAAAACTATATCTTTTGTACTTTGGTAGTCAATTATACGTAAAAATAAAATTAACTAAAATTTTATTTATCTAGATTTACTGTATTTACCCTAAGTATTGGGAGACCTTATCGAGGGTTGAGCGCAAGACTAGCGTAAGTCAGATGGCTGTTTTTCCCCAAACCTAATCTCCTCACCATGAAGGCGTTATGAAGATTACAACATTTCTTTCTGTAAACAATGAAAATTTAGGTGCCATTGCTCGTATGAGCAATGGCACCTAAATTTGCATTGTTTACAAAGGGGTCCAAGTTGCCCCTAAACAACGGTTTCAAAAATATGTTTGAGTTACTATAGTCTTGCGCTCAACCCTCGTTATTTACTTACCATACTTGTCCTAAAATTTGAAATAGTCCATTCAACTACCTGTTGATGTGTCTAAAATATTGCTGTATGTATAGCAAACAGTGTAGACCCTGATCAGACACCGCATTCTACGGTGTCTGATCTGTCTACACTGTTTGCAAAGTCCTGTCTGTCCCAATACTTAGGGTTATTAAGGTAAGTGATAAATGGGTAAATAATAATCACATTTGATTTATATAATGCTTGGTTTTGTCACAGGGAGCTGACATGCCGTAATTTATAAATCCGTCCATTTTCATATTTCATTGTTCATATTCTTGTTTGGAAGCTCTTTTTGTACTGAAAAACAAGAAAAAATATCAGCAAATATTTGTTGTCGTTTATTTTACTCCCAAAAGACCAGTTTCTATAACATTCCAACAAGTCCATAATGGGATATACCATAATATTCTGACACAATTCCTGTGTTATCCTTCATGCTTAAAGTGCCTTTAAAAATTGTAGAATCTGCTAGGCAGATGATTCACATGACGTTTTATTACCCTGGAAAAGAAAAAAAAAAATTTTAGAATATCGTCTGCTACAATTTTGAAAGACACTTTAAGGGTTGAATTTGAACAAGTCCATTTAATTAACCCTGTTCCTACTGAACCCGTATACACCCTGCCCTTGCAAACAGTGTAGATCCAGATCAGTTGGCTTCTTCAGAAGCCAACTGATCTGGATCTGCACTGTTTATATTTAAGTATGTGAATTTGTATCAATAACCTCGATTAAGTAATCTGATTGGCTGACAATTAGAAGTGGGTGTTATTTATTCAGCATGGCAAGGGTTAACTGTTGGTGCATCTAAAACATGCAGCTGGATGGTAAATATAGCAAACCCTGAGCAAATGCTGAGAGTAACTGCTCAGGCATGTCTATCTGAAAATTTAAATATTATCATACCCACCACAAAGTGATCACATGATAGTGTAGGGTACATGTATTACTTTTTCTCCGTGGACATCTATCATTGTAATGTCTGTCCAAGTTGGGCTCCATTATCTGAGCACAGTTTGTAGCCCATCTAACTGCAGAGCCAGGGGTCTCAAGTTTTAATTCCAACTTGTCCACGTAACTTTCATGGTGATTGATCATGAAATCATTTCTGTGGCCATTCACCCCTTCCGCTCAGCCAAGAAAGAAAGTTGACAGTTGCTGGCAAAAGTCTGTGCACAAGCACTGGTTAACTGCTTAGAGGACTGAGCCTGCCAGTAGGTTAACTGAGTGGGTTGACATGACTATAATATTGTTGACAGGGTCATAAAACACCAACTCAAACTAACATCTGTCCATTTGTTTCTGTGCAGTAATTTCTGGTGTGACTAGGGATTTCATAAAATTATATAGGGTTATTACTGTATATTAAAACACCAAGAATATAATGGGAAAAGACTTTATTTAATTAACATGGTTATAAAGTTAATAAAAGCTAAACGGTGGGAACACTAAAATGTTTTACTTTTAAGGCCAAAACAAATAGTCTTCAGTTTCTCCGACACCTTTTTTAAAACAAGAAGGCTATGATGGCCCTGGATCGCTCACCTGAGCTCAAGGTAGCTTGTGGAGGTGATCATGTCACTGGCTTAAGAGATGTCAATGAAAGATTTTTCTATTTTTAACTCTGGTGCTGGAAAATCTGGCTAGCCAGGCGAGAGTCACTGCACAATTTAATGTGCGTTCTGACATACTATTATTATCTAATTCACAGTCTGTTGAGAGTCTTTCCTGTCTCCTGTTGGAACAGGTAATGCATGTAGGCAGTAAAAGCGGTTAGTAAAGCTGCTTGGGTATATAGACTAACATAATGTTTTTGGTTCAACTGCCTGAAGATATCTTTCATATGATGGGGCTCAAACCTTTGATATCTTTACTTTGGCTGTAGTTTTGATTTCTGTCTGTTTGCTTTGTTTTTTGGGGGTTTTTTTTCATAAATATACAAAATTTACCCATTGTAGTCGGAAACCCGTAAAAGGGTAATTGGCAAACAGTGCAGACCTAGATCAGACGCTGCATAATGCGGTGTCTGATCAGTGTCTCCACTGTTTGCAAATAGTTTAGCCATTTTTCTTTAGGAATATGTAAATCTCATAGCCCGACATACTTAAAATTGAAATTGGACTCTTCCAATATATAGTGTGGGAGAGTTCAGTCTACAATGGGTTAATGACAGTAGTTTAGAGACTGGGACAGGCCTCCATGGCCTTGTGGTTAACAGCCCTGACTCTTAAACATTAGGTCTTTCACAACTAGTTCCAGCATTTGGGTCACACATGAAATGCCAAGTTCTGCAATAGAAGGTCAGGTGGTTTTTCTCTGGGTACTCTGGTTCTTTAAACTGGGTATTGGAGGAGATAATAATTTAAAAGATTTCGTATTTTTAGCTCTGGCGGTCATCTTCAGTGAAGTGAAAACATTTCAGCAATTTTGGTAGAGGAGCATAAGAGAAACATTTCCATGAAATTATTTTGAAATTGAGCCACTGGCCTAGGAGGAGATGTCATTTAAAGATTTTTTCTATTTTTAGCTGTGGGGGCCATTTTGTTCAGCTGAACAGTTCCATTTTAGCAATCTTGGTACAAGAGCATTTATTTTGAAGTTGGGTCACTGGCCTAGGAAATGTCATTTAAATTTTTTTCTATTTTTAGCTTTATCAATTTTGGTAAAGGGGCATAAGAGGACCATTTCTGTGGTGAAATTATTTTGAAATTGGGCCACTAGCCTAGGAGGAGATGTTGTTTAAAGATTTTTTTTTTTTATATATTTTGGGCTCTGGCGGCAATTTTGTTCAGCCAAGCAGAGCCATTTTAGCAATTTTCGAAAAGGGGCATAAGAGGAACATTTCTGTGAAATTATCTTGAAATCTGGCCACTGGGCTGGGAGGAGATGTTTAATTGTTGTCTATTTTTAATTCTGGTGGCCATTTTGTTCAGCCGAGCAATTCTGAAAAAGAGGCATAAGAGGAACATTTCTGGAATTATTTTGAAATTGGCCACTGGCCTAGGAGATGTTGTATAAAGACTTCTTTTTTTTAGCTCTGGTGGCCACCTTGTTCAGCCGAGTGGCACCATTTTAGCAATTTTGGTAAAGGGCCATGAGTGAAACATTTCTGTGAAGTTTTGTGGAAATTAATTTAGTAGCTTAAGAGGAGATGTCCTTTAAACAAATTGTTGACAAAGCACAGATGTATGATGGATGACGGACACAGGGTGATCACAATAGCTCACCTTGATCACTTTGTGCTCAGGTGAGCAAAAAATAGATACATGAGAGCACCCTTTTATTTTGATTTTTATGGTTGGATACATACAGTATAACCTCAGTGGCTCGAACCTGTATGGCTCGTTTACCGTGGATAATTCAAACTCTTTTTTTTCAGTCCCTACAAAATCCTTCCAATAGCTCAAGAACACAAATATGTAGGGATTTTTTCTTATTTTATCATGGAATTGTATGTTGTGTGTACTCATTAGAATTGCCTCATTGAGGCAATTCTAAGCAATTCTCATTGAGGCAATTCTAATGAGTACACTCAACATACAATCAGTGTAGAAAATCGAAAAGATTTCCCTAAATAATTGCTATTTGCTTCCTGAACTGGTGCCATGATTAACCCTCAGTGGCTCGAACTACCTATTTCTCGAACGAATTTCCATGGTCCCAAAGATGTTCGAGCCATTGAGGTTCGACTGTATTTGGATATTGTGGTCTGTTTGACAAAATAAAATGGCAGTGCTCATACAGAAAATGTTTGAAATGGAAGATTTCAGACTCCCAGACATAAACAAATTGTAATTTATCAATTTTCTTTGCAAGTAATTCAGAATACCATATACTTGTGGTCTGGATTGCAATTTGGTTGAAAATAATTCTCAGATAAGTAAGACAACTCCAGTGTCATGTATTTTTGATACATTGAAAAAAATAGTCCAGATGCGAGTCATAATATTATATGTGGGACCATTTGGACAGCTGCCGCCATGTCTGAGAATCTAACTACTTTTTGTTTTTATTTAGCCTAAACAACAGGCACTAACATACTGAGATGCTAAATAACATTTAACACTGAATGTGGAATACAAATCTTTAATCTTGTTACAATAGTTTTAATACAAAGCTATTATCCTAACTCAAAACCAGAAGTCATAATTTAAATATGGAATGCATACAATTAATTGGAATTTTGATGTGGAAATGTGTTCACCACTTTGGTTCACATTCCCTTTCAAAGACGTGTTCACTATCTGGGATCACATTCCCTGTCTTAGAAATGTGTTAACCACCTGGACTTTTATTCCTTGTTTAAGAAATGTGTTCAGCTCCTAGATTCACATTCCCTAAGAAATGTGTTCACCACCTGGGATCACCTTCCCTGTCTTAGATAATGTGTTCACCACCTAGCCTAAACATTCCCTTTCTAAAAAATGTGTAACCCACCTAGACTTGCACTCCCTAAAAATGTGTACACTCACATTTCCTGTCTAAGAAATGTTTTAAACACCTGGGCTCACATTGTCTAAGAAATTGTTTTCACCAACTGGTTTCACATTGCCTGCCAAAGAAATGTATTCACCACTTGGACTCACATTCCCAAGCTGACATTCCCTAAGAAATGTGTTCATCACCAAGGCTCACATTCACTAAGAAAAATGTTAAATACCTGGACTCGCATTCCTTGTTTAAGAAATGTGATTAGCACCTAGATTCACATTCCCTTACTTTGAAATGTGTATCCCATCTGGGATCACATCCCTGACTAAGAAATGTGGTCACAACCTGTGCTCACATTCCCTAAGAAATGTGTTCACCACCTAGACTAACATTCCCTATTTAAGAAATGTGTTCACTACCTGGAACATTTCACTACCTGGACTCACATTCCCTGCCTAAGAAATTTGTTCACCACCTAGGTTCACATTTGCTCAGATTTTTGTTCACTACCTGCGCTCACATTCCCTGCATAAGAAATGTGTTCACCACCTGGACTCACATTATCTATCTAGGAACTGTGTTCACCCTTTCAAGAATCAAATTTGAGTCAGCCCTTAGCATGCTGCAATGAGTAAAATCTTCAGCAAACTACATTTTGAAACATTTTTCCTATTTTTGCAGGTACAGACTTTACATTTCAAGCAATTTGTCTCTTAACTCTTAAAACGCCAAGAAAACCTGCATATGAAAATGTCTGTTTATATCGTCTGCTGTATATTCTTGCAAACTTTTCAAACCTATTTTTGCATACAGGCAAACAGTGTAGACCCAGATCAGACTGCTCCTAGAGGAGCAGTCTGATCTGGGTCCACAATGTTTGCAAAAATGACTTAAAATCACAAGCAGACTACATAGCAGACAACAACTGTTGTGATTGGCGCTTTAAGGGTTAAAATAGTTCTTCTCTTTTTTTCCAGGTATTTAGTTGATAATTATTGTTTATTATGCCTTATTCAAATGCATACAAATGCAAAATGAGCCTATAGATATAATTCCAGACCTGAAAAAAGGGAGACATTTCAAATAATATACTATACCATACATGAGTAATTACTTGCAACTATCCCCTTCCCTCAAGTTTTTACCCATCAGCATACTAAGAGCTGCAGTTACTTATAATTTTCTTTCTGTAATGACAGTCTGTCTGAAACAAACAAGATTGCATGTTATGTTAACAGTACCCAACTTTTAAGGTGAATGAGTATAATCTCAAAGGGAGACCACTCAAGCAAAAACAAAAATTAAATCCCATACCACAGGGGACTTAAAAAATTTGCTCCCACAGAAAGCAAATTCTTTCCTTTAATAGTGGTCTCACTTGGAGGTAAATACAGAAAGGTCACAGTGATCTCACTTGGAGTAAATACAGTCAAGTCACAGTAATCTCAGTGAGGTAAATACAGTCGGGTCACAGTGGTCTCTTGGAGGTAAATACAGTCAAGTCACAAAGATTTCACTTGGAGGTAAAAACAGGTCACAGTGGTCTCCCCTTGGAAGTAGTCAGGTAAGTGATCTCCCTTTAGAGGTAAATAAGGTCAGGTCACAGTGATCTCACTTGGAGGTAAATACAATCATGTCACAATGATTTCACTTGGAGGTAAATAGTCTGGTGACAGTGATTTCACTTGGAGGTAAATACATTTTGTCAGGTCACAGTGATCTCATTTGGAGGTGAATACAATCAGATCAGTCATCTTCATTTAAGGTTAATATTAAAGTTAGATCATATGATCTCCCTTGGAGGTGTCACCAGTCATGAGCATTCCCTTTGAGAAGGGAGCTGAATATTCAGGTCACAGAGCTTTCCCTTGGAGGTAAATATAGTTGGGCAACAGTAATTATCTTTGAGGTAAATTTAGGCAGGTCATAGTGATCCCCCATGAAGGTAAATAGGTCATAATCTCCCTTGGAGGTAAATACAACAGGACATTGATTTCCCTTGGAGGTAAATACAGTTGGATGACTGATCTTTGGAGGTAAACAGTTGGGTCACAGTGATCTTGTGGAGGTAAATACAGTTCAGTCAGTGATCTCCTTTGGAGGTAGATATAGTTTGGTCACAGTGATCTCCCTTTGAGGTAAATACTGTCAGGTCACAGTGACCTCCCTTGGAGGTAAATACAATTGGATCACAGTGATCTCAGAGGTAAATACAGTTGGGCCACAATGATCTCCTTTGGGGGTAATTACAGTCTGGTCACAATGATCTCCATTAGAGGTGAATAAAGACGGGTCATTGATTTACCTTCGAGTTAAATACTGTTGTGTCAGTGAAATCCCTTTTAGGTAAATAGTCAGATCATACTGATCCATTCTGGAGGTAAAATATAATTAGATTAGTGGTCTCCCTTTGAGGTGAATACAAATGGATCATAGGTATCTCCCTTGGAGGTGTATCTACATGTATTCACTTTAAATACTGTAAATGCCCTAAACATTCAGAGGATATAAACAATCAGTTAAAGCACAGGTCATAACAGCAACTTCTTTTTTTTTCTTGAAATTTCATCCAAATCATCTTGGCAATGTTCACATAAAATTTCAAACCTTATTTTCCTAAAAAAAAAAAAAAAAAAAAAAAAAAAGAAAACAATAAAAAAAAAAAAAATTCTGTTTCAAACAATAATAAAGTTAGGCAGATAACTCAAATAAGAGTGCTATCAAAAAGTTCTCAGCCCCTGTACTTTGGGAATGACCAAGAGCAGAAATTTTGCAATTATTTCTCATTATAATTTCCCTTTGCCTTGATGCACTTTCTCCAACACTTATCCCTTCAAAATAGAAGCCCTCTTCCTGGTCCCCCAAGTACTCATCAACAGCATCTATGATGACTTCATTGCTTCCAAAATTCCTACCATAAAAGTCAGTTTTCAGATTTGGAAACATACAGAAATCTGAGGGGGCTAAATCTGGATAATACAGTGTATCAGGAAGACCCTTGAAGCTGCATTTAACCCTTGTCCTGCTGAGCCCGGATATACCCTGTCTTTACAAACAGTGTAGATCCAGATCAGTTGGCTTCTGAAGAAGCCAACTGATCTGGATCTGCACTGTTTGTCATTCAGTTTGTGAATTTGTATCAACAAACTGGATCAAGTAATCTGATTGCCTGAAAGTTGGAAGTAGGCCTGGCATCTTAATTTATTCAGCAGGACAAGGGTTAATCACAGCAGCCATAGAAACTTGAAAGGTGTGGGCTGGTGTATTATCTTGCAAGAGCAGAACATGTCGAGTCAACTTTCCTCTTCTTTTCTTCACTATCTCCTGATGCAGCCATCTTAGTTCTTCTGCATAATATGCACCATTTATCGTGCAACCTTCCTCAAGATAAGCCACCAGGATAACGCCCTAACTATCCCAAAAGATTGAGGCCATCACCTTCCCTGATAAAGAAACTCTTAAATTTCTTAGGATGGGGTGAGCCAGGGTGCTTCCATTGCATTCATTGCTTTTTGGTCTCAGGATCAAAATTGTGGAGCCACCTGAATGCATAGACACAACTCAATGCATAGATTCCTAAGAGCGAGCCTCTGTAGCCTAGTGGATAAGAGAGCTGACTCTTAATCCATTAGGTTTCTCACCTATGTGGTTTGAGCTTCACTGGGTTCACATGTGGGAGAGCCAAGTTCTGTTTACAGATGGTCAGGTGGTTTTACCCCGGGTTCTCCAGTTTTCGACCGCCTTTGATGAACGATTGGCTCAATATAAGTGAAATATGCTTGAAAGGGCCGTAAAACCCAAATCAAAAAAAAAAAGAAAAAAAAAGATAGATTCCTCAGGATCATCTTCATAGAGAGACAGGAGATACTTAAAAATATCAAGCTTGCTCTTCTTCTGATCTTTGGTCAACATTCTGGGGACCCGTCTAGCTGAGACCTTTGACATCCCTAAGATATCAGTCAAGATAAGACTGAACTGTCCTAAAACTTATGCCTATTTGTCTAGCTATATCAACAAGGCTCTTACTCCTATCACACATGATCAGACTGTGCTCAAACTCAATGTTTGTGTCTGTAGTAGCCTCTTTAGGGTGCCCACATGGTTCATAATCCTACATGCTCTCTCTCCATCTACTAAATTCAGCAGCCCAATTCTTCATCATCCTGTAAGGAGACTCATCCCCAATGGTTTTAATGAAGTCATCGGGAATTTCCTTCTGGGAAATGCCCTTCTTACAAAAGTACTTTATGACTGCCCAAACTTCAACTTTGCCCATTTTCTCAGTTTAACACACCCTTCCCCTGTTTGCAGCAAATTCCTACTGAAATCAATAGTTTTGAATTTTTATTCCTTCTACCAAAGATGTTAAGAAGATAAAATTAGCTGATTGAGGTTTCATTTCAATTTATTCGTTCTAAGTATATCCAGCCAAAAACTTCTTGATCGTACCTTGTACATGATATTTTTAGAATTTTTCAATTAAATTTCTTGCCTGATATAAAGTCAACACTAAGTAATATTAAAATCGTAATATAATATCTGCATAGCAAGGTAACAAAAATGAGACTGGATATTAATTCTGGTGTAAAATAAGTAAATATCTAGACTAATATTTCTCTAACATACATTTCTATAAAAAAAAGCAGATACTATATTGCAGTCTGGGGCCAAAGAAAATGTTAAAAATACAAGTTATAAAAATACTGGAAATATAATACATCTGATAAGTATTAAAATATTGGAACTGTACTACCTGATAAGTTATAAAGTATTAGAATTACCGTATCTAACCTAATTACCACACATACCCCTATAAGCACACAGTCAAGCAATTTTATTGTCTTCAAGTGACAGCCTGTGTACTTTGGTCTACTTCTTTATAAAAGCATATGTTGTGAGTACTCATTTGAATTGCCTTGACAAGTCAAGGCAATTCAACTGGGTACTCACAAGATATGCTTTTACAAGGAAATCAGAAAAAAAAAAATTGCATAAGCATTATCAAATTCCTTTTCTGATCTTTAAAGTGTGGGCATATTAGTTGGGTATTTTACTAGTTTTTCCAGTAATTTTGAAAAACCTAAGCACATACTGCAGTAATTAGGTTGAATATGGTATAACGCATCTAATGTAAGCAGAAAAAAATGAGATCATCATCATATAAGCACTAGTTATACTAGGTACTGTCTACCGGTACCCTATGTTAAGCAAGCACCTAAGGGAAGACCAAAAAGGTTGCTTAAGACAGGTGCTTGCTTAATACAGGTAAATAGTTTTCTTATTTTACTTTAATGGGATCCAAAAATATGGCCTCTTATAGAGATGACTGTTTGATACAGGGGGCCTTTAAGACAGGTTTGACTGTAAATGAAAGCAGTGTACCATAACTGCTTACCGTAATTATACAAAAATTTGAAAAAGTCCATTTTACCAAATGTTGATGTGTCTAAAAACTATTGGACTGAAAGGCAAACAGTATAGACCCTGAACAGATGCCACATTCTGCTTACCAGTTGCCTACCATACTTACACTAACATTTGAACATGTCCATTTTACCAGCCGTTGATGGGTCTAAAAACTTGGACTGAAAGCCAAACAGTACAGATCCTGATGAGATGCCACATTCTGAGGTGTCTTATCTGTTTGTTCAAGCCTGTCTGTCCCAGCACTTGGGGTTATTACGGTAAGCCTGTTTCTTCAGCATCATATTATTATGGTCAGTTGCATGCTGATAATCTGTGCATAAGAGGATAGTCCCAAGATCTGCCTATGGGAAAGAAATTTTAAGGCTGGCTAATCGGGGCTAAAAACATTATCGATTATCAGTGCTACCATTGTGATTGATAATCGATTAGTGATCACTGAAGATTTGATAATAATTTTGTCTATCTAACTGAGCATGACTCTTACCATATGTCATATTTTACTGTATGCATTTGGCCAGACAGGCGTGAGCAAACTGTAGACCCAGATGAGATGCCGCAAATGCGGCGTCTCATCAGGATCTAAACTGTTTGCCACTCATCCAGCTATTTAAGACACTAAAGTGGGTAGTAAATTGTCCTTGTTTAAATTTTAGATTAATATGGTAGAGTGTTGAGATGTCTGAATACTAAGGGTAAATACGGTAAAGTAACAGACAAATCAAATGATCGATAATTAGCAAATCTGTAATGATAATCATTTTTGCAGTATTTATCGACCAATTAATCGATTATCCGATTAATCATGCCAGCCTTAGAAAGAATACCAGCAAGGTACCTCCCATTATCAAGTAAGGTAAAAGGAAGTTATAATATTGCAAAGGGAGAATATAAAAAACACAGGGATGTCATTGGTCCACTTCTCAAGGGGAGGAGAATCTGTAGAAAACGGAGGAAAACCCCAATACCCACTCCTCAAAATTTCTTTTCTGAGCATCTGAGATCAAATCCATATTTTGTTTTTGTAAAAAGGAGCCAAAAGGAGGAATTCCTCTGAAAAGAGGAACAAGAGGCCCACGGGCCACTGGTCGCTCACCTGAGTGACATAGCTACTGCAGATATGCAGATGTTATGCAACATTTTTCCAATCCTGTCATCCCAACTAATAAAAAGATCATCATTTAAGCAGTTCTTAATTTTGAAGAAGAATATATATGGCATGCCAGTCAATGGAGCATGATCATTTGAACAAACTCTAAATGGCGGCCAGCTTGGATTTACAATCGGCACGATTTTAGCTATTTTTGATCTACAAGTCACCCCAATGCTTCCTACCAAGTTTCGAGTCAACTGGCCTTTCGGTTCAGAAGAGAAAGCGGAAAATAGATTTTCAAGATGGCTGCCATGGCGGCCATCTTGGATATCCGATTGGCACGATTTTAGCTATTTTTCATCTACAAGTCACTCCAATGTCTCCTAACAAGTTTGGAGTCAATTGGCCTTTTGGTGCAGGAGAAGCTAAATATAGATTTTCAAGATCGCGGCCATGGTGGCCATCTGGGATTTCGGATCAGAACTATTTTAGCTATTTTTGATCTACAAGTCACCCAAATGCTTCCTAGTAAGTTTCGAGTCAATTGACTTTTGGGTTTAGGAGAAGAAGCGAAAAATAGATTTTCAAGATAGCAGCCATGGTGGCCATCTTGCATTTACGATCAGCATGATTTTAGCTATTTTTGATCTACAAGTCACCCAAATGCTTCCTACCAAGTTTCGAGTCAACTGGCCTTTTGGTTCAGGAGAAGAAGCGAAAAATAGATTTTCAAAATGGCTGCCATGGCGCCCATCCTGGATTTCCGATCCGCACGATTTTAGCTATCTTTGATCTACAAGTCACCCTGATGCTTCCTAGTAAGTTTGGAGTCAACTGGCCTTTCGGTTCAGGAGAAGAAGAGAAAAATAGATTTTCAAGATGGCTGCCATGGCAGTCATCTTGGATTTCCGATAGGCACAATTTTAGCTATTTTTGATCTATAAGTCACCCCAATGCTTCCTACCATTTGGAGTCAATTGGCTTTTGGGTTTAGGAGTAGCAGCGAAAATTAGATTTTCAAGATGGCTGCCATGGCGGCCATCTTGGATTTCCGATCGGTACGATTTTAGCTATTTTTGATCTACAAGTTACCCTGTAGCTTCCTAGCAAGTTTGGAGTCAATTGGCCTTTCGGTTCAGGAGAAAAAGTGAAAAATAGATTTTCAAGATGGCGGCCATCTTGGATTTCCGATCAGCATGACTTTAGCTACTTTTGATCTACAAGTCACCCAAATATAATTGGCCTTTCGGTTCAGGAGAAGAAGCGAAAAATAGATTTTCAAGATGGCGGCCATGGCGGCCATCTTGGATTTCCTATTGGCACGATTTTAGCTATTTTTGATCTACAAGTCACCCTGATGCTTCCTAGCAAGTTTGGAGTCAACTGGCCTTTTGGTTCAGGAGAAGAAGCGAAAAATAGATTTTCAAGATGGCATCTTGGATTTCCGATCTGCACAATTTTAGCTATTTTTGATCTACAAGTCACCCTGATGCTTCCTAGCAAGTTTGGAGTCGATTGGCGTTTCGGTTCAGGAGAAGAAGCGAAAAATAGATTTTCAAGATGGCGGCCATGGTGGCCATCTTGGATTTCGGATCGGCACAATTTTAGCTACTTTTGATCTACAAGTCACCCTGTTGCTTCCTAGCAAGTTTGGAGTCAATTGGCCTTTCGGTTCAGGAGAAGAAGTGAAAAATAGATTTTCAAGATGGCAGCCATGGCGGCCATCTTGGATTTCGGATCGGCACGATTTTAGCTATTTTTTATCTACAAGTCACCCTGATGCATCCTAGCAAGTTTGGAGTCAATTGGCCTTTCGGTTCAGGAGAAGAAGCGAAAAATAGATTTTCAAGATGGCGGCCATGGCGGCCATTTTGGATTTCCGATTGGAATGATTTTAGCTATTTTTGATCTACAAGTCACCCTGATGCTTCCTACCAAGTATCAAGTCAATTGGCTCAGGGGTGTAGGAGGAGTAAGCTTTTAAAGCAATTGTTGATGCCGCACGACGGACGACGCACGACTGACAACGGACATTGATTGACCACAATAGCTCACCATGAGCACTTCGTGCTCAGGTGAGCTAATAATCACATCCCTGAATACATAAGCTCCGTCAAACTTGTTCCTTTACACACAGTTAACCCTTAGCATGCTTGGAAAAATTTGCAGCAGGCATAGAAATATTCTTCTTATTTTTCCCTGAAAACAGGATTTGACATTTTATGTGTCAAATTCTTTTAATCCTGTTTTCAGGGAAAAATAAGACAAATGTCATCAATTTGTCATCTGATCAATTTGCCCAAGGAGTGGTAATGGTTAAGGAAGGGTCTTGCATATCTTGTTCAAATCTTACACTTGTATAATCTTGGTATGAAATAAGTCTAGTAGGATTCAACAAATAACAAAAAAATTTGGCCTTTAACCCTTAAAGCGCCAAGAAAAACTGCATCTGAAAATGTCGTCTGTTTATGTCGTCTGCTGAATATTCTTGCAGACTTTTCAAACCTATTTTTGCACACAGGCAAACAGTGTGGACCCTGACTGGACTGCTGCTAAAAGAGCAGTCTGATCTGGGTCCACACTGTTTGCAAAAATGACTTTTAAAATCACAAGCAGATGACAAAGCAGACAACAATAGTTGTGACTGGCGCTTTAAGGGTTGAAGACTTACTATATTCTCCCTAAGTATTTGGATAGATAGGTCAACCTAAATAGACATACTGCTCTGTTTGCTATTCCTTCAGTGGTTTTTTGACACACAACTACGGTAAATGTCCTAAAATTTTGTACACCAAAATTTCTGACAAAATGGTACAGTATATGCAACATTGCAGACAGAACTGGAGCAGTCTGATCATGGTCTACACTGTTTGCTATTCTGCTAAGAACTGCATAAAAAAGCAAAATATACAGTAAAACTTCAATAACTCGAACACCAATGACTCGTTTACCATGTTCGAACTTGTTTTTGAGTCCCTAGGAAATTCTATGAACAGCTCAAGAAAACAAATATCCAGGGATATTTTAGGAGTTTCTCCTATTTTATCATGCAAATGTATGTTGTGTGTACTCACTGAGGTGATTCTAATGAGTACATTCAACAAACCATTATTTCATAGAGGATTGAAAAGACGTCCATATATCATTCCCATTTGTCTCCTAACCTTGCGCTAGGATTAACCCTCAGTGACTCAAACTACCTATATCTAGAACAAATTTCCATGGTCCTAAAGATGTTTGAGCCATTGTTTTGACTGTATAGGCCAGAAAAAAGTATGGAATGAGGTGTTCAAAATTTTTGGACAGTTACCATATTTACAGAAATGGGCTTGTTAAAGTGTTAGGATTTCTATGGTAAAACACAAAAGTGTCTGGATATTTAGGGTAATTATGGTAAGGCCAAATAAAAAAAAATGTGAGTGTTTAGGGTTACCCAACTCTACCTAATTTTATTGGTGGAGCCAAGCAACATTTTTCATGTTTTCTAAAAAAAAAAAAAAAAAATTAACAAGAAAACGCCTAATGGCATTATGGACTTTGTTTTTAAATAATGAAGAAAGTGAGAGATGTCTCTCTTGCATGGGAAACACCTATTGGCCCTTCTCTTCATCCCTACCAAATATGAAAGCAATCCACTGAAGAATAAAGGTAATATATAACTTATATATAAAGGTTGACCTGGGACGACGCCTGCTCGCCCGATGCCCGACACCCGCCCGGACATCGCTATTTTAAAGGATGGATTTTTTGACAATCCCGTCCAAAAATTTAAGCCCTTATCAGATAAAATATTTATGCTACCATATTTTCCCTAAATATTCTGAGATTCAGACCTGAACAAATAGAAAAGACCCCCTACCAAATTACTCTTAACCCATTAAAGACTGAATATACCCTCCTACACTATATATTGGAAGAGTCCATTTTCGAGTTTAAGGTAAGTCAGGCTATATGATTTAGATACTCCAAAAGAAAAATAAACCATTTGCAAACAGTGGAGACCCTGATCAGATGCTGCATTCTGTGGCATCTGATCTGGGTCTGAACTGTTTGCCAGTTACCCCTTTAGGGGTCTCCAGTCTTCAGTGGGTTAAAGCAGCAATTTGATCACTGTTTGCCATTCAATCAGTATATTTTAAACACGCCACCAGGTCGACAAACCGTCTTATCAAAATTTTATTAAGTACATGTATGGTGCGAAGACCTAATCTTTTGCATAGTTACAGTATATTTTTTTTATGCGAAAATTGAGCAAAAAAAAAAAATAAAAAAATCCCTACCTTCCCTAATTTTTCCTGACATGTTATCCTAAATACACATACATCATACATGTAGTTTTTATTTGGCCATAGTGCACTTGATGATGACTGTAAGTGTAAAACAAATATATCTTGGCAGTGATTTGATATTCTTTGTGAAAGACACCAAAATTAAATTTCTCATACATTTGTTACCATAATATATTATAAACATAATATATTAACATAATATTATATTATGTTAATAACATAATATTATATTAACATAATATATTATATTCATATAATAATTTTACATACAATGAACAATGGAAATTATGGCAAAACTGTACAGGCTACTTTAGAACGGGCAGACCCAGAAGGGGTTCAGTGGGGAGTGGTCAAACCCCTGTTTGACTCAAAATTACATTTTCAGAAATTTTGAATTTGATAAATTTTTTATACTGTATTTGCCCTTGTAAATAGTCACCTCACTCTTCACCCTATAATTCTAAAATTTCATCAAGATCAGTTTACTAGCTAAGAATGTGTCTAAAATTGCTGGATGAATGGCAAACAGAATAGACCCTGATCAGACGCTGCATTCTGGGGCATCTAATCTGGGTCTATATTGTTTGCTCATACCTTTCTGTTCCAATACTTAGGTTAACTGAATCAATTCAAACACCCTCGGAAATTTGAACCCCTTTTAAATAATCCTGCAGAATAAGAATCTGGGTACATACACATGTATTTGGGGTGGGGAGTATATGTATTGGTGGGGAGGTTCAGTTTGAAACCTCCTTTGTCTCAAAATTTCATTTTCATGGGAAATTTTGGATAAATTTGGGACACTTTTCATTGTATTTCTCTTCAACAAGTCCATTTTACTACCTGTAAATGTGTGTAAAATTGCAGGGTGAGTGGCAAACAGTGCAGACCCTGATCAGATGTTGTGTTCAGATGGTGTTCTGGGGCATCTGATGTGAGTCTACACTGTTTGCTCAGTCCTGTCTGTCCAAATATGTAGAGTAAGTACGATAATATGATTAAATCAAACCCCCTCAGACATCCTCCTGGATTCTGCCCTTGCTTTACCACACCATAGGCAAAATGATTAGACCACATTTTTAAATATTTTTCCCAGAAAATAAGATTCAACATTTCTTGCAAATTGTCTTTCTTGTATGAAATGTCAAATCCTATATTCTGGGAAAAGAAAAATATTTCAAAATGTAGCTGCTGAAATTTTTACCAGTATGCTAAACATTCATTCCTTATGGAACATCCTAAAATTGTAACCAGGCCATTGTGTACAATAATGTGTACAATAACCCACTGAGGACTGGAGACTCCTAAACGGGTAACTGGCAAAGAGTGCAGACCCAGATCAGACATCATAGAACATGACATCTGATCAGGGTCTCCACTGTTTGCAAATAGTTCAACCATTTTTCTTTAGGAACATCTACATCATATAGCCTGACAAACCTAAAATTGAAAATGGACTTATCCTGCTCATTCAAATAGATTTGAACAAACATCAAAACCATTTCATTTTGGTATGTCATTTTGATATACTGATGAAATGGAAGTATACAAATCATTTTCAAACGGAAAATCCAAAATATTTGTGAAATGATTACAAAAACAACTGTTAATGTGAAAAATAACACAGGGCTGCTTGAAAATCGCAGTTTTCAACAAGACTGTCACAAGAAAATATGAACTTTATTATTCGCATTTCATCAACTGCCCTGGTCATCTGAACCATGTATTTGAATAACCAGATCATAGTACCATTATAAAATAAGGAAGAGATTTACTCCAGGTGCGCAGAATTAGCAGAAAATTTTAATGTCTCAAACACACAGCGGTAGCGACATTCAATGGCCTACACTGACAATGAATTAGAACTAGAGATGAAAAAATGAGTCCAGTTGTCTCTACATTGGCAAGGCTCTGAAGTTTCTCTAAGATGCATTTTATTTATTAGTACTGAAATTATGACCTGCACAGCAGCTATGTGCACAGGACTGGCTGACAGCACTGTAATACATGTAACACCACAAAGAAACACTCAAAAACAGCACATACCGGTATGCAGATATATGATTTTAGGCATTTTATGAAAATCTCCAAAACTGCAAACATTAACATACATTTTAGGCATTTTATGAAAATCTAAAAAATTTAACATACCAAAAGCACTATTACAATAACAGTATATAAAATACATAAAAAAACAACAACCCTGCAAGCAGGAACATATCAAATTAATACTTTTTTGCGTAACCTTAATATTTGTAAAATACTAGTATATATAAATACATCATAAACAATACTACGAGCATGAACATATAAAATTAATACTTTTGGTGCTTAACTTTTTACAAGCCCATTATTGTGGAATGGCGGTGTTTAGTAAATATATGGTAAATATTGTAAAATTTCATACATCAAAGCTTCTGACAACATGGCATATGCAAACAGTGCAGACTCAGATCAGAAGCAGTCTGATCAGAGTCTACATTGTTTGCTATTCCACTAAGTAGTATAAGAAATAACTGCATAAAAAGTTACATTCAGGCCAGAAAAGTAGGGAATAAAAGTGTTTGAAATTTTCGGATATTTACTGTATATGAAGAAAGAATGGCAAATGTTATTCTTCTCAAGTACCCTTTTCCAAACAAAGGAGGTGTCTCAATTCAAAGATGCAAGAGATTATTTTTTGACATTTAAGGGTGAAAAGTTTATGGAATTTTCCCTTCCTCAAATACATAGACTCATGTGCATAGACAAAAATTCACATCTGGCTGTAAGCAAATCAATGGTAAGCATTTCTTCTAAATCCTATAGCTCAAGATATGAGGAGTATCTAGAGAAATATTTTTTCTTAATTCTGCACAAAAAATATGTTTTGGGTACACAACAGAAATGCCGCAGATCAATACTATGTGGTGGGAGAAATGTACCTTATCTAAAACTATGTCATCTCACTCTCAAATATAAAATGAACACTCGACAAGAAGAGAGTATGCAGGTGAATATCTTCTAATTTCCTTAAAAAAAAGCACTTGTGGATACTCATTAGAAGTGCCTCCCTGAGGCACTTCTAATGAGTATCCACAAGTGGTTTTTTTTTCAGTGAGACACTTTTTTCAATTAGGCACTTCTAATGTGTATGCACAAGTGCTTAATTTCAATGAGGCACTTTTTTTTTTAATTAAGCACTTCTAATGAGTTTTCTTACATGTGTTTTCATGGAGAAATAAGAAAAATATCATTTTTTTTCTTTTGGTGGGAAATGTGCCTTAGTTACACAAAATGAGCCACGCCCTGAGATCTCTGGCCTGGGGCAGATGTGGATAGTGAAAACCTACAAGAACATGAACCATCAGAGCATTTTCTGTATGTTGGTTCATTCTACAGTACCTTGCAAATAAGTAGGTGCAAGAATGGCAGGATAATATTGCCCTTGGCTATACATCCAAAATGTCCATTTTCTTATGTTATGGCTAAAATATGGTTTTATTGCACCAAAACTAGCTGGTGCAGACATGCAAATCCTTGCACTTTGATGATGAACTGTCTCAATACAAAACTTTATATGAAAACTTGTTCTTCTCATCCTTCCACTGATTTGATATCTTATATGGCCCTGTTCTGAAAATATGAATGTTTGACCTCATGCCCTCGTCCATCCTCAACCATTTGTTATTAAACCTTTATCCCTACAGATCAATGCAGATGCATTTGGAAACAGCGTAGATCCAGATGAGATGGCTGGTATCGAGCCATTTCATTAGGATCTACACTGTTTGCCATTCTGTTTTTAGGTTTTGACTGCCACCCCTATTTGCAGCACTGGACACTTCCAGATTCATAGCAGGAAGAGGCCAATTCAGAAACTCAGGGGTGAAAAGGTTAAAGTGTATAACATCATCTAGAATGAAGAGAAGAATAAGTTTTCATTGAAATGTTTGCCCTAGCATGGTTCAGCACTAACTTGTGTGGATTTTTGATGCCATGCCATTGATGTACAATCTAGTATACTATTGCTACACAAGCAGACTGAACAAACAAATGCTGACCAAATCAATATTCAACAATGCATATTTATGAAAAGGCAAATATCACAATACACAAATGGAAAATACAATAAAACAACACTTGCAAAAGTATATCATTGCATGTAAATAAAAGTATATGTGCAGCAACCTACCAAACAAAGACTGTGCAGGTGCAAACAGCTAATGCACAGCTCAGTCCAGCATGTACATACATGTATTTCCAAATCAGACATTTTTTTTCCCAATTAACCCTAGTTCTGCTGAACCTGGATATACCCTGTCTTTGCAAACAGTGTAGATCCAGATCAGCTGGCTTCTGAAGAAGCCAACTGATCTTGATCTGCACTGTTTGTCAATTAGACTGTGAATTTGTATCAACAATCTGGATCAAGTAATCTGATTGGCTGAAAATTAGAAGTGGGCATGGCATCTTTATTTATTCAGCATGACTAGGGTTAAAAGTATTTATTTTTCTTATTTCTCCATGAAAACATACCGGTATGTTGTGGTATTCATTAGAAGCAGCTTTTCAAGGCCTTCTAATGAGTACCAACAACTTGTTTTCTTGGAGAAATAAGAAAAAAAAAATTGGATACCCTCTTTTACATGGAGGTAGGTGAACAAACAAATGCTGACCAATTCAATATTCAACAATGCATATTTATGTGCAAAGGCAAAGAATACAACATACAAATGGAAAATATGACAAAAACAACTCTTACAAAAGTTTATCCTTGCATATAAATAAAAAAAGCATATGTGCAGTGGCATGCCAAAGACTCTGTGCAGGGGCAAACAGCAAATGCAAAGCTCAGCCCAGATGTGCATAACTCCAGGGCCGAGTTCTTCAAAACTTAACAAAGTTGTTCGCTAACATGACATTAAAATGTGTAGCTTGAAATATGGCAAATACATTGATATTTTTTGCTGAAAAAATGTGAGTTGCAAAAGCTACTCACATTTTTTGCAGCAAAAATATCAATGTATTTGAAAAAACCATAGCTACAACAGTTAATGAATTTGTCATAAATGAGCTTGTTAAGCTAACTATGTCTTGACCTACTGGACCCAGATATTTAACATACATGTGCTCAGCTTGAGCTATTTAACATAGTTCCAGATAGAACTCTTTTTCCAAACAAAATATATTGATATTTTTCTTATTTCTCCACAAAAACATATGTTGTGGTGCTCATTAAGCACTTCTTATGAGTAACCACAACATAAATATTATATTTTCTGTGAGAAGTAAGAAAAATAAAATATTTACCTGGACACTCCTCTTATCTGGAGCTAGGTGATAACTGGGGTAATAATTTAAATGTGCAATATGGGAAAAGGGCCCTTATGCTATATGCAAACAGGGATGGTCTAAATGAGTGTGCATATCTGTGCAGTCTGATATGGATATGCTCTGTTCATGAACATTTACTACAATATTCATTGATTCCTTCAACAGGCAAGCAATGTCCTGACTGATCTGCGGGAATGCGGAGGTTGATCCCAAATTGCATAAGGCCCTTTTCATATGCTGCACATTATTTAGGATAATTTTTGTTACTGTTGTACTAAAACATATCTTGTGTAGTCATTGGAAATGCCTCTGTGAGGAATTCCATTGAGCATCCAAAAGATACATTTTAGTGCAACAATAATGTAACATTGATCATTACTTGTAAACAATATGTGTTACTACCTAATGGATGCAATGTAAAAGATGGTTGGGTACCAGCTCAAGTCAGGTACTGATGTCCCTCCTTATTGAGAATTATGGCACAGAAAATTGTTGCTGTGACATAATGTCATTTATTAGTTGTAAACAATATGGCATTATTTGCGTTAAAAATGTAACACTGGACAGATGCAATGAAAAGGACTGTTTGGTACAGGCACAATTCAGACACTGATGTCACTCCTAATTGTTGCTGTGACATAATGTCCATTATTAACACTGTAACCAATATGGCAACATTAGTGTTAAAAATGAAATGAAATTATTATGTCATTAGAATATATATATATTTAAAAATTATCTTCTGAATACTCCTTTTGTCTGGACCTATGATCTGCACAGTCTGTTCAAAGACTTTGTATTTCTACAGGTGATTATATGGTATCTGGTATTGAAAAACACTAATATCTTTGGCATTCAAATTTGACAGTTTGACCGGAAAGGCTTGTTTGCACATTTTAATTTTGGCGCATTCATACTTTCATTTGTACGCTGAATTTACTGGAAATTGAATAATGAAGTGTTGTTTTGGCAAATTTGCCTAGATTGCCGATAGTGCCAAAATAAAGTGACTGCCAAATCTAAGTGTTTAACACAATCTCTGCAGACAAATTGTGAAGAACCTGATCAGACTGTGTCATGTAAAAGCTGGTTCTTGTATACTTTGCTGTTCATGTAGGCTTTAACCCATTGTAGACTGTATGAACTCCCCCACACTATATATTGGAAGATTCTAATTTCAATTTTAGGTATGTCAAGCTATGTGATTTAGATACTCCTAGAGAAAAATAGTTGAAATATTTGCAAACAAAGGAGACCCTGATCAGATGCCATTCTGCAGCATCTGATCTGGGTCTGCACTGTTTGTCAATTACCCATTTAGGGGTCTCCAAACTATAATGGGCTAAGGCCTCTTTATACATGATATGCCTCAAAGAAATAAAACATAAAAATATAATACATCACAACCTCTTGATAGCACTATTGCTGGAATCATAAGCAAATACTGTGTTAGCTAAAGAACCATGTTGTATCCATAGTTGCAGATAAGAGGGGGTATCAACAAAGTATTTTTCTTATTTCTCCTTAAAAAAATATATGCTGTGTGTACTTGTTAGAAAAACATCTCGGTAAGGCACTTCTAATGATTACCTAGAATGTATGTTTGTGGAGATATAAAAAAAATATCAATTGTTTTCATTTGAAAAGGGTACCTCATCTGGAGTGGCAGCACTTCTAATGAGTATCCAAAACATGGAGAAATAAGAAAACTACTACATGTATGTGGATAACCCCCCATATCTGGAGCTAAGGTAACGATAACATGCAGATAACTAAGATTTCTTTGATGAAATCAGATCTAAAACTAGCTTGGCAGACACTGAGTCTTCTATGGCCATTCCAAGAGACTTGAACACTGTCGTCTTGTCACGAACTGCTGGTTTCCTACCTAAGATCATCTCTCCAAGCTCAGCAAATATCTCAGCCTGGAAACAGAAAATGGTTTTACAGCTGACAATTCCAAGATAGTTAACACTTTGCATGCTGGGTAAAAAATTTCAGCAGACAACATTTTGAAACATTTTTTCTTATTTTTCCTAGAAAATACGATTTGACACTTCATACAAATTGTCTCCTAAGGAAACAATTTGCATGAAGTGGCAGATCCTATTTTCAAGGAAAAATAAGAAAATATCATCAGATTGTCATCTGCTGAATTTGCCCATAGGATGGTAAGTGTTAAGTATTCATGTTGCAATTTGTCTTCAGATGTTTGTTGTGCTTTCAATGAAGCACTCCTTTGTTTTGTCATTTCATGTAATTAAACAATTATCTAGTGCTTTTGGAGAGCTGCATTCCCTGACTGTGGCCTTTCCTGGATGTCACCATATTTATATATTTGAAAATAAAGGAGTGAAGAAAAAATGTTTCTAAATTAACGTAACATTTTAAACGTTTTTTGCACTAAGTATTGGGAAACCTACTTACCACACTTGCCCTAAAATTTGAAAGTATCCATTCTACTACTTATTGATTGTGTCAAAAGTACTGCTGGATGAGTGGCAAACAGTGTAGACCCTGAACAAATGCCATGTTTGTAGCATCTGATCTGGGTCTACAATTTATGCATATGCCTGTTTGTCCTAATACTAAGGGTTATTATGGTAATGGAGAAAAATCAAATTCAACACAGTAAATTTACTGTAAAAATCAACAAAGTAAATTTATTGCTAAAATCAATGCAGTAAATTTACTGAATTATGTAACAGTTATCTAGTCCATGCTATAAGCTATATAATTAAATAGGAAAGTATAATTGATCAGTTGTACATGGGCTGATAACATGCAGCCTGCCACATTACACAACTATATATTATATCTTTTTCTTTTTACATCTTGTTACACACTATTTTTTATTTGTTTAGAAAAATTAATGACAAACAAAATGGCTGTATGTAGGTTGATGGTAACTATCTTTTAACTCATATTTATGGCTGTTTTTGTGTCTACCCATTACCCAGACTGTTAGCTGTTTAGAAAAATTAGCTTGTTTGACTGTTGTATTTTCCTGGAGTAACTCCATTTACTAGACAACCACTTTATTGTTCTATCCATGAATAAACTTAGTCACAAGTTGCTATTTTCAGCAGCCCACTGTTCTATTTTCAAATTATTCATTCAGGATCTTATTTCATAAACAGCAGATCACAAATTAGTGATGTTTTCCTATTTTCCATAAAAAAAGAACCCGATGTTTCTTGTCAAACTGCTCCAAAGGACACAGTTCATAAAAAATGTCCAGCACTAATTTTTGTGTAAATAGAACAAAAAATACTTCAAAAGTGTGAAATATTTTGTGAAAGAATTGTGACAAGAAAATGTAAGATTAACCCTTAAAGCACCAAATAAAATTGTAGCAGACAACATTCTAATTTTATTTTCACTACAGTTTGTATTTTCAGAGAAAATAAGGCTTGAGATATGAATTATCTATTAGGCATACCAGGGGTCATCTTAGAGCTTCCAGAGAGGGAGAAGGTTTTAGGATGACAGTTTTAGGATTTCAGGGAGAAGTTTTGGTCCAGATTTTGGATTTCCCTATACATTCCATAAATTTTCACTTCTCCCTCAGCTTGAGACAGGGAGAAGTCAGTCAGCTTAGGGAGACTTTTTTTCCCTAGGATGACCTCTGCATACAAATCACATGAAATGTCAAGCCTTAAAATAAAAACAAATATTTCAAAATGCTGTATGCTGTAGTTGTGATTTACACTTTAAGAGATTTAAAAAAAAAATAAAGCCAACAGAGAAAATTTGACTGAAACTAAAGCTCAGAGAAAAGACCTGACTGTGGAACCTTTATTACCCCATGGGCAAATTCAGCAGACTACAAACGAATATTTTTCTTATGTTTTCCCAGAAATTAAGTTTTGATATTTCATGCAAATTGTCTCCTGAGACAATTTGCATGAAATGTCAAAGCCTATTTTCTGGGAAAAATTAAAAAAAAAAAAAATTTCAGAATGTTGTCTGCTAAAGTTTTACCCAGCATGCTAAGATTCATCATCATCATCATCATCATCATCATCATCATCATCATCATCATCATCATCATCTTCATCAAATTTTTGATTAACGTGCAGGTACACGGGCAACATCCACATCAGTGACTCCACTTCCAGATAGCTGGCTTGCTGCCCGCATGGCAGATCTCACACCAGATCTCCAGGTATGTCTATCATGAGGGGCTATAGCCGAGAGCTTCCTCTAAATTAAATCCTATATTAGATAAAATGACAATTTAAATTCTACCTTAGATAAAATAATATCCCCACTTTCTTTCAGTGCCCCTTCTCTGCTATCAACATACACAATACTGGAACGCATCAACTCTGGGTCAATTTCTGACAAATCTGGTCGACATGAACCAACAGCTAAAAAGAAAACTTAAAAGTCGATAAAAATTGCATTGCCCAAAGAAGACAAAAGTAATTCTGTCAAAAGATATATTTCATCAAAGCAAAATAAAATATACACAAAAATAACATGGAGAAACTGTATCTTTCCTTGTACTGGTTAGAATAAGGTTGAGTTTCATGGTGTCTTGTTTTATAGTTCATTTAAACTGGTCAATAAGCATTTCCATGGTAACTGTGTCATTTTTTTTTTATTTGTTGTTGTTTTTTATGTTTTAGAGAACAATATATTTTTTCAGAGAAAAAATAAGGCTTGACACTTCAAGTGAATCATCTGCTATGCAGATGATAAACATGAAATGCCAAGTCTTATTTTCTCTGGAAAATAATAAAAGTAATTTAGAATATTGCCTGCTATAATTTAGTTCAGCACTTTGATTCGTGTTAAAGATTGCTAGAATTGCTGGCAAAACACATACAGGAGGCAAAATAATGTTTATTCAGTTAGCATACTGTTAACCATCGCCATGCTGAATAAATTACGATGTCATGCCACTTCTAATTGTCAGCCAATCAGATTGCTTGATCCAGGTTGTTGATACAAATTCATATACTGAATGGCAAACAGTGCAGATCCAGTTCAGTCAGCTTCTGCAGGGTTCAGCAGCACCAGTGAAATTCCATGTTGCACAATAATTAATTTTTGTACTGTTTATTCAATCTGACATTTCCCTACATGGCTTTATGAAGGATATAGGAAACACAGTTTGAATATGACATTGACACCAAACATAAGAATAAACGGTATCATATTCATTACTAGAATATTAAAGGAAAAATTTATGTTGTATAAGGTAGTGTTTGTGCAATGTTAACCCTTAAACTGCCAATCACAACAACTGTCATCTGCTTTGTCATCTGCTTGTGATTTTAAAAGTCAGTTTTGCAAACAGTGTGGACTCAGATCAGACTGCTCCTCTAGGAGCAGTCTGATCAGGGTCCAGGACTCAGATCAGACTGCTCCTCTAGGAGCAGTCTGATCAGGGTCCACACTGTTTGCCTGTATGCAAAAATAGGTTTGAAAAGTTTGCAAGATTATTCAGCAGACGACATAAACAGACAACATTTTCAGATGCAGGTATTCTTGGCATTTAAGGGTTAAACAAGACAATAAAAAGACAATCATAAGCAGCCAGGACCCTGAGCAGCCCACACATCAGCAGTCTGGTCAGGGCCCTCATTGTTAACCCTTGTCCTGCTGAATGAATTAAGATGCCATGCCCTTTTCAAATTTTCAGCCAATCAAATGACTTGATCCAGATTGTTGATATAAATTCGTATAGTGAATGGCAAACAGTGAAGATCCAGATCAGTTGGCTTCTTTGAAGCCAACTGATCTGGATCTACACTGTTTGCAAAGGCAGGGTATATCCAGATTCAGCAGGACAAGGGTTAACACTGCACAAGTCACACAGGCCATTCCACATGAAAGATTTGGTTAGTTGGTTTGGAGTCAACACTGTTAAGCACGTCAGTTTACCTAAACACATTTTTCCTGGGCAGGCTTAGTCCTCTAAACAGTTAACCAGTACTTGTGCATATTCTTTCACCAGAAGCTGACAACTGCCCTTCTTGAATCAGCAGAAGTGGGAAACTGACTATAGAAAATATTTTTAAGATCAATCTTAAGGAAAGGATGTTGCCGGACCCGGCGGGGATCGAACCCGCGCCATCCTGATCACCAGTTTGATGTGCATCCGAATAAGCCACTGACCCGGCACATCAAAGATTAGTGTAGGATGTAATATATAGACTTTTTTTTCTTTTTGTTGGACACAAGGCATTCTTCCTGAAACTCTGACCAATTACATCATCTAATGACCCCTATAAGTTCTTATTTACCATTTATATGAGCTCCAGGTTTTACCCAACTGGCTTTCAATACAGGAGCTTCTGCAGCTGTTACTGTGACAATGACATCAGCATCTTTCACTGCTTCCTGTACTGTGTTACAGGCTGTAGCTTTTATCTCCTTGGCACATTTTTCAGCGTTTGCAAAAGTCCTACTCCAAATATAAGTCTGAAAGGAAAATGATATTTTTACAAATAATTAATGCTCTGCATCCTGAGTTAAAAATTCAGAAGATGACATTTTATTTTTTCTTATGGAAAATAGACTTTGACATTTCATGCAAATTGTTTCCTTAAGAGACAATTTGCATGATGAAATGTGAAGGTCTATTGTCTAGAGAAAATAAAATTTGTCGCCGGGTGAATTTGACCAAAGATTGGTAATGGTTAAATAAATCTAATACTCTCCTCAGGGAAAAATCAAGGGGAAATATACATAAAATGAGATGAAAATATTCAATAATTTGCAAGCCTTTGTAAGAAAAATATGGAAATTAGGTTGAGAGAAGAAAATATAGGAATGAAATATTTCATATTAAAAGAATTGTTGATGAAAGATTCCTTTTATTAGAATAATGGTCTTAAAAAGAGTTTTCTGTAGCTAGTTTAAGTCACTACCACAACCCCATCCCTGCCCCCACACCACAACCCTTATATTTTTTCTGCAGATCATTCCAAAGTGGTTTATTTGTTGCAGTTCTCCTTTGTTATGCCAGCTACTGCAGTTGTGATGTGATGTTGTGTCTTGTCAGTTTTTAATTCCTCATCTCTTCCTTCTTTTGATGCCTCGAGAAGTTTTGGCCTTTCCAGGGTAACTTCATTTGTAATTTAACATAGAAGTTTTTATAGATTTTAAAAAGATCCTAAAATTCTTTTCTGAAAAAAATCATAGTATCTGACATCATGACACAGAAAATAAAAACCCCGCTATTATCGTGTCCCAGGCAGATAACTCTGAAATTTGCCTAAAAGCAATCCCAAACCAGATCTCCTTCATATCAATGCATGTACCAAGTTTGGTTAAAATCCCTTGACATTTACTGAAGTTATCATCTGGAAAATAAAAAATATGGGTGTGTCTCGGGCAGATAAATCCGTCAAAATTTGACGAAGTTTGCCCATTAGCAATCCCAAACCAGATCTCCACAGTATCAATGCACATATCAAGTTTGGTGAAAATCCATAGACATTTACTCAAGTTATCATCCAGGAACGAAAATATGGGCATGTCTTGGGCAGATAACTCCGTAAAAATTTGACGAAATTTGCCCGTTAGCAAACCCAAACCAGATCCTCATAATATCAATGCACACACCAAGTTTGGTGAAAATCCATTGACGTTTACTCAAGTTATCATCCGGAAACCAAAAAAGGACGGACGGATGACTGATGGAAGGACAGACACACGAATGCCCAACGTGAAACCATAATACCCCGCCATGATACCCCACCACTATCATGGCGGGGTATAAAAACAAAAACAAACGCAACTGTATAAAAAACAAGAATGGAAACAAGTTTTCTTGTAGACAAATTTATGTTTTTATATTAATGTACATTGTATTCTTTAAAACTTGTTTTCTGTACTAAATGCACATAAACAATAAGGTGTCCTTTAGCCCTGCAGCCATACCGAGGAAGTTACGAGTTAGAGCTCACTGTTTTTTGAGCAACAGCATTATGCAAACCATGGCTGTATCCTCTCCTATAGCAGCCTTTAACCCTTGTCCTGCTAAACCTGGTTATGCACTGCCTTTGCAAACAGTGTAGATCCAGATCAGTTGGCTTCTGAAGAAGCCAACTGATCTGGATCTACACTTAAGAAGCCAACTGATCTGAATCTACACTGTTTGTCATTCAGTACTTGACTTTGTATCAATAGCCTGGATCAAGTAATCTGATTGCTGTGATTGGCTGACAATCAGAAGTGGGCGTGGCATCTTAATTTATTCAGCATGACAAGGGTAAACCTTTACCCAAAGGTACCCGTTTACTGCTGGGTGAACAAAGAGAGATTTTTATTTGGTGGTATAAGCTAGACTTGAACCCAAACATACAGCACAACGGTCAACTGCTCTAATCTCTCCAGTATGGTGCCTCTCTATTCTATATGTCATTATATTTATCTTTTTATGATAGAATTGTTTTTAACTTTATTCTTTGATAAGGAAAGATACACATATGAAACAATCTACCCAAATATTGTTGAAAATTGTCAATAAAAGGTTACCTCTTTAAAGTGCATCAGATTTGAGAGAGCTCTAAAATGTGACCTTGCCTGGACCCCTGCTCCAAGAATGGCCAACTTCTGGGGTTTGGCTGGTGCTAGATACTGAAAATACATACATGAAGTTCTAGATTTTGAAGTTTTAATCTTCTGTCATTTTTTACAAGGAAGACCACTTTTGTGCCTTCCTGTTTGCTTTACTGTACAGCTAGCCCCTTCTGAAAAGGGGGTCTACTCTAAAAGGAAAGAAATTGCTCCCCGCTGGGAGCAAATTTTCTCCTATCAGTGTAGACTCTTTCAAAGCAATTTTGACACAGCTGCCTCCCCTTAAATTCATCAACTCCCCCTAAAAACATCACTCCAGATAGACACATTTTTGTCATTTTAAACAAATGGTACTTAACCCATAGAGTGCTAAGCAAGTTTGTAACAGACAACATTCTAAAATTGGTTTTGGTTTTTTTTTTTGAGAACATGACTTGACATTTTATATGAATTGTCTGCTAGCTGGCTCTTTGCATCAAAACCTTCTGCCCAGTGATTTTGTTGCAAAATAAAACAGCTATTTACCATTGGCTAAATAGGCAGGTTGTATTAGAACTGTCCATAAAACAAAATTTTTAATTCAGGTTCCTGATATAAATAATAAATTTGTAGTTTAGACCTTCAGATAGTCTGTCTCCAGACTCTATCTTTTCTGTCATTTTCTCTTTTCTTTTCAAAAGTATACAATCTACATGTAGTACAGCTTATAATGATTTGATAAGTTATGTCCCTCAGTGGAAAAGATAGTATAACAGTGAAATGGGATTAAAGAGACAAGTACAGCTACAGGAAGTGATAAAAAGGACAAAAAAAAAAAAAAAAAGATAAGAAAATGCAGAAACAACTGGAGCCAGTCTAACCTTCAGAGCACAAAACATATCTTCTACATAATAGTACCTGCCAGGATGATTACTGTTTAGGCATCTGCATTGTTCAGGGTTTTACTACATAAAGTACAGAAAAAGAAGGGTATGTTAAATTGTTTTAAATTAACCCTTGTCCTGCTGAATAAGTTAAGATGTCACGCCCACTTCTAATTTTCAGCCAGTCAGATTACTTGATCCAAATTGTTGCTTTAAAATTCACATACTCAATGGCAAACAGTGCAGCTCCAGATCAGTTGGCATCCTCAGAAGCCAACTGATCTGGATCTACACTGTTTGCAAAGGCAGGGTATATCTGGGTCAGCAGGACAAGGGTTAAGAGGTTTCCATAATGAAATATTTGCATACCTTTGTAGCCACTGCAGATACTGCTGCTGTCCTCATTGTGGTGATCACCTCTCCATCCATGATCTAAAAATAGCAGAATATACCCATTTCAATAAAAAAAAAATAGCTCAAGATCAGGGCCCAGTTGTTCAAAGCTAGCAATGTCGTTAGTTAACGATTCGTTAAAATTTACATGTACATTGAGTGATACAAAAATATGATGAAATTTTTGGCTGAAAAAATGTGAGTAGCTTTTGCAGTGCAAAAGCTACTCACATTTTTTTCAGCAAAAAATATAAAAAATATTGTATTTTAAATCTGCTAAAACAGTTAACGAAATGACCCTTAACGAGCTTGTTAAGCTAACAACGCTTTGAACAACTGGGCCCAGGTTTCTTTTTACAGAAAGTTTTGAGCAAACAATGTAGACCTAGATCAGATGCCACATTCTGTGGCATCTGATCTGGGTCTACACTATTTGCCACTCACCCAGCAGTCTTTAGAGACATCAATAGGTCAGAAAACGGACTTGTTCAAATTTTAGGACAAGAATGGTAAGTATATATGGCATCAGCCATAATATTTATGGTAAATATGGTATATGTTTTCTTGCTTTCACAAAAGTATGTTAAGTGTAATGACATAAGACTAAACTGTCTGAGTAAAATATGTTTTTATGAAGAAATACCTAGGTGAACACTGCATGCTGGGTAAAAATTTCAGCAGACATTTTGAAATAATTTGCTTATTTTTTCCTAGAAAATAGGATCTGACACTTCATGCAAACTGTCTCCTTAGGAGACAGTTTGCATGAATTGTTAGACCCTATTTTCTGGGAAAATAAGAAAAATATCCCCAATTTGTTGTCTTCTGAATCTGCCCATATAACAGTAAAAGTTAAACAGGTAAATGCTTTCTAAGTGATTTCAATGGGCTGCTCTAAGTTCTCTTTGGCAGTTGTAGTAAATGTTGACCAAAGCATTATTTTCAAGACTGACTCCAGTCCTTTTTGTTTTATATCTATTTCTCTCTTTCTCTATATTATTTTTTATCATGATCCTCTTAAATCCAACTTCAAGTTACCTGTCTGGCTGAACAAAAACCGGTTCAAGTCGTTTGTGTTTTTTTTCTATTTCTCTCTTTCTCTATATTATTTTTTTTTTTTTGTCATGATCCTCTTTAATCTAACTTCAAGTTACCTATGGCTGAACTAGCCAAGGGACTGAAGTAAACAAAAGTTCTATAAGCTATACAAGCTTTTTGTCCCCTCAAAAGAAAAAAAAAAAAAAAAAGGAAAAAAGAGAAGTAAAAGAGAAAAAAGAAAATAAAGAAAGGGTCTGAGGCCAGACTAATTATTTTCACTACCTTTATATAATAAAAAGAAAATATATTTTTATTTTAGGAATTCCACACAAAAATGTCTATTTTATTATTGAAATTCCACAGGAAAAAATTAGTTTTTTTGTCAAAAAATACACATAGCTGAAATTTATATTACCGCTCTTGGAATGCCAGTTTTTGGAGAAAAGACAATAATAACGGCATGATGTGTTGGTACATTATGTCTGGTGGTATTATGAGGGAAAAATGTCACAAGTTTGGTTGCCAAGACATCATCCTCCTCGCACAGAGCTGGCATCAAACCAAGAAACCTAAAATAGATTAACAATTCCCTAAGGCTTTGCATGCTGGAAAAAAATTCAGCAGATGACAGTTTAAAATATTTTTTTCTTATTTTTCTCAGACAACAGGCTTTGACATTTTCATGCAAACTGTCTCATAAAGAGACAATCTGCATGAAATGTCAAAGCCTGTCAAAGCCTGTTTTCTGGGAAATATCAGAAAAACATCATCAATCTGTCATCTGCCGAAATGCTGAACATGTTGTAGGGTTAATTCTCAAAGCGCTGAGCAAAACTGTAGCAGACAGCATTCTATTGTTGTTTTTTCTTCCCTGAAAAAAAAAAAAATAAGACTTGGATTTTCAAATGAATCAGCTACCTAGCAAAATTCTAAATGCTGCCTTTTGCAGCTGTGGTTAACACTTTATGGGTTAATATAAAACTCACTAATGGTTTTGAAGTCTTAAATGTTTTCTGGGGTCAAAGGTCACTCTGATAAGCAAACAATTTTGTACACTAAGTATTCCATAAATACCATATTTATGCTAAGCATTAAGACAGACAGACCTGAGCAAACAGTGTAGACCCAGATTAGGTGCCACCAAACATGGCTCTTGACAAAGGACTAAACTGTCTACAACTCCTCCATTTGTATTTTAGACACATCAACAGGTTCTAAACTGGACTTCTTTTAGAACAAATATGGTAAAGAGATAAGATGTCTAAATACTTAGGGTAAATAAGGTAGATGCATTTACCATATTTGCCCTAATTACCGCACAGTGAGCTTAAGTTTTTTTAAAAAATCATTAGAAAAACTTGTAGTAACATATCCTCCTAATATGGGTACACTTTAAAGAAAGATCAGCTGAAAACTTCATGAGCGGCACATTTAATGATACTGATACTTATGCAATATTTTTCTGACTTTTTTTTATAAAAGCATTATGTTGTTGGTACTTGTCTGAGTCTCTTGTTGAGGCAATTCAAATGAGTACCAACAACATATGTTTTTATAAAGAAGTAGATAAAAGTACAATGGCTGTAATCTAAAGACTACTAAATTCCTTGACTGTGCGCTTATATGAGCAAGTGTGGTAATTAGCTCAAAAATGGTGAAATGTTTGTCCAAAGTTTTATAATTACAAAATTTTGCTATTATAAACGTCAATAAACACTGGCATAGGCAGAGTGGCTGACCAAATAAAATGTCATGTTCAACTTCATGTGTGCTCAGTAAATAGATCCCCCAGAGAAAGGGAGTAAAAGGACAGACGATACAGCAGAGGATATATAGAAAGACTAAAGGACAGAGCAAAAAAAATACTAATGTGCCCACCCTCACAGTGATATATCAACCTCAATATCAACCTGCATAGTGGCATATAAAAATGGAAAATGTTCAGGAAAGGCAAGACAAAGATGATAGAATAAAATTTCATAAGGCTTGTCCTGTATTTATTAGATCTTGAATTTATTCTTTCAACACTACAGGCCAGAACAAAAGACTTCGCAACCTGTATAGACCCATTTCTCATAAACAGTCTTATCAGGATCTATACTGTTTCCTTTCAATTTTTTAATATTGTCGCAATATTGTTTGCTATTTTATTTAACCCTTGTCCTGCTGAACCCTGATATGCCCTGCCTTTGCAAACAGTGTAGATCCAGATCAGTTGGCTTCAGACTTCTCTAGATCTGCACTGTTTTCCATTCAATATGTGATCGAGTAATCTGATTGGCTGAAAATTAGAAGTGGGTGTGGCAGCTTAATTTATTCAGCATGACAAGGGTTCATACACCCTACATTTATTTGAGACAATGGAGGTGTCCAAAATTAACCCTTGTCCTTCTGAACCCGGATATACCCTATCTTTGTAGATCCAGAAGCCAACTGATCTGGATCTGCACTGTTTGCCATTCAGTATGTGAATATGTATCAATAACCTGGATCAAGTAATCTGATTGGCTTAAAATTAGAAGTGGGTGTGTCAGTTCTAAAAAAAAAGGCTACACTAAAGGGAAAGATTTTTGCTCCCATCGGGAGAAATTCTTTCCTTTCAGAGTAGACCCTTTTTCAGAAGGGAGGCAAAACAATTTTGAGAGATTTGTCTCTCAGAGAGTTGTCCACAGTGAAAGTGTATCAATCCCTTAAAGATGCAATAGTGCATTTGAGTTATTGAAGGTTGGACAGGTATAGAAGTTTACTGTTATTCTAAATAATGCATTTTGCAGCAGATTAAACCCTTAACCCTTGTCCTGCTGAACCCGGATATACCCTGCCTCTGCAAACAGTGTAAATCCAGATCAGTTGGCTTCTGAAGAAGCCAACTGATCTGGATCTGCACAGTTTGCCATTAAGTATGTGAATTTATATCAATAATTTGAATCAAGGAATCTAATTGGCTGACAATTAGAAGTGGGCGAGGCATCTTAATTTATTCAGCATGACAACGGTTAAAGCGCTAATCACAACTGCAATAGACGACACATTGATTTTTTTTTTTTTTCATTATTATTATTTTTCAAGGAAAATAAGACTTGACATTTCATCTGAAATGTCAAGTCTTATTTTCTCTGAAAAAAAAAAAAAAATTTAAAATGTGTCTGCTTCAAAGTTACTTAGGGTTTTCAAGATTAAGTGAATATTTATGCAGTGGAGATAAACTTACAAACCACAGGGGTCAATTATATGATAATGAATGGGCACACACTAGGGTAGCAAATTAAAATACAAATGTGTGGGATTGTACTGTTCATGATTTATATATAACATCCAAGTATTTATAAACTTGATATGTTGACAGATCCAGAGTATAGAATGCTCTAATTCCTGCAGCTTCTTCTTTTCATTCTTTTTTTTTTTTATTTATTCATTTACCTCAACCCTTGCTATGCTGTATAAATTAAGATGCCATGCCTACTTCTAATTTTAAGCCAATCAGATTTCTTGATCTAGGTTGTTGATGCAAATTCACATACTTCATTACTAACAGTACAGATCCAGATCAGTTAGATACTGAAGAATCAAATGATCTGGATCTGCACTGTTTGTATCTTTAGGTAGGGCACAAGTTCAGCAGGAACAGGATTAAAATCCTTAAATTCTCACCATCCAGGCAAAACTAGACATGAAATTTCCAGTCTTCCCTTGGGAAAGAAGGCAAATGAAACTAATTTCCAAAACAGATTATTTGAACAAACTTTATATTCCATTCAATAACCATACTGGGCTCCTCTTCACAAGAAAAGAAGATTTAAATACAGCAAAATTTCAGCAGATGACATTTTGAAATATTTTTCTTAATTTTTCCTTTAAAAGGGGCATTGACGTTTCATGCAAACTATCTCCTAAGGAGATAATTTGCATGAAATGTCAAAGTCTATTTTCTGAGAAAAATATTATCAATTTGTTACATGTATGTGCTGAATTAGCCCATAGAGTGGTTATGGTTAATTTATTTATATGTAACATGTATACTTGTTTAATATTTAAATTTGTATCGTCTCATTCATCTAGGCAAAACTAGAAATAAAATTTCCAGTTTTCCTGAAGGAAACAAAACATGAAACGATAATACTCCACCATTATCATGTCATGGGTAGATAACTCTGTCAATAATTGATGAAATTTGCCAATGAGCAATCCCAAAGCAGATCTCCACAAAATCAATGCACATATCAAATTTGGTGAAAATCTATTGAGATTTACTAAAATTATTGTCCTGAAAGTAAAATACGGATGTATTGCAGGCAGATAACTCTGTCAGAAATAGACGAAATTTTCCCTATTAGCAATCCCAAAGCAGATCTCCACAATATCAATGCACATATTAGCAAGTTTGTTGAAAATCCACTGACATTTACTAAAGACTGACGGATATACAGACAAACACACAGACAGCCAACTTGATACCATAATATCCACTATCGTGTGGCAGGGTATAATAAGGACTATAACAAATGATTGCCTCTGTTATAAGAGACCACCCTTTGATAAGAGACCACTTGATTGAGAAAATACTATGACTAGATTGTGCTCAATTTGACCTGTACAAGGGAGCCCCTGCCTTAAAGGACCACATTTCTGGACTCCTTTGACTAGTCTCTGAAGGTAGGTTTCACTGTAAATATCATGAGCTAGTTCAGATGACATTGGCTAACATAAGGATGTGAAATGGGACATGCTGTTTTGGGTCTGGATCCTGTAAGCATTGGCATGACAGTTTCTTATGTGCACAATATCTCTTGAGACAGCTCGCAGACTTTACCAAACTTGCAGGACTACATCAATGGGACAAGATTTAAAGCTCATTCTACTTTTGTGAACTTTACGTAATTTTGAAGTCAGCACAGGACAATGAGAACCAAATTTATTAGACAAGACAGTTTCTTGTGTGCAAGATTTCTGTTAGAGCCTATCAGAACAAAGCAAGTCATGAGGCATGGTGAGGTGAGGTGGGTGTGTGGGAGCATCATTTGTGTATGTATTTTCTTAAAAAAAAAATAAAAAAAAAATTCTGGCAGGTTCAGCAGACTGCCTGACACATTGTAAAGGACAGGTTAAGAGAGTGACAGGTAAACAGGTCAATGGACTGAAACACTTAACTAGAATGTTTGAAAAATATTCATGGCAGACGAGACGGCAAGTTGAGGCCTCTTTGATCAGTGGCATTTATTCTTCAGGATATATAAAAGAGAGGCTGACAGTCACATCTTTAATCAAAAGAGATTTGGTTGGCAGACAAACAGACAGGTCAACAAATTCATACACTGGTTGTGAACATTTTATAATTGAGGTGGACATGTCCAGTTTTTTGTCCACAGGTTGACACACTGCAGTGAACATAACTGAGGTAGACACACTGCACCAGAAAATTGTCAAATAATGGGTTTGAGCATGTCAAAATACATGTAGACAGGCAGACACAAAAAATTTGGATGGCCAAATTGTCCTTTGCCAAATTGTGTGGGCCAAATCCGCTGGCCGAATTGTTCTTGCACCACCAGTAAGGCTGGCTAATCAGAGCTGAAAGATTAATTGATTATGGTGTGCGGTAAAAATGCCAGAGGTAAAAATGCCAGAGGCTACCTGGTTAAAATGCCATAGGAAATAATGCCATATGCAAAAATGCCAGAGGCTACCTGGTTAAAATGCCATAGGAAATAATGTCATAGGTAAAAATGCCAGAGATAAAAACACTGTCAGCTCTTGATAAGGCTATTATTTATCAACAAAAAATATGTTGTGGGTACTCATTAGAAGTGTCTTGCTGAGGCACTTAAAATGAGGACCCACAATAAATTTTTATCTTGGAGAAATAAAGAAAATATTAGAATTACATGTACTTAAATTATCTTTTTCTAACCAGAAAGTATTTATATTTTTATTATTTCTCAACAAAAACATATGTTGTGGGTACTCATTAGAAGTGTCAGAACCTAACTAATTTTAAAATTATGCAATGAAATGAAGGTAAATAATTGCTATAGTGAGTTACATACATGCCATATCTCACATACACTATGAGATAAAATCTCACAGAATCTGACCAATCTGAAAGGCAATTTCCATAAAAATTCAAATCTCACAGGATTTTCAGACCATTTTACATCGATTTTATGAAGAAATAAACATAAATCACACACTAGTGTGTTTTTTTCACAAGCTTCTTACATACACACACACAAAAAGACTTAAGACTATTGGTGGAGCTCCAAAGTGATGTTTAAGAAAATCTCACAGAGTTTTGTCAAATCTCCTTTAAAAGTTTGCCTTATCTCACAGATTTTACTCCACAGCTTATGGCATAGATGTGGTGAGATACGGAGAAACTGAAGCCTAAACACAGGCTGAGATAATAAAATACATACCCTCCTTCATTTTCAACAGGTACCACTGATCGCACTGGTTGTACAACACAGTTATCAGAAAACTTGCATAGTGCCTTTTCCATTAAAGGGATCAGATCTTCATAAGTAAGTATATTTCTGATTGTATCTGCATTTATAAATTCCTCCATGTTGCTGGATATGGTATTTATGTTTGTGTCACATGTAGATCACGTGATATCTATTTTTAGGAACCGGTTTGAAGCTGGGTTTGCTTCTTTGTGCGTTTGTTTTTTCAGTTATTAGTGACGCGGAAACCGGCCAGAAGGAAAATGGCGGAGCGGGAAAGAGAGCCATACCAGCTTGTAATTCACTGAATTTATTCGCTTGTCCTTTATTATCCTTATATTGATCGCATGTATAATTACTATTAAGCTAATTCATGACTAATACCTTTCAACTTATTTTGGTTATTTATCATAATATAAAGTGGAAACCTACTAAAATGTAAAAAAGAATCGTCAGGAAATCAGTAATCGAATGTCACTGGTAGAATCACATTCATTGTCCAGCCAAATGTTTGTTCTCTTTAGGAATATTATCGATATAGTTTTCCAAAGTAGTATTTCCCCCAGCTTCTTTTAGGATGGCGCCACACTATGCCCTTTCTTTCTAGTGCTATGCCCTTTTAAACAGGCACAATGCCCTTATTCAGTAAGAAGAAATATTCTGATAAATTTCATAAAATTCTAACAAAAATGAAGTAGAGCTGTTTTGATGAAGTTTGGCAGTTTCAGTTTTATATCAATAAGGATGAACAGGCTGACGTCACAGCCAGATTTTTGTCTGTCGACGGAAGCATCTTCCTCGCTTTTTATCATTATAGATTAATCATTTATCAACTGACAAAACTTGAAAAATTGTTAAGGGTATTTATTCCCCCAGCATACTTCCCCGGCATAAACAGTATGTCAAAGAGGTATATAATTTTTGTCAGTTCTGTTAGTCTGTCCTTCCAAACTTCCAAGGTTTGGGGACTATTTTGGACATTATTATGAGCTATTTTAAGGTTTATTCCATTTAAAATATATTAGCTAGCCCCTAAACCAAATTTGACTAGCCCCTGAATATCTATGGAAATTTAACGTTGAGGTAGCCCCTAAACCTGAAATTCTAGAACGTCCGTCTGTCAGTGATTCTGTCCGTAAACCCTTTCTATAACCAAGTTTTACTTCGAAGTTTTTTGATTACTTATATCTCTGCAGCCACTGATCAAAAACTTTTCATATTTGGTATGGTGGTACCTGAGAGGGTTCTCTTCCATTCTACGTCTATGAACCCCTGGGTCATGCCCCGGGGCAGGGCTACAGGTCAAAATCTAGGACACACAAATAAAGTAGTACAGTGCTGTAGATAAGATTTTAGTACAACCCCCTGCTTTAAAGCTTAATACTTAAATGCACTTTTGCAATGCTTAAAGCACCAAGCATAAGCGTAACATACAAATTTCAAATGGTTTTAGAGAAAATAAAGCTTGGTATTTGCAGACAATTCACATGAAATACCAAGCTTTAGTTTCTCTGAAAAACAACAGTAACAGCAAAACAACCTAGAATGCATAAATTTGGCATGGCTGCTATAAGGTTTAAATCCTTTCTGATCCATACTGCTACTGCTCACAAAAGAATAAATGTGGAGGAAACTGCATTATGTAAAAGATGTAAAGATCACTGAAAATTCTTACCCCCTAAATTTGATTTCAGTGCTGAAATCCAAAATTTCAATGAGTAGTTTTACCCCCTCAACTTGAATTTCAATGCCGATTTTCAAAAATTCAATGCTGAAATACCCTTTACTCCTTATTTAAAGCTCTGGTAGTATATTGCAGTTTGTTTATTTAAACAACTTCTTAATAAAGAAGGATGGGCATCAGACATGTTTATCACATTAACAGTCAGTGTAGTAAGGTCAAGGTCATTGTGACCTTATTTTGATGCTGCAGTGATTTTGCCTTATATTTTGAAGGCTTTCATGGATTAATGTGATACTTGGGACATTGGCTGTGTGTGACACCACAATTGACATCTTTACAAATGTAGGTCACCTTATGATCTGACATTTGACCTAAAAGTAAATGTAGGTCACTGTGACCTATATTTCATGGTCTTGTGATTTTATGTAACATCTTGAAGACAATTTGATGTATGACTATCATAGTTTGGTATTATGCTGAAAACTTTACCTAGAGTGCTAAGCATTAAGAATGCCTAAAATTTGTTGTCCTGTAGGATGTAATAATCACTTGATGAACCCTCTTACAGTAACTTTCCACATGATTCCATGATGGCAAATTAGGAAAGATTTGATTGTTGTGGGAATGCTTGCTAGCGTGAATAAAGACCGTTTGAACTGATCTGGGTCCACACTATTTGCTCACACCTATAGATCTGTAGGAAATCTTAAAGTCATTACGATGCACCATAGTTATCCCAAGAAGTGTTTGTATAACAGAAGTATAGCTATAATTATCCGAAAATATGAAAAAGGCATACTCCTTGGAAATACAAACTACAAAATGCATGGACATCGGAACAGGGGCTGCGAGTGCCCCAATATTTTTTCCCCGATTATAAGAATTGGCATATGTAGAAAAATGACCATTTTTGAACAAAATAAAAGAAATAAATGATAGATAGGTTTGTTTTCTCATGCCCCGGTATGCCAAATTCACATGCGTCATCTTCCCTTGCTGTGGTAATGCCTACTGGGGCAAAGGATTAACGATGAAAGATCAAAACTGGCTTATTGTAGATGCATACTTTTGCACTTCTTTATGAAAACAATGTGATTATCTTATTAAAATAAGTAATGACATATGATTAACATCACCATAACAAGGGAGAATGGGGGATCAGTGTACCGCCGGTAGATCCACGGTGTTTGCCGAAGATGATATCTAAGTAAACCTGTGGTTCAATTTACATTTTTTTTGACCTTTAAACTCTGAGTAGAGTGGAAAATCTTTGCAAGAAGTTCTGAAATAAATACACTACAACCTCTTTATAACACAGTTCGTTATAACACGGTTTTGGATATAACACATTTCAAAGATGGATCCCAAAAATATAATCTGTACATTTTTGTTTGGATATAACACGGTTGTTTAACTAACACGGTTGATGTTATGGACCCCTGGGCAACAATAGTGTTATAAAGAGGTTGTGGTGTATTATGTAAAACCTCAATTTTTTATTGTATCTCTGAATTAATGGCAACATTAAATTCAGAGATAAGATAAAAAAATTGTTTCATTGTTGATCCAATTCAAAAACGAGAGATTCTCTGAATTTTTACAGGCTGTCAGATGCCACATTTCATGATCGTATTAATACCATTCATGTATATCAATTTATTAAACCTTTCTTGTATATGTAGAGGATGTCTGTTTTTGAGGAATATGGAGTCTTTAAGTTTATAAGTGAATTCCAGCTAAAATATAAATCTTTTATTTCTTAGTTATAAAATATTACTTCCAAATGCTTTCTGGAGCAAAAATGTAATAAAATGCTAATTTCCAAGATGGTACAACTAATTGAATGCATAATAAAATAGAATGACAAGTTCTAAAATGAAAAAGGTTGTACACAATTTGGGATGATTGATAGATCTGTAGAATGAAATAAGTAATGTTCAGCAAACTTGTTTTGCATTTGAAATTCATTTTTAACAATCCACTGTAGTCATAGAAAATGTCCACATGAGAAAAAACTTCACTAAAAGTTTGTGAAAGCTGGAAAAATATCAAATTTATAGAGTATCGTGAAACCTCTTGAAAACATATTCAAAATGTGACAAACACTGAGCTAAAATAGTCTGAGTTTGATTTCTCATTGACAGTTAGCCGGTAATACTGGAAAAATTTAGGTGGATGATAACTTGAGAAAACAGCATAATCTTCAATCAACCAATCCAGGTACTATAAAAAAAAAAAAAAAAAAAAAAATGGCAGCCGTATAAATGTATTTACAAAATTTTTACATTACAGGAACTCAAAGACACAAAGTTACAACCAGGTCTGCAATGCACGTGGGGGCTTGGAAATCAGCTGTTTGTCTTCCCAGGGAAGAAAGCTCTTCTGCTTGGAGATAATGAAATTGTAACTCTTTATTTAAGGAAAAATCAAGGTTAGTAGAATAAACAATCAACGTCGGTCAGAGTGGACTTTTCAGATAAAAATCAGCATGTTTTGGTGGATCAATAACTGTCATCAGGATAAAATGTATGTAAAATTCTTACTGAAGTAGTGTTTTTGGGGATAGTAAGATCACATGATCTGCTAAAGACAGAACATGTATGTAGCATAATAGGAAGTAGCCTGAAACACTATATATGATCAAAGTAATTGTAGGAATATACACTGCATAAATGAGTGGTGTTAACAGAGGAATTGTTAAGAAGGCGTATTTGGTGATAATTATGGGATAATTTTCTCCAGCTCTCCATAAAAACATACATCGTGGGTATTCATTAGAAGCACCTCAGTGAGGTGCTTCTAATGAGTACCCACAATGTATGTTTTCATGGAGAAATAAGAAAAATTATCCCAGAATTATCACCAAATACTCCTACTTAACGATTCCTCTGGTGTTAAATTAATATATGTGTCTTAGTTATGTAGTTGTAGTTCTTTGTTTAATAAGTCAAAATTCGTTGACGTTTTCTTAGTGAATTGTCCATAGACTCAGTGATAAGGTCTTCTCTCAGTGATTGTGTGGTCTGAGTCTCATTCGTCTGAACAAACATTGAAATGGTCACTGTGAAAGAGATTGAGGGTGACGGGGTAACATACAAGTCACTCATCATCTCATTTGTCATCTTTGTCTTTCTGTTGACAGTCTGTAATGCTTGTTCTATAGCTATGGCTTTATATTTACAAACTGTAGGGTCTTTCATTAAGTTTAATCCTGAAGAAAGGTTTTAATCTGGCTTCAAATGGTGGTGTCTATGGTTTAATTTTTTCAGTTGCAAGAGGCTGATTTCGAACTTTCACCTCTTTATATCTTATTTATGGAATACTTTGAATTTGAAGTCTGTTTCATGTATGTACATCCTACTTCTGGATTATGAATCTGTATGACCTGAAGTTTGACCTCAAAATGAATGTAGATCACTGTGACCTATATTTCATAGTGCAATGCTTTGGCCTTATATCTTGAATGTTATTTGATGTATGAACATCATTATTTAGGATTGTGAATCAATATGACCAGATGTTTGACCTTAAAGTTTATGTAGGTCACTGTGACCTATATTTCATGGTCAAGTGATTTTGTTACATCTTGAAGACAATTTGATGTATTTTGATTGTGTTGGGGTTTAACGACACGTCAACCCTTGTGGGTCATTTTGTGTCGTCTCCCAGAGAAGGGGAGAAAAGAGATAGAAGAGATTGTAGAAGAGATGAAAGAGAGGGACAGGTAAGAAAGACGAACAAGAATGAAAGTAAAGAAACAGAAGAAATAAAACATTCCCCCTCTACCCTTACCTGCTACAAGGGTAACAGGCCTTGCCCAGTTGTAAGCCAATATCAGTTGGACGCCCCGGTGACGTAAGATACATGACACCTTCGCACCACCCGACCACCCCCCACAATTTGATGTATGACCATCATACTTTGGGATTATGAGTCGGTATGACACATTTTACCTCAAAATAAATGCAGGTCTTTGAGACCCTATATTTCATAGCCTAGTGATTTTGTCTTATGTCGCCAACACTAATAGATGCGTAAGTGTCATATTTTCAGATAATGAGACAGTGACCCAAACTTTGAACTCAAAGTAAATATAAGTCAACATGGCCAATATTTCATGGTCTAGTGATTTTGCTTAATATCTTCTAGATTATTTGATGAATTAACATCATATTTGGTATAATGGATCAATGTGACACAAAAGATTGACCTCTCAAGTGTATGTAGGTCAGTGATCTATATTTTATGGTCCAGCAGTTTCGCTTGATATCTTAAAGACTAATCAAGAAATGTTGTAATTGGGATAATAGATCAGTGTCACTCAAAGACTGACTGTGTATGTGGTCAGTGACCTATAATTCATGGTCCATTGGTTTTGCCTTATATCATTGGCATTGACTTAAATAAACTTATATAATTAAGAAATGTCACTGGCCATGGATATTCGTGGCCCTCCAGGCACTTGCTCTAGTTATGTTTTTTTTTTTGTTTTTTTTTTTTTTTGTGGTACAATTAAATTTATGTTAGCTTACCTGTTTCTAAAAGTTCTGTGTTTTCTATTTTTACTCCAGATGGAGATCTTCGCCCTGACGGGTGTCCAATTCAGATACATGATGTTAGATGGGACACAGACATGCATGGATCAGTAGCAAGAAAGCTTGTCAATGAATCTCACAGTAAGTTGAGATAAAATGGTGTTTGTGATGCACTGTTCTGTACATTCATTACTAAAACAGGTCTATTTAAATATATTGAAAATTTCACCATCAAAAACTAAAAGTTTTCAGATAAAAATTCTGATATTTTTCATAATTCTGCTCAAAACATAGATTGTGGTATTCATGCGGTTCTAACGCGAGTACCCATAATCTATGTTTTTGAGCAGAAATAAGAAAAATAGTGTATACCCCTGTAAACCCCAGTTTTTTTGTGTGTTTTTTTTATATAAAAATGGGGTTTAAGGGGGTCGAAATTATATAGGTATGTTTTTGTGATGTTCAGTTATGATGTCAGGCAAAAAATGTCAGGTGGCCGAGTGGTTAGCACAACCAACTTCAGATCATGAGGTCCCAGTTTTGAATCCCATTGGAGGCAGAATTCAGCTCATGACTTTACAGCACTTCATTATCACTCTTCCATCATCTCAATATCATCTGGATCTACATTGTGTTTATTATTTGACCGTGATCCCACTTATTTACAACAATGGATATGTTCAAAGTCAGAGAGGGAAAAGTCCACTTCAGAAACTTAGTGGTGAAAGGCATAGCAACAGATAGGGCACTTTTTGTCATTCAAAAAAATGCTGCCGTCTTTCAAATTTCTCCACGAAAACATATGTTGTGGGTACTCATTAGAAGCTCCTTGGTGAGGCACTTGTTTTATGTTTTTGTGGAGAAATAAGAAAAATATTATGTGGATACCCCCGCTTATCTTTAGCTATGGAAAGGGTTAAAATCTTTTCCTGGCTCCTGGATTTTGTTATAGAAAAATGTCTGACACGTCATACAAAGATCTGATTAAGCCCTATTTTCAGGTGAAAAGTTTTGATATTTTTCTTATTTCTCCACAAAAACTTATGTTGTGGGTACTCATTAGAAGCACCTCCGTGAGACACTTCTAATCAGTACCCATAATATGTTTTTATGGATTCTCTTCTTATCTTGAGCTATACTTCATCATGTCTGTTTTCAGATATATTTGTCTTGTTACAACAGCAGACCTCAGAATCTTCAGGATCTGGTCTAAAACCTCTGTGAGTATCATTCTTTGATATATCTGATGAGATCCCACAGTTGTCTGTCCTTACCGCAAGCTTTTTAGCTAAACTGAGCACGAAGCACTCGAGGTGAGCTTTTGTGATCACCCTGTGTCCATCATGTATCATCCGTCATCAACAATTTCTTTAAACGACATCTCATAAACTACAGAATCAATTTTCACCAAACTTTACAGAGTTGTTTCACTCATGGCCCTTTACTAAAATTGCTAAAATGGTTCCGCTGGACTGAACAAAACAGCTTCCAGAGCTAAATAGAAAAACCTTTAAATCTCCTCAAAGGTCAGTGGCCCAATTTCAAAATAATTTCACAGAAATGTCCCTCTTATGGCCTTTTACAATATTTTGCTAAAATGAGTCTGTTCGACTAAACAAAATGGCCACCAGAGCTAAATAGAGAAAAACCTTTAAACGGCATTTCCTTCACAGCCAGTGGCCCGATTTCAAGATAATTTAATAGAAATATTCCTCTTATGGCCCTTTACTAAAATTGCTTAAATGGTTTGGCTCCACTGAACAAAAGGGCCACCAGAGCTATAAGTAGAAAAACCTTTAAACGACATCTAGGCCAGTGGCCCGATTTCAAAATGTTTTCATAAGCTATGTTCCTTCATATGCCCCTTTTCAAAAATTGCTACAATGGTTCTGCTTGGCTGAACAAAATGGTTGCCACCGCTTGGCTGAACAAAATCATTGCCAGAGCTGATAATAGAAAAAAAAAATTAAACGGTATCTGCTCCTAGGCCAGTGGCTGGATTTGAATTTAAATTCACAGAAATGTTCCTCTTGTGCCTTTTTTCAAACAGTGCTAAAATGGTTCCACTCGGCTGAACAAAATGGCATCCAGAGCTAACAAAAAAAAAAAAAAAAAGACACTTGTTTCCCTGCTGGTGCTTCACAGAGTCTTCTATTCCTCTTGGCAGTTCACAGGGTCATCTTTCCTTGCTGATGCTTCACATGGTCTTCTTACCCTGCTGATGCTTCACAAATATCCTACTGTAACATTTTGCCATGGCAACCAAACAAAATGGCCACCTTTAATCCACATCTCTCAAGTCATGACACCATCACCTCCACAAGCTATCTTGAGCTCAGGTATGCGATCCAGGGCCATATGGCCCTTTTGTTTTCATTGCCGAAATTTTCAAAACATTCAATAAAAAAAAATATACTTGCTGATCTATCTACAGATTGGTACATCCGTTTTGGAAGTAATTTACATTATTTTAATGTTACAATATTATGATTATTTTCTTCATCTGTAAAGAAATTTATGTTTAATTGTTAAATGCAGAGTATTATGGGATGCACAGTAGTATGATATTATTGGGGCAGATATACATGCCTTGACCAGACTGCATTTCTTCAGTCTAATATAGGCATGCATTGATTGTATATATAGTAGACTCCAGTCATCTCGAAGTGCAAGAGACTCTCTGAAATACTTCAAGATAACCGTATCTCGACATATCAGATTTGCAGAATTGTGGAAAAAATAAATTCAAAAAACCCATTTCTCAAATGAATATGTATTTTGACTCCTGAAGGAGATATATTGAAAATATTGTGATCTCCCTTTTTCCATATTATTTTCTTACCTGTTTTTAGATTTTCATGTTTAAACAGGGACCAGATTTTCACTTTGAGATAAGCAGTTATTTGACATAAATAGAATCCATCACTGATGTTCAGTGGGGACAGGAAAATCTTAACCTGAGGGTTCAACGTTCGTGTGGGAAACAAGGCTTGCCGAGTTTTCCACTGGAGTGGTGGACCCAAGGGTTGGCATTTTCCTATCGTCACTGAAAATCAGTGGTCAATTCTTTTTCTCAGATGCCATCAAGAAAATAGTGCCCTCTTCTTTGTTGCTCACACAGATATGCCGGAACAAAATAGCAAAAAAATAAAATTTCAACATAACCAACTAATTTTGTTACCAAATTGTTCTTTTTATTTCAACTAAGACAATGGATACTCACACTTGATGTTTTTGTTCACAAATAAAGAAGTTACAAGCTTTTGAACATTTGAATCGGTGTTTCCCAACCTATGGCTGCAAACGTAGAAACCGGACATCATCCATTAATAATTTGGAATGTCATGACGTGAACATTGCGTGTGAGCTGTCTCGTATATTGCAATGTCGCATGTGAGCTGTCTTGTATATATAGCAACACTTATATTACACATGCACAGATATGGGATCGATTTTTGCTGCTGACAAGAAAGTACATGGATATCTAGACCCCATATTCATGGGTATGTGAGAAAAGCGAAGTCCAGATAACGAGAGTCAACTGTATTTCTGAAGATTTTCTCATTACATAACACATATCTTTTTATTTCAGTCTCATTAAAGCAAGCAAACAGTACAGATCAATTTTAAAAGCCTGCAGCTTAGACCAGTTCCAGTTGTCAAGTAAGTGAACATTATTGTGTAATACAAAGGATATACAATGCAAGAATATGACACTTCTGCCTTGAGTGGGCAGTGAAGGTCTCGATCAGACTGCATATACATACAGGCTGATCAGGACCTTTTTTGCCCATTTACAGAACCAATAAATACAAAACAAAAAAAGATAGGTCTTGATAAGATGCTTTTCACAATCCAAAAGTATTGATATTTTACTTATCTCTGCACAAAAACCTATGTTGTGGGTACTCATTAGAAGCGCCTCGGCGAGGCGCTTCTAATGAGTACCCACAACATATGTATTCTTGGAGAAATAAGAAAAATATTTACCAGATACCCTCTCTTATCTAGACATGAAAAATAATCTTCTTGTGAAAAACTACAGGTATAATTATGCAAAAAATATGGCAGAAATGTTTCTAGGGTTATGCTCTACGAAAAATATTCAAGCCATGTGAATTTTTTCCAAAAGTAGACAAAACGTGGCTACCAGGGTGCTGGGCCAGTTTTCTCACGTCTATGTAGGATTTGTTAAAAATACGGCTGTTGTTACACCCATTTTCCTTCATAGGTCTAGATAAGAGTGGTATCAGGTAAATAGTTTTATTACTCAACTAAAACATATGTTGTGGGTACTCATTAGAAGTGCCTCAGGGATGCACTTCTAATGAGTACCCACAACATATGTTTTTGTCAAGAAATATAGATACTTTTTGGTGGAAAAAAGCGTCTTGTCTAAAGCTATGTATTATGTTCTTATATAGATAATCTTACACCTTGAAGCCAGAGACATTGAAATATTTGTACAGGAATCATGTCTAGATAGCCCTTAAAGATACCTAATAACCCTAAGAATTGGGACAGACAGGCCTGAGCAAACAGTGTAGAATGTGGCATCTGATCAGGGTCTACACTGTTTGCCACTCATCCAAGACTATTTTAGACACATGAAAAGGTAGTAAAACAGACTTTTTCAAATTTTAGGACAAGTATGGTAAGGAGTTAATGTTTCCCAATACTTAGGGTAAATAAATTTAAATTTTGTAAAATTTCAGTTAGTCTCTCATTCTTGAACTGGATCAAAACGGAAACAATTTTTTAATCATATCTGAATTAATGTTGGCAACATTAATTCATAGGTACGATAAAAAATTATTTCAAGAACAAGAGACTAACTGAAATTTTACAGGCTCTCAGAAGCCACATTTTTGATTGTATTAATACCATATATCAATTTACTAAAACTTTCTTGGATAATAAAATGTCTATTTTTGAGGAATATGGAGTCTTTAAATTTCAATATTGTAGGCATGGCTGTAGATGAGACACAACAAAGTTTATATGAAGATCAGTTGAAGGTGCTCAATATGACAGAGTTAATATGGAGTTTATGTGAAATTCTGTGGATTGACACAGCTCCAGGTATAGTAAACTAACAATATGACACAAAAATGTATGCCTTGTATTCATTTAACCATGTACTTTAGAATGAAATACTGTGTAAAATTTATATTAAAGATACAGTGGGTGACAGTGATTCACAGTTGAGGTTTATCTTAACCCTTAAAGCGCCAATCATTTTTTTATATTTTTTTTTTTTATTTTTTAAAGAGAAAAGTATTGGCAGACAATTCACATGAAATGTCAAATCTTGTTTTCTCTGAAAAATAAAAAAAAAGAATAAAAAAAAATTGTCGTCTGCTACAAATTTTGTTTGGCGCTTTAAGGGTTAAAACATTATTTAGACCAAAGTTATTTTGTAAAGAATTTTTTGTTGGAAGCTCCTATCATTTTAGATTTTATTTCTTTCTTGTACAGATTGGCCCCTCTTCTCAGCTCTTTTTTTTTTTTATTTTTTACAACTGCCTCAATGTGTCTGTATATTAATGATAGCACAGATTCAAAAATTTACTTTCCTTAACCCTTGTCATGCTGAATAAATTAAGATGCCAATCCCACTTCTAATTTTCAGCCAATCAAATTACGTGATCCAAGTTGTTCATACAAATGCAAATATTTAATGACAAACAGTGCAGATCCAGATCAGTTGTCTTATTCAGAAGCCAACTGATCTGGATCTACACTGTTTGCAAAGGCAGGGTATATCCGGGTTCAACAGGACAAGGGTTAATGTTGGAAACATTTCTCAGATGGAGTCTTGTAGAAATGTCTTTGTTCTTGTATCAGAGTGACACTACTGTTACATAAAGATGTTTTTTATTTTTTATTTTTTTTTTACTATAAAATAAATGTTTGATTTTTAAACTATCCCTTGTGAAAAATACAGGAGATAACATTTTTAAGTATTTCCTTATGTATCCCTGAAAATAGTCTTTGACATGAGACAATTCGCATAAAATATGTAAGCCTGTTGTCTGGGGGAAAAAAAAAGAAGAAAAATTTTGTCAATTTGTCGTCTGCTAAATTTTGTTAATGGTTAAGATGATCATATCTCTTTGCTAATTTTATCTCCCTCTGACACCGTATTTGGTTAAAAAAGGACTTCTTGCTAGGGCTGACTAATCAGGGCTAGAAAGATAATCGATTATCAGTCCTGCCATTTTGGTTGATAATCGATTAGTAATCAGTGAAGTTTTAATCATAATCTCTTACCTTTCTGGTTTACTGTCTGAGCATGACTCTTACCATATGTTATACTTTACCGTATGTATTTGGACTGACAGGCCTGAGGTCTCGTCAGGGTCTACACTGTTTGCCACTCATCCACCTACTTTTAGACACAATATTGGGTAATAACTCGTACTTGTTCAAATTTGAGAACACATATGGTAAACAGTTGAGGTGTCCGAATACTTAGGATAAATACAGTAATGTAATAGCCACAAAAATGAAATAATCGATTATTAGCAAATCAGTAATGATAATCATTTTGTGTGGAATTTATTGATCGATTAATCCGTTATCTGATTAATTGTGCCAGCCTTACTTCTTTCCATTTCTCCCTTTCAGGCGGTATAGTGATTGGTCAGTTGTTGGAGTGGTTGAGATGGCACTTTACAGATGGTGAGAGACAAGCCTCAGAGATTCTCAGAGAAGAAAATCCTGACCAACATCGAGAATACTGGGATTGTGTAAGTTATACAGTTTTTGTCATTCTTTGCACAACTCCAGATAAGGCACTTTTTTCAACTGAAAAGTATTGATATTTTTCTAATATCTCCATGTAGCAGATCTAGTGAGTACAGTAAATGTCCTAAGATTTCAAACACTTAACCCTTTTAATGACTTTTAAAATCACAAGCATATGACAAAGCAGACGACATTGTTGTGATTGGCAGTTTAAGGGTTAAGTCCATCTTTTTAGGTATGACTTTTGCTTTTTATGCAGTTGTTTCTTACAACTCTTAGTGGAATGACAACAGTGTAGACCCTGATCAGACTGCACTGTTTGCATTGGCCATTTTGTTAGTACATTTAGTGTACAAAATTTTACGACATTTACCGTACCTACAACTTGTTTTTGTGAACAAATGAGAAAAAAATGGGGAGGCACTGCTAATTCCTGGGGCTATATACATGTATAAAATCATGAAGATATCCATACAGATTGAGAGTAAAAAATGATTTTTCTGAAACTTACAAAACATAATCATAGCAATAAAAGCTGTCTTCATGCCCCGGCTCATTCGAAGAATGGTGGTAGGGCATTAAGTTTTACCCCTGTCCATCCGTGTGTGCTGAACAAATTATGTCTGGGCCATAACTCATAAAACCTATGTAATGTATTCATGAATTTTCACAGATAGCAAAATCATACTGAGGGATTGGTTGGGTGAGGCAAATGTGTCATGTATCTTATGTCAGTGGGGCCTCCAACTGATATTGGATTACATTTGGGCAAGGCCTGCTATCCTTGCAGCAGGTAAGGGTAGAGGGGGAATGTTTATAATGTTTATATTTCTTCTGTTTCTTCATTTTCATACATTTTCCTTTCTCCCCTGTCCCTCTCTTTCATCTCTACTATCTCTTCTATTGCTCTTCTCTGTTTCTCAGGAAGATGTCACACAAGGGTTGATGTGTCGTTAAACCCCAACTCCATCAATCAAAATTGGTTTTTGAATTACCCCACTTGCCTAAAATACATGTAGTGTAATACTGAATTGGTGTCATGCTCATAACTCATAAACTGTATGGAATATATTTTAGAAACCTCACATATGGCTAAATCATATGGAGACGATGTGTCATGAACAATGAAGACAGCTGTGGCTACTTTTTAACTATCCCCCTTACCTAAATCCATGTAGTGTTATGCTGAAAATTCATGTCAGGCTCATAACTCCTAAACCGTATTGAGTATATTCACAAAGTTACATGGATGGCTAAATCCTGTCAAGACAATGTGTCATGAACAATAAAGTCAGTTCTGGCTACTTTGGTTTTGGAACTGTCCCCCTGGCCTAAAATCTGTGTAGTGTTACGCTGAAAATTAATGTCAGGCTCATAACTCCTAAACGTATTGAGTATATTCATGAAGTTTCATAGATGGCTAAATCCTGTCAAGACAATGTGTCATGAACAATGAATCCAGTTCTGGCTACTTTGGTTTTAGAACTTATTTCTAATTATTATTTCCCCTGGCCTAAAATCTGTGTAGTGTTATGCTGAAAATTCATGTCAGGCTCATAACTCCTAAACCATATTGAGTATATTCTTGAAATTTCATAGGTGGCTAAATCATATATATCAAGACAATCTGTGGCAAACAAGGAAGACAACTCTGGCTTATTCGGTTTTTTAATTAGCCGCCTTGGTATTTGATCGTGAAATTTTTCTGATAAATTTATCTAATCTAGAAGGTCTCTGTTGTTGTTTGAATTATCTCTCTGGACCACCGCACTAGGCCTATAACAAGCATTGCATGATACAAAGGGCACCCAGTGTCCAATGGCTACTTTTCTAGTTTATTATAAATATTTTGTCCATGATGTTGTCTGCCCCTCCACAGGGGTTATATACATTAATAAAATCATGAAGAAATCCACATGAAATTTGAGACTAGGAATGGGCTGTCATATGGCATTAAAATTTAGCCCAGGGAATATATTTTTCACCCTGTAGCTGTTATACTTTAGTGCTTAGGTGAGAAGTGCAGGCAAATTTAGTTGTTTTTTTTTGTTATTATTTTATTGTGTTGCCTGCATAGCATGACAGGTACATAGGGATCATGTTATTTGTCCACACCGTCGTTGGTGTCATCGTTGTCATACTTTTCATTTCAATAACTTTTGAAGGGATGAACTGATTTCAATCACCGCGCTCAACATGACCCCATTGGGTTGACTGGGCCGTAAAACCGCAACACAAACAAACAATCAAAGTCTGCAGAAGTTTATATCATTACAAAAAACAGGTCAGTTTCGAAAATGGTAATCATCTGCCAAATGTTAGCTTTGTTATGGCGCTTTTTCAACTTAATTTTTATTGTTGGGTTAAGATATTGGTTTCTGTTCAATAAGTTCTGAAGAAATACATTTATTTTATCAGAAGTTTGCAGAAGGATATATCATTGTAAAATACAGGTCAAGTTCGATATTGGTAACCACCCACAAAATTTTGGCTGAGTTATGGCCCTTTGTAGTTTTTTGTTGTTGGTTTATGTACGTAGATGCATCTTTATGTGCTCCATAGGTTTGATACCCTTAGTGGTATTTTGATAATATTTGGTAGGGATGAAAAGGAGGACCAGTAGGTCTGGCTGGTGCAAGAGAGACAACTCTCACTTTCTTCATTATGTACTTATCTCCCCTGAAGCTGAAATTTTGTATAGGCTATAACTCCCATACTGTTAGAGATAATTTGATATTATTTGGCAGGGACGTATATTAGGTCAAGTAGGAGTGTCACATAAAAGAAGGACAACTCTTGCTTTGTTCTTTTTCTAGTTATCTCCCCTGATTGAATTTCTTAGCCAAAATTTTGTGCACTCTACAGCTTCTTAATGGTTTGAAGTATTTTGATATTTGATAGAGGCAAAGGTAAGGACAGTAGGGGTTTCACATGCAAGAGAGACAACTCTGACTTTCTTCATTATGTACTTATGTCCCCTGAAGCCAAACTCTTCTGCAGGCCATAACTCCCATTATGTTTGAAATAATTTGAATATAATTGGTAGGAACATATATCACATCACATAGGAGTATCCCATGCAGGAAGGACAACTCTTGCTTTGGTTTTCTTCCAATTATCACCCCTGAACTAATTTCTAAGCCAAATTCTTGTGAGCACCCTAACTTCTTCATGGTTTGAAATATTTTGAAAACATTTGTTAGAGACATACATAAGTACCTGTAGGCATGCCACATGCAAGAGAGACAATGCCTACATGCAGGAGAGACAACTCTCATTTTCTTTGTTTTGTACTTACGTCCCCTGAAGCCGAAATCTTCTGCAGACCATAACTCCCATACTTCAGCTCAATAACTTTTGCAGATGCATTGATTTCATTGGAAGTTTGCAGTCGACTCTCGTTATCTCGAACTTCACGGGACCTGATAAAAATGTTCGAGTTATCAGTAGTTCGAGACAACCAAACTGTGACGTCATAGGTACATGTATGACGACTGTTCGCCTGTGTTCGCCAAAACCTGGCTGGAAGGCACATGTATATGGCAATTTAAATAATATACGCGTTCTTCAGTTTGCATTGTTACTGTTTGTTTTAGGAGATGCAATAGTTCTCTTGGAATAATATCATCAATAAATGTTAATAATAATAAATTTCAAACGTCTCTTGTTGTCTTTTAATACTCCTGCAAATTTGGATTTCCATGTGAGCTATAAATAAATTACTTGTTTCCGTTTGTGTTAGCTATACGTTATGAACTGGTTTGGATTAGCTCCCTTCGCATAGACGACTCGATAAAGAGTTGACTGGTTTCCGCTTTTGCATAAAACGCTTACAATGTTAAGCGGCAGCTGTAAGCTAGTTTGGATTATCTCCCCTGGCATAAACGAACCCTCTCAGCGCGGCAAACTGTAGATCCTGCAGAGAAAGCTCGTTATGAGCCATCTCATCTGGACCTACACTATTTGTGCGGGTATCCGTATCAGTCTACAGGGTCGGAAGGGTTAACATCGGTACCCACGTGTGATTCGTCTATTTGAGGCCGTGCAGGACAACTCCTATTAGAAGACTGCGACTGTCAAAGACTCGGATCAGCCTGCACGCCCACGAATTTTCCATTATACGCATGGGCCTTATCTGGGCTTACCAAAGAGCACCGCCTGACCAAAGAGTAACAAGCGAAGATTCAGACTGAGCTAGTATGTTCAATACAGGCTGATCTGAGTCGGAACCTGTCGCGCACTGACTTTTCTTGAAGACGCTATATCATTCAGACGGACAGTACTCAAAAGTGAAGAGCATATCTAAACAATAAATTAAAGAAACTTCGTTGATTAATCTTCCATAACACTATTCTGAGCTGCTTTTTATCTTAAAAATCAATGACACGAGACGGTGTTGAGCGCCGCGTGTCAAACCCGACTCGACACGCACGTGATTTCATAATTACGGATTTTAGACATTGTTTGTGTTGTTTGTAATTACCTGGACAAAGGGGAAAATTAAAATATTGATTTATTTATCAATGGCCTATTATGACTTTCATTAACTGAGAGACCGGCGGCGCCGCATCTTACATTTTATTTTCCTTCGTCATGGTCCGAGTTCGAGATACGCGGTAGTAAAAACTGTGAAATATATATTCAGGGACTGAAAATGATGGCCGAGATAGCCGAAGTGTCGACATAAAAGTAGTTCGACATACGCGAAGCTGAAATACAATAAATATATAAGGAAAATAATCGGGACTTAGAAATCAGTTCGACATAAGTGATAGGATCGAGATAAGAGGGGTCGAGATAACGAGAGTCAACTGTAATTGTAAAATACTGGTCAAGGGATACAAGTGATTATTTGAACAAATACAGTGTTATTTTCTTTTTTTTTTTTTTTTTTTCATATCAAATGGTTGGCGCTTAAAGCAGGTGACACATAGGATTTTCTGAATTCTAGTTATTTTATTCATTAAGACATAAGTATCACTGTCCTCTCAACATCACTTGGAAAAATGTTTTTTGCTTGGCATTTTATTTCAGATTTTTCAAATATTTTGTTCTGATTGACCATATCATATCAGAAACCATTTGTCTTTTCTGTTTCTGTGTTTTGTTCTCAAATATTTACCCTAAAATTAAATTTACTGCCAAAAATTGGTCTGACTGTGCAATTTCTATAGTAAAGTGATTTTTTTTTTTTTTTTTGTCTAGAACATTTTTTTTTTTTTTCTTTTTCTTTGTTGAATTTGAATTATTGATGTTTCACAACAATATTGTGAAAATTCCAGAAGAAATTGGACTAACGTCACTTGTTGAAAATCTGCCTCCAAGTTACCTGCCCTACAGATTTCTGCACAATTTGCATTTATTTTTACTATGGGGAAAAAGTGAAAATATTTGATTTCTTAAAAAATCAATGACTAGAATAATTTTTTTCATGGATAGGTAGTTACGACAAATGGTTTTTCATTTAATCATGACAAGAGTTTGCAAATTTACTTCTTCTGTGTAAATTCATTAAATTCTCACTTGTTCATTTCAGATTTACCGGTTAGTTTTACAAGGTCAGATTGACAAGGTACGCAGTTTGCTAAACCGCAGTACAGCATCACATATGGACCCATTTCAGAGCATGGATGAAGTGTTAGGAAAAATGCCTGTCCAACATGTAAGTAAAACTGGATTTCTTCTGCAAATTATTTCATGAAACATCACTGGGTATGTCATTCCTGGAGATTTAAAAATAATTTCTAGCCTGTAGAACAGTGCTGTAGAAATACAATGCATGGCTTGTCCAACTTGGCCCATTTTCCTGAGGACGAGTAAGAAATTTCAGTTTACTTGTCCAGAGACAAGTAGTTGATAGTTGTAGCTAAGAAAGAGTATCCAGATTATGAGATACTTTCTTCTTATTTCTTTAAGAAAACATATCGAGGGTTGATCGCAAGACTGTAGCAAGTCAGATGGTTGTTTTTTCCAATGCTTAATCTCCTCACCATGAAGGCATTATGAAGATTACACATTTCTTTCTGTAAACAATGGACATTTAGGTGCCATTGCTCATATGAGCAATGGCACCTAAATTTGCATTGTTTACAAAGGGGTCAAAGTTGCCCCTAAACAAGGGTTTCAAAAATATGTTTGAGTTACTACAGTTGCACTTAACCCTCGATATGTTGTGGGTACTTATTAGAAGTGCCTCATTGAGGCACTTCTAATGAGTACTCACATCATAGGTTTTCTTCAAGAAATAAGAAAAAAATGTCAATTTTTGGACAAGAAGTCTTGGTTGGACAAGTTGATTTTGATCATTAAATTTTACTTGTCTGTAGGTAAGTTATAAAATTTGATGGTTCCACAACCCAGAAAATTAGCTTTGACAGTCCATGCATATATATTGTAAGATCTGGACCAGCCGGCTATTACCACACAGTGTTATAAGAGGCTTTTTTCAGCAGCCTGTGGCTGTGAACTTTCAACCACAACACATGTGAACATCGCCTGGAAGAAGTTAAGGAGGTGCTACCAGTTCTCTCTTCCTGCCACCTCTCTTTCAAGACACGTGGCCGTGTGTACAGCCAACATCTGCAGTGGAATGACGGCAATGATCAGGCCAATCTGCCAAGTCAAGCCGCAAGACATTGTCATCACCAGGTCCAATGAGCTACTTGCATGGCTTGGCATTTAGGGTCTGGACCTTATTCTGAAGAAGAGGTTCCGCTGGTATGGACATGTGGAATGCTCCAATGATGCTGTCAAGACAGCCTTTGACATACAGGTTGATGGAAAGTGTGGGCCTGGGAGGCCCAAGATGATATGGAAGCAGCTGACAGAGGGATTGCAGAGAGAGGAATCTCTCAGCTGTCGACCCTCATGATAGACATACCTGAAGGTCTGGTGTGAGCTCTGCCATGCTTGCAGCAAGCCAGCTACCTGGAAGGGGGCTCACTGATGTGGATGTTGCCCCTGTACCTGCATGTTAATCAAAAATCAGATGATAATGATGATGATGATTTCTATACACATATATATTCTACAGTATCTTATGATTTTGTTAGGAGACAGCAAAGGCCCTGATCAGAATAGATATGCAGTCTGATCGGTCCTAGAAATTCCACATATACTCGGAAGACCCCTTTTCCTGTGGGGTAACTCAAATGAATTCTGTTTTTATGTCTCTTTTCAGGAATTAGTTTGCTGGCCTCGGTGGCTCAGTTGGATGCGCGTCCGACTGGTGATCAGGAGGTTGCGGGTTCGACCCCCGCTGGGTTGGCAACATTCTTTTGTGGAGATTGATCATGAAATATTTCCTATGGTCATTCTCTTCCTTCTGCTGATTCAAGAAGGGTGGTTGTCATTTTCTGGCAAAGAATATGCACAGTACTGGTTAACCACGTAGAGAACTAAGCCTGTCCAGTAAAAGTGTGGTTAGGTATACTACTTTTGCTTGACATGACCCCATTAGGTTGACTTGGCCGTAAAACCTCAACACAAACACAAACAAACAGGAGTTAGTTCAGGTAACTCTTTCATTGAATTTGAGATGATATGGCAACACAATTCTGTTTTTCTTTTTTTCAGCAATTATTTCGTGGTAACTCTGTTGCTGAATTTGAGATGAAATGGCGGCATTGGAAAGATGATTGTGAGAGGAGATTAGAAGAGGGAGAGTTCGCAACAAACAGAAATCTTGAAATTATTGCTAGGGTACTAGAAATACACATTAATCATTTAGAGATTTTACCATCAAGTTTCAGTATAGACTTAGATCAATATACAAACAAATACAGTCGAACCTCAATGGCTCAAACATCTTTGGGACCATGGAAATTTGTTCTAGATATGAAGGGCAGTTGTCAGTTTCTGGCGAAAGAATGTGCACAATACTGATTAACCACTTAGAGGACTAAGCCTGCCCAGTAAACGTGTGGTTAGGTAAACTGACCGCGCTCGACATGACCCCATTGGGTTGACTGGGCGTAAAACCTCAAAACAAAACAAAATCTAGATATGGGTAGTTTGAGCCACTGAGGGTTAACCATAGCATCAGGTTAGGAGACAAATGGGAATAATATATAGATGTCTTTTCGATCTTTGAAAAGGAAATGTTGAGTGTACTCAATGAGGTGATTCTGATTATACCCAACATACGTTTTCACCATAAAATAGGAAAACTTCCTAAAATAACCCTAAATATTTGTTTTCTTGAGCTGTCGGAAGAATTCCCTAGGGACTCAAAAACGAGTTTGAATAAGCCATGGTAAACGAGTCATCAGGGTTTGAGTCATTGAAGTTTTACTGTATACGAGGCGTTTTGTGGCCCAGCAGATAGGCTTCTTATATCAGATTCCAAAGCATTGGGTTCGAATTTCAGTAGATGGGGAATTCAGCTCATGAATACATGCCGTTTCATTTCACACAGCCCTTTCATTAATTAACATATCAACATATTATGATCCACTAGCATGTAAATAGGACAAACTCAAAAGTTTATGCACATTGAAAAGGGTAATGCTACTTAATGACATATGTTTCAGCCTACAAAAATTATTTTTTCCCATAGACACTTGATATTTGGATAGTGATCCGCTAATGTCGAGGAAATTCAGGGAAATTTAGGTTTGACATTTCATATGAATTTTCTGCTTAGCAAATGATTACATGAAATGTCAGGCTTTATTTTCTCCCAAAAATAAAATAATAAAAAAATATTCTTAGATGTCATTTATTTCATAGCTTCAATACATCTAAGATGCTTTTTTTTCAAGCAAGCTATGATAATATTTCTTGCTGAGGCATTTCTAATGAGTACCTACAACATATGTTTTCATGAATAATATTAATTTAATAGGTGCTGCCTATAGCCGTGCATCCAAATTATCATCACATGCTTCATAGGTGGGTTGGCCAGATCTAACTGAATTTGATTTCAGACCACGCTTGACTTCTAATCCACTGCATGAATTGCGATATAACGTCCAAGTCAACAATATTTCAGTAGTTCAGAGACATTGCCTCCAAATTTATGGGATTTTTACCCGACCCGACCACTTGAATTCGGGTCCTGCTTAGTTGCTAGCAGCTCTGCCATGGAGGTTTTAGGCGGCCCATTTATTTCGCCAGCCCCGATGGGCGGGGGCCGTGCTTTCCAAATACCGAAAACTAGTGTATGCCGATGACAGGTACAATGACAATTTACTATCGTTTGCTTACCTGTTTCCAAGTTTTTTAAGATTATCATGTGAAAGAGCCTAAAGTCTATGTGTTATCTAAAAATCTACATCAAAGTGTACCTTATGCACAAAACGAATCATGCTTAGCTTGTAAATAGACAGAGAATGGATAGTAATAAAATTCGAAGTGGAGACAAATTCAAAATAGCCACGATGAGAAATTTTATAGGCTGACATCATAAGTCTCGCGATTCAACCCCTTGCAATTGGAATACTTGGTGTTATTGGCTGTTTTGTTGCTATTATCGGCACGGCTGCCACGTCAGTAGTCACTGCCAAATCATGGAACGCTTATTGTTTTTCAAGATAAGCACCAAACCACCCAAGCGTTTGTTGGACCATCACATTTTTTGGTCACACACATCACATAGTCACATAGGTAGTCTATAGTAGTGCGTCTGCACGACGAACCGCTCTGCTGTTCAGGGAAACTGCTTCGCAGTTCCTGTTGGACGCACTTATTATTATCTGGTTATGCCTTTAACCCTTGTCATGCTGAATAAATTAAGATGCCATGCCCACTTGTAAATTTTAGCCAATCAGATTGCTTGATCCAGTTGTTTAATACAAATTCACATACTTAATGTCAAACAGTGTAGATCCAGATCAGTTGGCTTCTTCAGAAGCCAACTGATCTGGATCTACACTGTTTGCAAAGACTGGGCATATCCGGGTTCAGCAGGACTAGGGTTAATATGAAAAGTATGTTTTTCATTAGAATTTAATCAAATTGCTTGTTTTCAGGTACTGTGTGGTGAGGATGCGGTTTTCTCAGAGTTGCGGGACCTTTGTGAGACCTGGTACCATATGTTGGTATCAAAAATGTTGTATCAGAGACCAACAGTAAAATCAGTGGATCTTCATTACCATGTCCAAGTAGGTATAGAAAATAATATTGGCAAGAGCATACCATAATTAATCTAAATACAGTTGAACTTCAATAGCTTGAGCACTGATGGCTCATTTATCATGGCTAATTGAACAGGGCCCAGTTGTTCAATACTAAGGTCGTTCTCTCCCTTCCGCTGATTCAAGAAGGGCAGTTGTCAGTTTCTGGCGAAAGAATGTGCACAATACTGGTTAACCGCTTAGAGGACTAAGCCTGCCCAGTAAACGTGTGGTTAGGTAAACTGACCGCGCTCGACATGACCCCATTGGGTTGACTGGGCCGTAAAAACCTCAACACAAACAAAATCAAATATGGCATATATGCGAATATTTATGCTGAAAAAATGTGAGTAGCTTTTGCATTTGCAAAAGCTATTCACATTTTTTCAGCAAAAATACCTGTGAATTAGATATTGTACTTACTAGAACAGTTAACATTTTGACTGCCAACGAGATCGTTAAGCTAACGATGCTTTGAACAACTAGGCCCTTGTTTTTGAGTCCCTATGAAAATCTTCCAATAGTTCAAGAAAAGAAATATTTATGATGAAATTGTATGTTGTGTGTACTCATTAGAATTGCCTCATTGAGGCAATTCAAATGAGTACACTCGGCATACCATTATTGTGTGGAAGATTGAACAGATTTCCCTAAATTATCGCCATTTGCTTCCTGACCTGGCACCATGACTAGCCCTCAGTGACTCGAACTACCCAGATCTAGAACAAATTTCCATGGCCCCAAAGATGTTCCAGCCATTGAGATTGGACTGTAAAAGCTTTTCTAATGAGCACCCACAACATGTTTTTCATGGAGATATAAGAGAAATATCAATACTTTTTGTTTGAAAAAAGAAACATATCTGGAGCTGTATAGGGTTAGCATTTGGTACAGACCATGATCAGATTGCAGACTGATTAATCATTAAAGTGCCAATCACAACTGCAGCAGGCGACAATTTTTTTTTATTTTTTTATTTTTTTATTATTTTTTTTATTTTATTTTTTTTTTTTTCAGAGAAAACAAATGCCTTGACATTTCATGTGAATTTTCACTTAGCAGATGATTCACATGAAATTTCAAGACTTGTTTTCTCTGAAAAATTAAAAAAAAATGCTTCCAAATGTTGTCTGCTACAAATTTTGCTTGGCGCTTTAAGGATTAAGAGCTATAATATGCTGTAAGGTTGGCTATTTAGAGAAGTTAACCCTTGCCTTGCTGAATAAATTAAGATGCCACACCCACTTCTAATTTCCAGCCAATCAGATTACTTGATCCGTGTTTTTGATAGAAATTCACATAATTAATGACAAACAGTGCAGATCCAGATCAGTTGGCTTCTTCAGAAGACAACTGATCTGGATCTACACTGTTTGCTAAGACAGGGCATGTTGTGTTCAGCAAGAGAAGGGTTAAGTTGGGTTTGCTAAGATGTGCAAAATCAGCACATGACATTTTTCTTTTTTCCCAGAAATTAGAGCTTGGCATTTTATTTCCATTAGGGCCAGAGAAATAAGTGGACTGCCTGTTGTTTCTGTGGCAAAGCTGCAATGATTGAAGGCAGGGTTTGAGAGTGTTTGTCTTGGGTAGGGTAAAAAAAAACAACACACACACACACACACACACACACACACACACACACACACACACACACACACACACACACACACACACACACACACACACACACACACACAAAAAAAAAAAAAAACAAAAAAAAACAAAAAAAAAAAAAACACAAATTTAAAGGCAGTGTATCAGAATGAGTAAAATATTTTTTACTGGGATATAAAACCTCAAACCATTTCATACAAATTTTCTCCTTAGAAGATGGATTGGATGAGCTGTAAGGTCCTGTTTTGTGGAGATTTTTCATGAAATATTTTCTACAGTCATTTTCTCCCTTCTGCTGATTCAAGAAGGGTAGTTGTCAGTTTCTAATGAAAGAATGTGTACAAGTACTGGTTAACCAATTGGAGGACTAAGCCTGCCCAGGAAAAGTAGTTTGGTTAACTGACCAGCTCAACATGACCTTAATAGTGTTGACTAAACTCCAAACCAACCAACCATTGAGGAGCGATGCAGGGTAGGGAGGAAGGGAATAAGAAAAATAGTTTCAAAAATTTGACCACTGTTCTTTGAGTCCAGCAAATTAAAGGGAAAGATTCACTAAATTGAGGGTATGCCTGAAAATATTCTGCCTTGGAATAAACATCTTGCTGCATATGTGATCAAAATTGGCTGAAAAAGAGAAATTATTTTGGCATTTAAATTTTTTAGCTCGCCTGTACGAAGTACAAGGAGAGCTATTGTAGTCACCCCGGTCGTCCGCGTTTGGGTTTGCGTTTGCGTTCCCGTTCCCGTCACACTGCGTTAAAGTTTTTCAAATGCTTATATCTCAACAGTCACTCCCCACAGAGGCATCAAATTTGGAACTTAGGTACCTTGGAGGGTCTTCTGAGATTCCAAGAGAATAAACCCCTGGGTTCATGCCCCTGGGTGGGGCTAGGGGTCAGAATCTAGGACACCTTTGTAATACTGTTAAAGTTTTTCAAATTCTTATATTTTGACTTTCACTCCTCATAGAGCATTCATATTTAGAATTTGGGTACCTGGAGGAGTCTTCTGAGAATCCAAAAGAACATACCCCTGGGTTCATACCTCAGGGTGGGGCTAGGGGTCAAAATCTAGGACACATTTGTAAAATCTTATATGCCTACAGGTTATAGACACAACTGGTTATACATCAGCTATGTGACATCGGTTTAAGTGTAAGAGAGTGAAGGTCATGGTGACCTACATTTTACGGTCCAGGTCACCTAGATTTCACGGTCCAGTGATTTTGCCTTATATCTTGAATACTATTTGTTGGATAAATGTCACACCTGGGATATTACTTCCATGTGACCCAATGAATGACCACTTACTATATCTAGGTCATTGTGACCTATATTTCATGGTTCAGTGATTTTGCCTTATATCTTGAATACTATTTGTTGGATAAATGTCACACCTGGGATATTAGTTCCATGTGACCCAATGAATGACCACTTAATATATCTAGGTCATTGTGATCTATATTTCATGCTTCAGTGATTTTGCCTTTTATTTTATTACTATTTCATGGAGAATTGTCATACCTGGGATATTATATCTATGTGACAAAATGATTTACATACAAATACATCTAGGTCAGTGTGACCTATATTATATGGCTTAATGATAAAAATGTTACAATATAAAATGTACCCAGCAGGCGAGCTACGCTGTCCTACGACAGCTCTTGTTTATAACTGTGAGCATGGCCTAACATGGGTTGTTTTTTTGATTATTCAGTTAGATATAACTTTGTAGGAGACAAATATAAAATTCCTCTCCACAGGAATATACAGCTTATATGGTCTAGTTGACGCAATATATGCAAATAAGCACATTTATAGGTATGTAAGTGGTTATGACATCAGCTACTCACAAAAATGGCACTTGCCATGACAGTGTTTTCCAGAATTTTGAAGCTTACCCTTAGACTGCCAATCACAACAATTGTCGTCTGCTTTGTCATCTGCTTGTGATTTTAAAAGTCATTTTTGCAGACAGTGTGGATCCAGATCAGACTGCTCTCAATGATTTTGATAACATTGTTACCAAAATGCTCAGCCAAGTAGGATTTTTATTTTGTGATATATTTGTCCTTTGATGTGCATTTTCCTTTAAAGGTTAATAATGTGTCGTATTTCTGCAGAGTTGCCTTGATGAATACAGAAATGATGGTAGACTGGGAGAATTAGACAGTATTTTATTATCAGCTCTTGAGTATGATATACATCAGGTCATAAAAGATTGTAGGTAAGTGTAAGTCTAGAACAAGTTATCATCTAGGGCCCAGTTGTTCAAAGCTAACGGCATCGTTAGTTAACGATTGTTAAAATTTACATCGAATGATACGCAAATATGCTGAAATTTTTTGCTGAAAAAATGTGAGTAGCTTTTGCAGTGCAAAAAATATCAGAATATTGTGTATTGAATCCGCTAAAACAGTTAACGAAATGACCCTTAACAAGCTCGTTAAGGTAATGACGCTTTGAACAACTGGGCCCAGATTAGTGATATCACATAAGAGTAGCCAGATAAATATTTTATATATTTTTCAACGAGAACATATATTGTGTGTACTTATGAGAACTGCCTTGGTGAGATGTTTTTAATGAGTATCTATATCATGTTTTCATAAATAAGAAAAATACAAATACTTTTTGGATGAAAAATGCCCCTTTCCTAGGGCTATAATCCAAGGCTCAGTTGTTCAAAGCATTTTTAGCTTAATGAGCTTGTTAGTGGTCAAAATATTAACTGTTCTAGTAAGTATGAATATCTAATTCACAGGTATTTTTGCTGAAAAAATATGAGTACCTTTTGCATATGCAAAAGCTATTCACATTTTTTTTTTATTTCAGCAAAAATATTTAACATATTTGCCATATTTAATTATCAAAGTTTTAACAATACATTAAATAACGACATTGTTAGTTTTGAACAACTGGACCCAGATAAATGTGAACTTTTTCCTCCGCTATAGTATATTGTGCATTTCATTAAAGGCTGCATATTTCTCAAAAATAGACATTAGAAAAGTTTGATAAATTTATATATTGTATTAATGCGATCATAAAATGTGGCATCTGACAGCCTGTAAAATTGCAGTTAGTCTCTCATTTTTGAACTGGATCGAAAATGAAATACTTTTTATCATACGTCTGAATTAATGTTGGCTACATTAATTCAGAGATATGATAAAAAAAAAATCATTTGATTTCAAGAACGAGAGACTAACTGAAATTATACAGGCTGTCAGGTGCAACATTTTTTTGTATTAATACCATATATCAATTTTAATATTAAACCTTTCTTGGATAATAAGATGTCTATTTTGAGGAATATGGAGCTTTTAAAATCAGTTTATTGTCAAATTAGTTGAAAATTTTAAGTATCTACATGTACATACATGTAGGTCCAGATAAGAGGAGTAGCCAGAAAAGTAATGTTCTAGTTTCTCCCCAAAAACATTTGTTGGTACTCATTAGAAGTGCCTCGGCAAGGCACTTCTAATGAGTACTCACAATATGTGTTTTTATGGAGAAATAAAAAAGAAGTCAACATTTTTTAGGTAGTTGGATATTCACCATCATGCTGCATATCATCAGTTTCATGGCTACTACTTGTACTGTCATGTTTGTGACATCTGTCAAGGTAATAAAATCACCAGAAACTACTGCATATTTGAGAGTTTTGGGCTTCCCATGTCGGCATTTGTGATTTCAAAATAATTTATCCAGACTTAGCAAAAGAGGCTTTTCTCAAGACATTATTAAGCAAAAGTCTTGGAAGCTTACTGCCTGAAGAAAGATTGATTTTTTTTTACCAAGTTCACAATGGGTGTAAATTTTATTTCCAGATTGGACTACAAACAGCCATTCTTTGGGTCCAGAATAGGAGATGGGCATATATAAGAGCATGGGCATTTATTGTCATATTTACGATAAATGTATCAGAGGACTTGATAAGGACATAGCTCTTGACAGGCGCTTATTTCAACCAAAATTTATCTATATTTTTCTTATTTCTCAATAAAAACATATGTTGTGGGTACTCATTAGAAGTGCCTCAGCGAGGCACTTCTAATGAGTACCCACATGTTTTCATTGAGAAATAAGAAAAATATTAACCCGATACCAACTCTTATCTAGACCTATGTAAGGAGGGGTATTTGATAATAATTCTGGAATTTTTTTCTCCAGTTCTCCGTAAAAAACATCTGTTATAGGCACTAATTAGAAGTGCCTTAGTGAGGTGAGGCGCCTCTAATGAGTACCCACAACATATGTTTTTATGGGGAAGTAAGAAGAATTATCCCAGAATTATCACCAAATACTCAACCTTTAACAAGTCAGTTTATAGATTATTAATGGAGTTCAAATATTACAGTGCTCTAATACATGCTTTTTTCTTTTATATGTGTGTTTCAGTGCTGTTTTAAGTAGTTGGTGGTTCGTGGCTCATCTAACAGACCTCCTGCACCACTGCGGGCAGCTAGAATCACACAGGCTTGAGTAAGTTGTTATTGCAGTTCAGCTACATTTCATTATGCATAAAAGAAAACAGTGATAGCATGCTGGGTAAAATTTTCTGCAGACGGCATATTAAAATTATTTTTTCCAGAAAACAGGATTTGACATTTCATGCAAACCATTTACTGTTTTATTGGGGGAAAAATAGAAAAATATCTCCAATTTGTTGTCTACTGAATTTACAGAGGAGGTTAATGTTGAGAGAGAGAGTGGGTGGGGGGATGTTAGTGCGTGCAAGCAATGAAGGCCTAATACATGTAGATTGTGTGGATATGCTTCATAATGCCAGATAAGAGAGGTACCACAAAAACATTTCTTATTTCTTCATGAAACATATGTTGTGGGTACTCATTAGAAGCGCATCAGTGAGGTGCTTCGAATTAGTACCCAGAACTTATATTTTTATGGAGAGGTATTACTTTTTGTTGAAAAAAAGTACCTTATCTGGAGTTATGTTCACTTTGGTCTAGGACTTCGCTGCATGTGTACAAAAGGCAGCAAAGGCCTTTGTGTAGGCCCCAAAAGCATTTGTGTGGCTCAGCTCATTCATGTACAGTCAATATGTTAAACAGGTCTTAGCTCTTGATAAAATGCTTTTTTTCAATTCAAAATTATTGATATTTTTCATATTTCTCCAAGAAAACATGTTATGGGTACTCATTAGAAGTGCCTCCATGAGGCACTTCTAATGAGTACCACAACATATGTTTTCATGGAGAAATAAGAAAATTTACTCGATATTATCTAGACCTGTGCAGGCACTTTAGTATTTTAATCTTCATTCGTGTGCTGGGAAAATTGCAGATGTTAATTTCAAATATTTTTCAAGAAAATCAAGATATCATTTTTTCATCCTGACCCAAAATCTTGTCAAATTTGTTGTAAGATGGTATGAATAGTACACAAACTTACATTAAAATAACTTTGCTAATCATAAACAAGTCTTTATTAAAAAAATCTGTAAACATTACACAAGTGCTGTTTTTTTTTTATCACAAATATTGATAAAAATGTCCTTTTTTTTTTTTTTTTTTTTTTTTTGAAATTCCTCTTAATTGTGGAATCACTGTTTTTCAGACCTGTCTGGCCCACTCTTAGGGTTAATGCTGTATATATGTTTTTTATTGATTCATATGAAATCTGAGGTAAAATTGTATTGTGCTCTTTTTAATTCTAGATTTGGTAACCTACGAGAATATCTCCTTCTAGAGTATGCTTCAAGTCTGATGTCACATAAAAGGTAGGTTGTTCTTTAACAGTTCCTGGCTCCTATCAATATGGAGTTATTTCAACTTTTCTTATTTCTCCATGAAAACGTATGATGGGCAACACACAAAAAGGGCCCCTATGCAGTTTGCGAACAATGTGCGGTCTGATCTGAGCATTCTCTCTTTGTCGACATATACTACAATTTTCATTGATTCTGTAAGTGGGTAGTGAAGGCCCAGATCAGTCTGCACAAATGCACAGGCTGATCAAAGCCTGTGTTATCTGCAGGTTGCATGATGGCCCTTTTGTGTGTTGCACATCATGTGGGAACTCATTAGAAGTGCTCTCTGATGCAGGAGACCACTAAACAGGTAATTGGCAAACAGTATAGACCCAGATCAGACACCGCAGAATGTGGCGTCTGATCAGGGTCCCCACTGTTTGCAAATAGTTTAGCCTTTTTTCTATAGGAATATCTAATTCTCATAGCCAGACGTACCTAAAATTGAAATTGGACTCTTCCAATCAATAGTGTGGGAGATTCTGTTCAGTATACAATGGGTCAATGAGTACCCACAACATATGTTTTCATGAAGAAATAAGAAACAATAATCTGGATATTCCTTTTTACCTGGAACTATGTGTTTTGCAGTTACCTCACCTCAGGAGAATATTAGCTGAAATTTCAAAGTGTGTTTTTTTCTCTGTGTCTGAAAATATGGCAAGATTACATACACTTCAGTCATTTTGCTTATCTTACCAGACAGAATTGTCCTCTATAGATGATATTGGAAAGGTCAGAGAAAATCACTGCCATGTTTTAACTAGCAAGTTGTCTGGGCCAAACAATGTACCATACAGTAAATGTTTTGTTGGTGAGATGGTATGTTTATCCGTACATCTGTATTTTTCAGTTTATGGCAAGTTGAGCAAAAATTATAATTTTCCATACTGCAGTACATTTCAGTTTATGGCAAGTTGGAGTGAGGATTATTATTATCCAAACCTCTGTATGTTTCAGTTTATGGCAAGTTGGAAGGAAGATTATATGTTGATCCATACTTCGATACATTTCAGTTTATGGCAAGTTGGAGTAGACTATGTATTTATCCATACTTCGATACATTTCAATTTATGGCAAGTTGGAGTAGACTATGTATTTATCCATACTTTGATACATTTCAGTTTATGGCAAGTTGGAGTAGATTATGTATTTATCCATACTTCGATACATTTCAGTTTATGGCAAGTTGGAGTAGACTATGTATTTATCCATACTTCGATACATTTCAATTTATGGCAAGTTGGAGTAGACTATGTATTTATCCATACTTTGATACATTTCAGTTTATGGCAAGTTGGAGTAGATTATGTATTTATCCATACTTCTATACATTTCAGTTTATGGCAAGTTGGAGTAGATTACCTAGATGAATGTCCAGAACTTGGCAGGTAATGAAATCTTTTATTGTTTGAATCTTATATAATGCTGCTTGCTAGAAAGCAGTTCAAAAAGATCAATGCAGTTTACTCCTTAGAAGGAACAGCCCTTGAAAACTCATATTGTTATTCAAAGGTGAAAGGTAGAGCTAGTATACTTTGTGATGACCTTCAACCCACAAACAGGCGCAGTAGGAATCCGCGTCCATTGGCATTTCAAGTGCCATATGCTAGAACTGACATTTACAAGTACAGTTTTTTCCCAGACACCATTAGGGATTGGAGTGCACTCCCTGCATCTATAATATCCTCTGCTGAAAGTTCTGAGGACCCTGTTGCTAGATTCACATCACTTGTGAGATCTAGAGACTAGTCTTTGCAATCATTGGTCCTGGGTAATGAATGTCTATTGATGTATCACCAGTAAAAGTATTCTGATTCTGAACTGAAACTTACCATTATTTTGCAGTTACAAAAACTGTATTTAGCTTAAACATTCGGACACTACTAAGCATTTAAATACTAATGTACCTGAATGTGTGTCAGACATATTGCATTACACTGACTAAATGAAATGTGCTGTGCCAGAGGAAAAAAAGAGAGAATTTAACAATTTTTCTCATTGAAGGAAGTACCTGGAGCATTATATAGACCATATGCCCATAGAAACACAGCGAAAGGCAGAAAAAATCCTGACTATATGCGAAAAAAGAAACATGGCAGAACAAGGTAAGTTTCAAGGGGAAAGGGTATCTTGACAAGTACTAAACATAATATGACACTGCAGCAAATATATTGAATTCCATGTTTATTATATTTTCTCCCAAGTATTCAGACACAGAAGCATGAGCAAAAAGTATAGACCCAGATCAGATGCTGCAAAATGTGGCATCTGATTAGGGTCTACAGTCAAACCTGTCTTAAGCAGCCACCCATGGGAAGCTTAAAATGTGGCTGCTGAAGGCAGGTGGCTGCTTAATACAGTTCAAATATGTAAGTCTACGAATTTTGGGGCAACTTTCCTCTGGCTGCTTAATACAGGTTGGCTGCTTAATAGAGGTGACCACTAACACAGGTTTGACTGTATTTGCTACTCATCCAGCAGCTTTTAGACACATCAACATGTGGTAGTTAAATGGACTTGTTCAAGTTTTTATAAGCCCGTTTGAAAAACGGGACTTATTTTACGGGGTATGGTGTCCGTCCGTCCGTAAACTTTTTCGTTTCCGGCTAACTCCTCCTACAGTTTACATCCGATCATGCTGAAACTTGGTATATAGTTAGACCATGATGTGGCACAGCGCATATTGTTTCGGGGTTACAGTCCACCAAATGTTTGCAGAGTTATGCCCCTTAGAAAATTTCTGTAAACTTTTCATTTCCGGTTAACTCCTCCTACATTTTACATCCGATCAAGCTGTAACTTCATGTATAGTTAGACCATGATGTGGAGCAGCGCATATTGTTTCGAGGTTACAGTCCACCAAATATTAGCAGAGTTATGCCTCTTTGAAAATTTCAGTGGACTTTTCGTTTCCGGCTAACTCCTCCTACAGTTTACATCCGATCAAGCTGAAACTTAATTTGTAGTTAGACCATGATGTGGAGCAGCGCATATTATTTCGAGGTTACAGTCCACCAAATATTAGCAGAGTTATACCCCTTTGAAAATTTCTATTAATTTTTAGTTTATGGCTAAATCCTCCTACAGTTTACATCCAATCAAGCATGTACAGTTAGACCATGATGTGGAGCAGCGCGTATTGTTTCGAGGTTACAGTCCACCAAATATTAGCAGAGTTAAACCCCTTCTAAAATGTCTATTAATTTTTTGTTTCTGGCTAAATCCTCCTACAGTTTACATCCGATCAAGCTGAAACTTCATAAATACTTACACGATGATGTGGAGCAGCACATATTATTTTTAGGTTACAGTGCACCAAATATTTGCAGATTTATGCCCCTTTGAAAGTTTTTGTAAACTTTTCACAGCATATTGTTTAGAGGTAATAGTGTGCCAAAGGCTCATATGAGCTTATAATATAGCCATGCTTCTGTGGTGTGTCCTCCGTCAGAAAGCACTTCTCCCTAGAAGCAGCAAACTTCTCCCTTAATTTCTTAGCCAGCTTGGACCCTTAGGTTACAGTTCACCAAATATCAGCAGAGATTATGCCCCAATGATTTTTTTTTTTTTTTTTTTTTTTTGTAATTCCACTTACAGTTTATATCCGGAGCACTGAATTATACAGGAGGCAGTTAATGTGCTGCATCTTATTACTTGCCACGGGCGTATAATGCCCCGCTTGGCGGAGCTCTTGTTGGACAAATATTGTAAGCAATTAAAGTGTTCAACTACGAGGTACAATCAAGGTCTCGGCCCGATATACTTAGAATGAATTAATTGAAATGAAACCCTAATCAGCTGATAATTTTATCTTGTCTAACATCTTTGGTAGAAAGAATAAAATTTTAGTAGGAAGTCGCTGCAAACAGGGGAAGGCTGTGTTTAACTGAGAAAATGGACAGAGTTGAAGTTAGAGCAGTCATAAAGTACTTCTGCTCTTGCAAGATAATGCATCAGCCCACATCTCTCAAGTTGCTATGGCTGCTGTGACTAAATGTAGCTTCGAGGTCCTTCCTCATCTCCTGTATCCTTCAGATTTAGCCCCTTTGGACTTCTGTCTGTTTCCAAATCTGAAAACTAACCTTCATGGTAGGAATTTTGGAAGCAATGACTGTTTCACAGATGCTTTTGATGAGTAGTTGGGGGACCAGGAGGAAGGCTTCTATTTTGAAAGGATAAGCAGACTGGAACAGCGTTGAAGGAATTGCTTTGAGGCAAAAGGAGATTATATTGAGAAATAATAGCACAATTTCTGCTCTTGGTCATTCCCAAAGTACAAGGCCGTGAAGTTTTTTATCGTCCCTTGTACTTTGAGTAAATCATGATGACCCAGACCAGCTGCATATATCCATAGCCTGATAGATCCCTTAGTGTTCATGTAACTGTACATAGTACTTTGATATTAACAATTAACTCTTTCATGCAAACAGCATAGATACAGAGGAGACGGCTCAATGAGCCGTCTCATCTGGATCTATGCTGTTTGACATTCAGTCTTTCAAATTTACATATAAACGTCTTTCCAAGCAATGATTTGTTAAAATGAAAAAGCAGATGACAAATGTCGTCTGAAATTTGGCACTGAAATAGTTAAGTCCAGTCACAACTGCAGTGGATGACATTTTTTTTTTTTTTTTTTTTTTTTATCAGTGAAAATAAGGCTTGGCATTTCATGTGAATTGTCTGTCTGAATCTTTTGCTATCAGCATACGTCTTGGAGATCATCTCATGTTTAAGGCATGGCTTTGTTGAATTCCTGTTGAACATATTTGTTTTTCTTTTGGCAGTGAAAAGCATCTGTAAAGTAATGGGTATGCGATGTATACAGAACAAACGACTAGGATCAGCTCTCTCTTGGTTCCTTAGATCAAAGGTAATGGTTTCACTTTTCCAAATAATAATAACAATTTAAAAGCCTTAAATCTTTAACTTTTAAGATGCCAAGAAAAACTACATCTGGAAATGTCATTTGTTTATGTCGTCTGATGCATCTTCTTACAAACTTTTCAAACATACTTTTTGCATAAAAGCAAACAGTATGGACCCAGATCAGAGTGCTTCTAGAGGAGCATTCTGATCTGGGTCCACACTGTTTGCAACAATGACTTTTAAAGTAACAGGCAGAAGACAAAGCAGGTGACAAATGTTGTGTTTGGCATCTTAAGGGTTAAGAAGGTCAGACTTCAGATCATGAAGTCCTGGGTTTGAATCCCGCTGGAGGCAAAATTTAGCTCATGAATGAACTGTGCTTCCTTGCGCTGAGCCTTTCATAGTCATCCATCTGTTTCTCAGTCTGACATCCCTCAACTCAAACATAAAAGATAGCTACAGACAGCAAGAAAGAAACTTTTTTTTGTGTGGAGGAGGCATTCCACTGGGAGGATTAGTTCAGTATTTCTTGAGAAATGCCCCTTGAATCATTTACCAGAGAAGCTACAAATATGAATATCTGCCCTGCATGCAAAAAAAAAAAAAGATGAAAGTGTTCAAGTTAAGTATTGTTACCACTGAAGTCTAAAAAACATGGAAAGCTTTCTTTTAATAGATAATATCAAGAAGGGCAGTTGTCAGTTTCTGGCGAAAGAATGTGCACAATACTGGTTAACCGCTTAGAGGACTAAGCCTGCCCTGTAAACGTGTGGTTAGGTAAACTGACCGCGCTCGACATGACCCGATTGGGTTGACTGGGCCGTAAAACCTCAACACAAACAATTTAATAGATAATAAATGTAAAGTTTGGCGGCATTCAGAGCGGAAGTTAAGTAGGTTGGGATTGTCACGTCTCCCTGATCTTGGAACACGTCTCCCTAATTTCATCCATCTGGTTGTCCATTGTTAGTGAAATAAAGTTTGTGGCTGACTTTGAAAGCAGTTTTCAGTGGATCAGACCTTTAAAAAAAGAACCAAAATCAAAGCCAGGAGAGGAGAGAGGGTTCTAGAAACAGTATAATCATTTTTGGTTGGGGTGCAGTGAGGAAAAGGGGGTGGGAGCTTTGTCACCCTACACACCCTACCAAGGCACTGCCCTTGGACCCCAGAGGGGGCCAGGCAGCTCCCACACCACTGCCCATTTAGGGCCCATTCAAATTTAGGTTGATGGGCCTTTGGCCCTTCAAACTAAATTTCCAGCAATATCCCTGTGAATTTGCAATCAGAGGTGCTACTATGCAGCCTGGCTAATGCTATAAAAACCATGTCCAACTACTTTAAAACTCACCTTTAGCTCCTACAGGCATTTCCATCTGAAAAGTTTTTGGGAAAAATATGGTATTTTATAGTATGTTTATCTCGAAACATACATGTATATTTAAAATCATGCCATAGTTAGTTCTTCTATTTCGAAGTTGTAATATTAATATTGTTTCAGGATGTAGCATTTTCAACACTGGTAGCTGAAAAGTGAGTACTGATTTTTGGTTCATATTTCCTTCCTTCTACCCCCACCCCCAACCCCACCCCACTCCCTTCCACCAACTCATACACTATCTCCCTTTCAGAATTGCTGAATTGGCACATTGTTACATTTGAACAGTTTATACCTATTGCCGGGGGTGGTTGGGTGAGGCAAAGGTGTCGCGTATCTTATGTCACCAGGGCGTCCAACTGATATCGGCTTACAGTTGGACAAGGCCTGCTATTCTTGCAGCAGGTAAGGGTAGACTGCGAATGTTTTCTTCTGTTTCTTCACTTTCATTCATTTTCCTCTTTCTCCCCTGTCCCTCTCTTTCATCTCCTCTACTATCTTCTATCTCTTCTCCCTTTCTCTGGGAGATGACACAAATGACCCACAACGGTTGACGTGTCGTTAAACCCTAACACACACAAAAAAATATACCTATTGCCAACGTTTTACTATTGCATACTGATTTAAAAGAAATTCTTTGGGGACAGTTCAAATGAAATGCCAGGCAGTGTTTTTTGAGCAAAAAAAATTTAAAAATATTGATTATATGCAGATTTATCTCAACATGCTTAAATTTAACTGAATCGATTTAAATGATACAAGGGAAGTAACTATTACATGGAAGTATTTGCCTCCCTTCTTATTGGGGGAAGCCAATTCTTTCCTTTAAGAATGGCTCCTATTTTTGAAAGTATTTAAATACTAGGGAAGCAAATTCCTTTCTGCAAAAGTTGTTTCTCTTCAAAAGGGCCATCTCTTCCAGTTTTATACTTTTATGCATACCTGACTCATTATTATTATAGCCATTTCACTACTAAACCAAATAAATATACCATTTTGACAAGTTACCCTCATGATTTGACATGTTGTTAAACCTGAAGTCATCATCAACATTATCCCCATGCTTTAGCGATGTGGATATTGTGAATGCTTCTGTCTGTCCGTTGGTCGCACTATCTCCTAACCAACTGGGCAAAATTTAAGCAAACTTTATGACTTCCTCGAGTGGTAAGGTTGTCTATTGGTCTTCCTGTTCTTCCATCCATTCATCCATCTGTCCATCACACTATCTCCTCACCAAACTGGACACATTTGACTTCCTCATGTTGTAAGGGTATGCGAGAGCAACATTATTTTTCCATCCATCCGCCCATCGGGCTATTAGCAACATTTGCACCGAGTGCGGGGATATTGCGATGGTCTGCAATCGACTGCACAATCTAGTCTTATTTAAAAAGAGCAACTAGATCTCCAGTTGTATTCATTCTCCTTTAAGTAAGAACACCTGTGCTTCGACTGTTAGACTTGCTGATGAAGATATAATGAGCTTTGGGAAGCAAATCTCTGGGGAATGGAACTTGAATATTCTCACATTGTGGCCCATGTATTTTTTTTACTCGCATGTCCAAGGCAGTTGCTCTGTTGCAATTCTTCTTTCTTCATCTTCGGTGGTTTGGTGAAGTTTGTTTTGTCTAAGGCTAGCACAATTAATCAGATAATCGATTAATTGATCGATAAATTTGAAAAAAATGATTATCATTACAGATTTGCTAATAATTGATCATGTAATTACTGTGTCTCTTACTTTATCGTATTTACCCTTAGTGTTCAGACACCTCAACTCCTTACCATACTTATCTAAAATTTGAACGAGTACAACTTACTCCCCAATGTTGGGTATTTGCTGAATGAATGGCGAACAGTGTAGACCCTGATGAGATGCCGCGTTTGCAGTGTCTCATCTGGGTCTACACTGTTTGCTCAGGCCTGTCAGATTAAATACATACAGTGGTAAGAGTCATGCTTAGATAGCCAGGTAAAACTATGACAAATTTTCATTGATAACTAATCGATCGCAATGGAAGGACTGATAATCGATTATTTTTTCAGCTCCAATTAGCCAGCCTTAGTATTTTCCTCATCTGTGCTTCTGTCGATGCCTTGAGAATGCTGTGCATTGTGATTATGGCACTTCCTAGGTATCTTGACTTATACAGTCGACTCTCGTTATCTAGAATTCCAAGCCAGCCTCGGTGGCTCAGTTGGATGCGCTGTCCACCTGGAGACCAGGAGGTCGGGGGTTCAACCCCCGCCGAGGTCGGCAACATTCTTTCGTGGAGATTGATCATGAAATATTTTCTACGGTCATTCTCTCCCTTCCGCTGATTCAAGAAGGGCAGTTGTCAGTTTCTGGCGAAAGAATGTGCACAATACTGGTTAACCGCTTAGAGGACTTAGCCTTTCCAGTAAATGTGTGGTTAGGTAAACTGACTGCGCTCAACATGACCCCATCGTGCTGACTGGGCCGTAAAACCTAAACACAAACAAATCTCGAATTCCAAGGGACTCTCTGAAATACTTTGAGATATCTGTACCTCGACATATCAAATTTGCAGAATTTAGGAAAAAATGAATGGAACAGCCACATTTAACAAATGTATATGTAATTTGACTCCTGAAGTTAGAGATATATTGAAAATATTGTGGAAAAGAGAAGAAATTGCTCCTCAGGAGCAATTTCTTCTCTTTTCCACAATATTTTGTTACCTGTTGTTAGATTTTCATGTTGGAATCGAGACAGTTCCCCGACAAGACAGTTCCCCAACACGGCTTTTGGAGACAGCTCCCCGACAGATTCGAAGACAGTTCCCCGACACTTTTTGAATACAGTTCCCCGCACATTTGTTCAGTCAAATGACCTGTGACTGATAATTGTAATTTTATAACTAATTATTATGGGTTCACCGACATTTTTGAAGACAGTTCACCGACAGATGTTTTACATTGCATTTATACAACTGATACAAAAGCGTAAGAAATACATGCAAGTCTATGAAAATATCAGAAAAGTTTATTATTTTTGCACCGGAGTGTATACTTGTAGTTAGATAATGTTTTCAGATGTTCATAAATTGTATCGTTTTATCTTGGTGATGATATATAATAATAATGATCCATATCGTGAGAAAATCTGCTAATTGCATGTGCGAACAACAAAGGCGCAAATCAGTCTGCGCATCCACACAGTCTGACCAGCACCTTTTTTGTTCGCTGCTTGGATAGTATAATTATTTAAGGCTGAACTATATTTATGGATAATGTACGTGACTTCATTTTCAATCCCCTTTTACGGGCCCCCGTAGCCTAGTGGATAAGAGAGTTGACTCTTAATCCATTAGGTTTCTCACCGCTGTGGTTCGAGCCTAGCTCCGGTCATATGTGGGAAAGCCAAGTTCTGCTTACGGATGGTCAGGTGGTTTTTCTCTGGGTTCTCCGGTTTTCGCCCTTCTTCGATGAACGATCGGCTCGATATAAGTGAAATATTCTTGAATGGGCCGTAAAACCCAATAAAAAAAAAAATCAATCCCCTTTTTATTGCCAAATATAGATTTCAGCTGTTTTACTATCCTGCTATCCTTGTAGCGGGTAAGGGTAGAGGGGGAATGTTTTTATTTCTTCTGTTTCGCCGGCCCCGGTGGCTCAGTTGGATGCGCCGTCCGACTGGAGATCGGCTCGATATAAGTGAAATATTCTTGAAAGGGCCGTAAAACCCAATAAAAAAAAAATCAATCCCCTTTTTATTGCGAAATATAGATTTCAGCTGTTTTACTATCCTGCTATCCTTGTAGCGGGTAAGGGTAGAGGGGTAATGTTTTTATTTCTTCTGTTTCGCCCGCCCCGGTGGCTCAGTTGGATGCGCCGTCCGACTGGAGACCAGGAGGTCGGGGGCTCAACCCCCGTCGAGGTCGGCAACATTATTTTGTGGAGATTGATCATGAAATATTTTCTACGGTCATTCTCTCCCTTCCGCTGATTCAAGAAGGGCAGTTGTCAGTTTCTGGCGAAAGAATGTGCACAATACTGGTTAACCGCTTAGAGGACTAAGCCTGCCCAGTAAATGTGTGGTTAGGTAAACTGACCGTGCTCGACATGACCCCATTGGGTTGACTGGGCCGTAAAACCTCAACACAAACAAACAATTTCTTCTGTTTCTTCACTTTCATTCCTGTTCCTCTTTCTTCCCTGTCCCTCTCTTTTATCTCTTCTACTGTCTCTTCTATCTCTTTTCTCCCTTTCTCTGGGAGATGACACAAAATGACCCTCAAGGGTTGACGTGTCGTTAAACCCCAACACAATCAATGACATTACATCTGCTAAGTCGAATCCTGGGACAGAAAAGGTTCCCATCAATCACAGGCACAAATAATCCAATCACAATCCATCACTTATCTATAATTATCCTTAATTACCAATTTTAATTATCAGTTACAGGTCATTTGACTTTGAACAAAAATGTGGGGGAACTGTCTTTAAAAGTGTTGGGGAACTGTCTTCAAATCTGTTGGGGAACTGTCTCCAAAAGCCGTGTCGGGAAACTGTCTTGTTCCCTTCATGTTTAAGCAGGGACCATATTATCGCTTCGAGATAAGCAATTAATGAGAGTCAACTGTAGTTGTGTAAAGCAGCTGTGGTTAAGCAGTCTGAATGAAAGATGACTGAGATACTTGAGCTGGGTTTTACAAGATTTTTCAAATGTGATCCCATATATACCTAGTTATCTTCTTACCATACTTGTCTGGGAGACAACATAAAATGACCCACAAGGGTTGATGTGTCCTTAAATAAGAATGAAAGACTGAACAAATAGGCTGATTTGCATCTTCACAGAGTGCACCGGTCACAAAGAACATGGTAGAAATGAAGCTAGTACTGTTGCCTTCTTAACCCTTAAAGTAGACATTATAAATTTTTTCCAAAATTGTTTTTCTGAGAAAATAAAGCTTGACATTTCATGTGAATTGTCTGCCTAGCAGACAATTCACATGAAATGTCAAACATTATTTTCTCTGATAAATAATAAAAAAAGAATTCAAAATGTCATTTGCTGCAGTTGTGTTTGGCACTTTGAGGGTTAAAAAAATATATAAATAAATAAAATATGTTCTCTCAAGCTTTGGCTTATTTAATTTCAGATTTTTATCTGAGTACAATGAAAATGGCAGTTTCTCCAATCTTGATCTCATAGACAACCTAGGACCTTCAATGTTACTCAGCAGCAGACTAACATTCTTGGGTAAGTTTTTCATTTATAAAGAGCTCTTAAGGGACATAACTCTGAAATGGAAATATTTGCATCCTTCCTCATTTGGACTACTTTAAGGAAATAATTGGCTCCAGAGTGAGCAAATGCTTTTCTTTAAGAGTAGCCCCCATTTTTGAAAGTTTCAGACATTAGAAAGGAATGTCCTCTTTGTGATCATTTGTCCCTTGTTGTTATGAATAAAACTTCAAAGAGTATAGTCAAGCATGTTTTAAAAGACCACCAAAGTGAGTCGTAAATAAGGTCATTCAAGGAAGTTTGTCTCTAAATGTAGGTCAGAATAAATATAATTATATTCTAATTATATATGAATACAAGTGGTTGCTTAAGGAATGGTAGTCTCTTACTAGAAATAGCCTTTATAGTGGTTTTGACTGTCAGACCAGTTTTAAAAGTAAAAAACAACAAAAAACAATGTGAATTCCTTGAAAAAAGAAACAAATTTCGCAAAGGCAGGCAATTTTACTGCATCTCTTTTCAAAATTGGTTACTTCTATGAGTTAAAAGTGGAATTTTTTTTTTTTTGTTCAAATTTTTGCATTTACCATATTCATTGAGTAGATGATTTTGGGTATAATTTGGCTTTCTATTCTGTAGGTAAATATCGAGAGTATCATAAACTATATGAAGAGAAGGAATTCTTTGCAGCTGGTTCCCTGCTGTTGTCACTGTTAACGTCCAGGCTGGCTCCTAGAGAGTAAGTTCAAACAAAGAAAAATGATAATGAAACTTTATTTTTGAGAAGCAGATTTGGGCACATTAGTATCTCATGTATCCACTGACTTTACTATAGGACTGAATTTCATTTTTGTGTATTTTTTCTATGTGTCAAACTCAAAGGAAATTATGAAATCTGTGAATGATTTATCGGCATTTACATATGGATAAAATCCACAAAAACAAAATTCATTAATAATTCCAACTTGGTCCTGTTTACATTGAAGTCACATGTTAAATACCGTATTTGACCTAATCACTGCACTGTGTGCTTAGGCTTTTCAAAATTACTGGAAAAACTTGTGGTAAACTATGCATATATCTACAAAGGGTACACTTTAAAAAAGATCAGCAAAATACTTATTTATGATGTTTAGGTGATTTTTAATCTGATTTTCTTTATAAAAGCATATGTTGTGGATACCCATTTGAATTGCATCAACAAATTGATGCAATTCAAATGGGTACCCACAACATATGCCTTTATAAAGAAGTAGAAAAAAATACACTGGCAGTAATCTGAAGACTACAAAATTGCTCAACTTTGCGCTTATAGGAGTTTGTGTAGTAATGAGGTTGAATATGGTAGCTTATTTTAGAAATCTACACAAAGTAAATAGTTCCAAGATTGCCAAGAAATGCATTCTCCAGGGCCCGGCTGTTCAAAACTAACAATGTCATTAGTTAACGTATCATCAAAGCTTTGATCGTTAAATACGGTATATATGATACTCAACACTTTTCAGCAAAAATACCTGTTAATTAGATATTGTACTTACTAGAACAGTTAACATTTTGACCTCTGACGAGCTCGTTAAGCTGCTTTGAACAACAGGGCCTAGAGCTCTTCATCCATGTAACATAAAATTTTAGCCATGTAGCATTACAAAACGATTATGCTCCAAAAAAACGATATTTGGTCCAGAAAGAGTCAATGCAAAAATTAAGGCCAATATTTTAACATAACAAGTTTCTTTACTTAATACCTAGATCTGTTTACCCAAAATATTCAGACAGACAGGCTTCAGCAGTTTGATCAGGGCTTTGTGCTGTTCAATATTCTGTGAGCACTGTTTAGACAAGTTACCAAATAGTCCAATGGACCTGTTCAAAGTTTAGTGTAGGATTGTAAGATGCTTAAATTTCCAAATATTTAAGGTATCATAGGAGAAATATAAATTGGTTTTGGTTCCATTATGAAACAGCTTCCAATAATGACATGCTTAGGTGTTTTATTTATACGGGTAGTATGGTCAATGTACCAATTTCCATCGACCAGCCTCGGTGGCTCAGTTGGATGCGCCGTCCGACTGGAGACCAGAAGGTCGCGGGTTCAACCCCCGCCGAGGTCGGCAACATTCTTTCGTGGTGATTGATCATGAAATATTTTCTGTGGTCATTCTCACCCTTCCGCTGATTCAAGAAGGGCAGTTGTCAGTTTCTGGCGAAAGAATGTGCACAGTACTGGTTAACCGCTTAGAGGACTAAGCCTGCCCAGTAAATGTGTGGTTAGGTAAACTGACCGTGCTCAACATGACCCCATTGGGTTGACTGGGCCGTAAAACCTCAACACAAACAAAAAGCAGTTTCCATAGTAGCACCAGAATTTGTGTCATACCAACGTATTCTACCACACTTTTCAGCAAGGTTAGATTTGGACAACCAAATTCCTGTCATCAGATGTCCAATTAATCTGGGTTTAACTGCAATATCTTTCATGTTACGTGAAATAGTAAGTACTTAGTAATGCCCTTGTTTGTTTCAGAATGTGACAGTCGCCATTTTAGTTTACGTTGTTTATGTCTGGAGATAGGCAAAGCTCCAACATTATTTAATATGTGCAGTTTAGAAGAAATCTTAGGGTCTACACTGTTTACCACTCATCCAGCAGATTTTTTGACACATCAACAGGTAGTCAGATGGACTTGTTCAAATTTTAGGACAGGTATGATAAGGAATTAAGGTGAATGAGTATTTTGGATAATATGGTATTAACCCATTGTAGATTGGATAGACTCCGCACTATATATTGGAAGAGTCCAGTTTCAGTGTTAGATATGTCAGGTAATGTAATTGAGATATTCCTAGAGAAAAATGGCTAAACTGTTTGCAAATATTGGAGACCCTGATCAGATGCCGCATTTTGCGGCATCTGATCTGGGTCTGCACTGTTTGCAAATTACCCTTATAGTGGTCTCCAGATTACAATGGGTAAATCTGCTAAAACCTTCATAGACTAACATCTATTTGTTATTTGTAGGTTTTGGATCACATTACTGAAGGATGCAATAGCTCTGTTAGAAGCAAAAGAGGTAAGTGATCAAGGGGACAGGACACATTTGGCAGATGAGCTGTTGTCTAATTTTGTATGGCCTCCATTGGTCAACTCTTTAAACTGCTTCTTTTCTGAAGCCATTGAGTCAGTTTTATCAGATTTCAGAGTCAGGGGAACAAAACTTTGTTCAAATGGTGGCTCTATCATCCAAGATGACCACCATATGGTAAAAAACACTTTAAAAAAATCTTCTACAGAACCAAGAAAGCTTTGTACATTTGTATGGGGAAAATGTTGAAAAATTATTTCAGAGTATCAAAACCTGTCAGGATACAGACAATTGTCCAAGATGGCTGCCACGCCAATAGATGTTGAAAACCATTTAAAAATCTGTTTCTTTGGCTGAATCATGATATAAATCATCAGGGGTTGAGATCTACCAAGTTTATGCTAATAGTAGTTTTTGGTTGACCTTTGACCCTTTTATTGACACTGTTAAATTCGATGATGTAAATAATGTTGAAAGGATGTAAAAATGTTAGTAGTCAGTTGTTAACACTCCACATGGTTAAATTTTCAGCAGAGGACATTTTGAAATATTTTTTGTGATTTTTGCCTTAAAATAGATTGACATTTTATGCAACTTGTCTCTTTAGGAGATGGTTTGCATGTTAATAATTCATATTTTCTGGAAATTGTGTCATTATTTGTCATCTGCTAAATTTGTCTAAGATTACATATGTTACAAAAGAAATATTTAATTTTACTATTTTCATACTATTTTCAGTTGATATTTGGTAGTAAGGAGACATTTGAACTGATGCATTGCCTAGAGGAACTTACCAAAGACAGGGTCTATCTGAACAGTGATAATGCAGAAGATGTAAGTATACTAAACCCAAATGAGCTACCTCATGCAATATCACAAATGCCAGTATTTGATTGGGTCTACTCAGTTAAAATGTGCAATAACTGACAACTTGAGATGCCTTCTGTTTGTCCAGATCAGGGAAAAGCCAGGATGATTTATTTTTCATTAAGCCGTTTTACTAGGGAAAACACCAAAAGAATGCAGCATCTGATCAGGGTCTACACTGTTTGCATTAAATACAGGAATTTCTTGAAACATAGTAGTAATAAAAAGTAACCAGACACCCTGCTTTCAGAAATAAACCAATCTAAAGATTTATACTAGAAGAACCCATTTGATGTAAATGGGTTAATGGGTTAATGAAAGGTGGAAAAATCAAGAACGTTTAAAATTTTTGTGATCACTTGATAAAATATTTATAAGATGAGACTTTACAACAGGCCTAAGCCCATATGAACTGCAGTGTGGAAAATGTACTGTAAAACAAGCTCTTAGCTCAGATTGGGATCAGCCCTTGCAGAGCCTTTGGTCTCAAGCTAAAAAAAAAGTGTTGGGGTTCTAAGCTATCCACAGAGTGCACAGCAAAGACTGTTAAGATAGGTCAGAAGGGATATTGTCTCACATTGCAATTTGTATGTGAACTACCCATTTATGCTGAGTGGACTCTTCTGCCTTTACTCTTTGTAACAGTCTATTTCCAAAAGAAGGGGTGTCTGGTTAATTTTTTATTATTACCATGTTTTATAGAGAAGACTGCATTAAATGCAAACAATGTAGAGCCTGATCAGATGCCACCTTCTGATCTAGGTCTACACTGTTTGCCAGTGTCCCTTTTATGAGAATTAGGCATAAATGGGTTAAGATTAGGAACCTCAGTTTGGACAGCTGATTCTACTCTCTATTCATGTTTTCTTCCTGGCAGGCAAACTGCTGAAGTCCTGGTCAGACTTTCCAAGATTTAAAGCATTTTTATACCCTATCACATGAAGCATCCAGTTAGCATTCCTGACCAGACCATGAGGTCCCAAGTTCTAAATTCCACTAGAGGTGGAATTCAGCTCATGACTGTTCTGCGCTTTTATTCACAGAGCCTCTTATTATCATCCTTTCATTATCATTATAGCCTAGCTTTGAAAAAGTGGGGCTATACTGGATTTGCCATGTTCTTCTGTGATTCCGTGACTCCGTCATTCCGTGATTCCGTGACTGCAAAATTAAAATGAATTTTGCGTTTATGTTTGTGGTCCTACTTCAGTGAAACTTATACTACACTGCTTAGAGGACTAAGCCTGCCCAGTAAACGTGTGATTAGGTAAACTGACCGCGCTCGACATGACCCCATTGGGTTGACTGGGCCGTAATAAATAAGGTGTAGTCGCAGAAAAGTGGCAAAGGGCCCATAACTCTTGGAGTTATATCCCTTGGTGGATTTTCAAAATTTAAAATGCATTTTGCTTAATGTCTTTTATGTTTGTGGTCCTACTTCAATGCAATTAATATCACACTTGGTCTCTGAGGTAAGGAAGATGTAATGGTAGAATAGTGGTCAAGGGCCCATAACTCTTGGTGTTCTGTCCTGTGATAGGTTTCCAAATTTTGCCATTCTTGAAAATTTTTGTAGCAGATTTCTCAGGAACTATGAAAGCTAGAAAGCTGAAAGTTCGTGTTCATTTGTCTGTCATTACTGACAGTGACCAATCCTAATCAACTATGTGATCAGCCTGTGCATCTGCATAGTCTGATTAGGGTCTGATTAGGGTCTACCCTGATTGCATATGTCTTCTACAGCCTCCAGGCTATCCAGAGAGAGATGAACAAGAATCCTTGCCATACTGGCTGGATGTACAGGCTGATCTGAGACTTTTCTGGTCACACATCTTATTGTAGGTTTTGTCGTGTGCTGGCTCATTTATGTTTCATGCCTTGTCTTATCTTGCCTCACAGTAACAATCAGTGAAACTCTATTACTGTATTTACTCTACATATGTGAACACCTTAACCTTTATTGTGCTTGCCCTAAAATTTGAACAAACCAGAAGCTTATAATTCTACTAAAGGGGCTATCAGCTCCCCAGCATATGGTGTAGGGCATGTTGTGTGCAGGTTGCCTATCATCTGATTGACTACTGACTGAGAGCTTATCAGGAATACAGTATTGTTGTCTTAGAGAAACTGTTATGATAGCTGTTATGATAGCTTTCACCTCTGCAGTACTTTGTTAAATGGTTGCAGAAATAATAATTACTCATGCAAATTGCCCAGTCAAAGCTGCTAAACGCTTGGCATGCAGGGTAAATATTCAGCAGGCAACACTTTGAAATATTCTTCTTTTCTTTTTTTTTCAGAAAACAGGGTTTGAAATTTCATGCAAACTGTCTCATTAGGAGACAGTTTGCATGAAGTATCAAACCCTGTTTTCTGGAAAAGAAAATAAGAGAAAAAAAAAAATCAAATGGCCATCTGCTGAATTTGCCCAGAGAGTGGTAAAGGTGAAAAGACCACAGTAAAGATAATAAAACTTGAAATCATTTCTTAATCAGGGCTCAGTTGTTCAAAACTAATGATGTCTATATTGATGTATCGTTAAAACTCTGATCATTAAATATGGCATATATGCTAATATTTTTGATGAAAAAAAATGTGAGATGCAAAAGCTACTCACATTTTTTCAGCAAAAATACCTGTGAATTAGATATTTTACTTTCTAAGACAGTTAACATTTTGACCACTATCGAACTCGTTAAGCTAATGGTGCTTTGAACAACTGGGTCCTGATCTTCTTAATTAGCAGCAAGGTTTATACAAATCACTTCTAGAGTCAACTAGCCAATGAAATGGCACTTTCCTTCTGTAACTCATTTCAAAGATCATAGCCTGGTTAGTAGAATTATAAGCCTCTGGAGCAAACCTATTACCTGTTAATATTTCTAAACGACTGCTGGATGAGGTGCAAACAGTGTAGCCCTTCATCAGTCCTGCATTCTGCAGTGTCTGATTTGATCTACCCTGTTTGCTCTGGCCTGTCTGTCCAGTTACTTTGGGTAAATAAAATACCTGCATGTGCTAGTTTGGCATATATCATGATGGTTAAAGAAGAAAATATAATTATCAGTCCATCATTTTTGACAGGATCTGTCCGACCTAAAGGAAACCATTGACTTACTAAACCTGGCACTAACACGGAATTTGGCTAGGTCCATTGTGATAGAGGGAACAACGGTACACAAATGAAGACCACTAGGAAATCTTACAAAATTGGAACTATACAACAAGCTGTGAGATCTGGAGATATTCATTTGGTTGAAGCTGGCATGCCCTGTTTACTGGATATTTGGTGGATGCGGGCATGCCCTGTTTACAGGATAATTAAAACATGGATCATTTATGTGAAAAACAGTGCAACTGATATACTGCCTTCTTTAACTCTTAGCATGCTGGGTAAAAATGTCAACAGATAACAATTTGAAATATATTTGTTATTTTTCCCAGAAAATAAGCTTTGACATTTCATGCAAATTGTCTCCCCAGGAGACAATTTGCATGAAATGTCATAGCATATTTTCTGAGAAAAATGAGAAAAATATTGTCAGTTTGTCGTCTGCTAAATTAGCCCAGAGAGTTGTAAAGGTTAAGAGAAGATGGAGATGAATTATATTAAAAGCACACTTGAATCAAATATCAACAGACAAAATTTAAAACGGAAACAAATCTTATTTTTCACCAAAAATAGTGCTTTATAGCTTTTCATTGAAATTGTCTTCAAAGGAGACAGTTTGAATGAAGTATCATAACCTATGTAGGAGGAAGAATAAGAAGAAAGTATCCCTAATTTATTGCCTGCTAAGTTTGTCTAGGAAGTGGTAAAGCATGCAATAATAATAAATTGTTGCTATGACTTGAGGATACAAGGTCTATGATTAACACTTAGCATGCTGGTAAAAATTTCAGCAGATGTTTGAAATACCCTGTATTTCTCTTATTTTTCTGTGGAAAATAAAGTTTGTCTCCCAGGAGATAGTTTGCTGAAATGTCAATCCTTACTTTCTTGGGAAAACTAGAAAATGTCACCAGTTTGTCTTCTGTTCAATTTGCCAAGACATGCTAAGGTTAATACAGTCGAACTTCAATGGCTCGAACATCTTTGGGACCATGGAAATTTGTCGAGAGATGGGTAGTTCGAGCCAATAAGATTTAATCATGGCCCCAGGTCAGGAACCAAATGGCGATAATTTATGGAAATGTATTTGATCTTCAACAAAATAATGGTATGTTGCGTGTACTCATTAGAAATGCCTCAATGAGGCAATTCTAATGAGTACACACAACATACAATTTCAAAATAAAATAAGAAAATTGCTCTCAATATTTGTTTTCTTGAGCTATCGAAAAAATTTCTTAGGGACTCAAAAATGAGTTTGAATAAGCCATGATAAACGAGCCATCGGTGTTCGAGCCATTGAAGTTCGACTGTACCTTGAAATATACAGGCATTTTAACATGCTTATTACAGTACTGAGTGGATTCTAAATTGTCTCATAAATATGCAATAAAGTTGAAATACCAGAGATCTGATATTTTGTTTCTGTGGTTGGAGTTTTGGATGTGTCTTTATAAAAAAGGATGAAAATAAATATTTATAAAAATGTACATGCAAAAAAGAAAAACTGTTTTCCATCCGATTAATTTACCATGGATGGGTCAAAGGTTAACTGTAACCTTTGGTTTTTAACAGCAATCTATTTAGGCATTCCAGTTCATTGGCTATATATAGATATGGTATATACCATATTTGCCTCAAGTGGTTGGATACCTTAACTACATATCATACTTGTCCTAAAATTTGAACAACTCTGTTTTAAAACCTGTTGATGGGTCTAAAAACTGCTGCAGGAATGGCAGACAATGTAGACCCTGATGAGATTCTACAATCTGCAGTGGCTGATCTCGATCTACACTATTTGCTCAGGCCTGTCTGTCCAAATACTTAGGACAAATAGGTATTGGTGTATTGTAGGCTGGGTGGCCCAGTGGTCATTGGTCTCAATCTGCAAGTGGAAGCATGTGGGTTCGAACCTAGCTCAGGCTGACTGAATTTGCAGACCATATTACATCTAGCTCATACAGCGTGCCTATCCTTGAGTATAAAGTGTGCCCAGCCGGAATTGAGTATAAAATGGATAGGAAGACATTTGATAACAGACAGCAGTTGTCTGGGATGCCTTGTAGCATTAAAAGTCTGGGCCCAGTTCAAAACAAACGTTGTCGTTAGTTAAAGTATCATTAAAACTTTGATCATTAAATATGGCATATATGCTAATACATGTATTTTTGCTAAAAAAAAAATGAGTAGTTTTTGCATATTTACAAAAGCTACTCGCATTTTTTTTATGCCCCCGCCTGCCAAAGGCAGGAGTGGGGCATATAGCATTTTGTCATGATGTTACGTGTGTATGTCACGTTTGTAACCAGAGACTTACAAATGTTGGGGATGGTGTGAAGGTGTCGTATATCTTATGTCACCAGGGCGTCCAATTGATATTTGCTTACAGTTGGGCAAGGCCTGCTATCCTTGCAATAGGTAAGGGTAGAGGGGGAATGTTTTTGTTTCTTCTCTTTCATTCCTGTCCCTGTTTTTTTGCTGTTCCTCTCTTACATCTCTATTATGTCTTCTATCTCTTTTCTCCCTTTCTCTGGGAGACGACACAAAATGACCCACAAGCATTGACGTGTTGTTAAACCCCAACACAAACAAACCAACTAACAAATGTTACAGTTTACATTTAAGTTTACATGCAAGTTTACCTGAATATTTATATTCACATTTACGTCCAAGTTGCTCATAACTTTGATACCTTTTAAACTACAAAGTTGAAATTTGGTATGATATTTACCAAGACCAAGACCTTAGACTTCATGGTAGAGTTGCCCCTGGGCACAGCCTGGGGTCAGAATGTATAACAGGTCATATTGAACGCATGCAAAATGGCAATAGAATCATAAGTCTGGTACCATTGCTTGCCCTAGAAAGTTAGAAATTGGGTATAATGATCACAGATGAAATAATTTATACAGAGACCAGGGTTTGGAAACAGGGGTGGGGCCAAAGGAAACAGCCATATGGGCAAAGGCCATAGGGTGGGGGCCTCAGTGTACTTTTGACACATGTCTAGTTTCAGCAAAAATACCTGTGAATTAGATATTGTACTTACTAGAACAGGTAACATTTTGATCAATAACGAGCTTATTAAGCTAACAATGCTTTAAACAACTGGGCCCTGTACTACAACAACAGTTGTTAGCTCACATGAGCACAAAGTGCTCAAGCTGAGCAATTGTGAACAGTCAATGTCTGTCGTGCATTGTCTTGCCTGCATCAATCATGCAGCATAAACAATTTACTTTGAAAGCCTATTCCTCCTTCACCCCTGGGCCAATTGACTCGAAACTTGGCAGGAGTATCAGGGTGACTTGTAGATCAAAAATAGCTAAAATCATTCCCACCAGAAATCCAAGGCGGCCACCATTGCCGCCACTTGAAAATCTATTTTAACTTCATAATACATTAACCTATAGATAATGTGCTATTCTATTCTGTTTTCACACCTTCCACAGAAAAAACGACCTTTCAGTCGTTAATTAAAGTCTTAAACCAGAAGGTCCCTTAGGCAGTTACCTGTGTGACGTAACTCTTCCCGCTCAATTGACCACGTGTCAGTTTCTTTTCTGTGGACAAAGAAATTCAACAAGGATTATTTACCTGTGATAGAAATTTGGATTATTTCTTTCCTCACGGATAAATTTATGTATCCTTGTGTTTCTTTTGTTTATTTATCACTCCTTTCACTTTCTGTGTTATTATTTAAAATTTTCAATTTTCGATTTCATGTATTTTTGACTGGTCTTTTTCCACATGCGTTTTGGCGACTCTCGCTATTCGGCACAACACTCGTGCGCGATCGGTTCGATAGTCGTGTTTATATATGCAGAATATTTTTGTTCTTTTCGTTCCAGGTTATTCAGCAATTACGATATTTTTTTCCTGGACTTTTGTTTGCAGAGATCTTCAGTTGGCTAAAGATTCTCATGGTGGAGAAGCTGATTGTAAAGAACTTGTCAACCCTTGATGGGTTATAAGACAATTCTTTACTGATGGGAGCCCCACCCCATATGGCTATACTGCCGGGGTAAGACCCATCAAGGTGGCATCTTTGGGTACTAAGTATCCTATAAAGTCTAAGTCCACCAGTCACCAGTCACCAGTCACCAGTCAACCAGGCACCAGTCAATCAGCTTCACCAGTCACCAGTCAATCAGGTGCCAGTCAACCAGGCACCAGTCACCAGTCATCCAGGTGCCTGTCAACCAGGCACCAGTCACCCAGTCACCAGTCACCGATCAACCAGGCACCAGTCAACTAGTCTCCAGTCAATAATTTAATTATTTTCTGGAAAGACTTAGTTTCTGACATATTTCACCGGACAAAATATCACGTATACTAACTTCCGGTCATTATGTCTAATTATTAAAAAAAATTTTCACTGGGCAAAGTATCAGTAATATTTCTGATACTTATACCCGGTCATATTATTATATTATTTCTGATTTTTCACCAGGCAAACTTTTACAGAAAGTGTCTGGTCAATTTTTGCCTAATAATTAATTATCTTCGGGAAAAAGTTTCGAATACTTGTGCCCGCTCAGTTTTCATATATAATCTCCCTTTTTCATCGGACTAGAGTTACGAATACTACTATCCGATCAATTTGTCAAATTACTTGTAACTTTACCGGGCAACAGTTACGAATATTAGTGTCCGGTCATTGTGTCGGGTAACTAGTGTCAAAATAATGATTACTAATTCCCGAACAATCTGTTATCGTTCATAGAGCTCCATTCACGTTTAAGTCAATGGATATAGGTTATTAAGTGAAATACATAATAACTTTTTATACAAAAAAAATTCTGTACAGTCTTTCCCAAATCAGACTAGAATTTTTAATACTCCATTGACTTATTATAGGTGTGTAATTCCATTAATATTTTAAATTAACTTATGTTTTATCTCTTTTATCCGCTAGAAAGAGTTAAACTTCCGACTATAACAAAATTCTTACCGGGCAGCAGTTCGTAGACTAGTGCCAGGTCATTCAAATGATGTTTTATCTCTTTAATTCGCTAGAAAGCGGTTAAATTCCGGCTCTAACGAAAATTTCATCGGGAGGCACTTCGTAGAGTAGTGCCAGGTCATTCTAACGAAATTCCACCGGGCAGTAGTTTCGTAGACTTTGTGTCGGATTACTAGTGTGCGAGTAGTAGTCACTAGTACTCGCTCAACATATATTCATTTATAACCACTATAGACATGTATAGTCTTGGATTATAGGTTATTGAATGACAGCGATGGGTTCTAATACCTAGTAGCCATTTATATTGTTGAATTCTGTCCAGTCACTTTTGAACTTGACTTAAATTCTATATATATATTTATTATTGAAAATGAATTAAGAATTATCGGTTACGATCAAATTCGCAATTCATTCACTAAGTGTAGAAGATACTTCCAGCTATAATTATATCTCTTTTATTCGCTACAAAGAGATTAACTTCTTACATATTCACCTTATTCGGCTCTAGGGCAAAGGTGAACTATAAAACTATCGTTATTTATAAGAAGAAAAATATACACGAAATATAAAAAATTTTCTTCTTTCCTCCCCTGTTTTTCTTCTACATGCTCCGATATGTAATCAGCATGTAATCTAAGGAGTAAATTGACAAGAAAGTAGCAATCGATCTTTTCTACTTTCTATTGATTTTTCATTCTTAAGGTATCGGAAATTTACACCAACCAGATAAATAAATTAACAGTTTATTTATTTATTCGCTACCTTTCTAGATTACTACGATTTAAAATTCTAGTTGAGGTACATATTTTCCTTTTGCCTTTTCTACATGGAAAATAGTTGATCCGATAAGCTATTATTCTATTTTATACTATCTTTTGATTGATTATATTAGAGTCTAGGTCAGTCGTGCTCTGTCTAAACTCTGCTATAAAATAATAAATAAGAAAAAAATCTTATATTTAGGCATAGATATAATTCGATACGTTCTTTACTTTGCCTGTTTTATTTTTTCTTCTGGATCATTTAAGACTACGATAGCAATATACCAGATATTTTTGCCTCAGTAAGAATCTATTACGCTGAAGATTCTTCATATTGAATAATAATTTTATTATGATTATAATTCTAGACCCAATTAATCCTCGTATATTATAGGTCTACTTTACCTTATTGAGGAATAGTTTTGCTTCGACTAGCTCTATACCTCTAATATTTTATTTATAACTAGAGTCCATGTCAATCAAAATTTTCTTGCACTTTGGTATTGACAATGGATACATATTTAGTAAAGGCATTAATTATTCAGTACGTGACAGATTATTATTGCCTAAATTAGATTTTATATACAATACTTTCCTTTTGATATTTTGTTTTATTGACTTTGTAACTATTCAGAAACTGCCAAAGTCAATCATTTCCTTCCTCTAAACTTACCGAAGCTCTAGATTATGTTGATATATATTTTTGATATATGCTTAGAGGTTAATTAACGAGAGTTTACCTCATAATAGCAGATATTATTATAATTATATTAATCAATCTATAGTCTAGGCTTAGACAAAAGGGAAAACAACCTTAATTACGAGCCGGTAAAGAATTAAGACACTCTTAATTATCTCTTTACCCCTCCTTTATGTTTACATTCGTTAAAGGGATCATAGTAATTCTCGCTAAGAGTTCAAGTTCAGTTTGCGAATAATGCAAAGATTAATATCTTGATTTCCAGTCCGCATCAAAAATGGTCTATATATATAGATAAATATCTTTTCCGAAACTGGATATTTATTTATTTTTCCACATAATAAGTCATTTCAAGATGTCGATGATTTTGAAATGCACTGCTTCAATTTATAATATAAAATATGTTTATATTAACTTCACAACTTAGTAAGTGCTGCACCTACGTTCCTGGTCAGATCTTACTTTTGTGATACGTTTTTGAACATACTGAAAGTTTTCTCCGATTATACATTCGGTAAATAAACTTTCGAGTAGTATTTATGCTTTTAAACATTCAGATTATTTGATAATTGTTGGAGATAATATATTATTCCGATATTTATATATCTATCTTCATTATTTATCTTTCTCATCTTACTTTTAAATTAGATTGACCTCGCTACGTTCCAGGTTTAAATCTAGCTAACATTGTGGAACAGTCACTTTTTTTATTTCCTAAACAATATTTTAACATTTTTCTCAGTATTCAGAGCATAACGACTTCATGAATACTTGAAAATAATTCAATTCTACGCTTGTTAAACTAAGCCTAAAACAAGCCCTAGTTTTTATCGCACCTGCTTGTAGCAGGGTGCGATATAGGCGTCCGATTTTCCGTCCGTCCGTCCGTCAGTCCGTCCGTCAGTCCGTCCGTCCGTCCGTCTGTCAACATTTATGTCGACGTTCGACATTTATGTCAAAGTTAGTATTCTAATCAACTACAAGACTAAACAACCATCAAACCTTGCATGAAACATCTCCCTGACCTCCTGACTTTGCAACATAGGCGTCCGCTTTTCCGTTTGTCTGTCCATTCGTCCGTCCGTCTGTCAACATTTATGTCGACGTTCGACATTTATGTCAAAGTTAGTATTTTAATCAACTACAAGACTAAACAACCATCAAACCTTGCATGAAACATCTCCCTGACATCCTGACTTTGCGACATAGGTGCCCACTTTTCCATTCGTCTGTCTGTTCGTCTGTCTGTCCTTCCGTCCATCTCTTAACAGTTCTGTTATGTCGAAGTTCGACATTTATGTCAAAGTTAGTATTCTAATCAACTACAAGACTAAACAACCATCAAACCTTGTATGAAATATCACCCTGACCTCCCGACTTTGCGACATAGGTGCCCGCTTTTCCATTCGTCTGTCCGTTCGTCCGTCCGTCTGTCTCTTAACAGTTCTGTTATGTCGAAGTTCGACATTTACGTCAAAGTTAGTATTCTAATCAACTACAATTCTACAACAACGATCATACCTTGCATGACACATCTCCCTGACCTCCTGACTTGGCAGATATGTTGACCCAGTGACCTTGACCTATATTTTGCGCTCCATTGACTTTGACACAATTTACGTTGACGTTCCAGATCTTCTCAACTATAAGGCGTACAACTACCAAACCTTGCATAGTGCTTCTCCTAGAGGTACAGACTTGGCAGGTACCTTGATCCGGTGACCTTGACCTATATTTTGCGCTCCAGTGACTTTGACATATTTTGCGTCGACATTCAATATCTCCTCAACTATAAGGCCTACAACCATCAAACCTTGCAAAGTGCTTCTCCTCAATGTACTGACTTAGCAGATACCTTGACCTGGTGACCTTGACCTATATTTTGGCTGCAGTGACTTTAACATAATTTACGTCAACGTTCCAGATCTCCTCAAGTGTAAGACCTCTAGCTACCAAACCTTGCATAGTGCTTCTCCAATATGTACTGACTTGGCAGGTATCTTGACCCGGTGACCTTGACCTATATTTTGCGCTCCAGTGCCTTTTACACATTTTACGTCAACGTTCAATGTCTCCTCAACTATAAGGCCTACAACCATCAAACCTTGCATAGTGCTTCTCCTCAATGTACAGACTCTGCAGGTACCTTGACTGGGTGACCTTGACCTATATTTCACGCTCCATTGACTTTTACACCGTGTACGTCACCCTACAAAAGGTCCTCAACTGTAAGGCCTTCAACCACCAAACCTTATATAGCACTTCTTCTCGATGTATTGACTTGACAGGTACCTTGACCTGGTGACCTTGACCTATATTGTGCACTCCAGTGACTTTGACACATTTTATATTGATGTTCGGTATCTCCTCAAATATAAGACCTACAACTACTAAACCTTGCATAGTGCTTCATATTGCACTGGCTTGGCAGGTACCTTGACCCAGTGACCTTGACCTATATTTGACAAATTTTACGTTGATGTTTGATAACTCCTCAACTATAAGGCCTACAACCACCATACCTTGCATTGTGCTTCTCCTTGATGTACTGAATTAGCAGGTACCTTGACCCGTGACCTTGACCTAAATTTCATGCTCCAGTGACTTTTACACATTTTACGTCAACGTTCCATTATCATTGGGCTGTATGATACGAAAAGTCAGTGCTGAAGATATAGCCATTAGAGGGAATGGGACTGGCCTGGAATATATGTGCCCCACTTGGCACTTTGTCTACATTTTTTTCAACCCAGTTTTCCAAGTAAGCACTGCTAAGAATGAAATAAACTTATTTAATAACCACATTCTGATTGTGGCTCCTGTGACTTTTGCACCAGCAGGTGCGATGACGCCTTCCGCGGAATTCTTGTTTTAGAATGGATATTATCCTTCGATTCAGTTCATGGAGATACATCCTTTTAGATCCCATTATCTCTATTTCAATCATTCAAAATTCTAATGACTAAGTACTCCTTTTCTACGTACGAATACAGAATATCGAGTCACTGTTGCTGCATATTGGTTAAAGATTAAACAAATTTTATCTTAAACCTATATGACGTTAAATTAATTATTATCTCTTTCATATACATGTTTTTACCCTTCCGTCAGGGATCGCGGTAATAATATTATTACTCTCTATGGTTTACACATAGATCTCGAGAGTATATATATGTATTTTCTTCCTGAACTCATTTGCGAGTACGTAATTTGATATTTCAGGAATTACCAATTATGCAGACATAGATTTTATTCTATTAATATTCAATTCTAAAAAAAAAAAAAAAAAAATTGATTGAATGTTTATCTATAAAATTTCCGGGCAGTAATTTTATAGAGAGTTATATGTTTAATAATTCCTTGCTTAAATAATAGTTACGCTTAACCTATGATTTATAGCGGGAATTTTGTTCAGTAGTATAATTTTTATTTAGTATTAATATATTTCTTACTATTCTTAAATATGCGTATAGAATAGTAATACTATCTCTTAACTTTTAAATTAAGTGTTTTTTGAGATTAATAATCAGTATTATTGTATAATCTTTCTTCAGAGATTATCACACTATTACTTTTTCTCTGAGTCCTTCTCTTTTTATGAACATTTTGATTCGTATCAAAGTGGATTTTTAACATTTCTTGATTTCCATGATTATTTACTCAGGAGTACTTTTCATGGCAATCTTCTGGTATAGAAAGATTCTATCCAGCTTATTTATTATTGCTTAATCTTATCAATACGGTAAGATTTAGTCAAACTATGACCGTCATACAGTTTGCTGCGATCAACCTTATTCTTATCTCTCTTATTCTCTGTCAAACTCTTTAGTTATGATGTTGACAGTTTATTCTTTATTTTTTTGTCAGGACATCAAACGCTTTTATATGTCTATGACAAAACTAGTTATCAATGGTTTAGGTTGTTTTTTCTTCCCAGCAGTTATATGCAAACTCTGTATTATTTTATTGCTTGACTAAAAATTCGTTATACAATTAGTCTAGCAATAGTTTTAACCATTATGTTTGTCTATACCTTTTTTCTTCTGATGGATAACTTAGTTATAGTTAAGTTAACTCCATCTACTTTTATTATCTCCCCTTTTTAATTTGATCAAGGGAAATAATTACACATTATGGTTATTTTAAGTCTGTGTCTGTTCATCGGAAACTGTCCTGTCGCTCCAATTAACAGAATTTAATTAGTTTATAATTCTAATAGCTTAGACTATTACAATTACATAGCTTCACATATCTAGAATTTTATCCAAAATATCTACATATGTCAGTTATCTATAGGAAACTCCACCGAGTAGACTTTTCCTTATTTATTCAAGATCCTACATAGACTACTTACAGTGTATGGTCTTGGCTTTTTGTTTTACAAATTTTGTTTTCAAAATATTTCTATATTCCTAGCTTACTTTGCGATGGAATATTTATGTTATGTCTCAATGACTCCCTTTTCTTTTTGAAGCCAATTGTTGTTTCCCAAAAAGAAAAAAAGAGGAGGGGGGGGCCAATGTTAGGTCTCTGAGACTTAAGAACTGGCTTCCTCTAGAGTCTACTAATATATATAAGGTTGTTAGATCATAACACCTTAAAGGTATGCTATTTTGTGAATCTAGATCATTCTTTCTATTAAATATAGAATAAGAATGTATCTGATTCCTTTGAGTTTCCCGAGTCTTAACCAGAAGTGGTGAGATATTATTGGTGTTAGAATTAGGAGAGCACCTCCCTCCTATTCTGCAAATTCTAGCACATTATCTATAGGTTAATGTATTATGAAGTTAAAATGAAGTTTTTTAAAAGTAAAACATATTTTAACGAGTAATACTTAACCTATAGATAATCAATTATCTCCCTCCGCCCACCCTCGCTTATCTCTCCTAATTGTGTCTATTGTTTTACACATAAAAGAAACTGACACGTGGTCAATTGAGCGGGAAGAGTTACGTCACACAGGTAACTGCCTAAGGGACCTTCTGGTTTAAGACTTTAATTAACGACTGAAAGGTCATTTTTTCTGTGGAAGGTGTGAAAACAGAATAGAATAGCACATTATCTATAGGTTAAGTATTACTCGTTAAAATATGTTTTACTTTTAAAAAATTTCATTTTTCGCTTTTTCTCCTGAAGCCGAAAGGCCAATTAACTTGAAACTTGGTAGGAAGCATCAGAGTGACTTTTAGATCAAAAATAGCTAAAATCGTTCCGATCAGAAATCCAAGATGATCGCCAGTGGGCCATCTTGAAAGTCTATTTTCGCTTCTTCTCCTGACCCGAAAGGCCAATTGACTTGAAACTTGGTAGGAAGCATCATGATGACTTGTAGGTCAAAAATAGCTAAAATTGATCTGATCGTAAGTCCAATTTGGCGACCATGGCTGCCATCTTGAAAGCCTGTTTTTAGCTTCTGCTCCTGAACCAAAAGGCCAACTGAATTAAAACTTGGTAGGCAGCATCAGGGCGACTTGTAGATCAAATATGTCTAAAATTGTTCTGATGGAAAATCCAAGATGGCAGCTATCTTCAAAATCTATTTTTGGCTTCTTCCCCTGAACCGAAAGGCCAATCATCTTGAAAAAACTTGATAGGAAGCATCGGGGTGACTTGTAAATCAAAAATAACTAAAATGATTCAGATCAAAAGTCCAAAATGGTCACTATCTTGGAAATCTGTTTTGTGCTTCTTCTCTTGCACCGAAAGGCCAATTGACTTAAAACTTTGTAGAAAGCATCAGGGGGACTTGTAGACAAAAAATAGCAAAACAATCATTCTGATCAGAAATCCAGCATGGGTGCTTTCTTGGAAATGTAATTGGTGCTTCCTCTATTGAAATGAAAGGCCAATTGACTCGAAATTTGGCAGAAAGCATCAGGGTAACTTGTAAATCAAAAATAGCGAAAATCGTTCACATCGGAAATCCAAGATGGCCGCCATCTTCGAAATGTATTTTGCCCTTCTTTTTCTGAACCAAAAGGTCAGCTGACTCAAAACTTCCTAGGAAGTGTCTGGGTGACTTTTAGATCAAAAATAGCTAAAATTGTTCTGATCAGAAATCCAAAATTGCTGCCACAAAATCTATTTTGAACCTCCTGAACAGAAAGGCCTGTTGACTCAAAACTTGATAGGAGCCATGTTGAAAATCTATTTTCAACTTTTTCTCTTGGATCTAAAGGCCAACAGACTCAAAACTTCAGTGGAAGTATCGAGGTGACTTGTAGATCAAAAGTAGCTAAAATTGTTCTGATTGGAAATCCAAGATGGCTGCCATCTTTAAAATCTATATTGAACTTCTTCTCTTGAATCAAAAGGCCAACTGACTCCAAACTTGTCTGGTTATCAGGTGAGTGGTACAGGGCCATCTTGGCCCTCTTGTTTATAGTAACCTTCAAAGGGGACTGGTTACACTTAGTAGATTTGCTGCCATTTTGTACAAGGGAGACAATTTTTGTAACCTCCTGTTTGCTGTCCTGTTCTTCTGGTCCCTTCTGAAGAAGAGTCTACTCCAAAACAAAAGAGTTTGCTCCATTTTGGAGCAGATTCTTTCCTTTTTGTGCAGACCCTTTTTCAGAAGGGAGACAAACAATTTTGACATATTTGCTTCCCCATGAAAGTTAATTTATTCCACTGCTTTCCATCAGTCACTGACTACAATGATTCCACTTATCCATCCCTCACTGAACTGTCATCCATCAGTCACTGGATTTCAATCAGTCCACTCATCCATCCCTCTCCATCACTGAACCGCATCCTTCTGTCACTGGGTTGCAAAGCATCCACTCACCAATTTCTTGCTGAAATGCTTCTAGATTGCAGTCCATCCACCTCTTCAGTTCCTTTGACTGCAGTCAGTCCGCTTATCCATCTCTCATTGAACTGCCATCCTTTTGTCACAGGACTGTAATCAGTTAGCTTAACCATCTATAGAAGCCTGGCCGAGTGATTAACGCTCACGACTTTGGATCTATAGAAGCCTGGCCGAGTGATTAACGCTCACAACTTTGGATCTATAGAAGCCTGGCCGAGTGATTAACGCTCACAACTTTGGATCTATAGAAGCCTGGCCGAGTGATTAATGCTCACGACTTTGGATCACAGGATCCTCAGTTCATCCTGGGTTCGAATTCCACTGGAGGTGAATTCAGCTTATGAATTTATGGCACTTCATTGCACAGAGTCTTTCGTTATCACTCTTCAATCGTCTTGTTATCTTTTTCAAATTGAATTTTCACAATAACTTTTCTAAGTATAAGTTTTTTTTATAAAAACTGTCCAAGATAAAAGTTGTAGAAGAAGATAGATGCCTTCATCTGCAGAAAGTGCCATGGGTGTAACATTGAGCAGTTTTGCTGTACACAGGTAGAGATTTTCAAAACTTTCACAGATATAAGTCTGTGGTTGTCATCTGCAGTATTGTTAGGGTATTGTATACTGTCAGTAGCCAATCATTGCTTAATGTGTGCTCTTTCTTTGCTGTTTATAAGCTGTCGGTCAACATTGGCTTTGATATTTATAAAAAAGTATCTAGCTGCCAACAAGAGACTCTACATGGCTTTTGTAGACCTGGAGAAGGCTTTTGATCGAGTACCTCGGAAGGTCGTCTGGTGGGCGTTGAGAAAACTTGGTGTGGAGGAGTGGATTATATGGCTGGTGCAGGGGATGTATGCAAATGCGCGGAGCCATGTCAGTGTTGGTGAGGGGTACAGTGAAGTTTGAAGTGAAGGTCGGTGTTCACCAAAGCTCAGTACTCAGCCCGCTTCTCTTCATCATTGTGCTTGAAGCCTTATCACGAGAGTTCCGCTCTGGGTCCCCTGGGAGGACCTCTCTGCCGATGACCTTGTTATCATCGCTGAATTGCTCGAGGAATGTGTCGGAAGGCTCTTGACTTGGAAAGAAGCAATGGAAAAGAAAGGACTGAGAGTAAATGAAAGAAGGATGAAGATCATGATCTGTAGTAAGGGCCTGGACCTCCTGCAGAGTTCAGGCGAATTTCCATGCACCGTCTGTCACACTGAAGTGGGCAGCAACATTTTCTGCAAGGGGTGCAAGCACTGGGTACACAAGAAATGCAGTGGGCTCAAGTGCTTGACAAAGGACCCTGACTACAGATGTACACGATGCCAGGGAACTGCACGCCCACTGGATGGCAGACCACAGAGGGAAGTCCAAGTCGGACCTGACAAGCTGGAGGTGGTAGGTTCCTTTTGCTACCTAGGAGACATGCTCTCAGCAGCAGATGGCTGTGAACTTTCAACCACAGCAAGTGTGAAAACAGCCTGGAAGAAGTTCAAGGAGCTGCTACCAGTTCACACCACCTCTCATTCAAGACATGTGTACGGCTCTTGTGTGGGGAGCGCAATGCTTTATGCCAGAGACTTGGCCATTGACAAAACCAAACCTCCAACGTCTGCAGCGGAATGTCAGGGCAATGATCTGATAGATCTGCAATATCAGGCTGCAAGACGTTGTCATCACCATGTCCAATGAACTACTTGTGTGGCTTGGCATTGAGGATCTGGACCTCATTCTGAAGGAGAGAAGGCTCCGCTGGTGCAGTCAAGACAGCCTGTCACATACAGATTGAGGGAAAGCGTGGGTCGGGAGGCCCAAGATGACATGAAAGCAGCTGACAGAGAGGGATTGCAGAGAGTGGAAGCTCTCGGCTATCAACCCTCATGATAGAAATATGTGGAGAACTAGTGTGAGATCTGCCATGCGTGCAGCAAGCCAGCTATCTAGAAGGGGGCCCACTGATGTGGATGTTGCCCTTGTACATGCATGTTAATAAAAAATCTGATTATGATGATGATGATGATATGAAATGGTGCTGGATGTTAGGTAAGCAGAGTATTAGCTGTGTTTTCTCATTTATTCTTCAAGAAAAGTGACATACTAAGATCATTTTAGTATCTTCCCACGTAGACAATTCTAATGATGTTACAATAGGTGTGTTTGTGAAGTGAATAATTATAAACATAAATATCTCGACTTTTAATAATAAATTTTGTCTTCGGTTCTGACAATCATTGAGTGCTGTTTGACTTCAAAATTTTATGGAACTTCAGAAAATCATGAAACATCATCTTATTACAGTGAAGCATGAACATCCCAAACTTGAAACCAATAATTGAATACCTGGGCCCAGTTGTTCAAAGCATCATTAGTTTAACGAGCTCGTTAAGGGTCATTTCCTTAACTGTTTTAGCGGATTCAATGCACAATATTCTGATATTTTTTGCTGAAAAAATGTGAGTAGCTTTTGCACTGCAAAAGCTACTCACATTTTTTCAGCAAAAAATTTCACTATATTTGCGTATCACTCGATGTAAATTTTAATGAATTGTTAACTAACGACATTGTTAGTTTCGAACAACCGGGCCCAGATAATTAATAACTTTTAATATTTAAAGTAGTTATAGTGACTAAACAAACAAAACAAACAGTGTAGGATCATTAGGTAAAGAATTGTGGTATCCTAAGGAATACTTTGATCAGAGTCTACACTGTTTACCACATTCTGTTAAGTCACATCACCAGGACTCAGACATGTTCAGTTGTCAGAATAAAAATTAATGGGGTCTGGAAAAAAATAGCCATAAGAAGAGATGGCAGATCATCGCCACACACACCACCCGCCCCCCCACCCCCACCCAGCCACCCGACCAAAAGCCAATATGGCTTCCAAAAGATTGTATATACATGTACACAGAAATTTCACTAGAATTAAACACACCTTCTAATCCTCAGGTACATTCTGCAAAGTATCAGCAAGACATCTTCAAGGATATATATATCAAAGGGTTATAGCGCTCACAAGGTGTCTATTACCAAATACTGTCAGGGGAGATAACTAAAAAATTGCAGCATCCAGAGTTGTGGTTCTTGTACGCAACATGCCTTCTAAAACTGGTGTGCAATTCTACCAAGTTTCATCAATATATCTCAAAGAAAGCTGGTTATAGCAATCACAAGGTTTCTTCTGCCAAATACTGTCAGGGGAGTTAGCTCAAATACTGCAGCACCCAGAACTGTGGTTCTTGCATGTAACTTAACTTCTCAACCTGCTGTACAATCCTACTAAGCATTATCGGTATATCTCAAAGGAAGTTGGAGTTACAGTGATCACAAGGTTTCTATTACCAAATATTGTCAGGGGAGATAACTAAGAAATGTTTTTTGTATGCAACATGCCTTCTCAACCTCGTGTACTTCCAAGTATCATCAATGTATAAGAAGGGGTGTTGGAGTTATCACTATCACAAGGTTTCTAGTACCAAATACTGTCAGGGGAGATAAAAAAGACATAGCATTCAGAGTTGTGATTCTTGTATGTGACACGCCTTCTCAACCTCATGTATAATCCTACCAAGTATCATCAATATATCTGAAAGTGTGTTGGGAGTTATCACAATTACAAGGTTTCTATTTTCAAATGCTGTCAGGGGAGATCACAAATAAGATGTGGCACTTAGAGTTGTGGTTCTTGTATGTGACATACTTTTACAACCTTTTGTAAAATCTTATTATCAGTATATCCGAAAGGGTCTGAATTATCACGATCACAGTTTCTATTATCAAATACTATCAGGGGAGATAACTTAAAAAAATGTGGCACCTAGAGTTTTGGTTCTTGTACAAGACATACCTTATCAACCTCGTGTACAATCCTTCAATATATCTGAAAGAGTGTTGGAGTTAAGGAGCTCACTATGAGAATTTGTCTTAAAACTATGAGGTAAAATTTCAAGGGCAGATAACTAAAGAAGTGAAGGAACAAGAGTCATCATTCTTGCACACGACATGCCTCCTTATCCTCTACCAAGCCGGCCTCGGTGGCTCAGTTGGATGCGCCGTCCGACTGGAGACCAGGAGGTCGCCGGTTCAACCCCCGCTGAGGTCGGCAACATTCTTTCGTGGAGATTGATCATGAAATATTTTCTATGGTCATTCTCTCCCTTCCGCTGATTCAAGAAGGGCAGTTGTCAGTTTCTGGCGAAAGAATGTGCACAATACTGGTTAACCGCTTAGAGGACTAAGCCTGCCCAGTAAACGTGTGGTTAGGTAAACTGAACGCGCTCGACATGACCCCACTGGATTGACTGGGCCGTAAAACCTCAACACAAACAAAAATTATCCTCTACTAAATATTGTCCAAATATTTGAAAGCGTATGGGAGTTATGGCCCACACAAGCTGTACCCACAAAATCTCATTAAGGGGAGATAACTACAAAATGAAGAAAATGAGAGCTGTTGTTCATACATGTTACACACCTACTGGCCTACATCTGTACCAAATATTATCAAAATATCTCAAAAGTGTATAGGAGTTGTAGAGTGCACAAAAATTTGTCTACAGAACGGATGGGTACAAGTTTGATCGCTATATCTCTCGAACCTATTTGGCCAGAGGATAAAAATTAGTGAGACTTGTTAAAAAAGGAAGGCTATGTGCAAAAATGGATTTTAGAAGTCAAAAATTAATGAGTCTCAGTAAAAACAATAATGAGATTTAAAACGGGTCTCGTTAAAAATAGGGATACAACTTTTCTGTCAGGTTGTCAGATGGATTTGGTTAGGATAGTTGTACATTGTAGTTATGGTTCCATATGTTTAGGGAAATGGTAACATTTACAATGACTGCCCAGAAAATTCAAATACATGTATAAGGTACACACTTGTCCTAAAAATTGAAGTTTATTTGAATATTTGATATCTAAATTTGCTGGCTGAATGGCAAACAGTGTAAACCCTGATCAGACTGCCCCTAAGGAGCAGTCTGATCAGGGTTTATACTGTCTGCTCAGAAAAGCTGTCTAAATATTTATTAATGCGCCATCCGACTGGAGACCAGGAGGTCGCGGGTTCAACCCCCGCCGAGGTCGGTAACATTCTTTCGTGGAGATTGATCATGAAATATTTTCTACTGTCATTCTCTCCCTTCCGCTGATTCAAGAAGGGCAGTTGTCAGTTTCTGGCAAAAGAATGTGCACAATACTGGTTAACCGCTTAGAAGACTAAGCCTGCCCAGTAAACGTGTGGTTAGGTAAACTGACCGCGCTCGACATGACCCCATTGGGTTGACTGGGCCGTAAAACCTCAACACAAACAAAAAATATTTATTATAAAATAATACTTTATTTTCATTGAAAACTGGAATTCTCTATTTGACTAATTTCCTAATTTATCAGTGAAGATAGATTTGACTATTCAAAATGTCTCAGGTGATAAATTGAGATGTCAAGCCCTATTTTCAAGAAAATTTACAAAACTTTTACTTGATGTCATTTGCAGATGTCTACTTTTTTGCTTACTAAATGTTAAATTTGATAGATTTTGTTATCTGCAAGGCATTTTTTTTCCTTTTTGAGTTAATTTGTTGCATGGAATATGTTATATTAACCATTGACATGCACAATTAAATGTAAGATTTGAAGTAATGATTTTCATTCAAAAACAGGTTTTGACATTTCATGTGAATCTATTATTTGCATGTAATGTCAAAACCCTATTTTAGGAAAAATCAGGAAAATTTCTGTGTTCATTTATCTTTGGCATGACGAAGAGAATAAAATAAAAATAAAATTCTTTTCATTGTTTCAAAAGAATTGGCAGGACTTGAGTATGAAGTACAACAGGTCAGCTGTAGTCCACCTACATACTGTTGGCTTTTTCTTTTCCAAACCTTAAGCACTCCCTGGCCAAAACTACATGTAGCAGATAGTAAATTTGTTTTGTTTTTTGGTTTTTGGTTTTCTTTGTCCTTTTTTTCTGTCTTTCTTTCATCAGAAAATAAGTGTTGACATTTCAAGCAAATTGTCTCTCTGTAGGAGACAATTTGCTTGAAATGTCAAACACTATATTCTGAGAAAAAAAAAATAAGAAAAATATTTCATAATGCTGTCTGCTAAATTTTTACCCAGCATGTTGAGCATTAAAATGACCCATGTCCCAGAAAAACATGACTTGTCCCAAATGAAAATAGCAAAGGTCAAGTCCAGCCTTTTCATCTTGCACAGTCTAGCCAGCCCTTTAGTATACTTAGATCCTTAAACAATGTCTAGGATATTGTTATTTTTTTAATAAAATTTGAAAATTGTTAATTATTTTAATAAAACTTGAAAACTGTGCAGATATGCAAGCTTGTTTGGGTGGTCACTGTTCATATAAATATTGTGGGATAAGGTAGGTTTTTTCATGACATTCAGTAGCCTTTACCATTCTCTTGGCTAATTCAGCAGAAGACAAAGTGCTGATATTTTTTCTTATTCTTTGGAGAAAACAGGATTTGACATTTTATGCAAATTGTCTCCAGTGGAGACAGTTTGCATGAAATGTCAAATACTGTTTTCTTGGAAAAATAAGAAAAATATTTCAAAATGTTGTCTGCTGAAAATTTTACCCAGAGTGCTAAGCGATAATCTCTTTTCAAAGGCAGCTTTCTTTAATTCAAATATCTCTTGTGAAAATATAAAGACCTTCTATTCACTTATTAAAAAAGTTATTTTCGACTAATTGTATGTGTAACAAACATCTTTTGCCTGTATGTTTTGTTATATGCCTGTTATGGTGTTAAAGGATTGAAATATTATATATGTGAAAATAATCGCACATAATAAAGTGAGTATCATTTCTATGATTTTTTTTTTTTTTCACAAATTACTTTTAGACAAATTATTTGGTTAAGTTACTCTGGCATTCAGTTTTGATAATTAAAGAAAATATTAAAAGATTAAAATAAAAAAATAGATTTATTTTAAGAAAAAAAAATGAAATAATAAACAAAAATCCTATCTATCTATGTTTGTCTGTCTGTCTGTCTCTCTCTGTCTGTCTACCTACCTACCTACCTACCTACCTACCTACCTACCTACCTACCTACCTACCTACCTACCTACCTACCTACCTACCTACCTACCTACCTACCTACCTACCTACCTACCTACCTACCTACCTACCTACCTACCTACCTACCTACCTACCTACCTTACCTACCTACCTACCTACCTAACCTACCTACCTACCTACCTCTGGCCAGCCTTGGTGGTGCAGCTGGATGTGCATCTGACTGGGGACCAGGAGGTCATGGGTTCAACCCCCGCCGGGGTTGGCAACATTCTTACGTGGAGATTGATCATGAAATACTTTCTACAGTCATTCTCTCCCTTCCCCTGATTCAAGAAGGGCAGTTGTCAGTTTCTGGCAAAAGAATGTGCTCTGTACTGGTTAACCGCTTAGAGGACTAAGCCTGCCCAATAAATGTGTAGTTAGGTAAACTGACTGCACTCGATATGACCCCACTGGGTTGACTGGGCCGTAAAACCTCAACACAAACAAATCTATCTATCTGTCTATCTATCTATTGATTGATCCATCCATCCATCCATCCATCCATCTGGCATATTAAAAAAATATTATGTATGCTAGTATTCTTACTGGATGTTTATTAATGCTTAGCCCTCTGGGTAAAAATTTCAGCAGACAACATTTTGAAATATTTTTTCCAGAAAATAGGCTCTGACACTTCATGCAAATTGTCTCCTATCTTCTGGGAAAAATAGAAAAATAATCAGCGTGTTACCTGCTGAATTTTTTACCCAGCATGCTTAGCATTAATTTAGCCAATATTATGCTAATAATGAAATTAGCAGATGGCAAATATAATATTTTTTCTTATTGTTCCCAGAAATGAAATTGGCATTTCTTCTAAATCATCTCCTTAATTGTCAATTTACTTGGAAAGTCAAGCTCTGTTTTCTGATCAAATAAAAAAAATGTTTTAAAATGTCTGCTAATATTTTAATTTAGCAAACTGTTAAAAAAAAAGCTTTTTATGGTCTTTTGTAATTCCATTTCTTTAATACTTAGTTTAGAAAATTGTAAAAAAAAAAAAAAAAAAAAAAAATGCTTTTTTTATGGTCTTTTGTAATTCTGTTTCTCAGAAACCTGATATATTCTGATATATCTACTGGTATTAATTTCCATTTATTTGTCACCAATACAGCCAATTATGTTTCTGGAACTATTGTTACAGAAATTGATTTTCCAGAAAACCTTGTAACCAAATATTGTTTGAGTACATTTTATATTACAATAGTTTGTTTTTCATGGTGATAGTTAACCTTTGAAGTGCCAAGTAAAAGTTTAGCAGATGACATTTTTATTTTTTTATGTTAACTAAGGCTTGAAATTTCATGTGAATTGTCTGCCTAGCAGACAATTCACATGAAATGTCTGGTCTTATTTTCTCTGAAAAGTAACATAAAAAATTTCAAAATGGTGTCTACTGCAGAATTTTATGTAAAGCTTTTTAATGCTGTAAGCAGTTTGAGGTTCCATCATCAATTGTAGCACCAATAAATGCTTATTAATGTTTGTGACCGGATTAAAAACATTGCAAAAACAACACCCACATTTTTGTAAGTCTTCTTTTCAGTTTTATTAGAGATTATGTGATCCTGTGTACTTTACACCCCATCAACAGTCCTTTGGTCATTTTTATTTTTTGGATGATGGTAAGGTGAGAGAAAAATATGGTCCTAAACGAAGAATTCCTAAGCTAAAATCAAAGTCTCTGGCTTGCATCACATGGACGAAAGTTTAATGTTCAGTATGCAGGATAAAAATTTCAGCAGGCAGCATTTTGAAATACTTTTTTTGTTAGAAAAATAAGAATGTATCAATTTGTAATATGGTTCTGAATGAAAATTTGCTTCTCAGCTGGACTCAAACTCTCAACCTTACATCACATGGATAAAAACTTAACACTCAGCATTTTGAGTAAAAATTCCAACAGATGGCTGTTTGAAATATTTTTTTTTCTTACTTTTTCTCAGAAAATACGCTTTGACACTTCATGCAAACTGTCTCCTTAGGAAGGAGACAGTTTGCATGAAATGACAAAGCTTAATTTCTGGGCAAAAATTAAAAAAATAAAATAAAAAAAAAGTCAGTAATCTGCTGAATTTGCCCAGAAAGTTGTAATGGTTATTGAGAATTGATTTCTCAAAGTAAGGAGAAAATTCTTGCCTTTAAGAACAGCCTCCTTTGAGAAGTGATTCTTCTTTCAGAAAGTATAGTTGATTTTTCTTTTAAAGAATATATTTACTATTCCTGTCCTGTGAAATAATGTTTGTAGGGCATATACTGGTTTCACTTCCATTCACCTGTCCATTCATCTGTCCCTTCATGATGTTTTTGGATTCCACTTGATAAGCATTCATGAAAGTATTTATTTCATAATTTAGAATAACTTTGACCATGGATAAAATCCATGATTGAGCTCAAAGGGGAATGTTTTCCATGCATTGTGAACTGAGTTACAGCCCCTGACAACCTTGAAAAATGTTAGTTTTTTGGTAACCACTCAATAATTTAAGTACAAATGAATGGATTTCTATCAATTTTTGCTGATGAAATGATATTGACAATAACTAGCTTGGGATCAAACCCCTGCACTGATGGTATCATCATCATCATTAGCACAATTTGCATGAAATATCAAAGTCTTTTTTCTGGGATAAATAAGAAAAATATTTAGGAATGTCATCTGCTGAATTTTTTACCCAGCATGCTAAGCATTAAGCATTCATCAGTCAGACACTGGCCAAGTTTCATGAACTGGGCTGTACTGGGTATATTCGGTCATTGGTATTCCTTACAGTCAACAACTCTTTATATTCTGGATTATGTCACAAAGTTATTAGCCTAAAAATTTGATGCTTGGCATGTTGGGTAAAATATTCAGCAGACAACATTTTTAGATATTTTTCTCAAAAAAAAAAAAAAAAAATAGCTTTTGACATCTCATGCAATTTGTCTCCAGTGGAGATAATCTGCATGAAATGTCAAATCCTCTGTCTGTAAAAAATAAGAAAAATATCAGTTTGTCATCTGCTGAATTTGCCTGCAGAGTGGTAAAAATTGTTGGAAAAAAAGTGGTAAAATATAGTTGGGTCTTGATTGCTAAAGAATTTGGTGAATCAGATTTGCATCATCATGATTGTTCAGTGCCAAATATACTGCAGTATTTTCCCATAATGTGCTTATCACAACTATTTTTTAATTATTATTTTTCAGAGAAAATAAGACTTAGCATTTCATTGAATCATCTGCTAGGCAGACAATTCATATAAAATGTCAGCCGGCCTCTATGGCTCAGTTGGATGCGCTGTCCGACTGGAGACCAGGAGGTCGCGGGTTCAACCCCCGCCGAAGTCGGCAACATTCTTTCGTGGAGATTGATCATGAAATATTTTCTACGGTCATTCTCTCCCTTCCGCTGATTCAAGAAGGGCAGTTGTCAGTTTCTGGCGAAAGAATGTGCACAATACTGGTTAACCGCTTAGAGGGCTAAGCCTGCCCAGTAAACGTGTGGCTAGGTAAACTGACCGCGCTCGACATGATCCCATTGGGTTGACTGGGCCGTAAAACCTCAACACAAACAAACAAATCATATAAAATGTCAAGCCTTATTTTCTCTGAAAATACTGTTTAAAAAATCAAAATGTCTGCTTGAGTTGTGTTTAGTACTTTAAATGTTAAAATGATTTGTCAACTGTTTTGCTGTGAAAAGATTGTACTATTACATGATTTGAGCTACAAATGAAAAAAAAAAATAGTTTGATATAGCAAACATATCTAAGAATTTATAGTTTAACAATGCATCAGACAGACATTGGCCAAGCTTCATGAACTCTGCAGTATGGGTGTATAAGGTCATTGTCATTTGTTATATTCAGTTGTATAGTGTTTTTCTTGATTTTATCACAGAATTATTAGTCTGTAAAGATTATCATATATTCAAAATACTGTTGAGTCTTGAATGATAAAGATTTCTGTGAATCAGCTTTGCATGACCATGATTGTTTGGCACTGAATATATTCTTAACCTTTTCACCCCTGTTTTTTTACTGGAAACATTTCCATCACTAATTGGGACAGACTAGACTGGCTCCAGTCATTTCTGCATTTTTTGTCATGTTTGTCACTTCCTGTAGCTGTATTTGTCTCTTTAATCCCGTTTCACTGTTTTACTACAGAAACGACTCTATCTTTTCCACTAAGGGACATAATTTATCAAATCATTATAAGCTGTACTAGATTGTATACCTTTGAAAAGAAAAAAGAAAATGATAGAAAAAGATAGAGTCTGGAGACAGACTAGGGACCGACAAGCCTGAGCAAACCGTGTAGACCCAGATCAGCACTGCAGAATATGACATCTGATCAGTTTGCTTTGTATGCCACTCAAAAACTAACAAATTCCACAAAATAAATAAATAAATAAATCGAAATGTCATCTGCTGCAGTTGTGATTAGCACTTTAAGTGTTAATTGTAAAAAATATGCACAAAAAATAGTGGGAAAAAAAAGTAAGAAAAATATAATATCAACCCTAGAACTTTCAGTTTATCTAGACAACAGACATGCCTTGGCATACAATGTAGACTCAGATAATATTGCTAAATACCAAATTTGGATATACACCACAACCTCTTTATAACACTATTTTGGCGTCCATAGCATAGTTAAACAATTGTGTTATATCCAAACAAAAATGTATAGATTATTGGAAAAATGACCATTTATGGTCATTTTTCAATATAATCTATGCATTTTTAGGATCCATCTTTGAACCGTGTTATATCCAAAACCGTGTTATAATGAACCATGTTATAAAGAGCTTGTAGTGTAATACTCCCAAGCCATTTTGTCTGAAATGCTTTTTTTTTTCTTTTATACATTTTATATAGCCCTGCATAAGAAATTCTTTTCTTCTGTATGAAAATATATGTTGTGTGTACTCATCAGAAGTGTATGCTTTTTTGGAGAAATAAAAATACCTTATTCGACTTAATTACCACACATACCCCTACAAGCGCACAGTCTTTATAAAGTCATATGTTGTGGGTAATCATTTGAATTGCATCGACTTGTCCATGCAATTCAAATGTGTACCGACAACATATGCTTTTATAAAGAAAATCAGAGGAAAAAAAAAAACACAAAAAAAAACACAAAAACATTGCATAAGCATCATTTATAAACTCCTTTGCAGATCTTTTTTTTTTTGTGTGTGTGTGTGAACCCTTAGTATAGGTAGGTACATATTTTACCACAATTTTTCCAGTATTTTTAAAGAAAACCTAAGCACACAGTGCAGTAATTAGGTTGAATACAGTACAAACAATACTATTTTGGTTGAAAATCTATCAATACTGTTTTGGTTAAATAGCTATCAAAGTTTCAGTCTTGCCATAATATTTGCCATACCATGGACCACAGCCATAATGCTGTAAAGGATTGCCATGTAATTGTGGTAATTCTAGCCAAGTATTTACATCCTGAATTTAGATTGGGTGTAAACAAGGTTTTTTTCATGACAGTGGTCATTATGAATGAATAGTAATTTATTGAATATAGTTATCTTAATTGAAGTCAGTTTGTACCATATTTACCTAAGTTTGGAAGCAGACAGACCCGAGCAAACAGTGTAGTCCCAGATCAGACGCTGCAGAATGCAGCGTCTGATCTGGGACTACACTGTTTGCCACTGATCCAGCAGTTTTTAGACACATCAACAGGTAGTAAAATGGATTTATCATATTTTAGGACCAGTATGGTATGGTGTTAAGGTGTCCCAGTATTTAGGGTAATTACAATAGACAGGATGTTTTCAGCTAAAATGTTAACCCTTGTCCTGCTGAAACTGGATATACCCTGCCTTTGCAGACAGTATAGATCCAGATCAGTTGGCTTCTGATCTGGATCTGCACTGTTTGCCATCAAGTATGTGAATTTATATCAACACCCTGGATCAAGTAATCTGATTGGCTGAAAATTAGAAATGGGTGTGGCAGCAGGACAAGGGTTAATGCACCATTTTGAACTTTTTTTTGACTGACGTCATCAATACAGCTGCATATTGATCTAACCAATGTATAAAAGTACTTTTTAGAAGCTTGTCCCTAAAGTAAAAATGTTTTTCATTTAATCAGGTGAAACTTAACTTTACTGTGGTTGAATCATATATAAAATTTACTTAGAAACATCTGTGTATGTTGTATTTTTATTTATTTCTGTTACAGTTTTGAATCAGTTAGAAAACTTGTCCTGCTGAATAAATTAATGCCACATCCACTTTTAATTTCCAGCCAATTAGATTTCTTGATCTGAGTTTTTGATAGAAATTCACATATTTAATGACAAACAGTGCAGATCCAGATCAGTTGGCTTCTTCAGAAGCCAACTGATCTGGATCTACACTGTTTGCTAAGACAGGGCATGTCGTGTTCAGCAAGATCAGGGTTAACACTGGTCCGAGTACCTTAGTTGATAGAGTGTCTCTGGATCAGGAAGCTGTGAGTCATATTATTGATACTAGCTGCTCTTTTGTTGCACACTCAGAGCTAGGACTGGTTGCTTCAGTGTCAGTATAATATCACTGGTGGTTGTGTCACATTAGTATGTCTTGGGTATGATACTGCAGTGAGGTGGCACTATAAAAAGGGCATTCCTGAGTCACATCCAGACACTGTCATGAAATGACTGAAGGATTGTTGACAGTGAGGTTAAACTTTAACGCAGATAAACAAATCATTAAAAAAAAAAAATGCAACACCACATGAATGTTTTGAGGAGAATATAGGTCAAGGAGGCGTTCAGGTTGTACCTGAATAGTTGTCTATTGTCTATATAGTTGCAGTGGGCAACAAGCAAATGGCCCATCTCTCTGTAAATCCCAAGACCATAGTCAGAGCTTATTTTCCAAAAATTCAAAGCATATGTGTTCTAAGCCAAGCTTCATAGTCATAGCACAATCAGTTGCACGTCTACCAACAGACGCAGGGTTTGCAAGTTTGAATCCCAGCTCAGCCACATAGCTTTCGGGAAGATTGATCATGAAATCATTTCTACAGTCTTTCTCCGTTACACTGATTCAAGAAAAGCAGTGGTCAGTTACTGGGAAAAGTTTGTGCTTAAAGTGCTAATCACAATGACAAAAGACAACATTCTGAATTTTGTTTTGTTTTTATCAGGGAAAATAAGACATAGCATTTCATGTGAATCATCTTCCTTGCATGATTTACATTAGATACCAAGTTTTATTTTCTCTGAAAAATAATGATAATAATAATAATAAAAGAGAAATACATCTGCTACCATTTCGCTTAAGCCATTATAGTCTGGAGATCCGTAAAAGGGTAATTGGCAAATAGTGCAGACCCAGATCAGACTGCAGAATGCGGCATCTGATCAGGGTCTCCACTATTTGCAAAAAGTTCAACCATTTTTCTCTAGGAATATCTATATCACATGGCCTGACATAACTAAATTCGAAATTATAATCTTCCAATATATAGTGTTGGGTAGGGTGGAAGGGGTGGGGAGGTGGGGGTTGGGTGTGGTTCATTCAGTCTACAATGGGTTAAGGAGAAGAACCTAAGAAGCAAATTGCTTTCCTCCTTATCCTCTTGACAGCATAGATTTTTGCATGTACATGTTCAAGATTTCAAATTAAATATATTCAAGTCAGTAAGGTCCCTTTTTTATGACATTGCACACATTATTTTATACTGGTTTAGGTTTCAAATTATCAGGGTAATTTCAAAAGTAAACAAAGCTGCCACCACTTTAATGACTGGTACTGTGCTGGTACTGTCAGTAACGATAAAGATGTCTCATGAAAGAAGGGTCTTAATTGTCCTCTGAGCTTAATTCTTTAAGCTTAGTACTCTGGGTAAAATTTACGGCAGACGACATATTGAAATATTTTTCTTGGGAGACAATTTGGGTGAAATGTCAAATCCTGTTTTCTGGGAAAAATAAGAAAAATATCAATTTGTCCTCTGCTGAATTAGCCCAGAGTGGTAAAGGTTAATGACTCTAGTCACTCTACCTACTGTCAATGAGGATAAAGATTTCTTATGAAAGAACTGATCACTTGCTGTGTGCAAATTCAGCAGACATTTTGAAATATTTTGCTTATTTTTCCTAGAAAATAGGATCTGACAATTCACGCAAATTGTCTCCTAAGGAGACAATTTGCTTAAAATGTCAAATCATATTTCTAGGAAAAGCAAGAAAAATATTTCAAAATGTCGTCTGCTGAAATTTTAACCCAGCATGCAAAGTGTTATTATTGTTTGATTCACCATTATATTCTGTCATTATCTATGAAACTAACCAAATACATACTCACCGAATAAAGCCCATGTTTATTAGCTTAGTACCCTAATATACCCATGTGCAACGAAAGATGATTCACGATTTACCACGAAATTTTGAAAATACAATTAATGTAGTCATGAATTAAGATTGGTCTCAAGACAAACTTTTTGATGGGGTAGGTGGCCAGGTGGTTAGTGCGCTGGACTTGCAAATGGAAGTTCATGGGTTCAAACTCTGTTTGGGTTGTGAAAATTTTCAGCCATAGCTCATACTCAACATTCCTTGGGTTGAGTATAAGGTGGATAGGGTGACGCTTGGTGACAGACAGCAGCACCAAGTGTATATGGGTGATCCATGAAAGCAAGACTACAAATGCATGAATATAACACATTCACCACTGCCTCCATGTGCCTCCCATGTCTGGTAGCATTAAAAATCCACACAACAACAAAAAGACACATTTTAATACACATTTTAATATACATTTATATTGTAAACAAGAGTCAGTTTTGTCAAAGCTAGTACAATGGAAGGATTCTTTCTTAGGTCCTTTGGTACTAACATATCAACAGTGTAGACCCAGATGAACCTAATTTCTATCCTATCTGAATTTGCCCAGAGTGGTAAATGTTGATTTTAACCCTGATCCAGCTGAACCTGGATATACCCTGCCTTTGCAAACAATGCAGATCCAGATCAGTTGGATTCTAAGAAGCCAACTGATCTGGATCTGCATTGTTTGCTATTCATTATGTGAATTTATATCAATAATCTGGATCAATTAATCTGATTGGCTGACAATTAGAAGTGGGCATGGTATCTTAATTTATTCTGCATGGCAAGGGTTACCGTATTCGACCCATTTAGCGCCCCGGGCGCTAAAAAAATTAGAAAGAGGGGGCGCCTATTAGGAACAACAATGTTGCAAGAACGGCGACTTCTTAAATCGAGTACACGCGGTAGCTTCATCATCAGAATATGTGGGGTATTTGGGATTACCGAAATCCAATGTTTACCGGAATCTACCGGAATCCAATATTAATTACCGAAATCCAACTAAGTATATTATCAAGTTTACCATGATTTGTGCAAATTCAGACATATACACTGTTAAATAATATATAAACAGATAATATGGCCAAGTTAAGAAGAATTTTTTGGAATGATAATGATTTTATTAACGTTTTTTACAATTTCGGAATCTACCGAAATCCAATATTAATTACCGAAATCCAAATATATTATCAAGTTTATCATGATTTGTGTAAATTTAGACATATACACAGTTAAATAATATATAAACAGATAATATGACCAAGTTTGGAAGATTTCTTTGGAATAATAACGATTTTATTAACGTTTAAATATTTTTCATAGGTGGAGTTACTTTCCTTCGTAGCTTAGCTCTGTGACGGGTACATAGAATTACGGGGGAACACAGCGAAACATTTTTCATATTTTTCCAATAAATAAAGCTTTGATTTGACTTGGTCATATTATCTGTTTATATATTATTCCGGTAGACTCCGGTAGATATTGGATTTCGGTATTCCCAAATACTGGGAAAAATAAGAAATATAACAAATTGTCGGCTGTTGAATTAACCAGTTAGCCAGGGGTAAGCTTATACGGTAACTGGTCAACTCGTACCTTAGTCAACTCGTACCTATTTTTGGTCAACTCGTACCCGTTTTCTGGTCAACTCGTACCTCTCAAGTCAACTCGTACCTAGTTTGGTCAACTCGTACCTAGTTTGGTCAACTTGTACCTTTTAAAAAAGAGATAATGGACAGACAGAAGAGTGGATAGATAGATAGATAGATAGATAGATAGATAGATAGATAGATAGATAAACGGACGGATGGATGGACAGGCAGGCAGGCAGGCAGATAGATGGATAGATAGATAGATAGATGGTTGGATACATACATACATACATACATACATACATACATACATACATACATACAGTTGTTTTGATTAACGATATGCGTTCTTTAATCCTTAGATAGATAGATAGACGCTTAGATAGACCGATCGATCGATCGATCGATAGATAGATAGATAGATAGATAGATAGATAGATATATACATACATACATACATACATACACAGATTCAGTTTTTTGTAATCAATATTATGATGCATCCTTAATTTACACATTAGTTAAACATGTACCGATTAAGGGAGGTGTGAAAAACGATTAACACTTTTGCATGCTGGGTAACAAATTTAGCAGATGACATTTTGAAATATTTTATTTTACTCTTTCCAAGAAAATAGGATCTGACACTTAATGCAGATTGTCTCCTAAGGAGACAATTTGCATCAAGTGTCAGATCTTTTTTTCTAAGAAAATGTAGAAGATTCACTTCAGTTTGTCGTCTGCTGAACCTGCCCCATCACAAAAACAAACCTATATAATTTTGACCCCCTTAAACCCCAGTTTTATATAGTACAACTGGGGTTTACAGGAGTGTACATTATATTTCTTATTTCTGCTCAAAATCATAGATTGTGGGTACTCGTTAGAACCGCCTCGGCGAGGCGGTTCTAACGAGTACCCACAATCTATGTTTTGAGCAGAAATTTGAAAAATATTAGAGTTTTTTTTATCTGAATATTTTCAGTTTTTTGGAGGTGAAATTTTCTATGTATTTAAATAGGCGTGTTTTCGTTATGCATAGCGTGGTAAGTGTTTAAGTCAATGTATTCAATGACTGTAAGCAAGCAATGAATACATCTAGATGTATTTATTTTTCAATCATGAGTTTTAATATTTTGTTCTTTCTCCATGAAATATATGTTGTAGTAAACCATTAGAAGTGCATCAGTGAGGCCCTTCAAATGAGTATCCACAGCACATGTTTTCGTGAAGGAATAAGGAAAATATTTATCTGGATATTCCTCTTTTCAGGAGCTATGCGGAATGCGTTATGTGCAGGCAGATCTGGGCAAACACTGCTAACTTACTCCAAGCTCACAACTTCGTTCAATTACAGTTGACTCTGGTTATTTTGAAACTCAAGGGACTCTCTGAAGTACGAGATATCGGTTCCTCGACATATCAGATTTGCAGAACCATTAAACCGCCAATCACAACAGCAGCTGAAAATAATTTTTATTTTCTTTTTCATAGAATAAAGTTTTGACATTTCATATGAATCATCAGCCTAGCAGATGCTTCACATGATAATGTCAAGACTTATTTTCTCAAGACTTATTTTCTCTGAAAAATAAATAATAATAAATAAAAAAATTCAAAATGTTGTCTGTTACAAGTTTTGCTTGGCGCTTTAAGTGTTTATGAATAAATAAATCAAATAATCACATTCCACAAATATATATGTAATTTGACTACTGAAATTAGACACTAAGGTACGACAACCCAAAATATGCATGATTTGAAAAAAAGGTACGAATTGACTGAGGTACGAGTTGACTAAGATACGAGTTGACCAAAAGTAGGTACGGGTTGACTAAGGTACGACTTGACTAAGGTACGAGTTGACCAGAAACCGCTTATACAACTCTATTTAGTTGGTGTCGGAGAGTTTTTAGTTTGTATGCAATTCAGTGCAAAAAAAATAATAAATAAATAAAAATAAGAATAAAAAAATCAGACTCTGATCAGGCGCTGTATTCAGTTTCATCTGCTGAATTAGCCCAGAAAGTGGTAAAGGTTAAGTTTGAACAAATCCAAATCCATTTAAATGAAGTATTTGGTCGGGTATGAAAACCACGGCCGAGCTGCCGAGCCGAGCCGAAAAAAGCCAAGCCTGATATAGTGTTTTCTTGTATTTGTTCAAACAAGTTTAAGATCCTTATTTCTTTTAATCTCATATTACCATAAATGTAAAATGCTGTATTCAAAATTAAAATTTGTATAATTATTTGCTTATTTATGACGTAATATCCAATTTTCCATTCAACAGGGGTATGAAAGCCACGGTCGTGAAAGGGATATATTTTGGCCATTTTGTGAACAATGGCGATATTTTAAAATCCGAGTATTTGACAGATGTTGCAAAAAGATATTTAAAATAACTTTGAATCATTATAACATGCAGAAACTGTTTATGTTTCTCATAATTCTTTTTCATGCAGAAATCGAGGATCGGCAGGATCTAAATATAGAACAGAGAAAACTTAATGAAAATAACCGAAATGGAAAGCAATAGCATTGAAAGGGCCTAAACGTAACAATTATATCTACTACCAGTATAATGACCAGCACTAATGGGAAAAACTATCAAATTTGTTATAGATGTGGAGTCATAAATGACTTTATTATTAGATTACTTAAGCCTTTAGGCCCTTTCAACCGTTTCGGTTATTTGTTTTTCCTAGAAAATAGGATCTGACACGTCATGCAAATTATCTTCTACCTAAGAAGACAATTTGCATGAATTGTAAAATCTTATTTCCTTTGAATAACAAATAAAAATGTCGTCTGCTGAATTTTTTACTTAGCATGCAAAAGTGATAAAATACAGGAAACACTTCCTTGGAGACTTGCAAAACTTTGCCCCATTGTAGACTGAATATATGCAGCATCTGGCCAGGATCTACATTGTTTATCACTGGCAGTCCTTAAGGTCATATGCCAGCAGTATTTGTCAAGATATGGGAGCTCGTTAACTGAAGGCCCATCTGTCCAAACGCAACAGACCCAGGTCACATCTTGCACACCATGCAGCTCAACAAGGGTCTGCAAATGTCCGATTATAGAATAAAATATATTACTACTTGCATATACTTCACATCCCGGACTAGTAGCGAACAGGGTGGACCCAGATCAGACGCCTTATCCCGCAGCGCCCGATCTAGGTCCACACAGCCCGCCAAGGCCGTCTGTCGAAGCAGAACAGACCCATGTCATGCCATGCACACCTTGCAGCACAATCAGGCTCTGAACTGTTCCGAATATAGAATAAAACATATTACTACTTGCAAACACTTCACATCAAAGATGAGTAGCAAACAGGATGGTCCCTGATCAGACGCCGTTTCCCACAGCGTCCGATCTAGGTCCACAATGTTCGCCAAGACCAGATCATGCCAAGCACAGCAGGCAGCATAATCAGAGTCTGCACTGTTCCAAATATAGATTAAAATATATTACTTCTTGCAAATATTTCACATCCCAGATGGGTAGTAAACAGAATATTCCTTACATTCTATACATTCATATGAAACCAGTTTTGGCAACTTCAAAATAATTAGTTTTTGGTAAAAAAAAACAACATGTTTTCTATTATATATGGGCCTTAGCATTCGAATAAATAAATAAATAAATAAAAACATATTTGCCTCAAAATAGCTAATAAATGAAAATTGTATTGCCTGTCTCGCAAATACGATGCTGCCAATGGCCGCAGGCATCCCAACTTAAGGCATGCTGACGTGTACCAATTAACAACCTTACTACATGCAATGCAAAGATCAGACATTTTGATTTTATGTAAAGCCTTTGAAACTCGTGAAGAGAACTCAAAGATGAATGATGTTTAGAGAACTATGTTTTATGCTGAATAAAGTTATTTGTATTGTATTGTATATATCCAGTAAAATAAAATAGTACACAAAAGATAATTACCCTTAAAAATTCATGCTTGTCATTAAGCCCCGCAAAAACAAAATAACAGCTCGCCGACAAAATCAAAGGAATTAAAAACAGTTTTGATTAAGGACAGGATTAAAGAACCCGTATCGATAATCGGTTTTCACACCTACATTAATCGGTACAGGTTTAACTAATGTATAAATAAAGGTTCATCAAAATAATAATAAACAAATTACTTCAATATCGTATCGATCAGTTACCATTCTGCCGATCCTCGTTATTTGGAGGAAAAAAAGAAGAAAAGTGGGATATATAAACAGTTTCAGCATGTTATAATGACTCAAAACAATTCTAAATATATTTTTGCAACCTCTGTCAAATGCTCAGATTATAAAACACCGCCATTTGTTCACAAAGTGGCCAAAACATATCCCTTTCGCGGCCGTGGCTTTCATACCCCTGTTGAATGGAAAATTGAATATAAAGTCACAAATAAGCAAGTGATTATACAAATTTTAATTGTGAATACAACATTTTACATATATGGAAATATAAGATTAAAAGAAATAAGTATCATGAATGCGTTTGAACAAATACAAGAAAACACTATATCAGGCTCGGCTTTTTCGGCTTGGCTCGGCAGCTCGGCCGTGGCTTTCATACCCGACCGAAGTATTTGTGGGAGAGTTTTTACAGTCGTTAGGCTACCGATTTACATGCAGTTATATGCAAAACAAAACCAATACTAAGCTTTATATCTTGACATTTCATGCTTGATATCGTCTCCAGTGGAGACAATTTGCAGGAAAAATCAAAGCTTTATTTATTGGAAACATATGAAAAATATTTCGCTATGTTCCCCCGGATTTCTATGTACGCGTCAAAGAACTAAGCTACGAAGGGACGTAACTCTACCTATGAGAAAAAAAAGTTAATAAAATCGTTATTATTTCAAAAACGTCTTCCAAACTTGGTCATATTATCTGTTTATATATTATTTAACAGTGCATATGTCTTAATTTACACAAATCATGGTAAACTTGATAATATATTTGGATTTCAGTAATTAATATTGGATTTCGGTAGATTCCTAAATTGTAAAAAACGTTAATAAAATCATTATCATTCCGAAAATTCTTCCAAACTTGGCCATATTATCAATTTATATATTATTTAACAGTGTATATGTCTAAATTCACAAAAATCATGGTAAACTTGATAATATAGTTGGATTTCGGTAATTAATATTGGATTCCGGTAGATTCCGGTAAATACTGGATTTCGGTATTCCCATATACCGGAATATGTGTAAAGGTATACTGTGTACACACGGTGTAGTAAACACCGTCATAGTAGCTATTTATAGATCAGGTGTGCTGACGCATATTGTAAAAATGGGGATTAAACACGCGCCACTATTGCAACTGGGGTCTGTAAACAGCTTGCAACAGTCCGGTCGTGGGTATCGTTCATAGAGTTATAGGCTGATCGGGCATGTCGCTGTCTGCAACAGTTTACTGACGCGAGGGACTTTTTTTTTTTCTTCTGGGTATGTTATTTTCCCTTCCGAGAGCCCCATTTGTAAAACAGACAGTTTTGGATGAATCCAAAATTCGGAAGGGTTGACAGCGTCCTTTTTTTTCTTTTCTTTCTTTCTTTCTTTTTTTTCGGTAACTAACTGGGGTGTGCGAAGTGAAATGATATCAAGACGAGTAATTTTAAATTTGAGGCTTGGCTAAAGCAATATCAGCGCGATATCGTTCGGCAGCAAAACTCTCTCTGTTGTGAAAGTGGGAAAGTCTTCTTCCGCATTGTGGGGAAGCTGATTGTTTTGACCGCGAGTTTTGAATACACAAATGTTGTGAAATTGCATATAATCAATTCGCGGATTTCATGTTATAAAAGACGTTTGGACCCAAGTGGAAGGAGAAATTCTTGACACTGCCAGGAAACTTAATATCCGAACATGAAAAATATGCAGGGGAGAAATCTCCGTTGGATATGTAACGCGCGAAATTAGTAAAACTGATGCTTTTTTTTTTTTTTTTTTTTCATGAAACATTGTTAAAGCGTAAACGTGTAAAGTGACAAGCAGCCAACAAAGATGCATTGAGATAGCGGAGGGCTTTAAAATGCCTTTTGTGTTAAGCTTTACAGCAGATCCGGCAATGACTGAAAGGCTGAAATCTTTACTTTCGGTAAATGAAAAATATTTTTCTCCGACTGCAGATGGGGGTGCTAGTAACATTTTTCTTGGAAAAACAGTGAGGGGGCGCTTATAGGGGCCGGGGCGCTAAATGGGATGAATACGGTATTTATTCATGTTTTAAGGTGAATGAACACACCTTAAAGAGAAAAACCTCCAAGTTCAATCATTTTTGTCTCCCATTTCATAGGCAGACCACTCTAGCGGCACAGAATTTATTTCCTTTATATATGAACCCCTTTAGACTACCCTTGCCTCAACTATGAGAAATTCTTTCCTTTAACCTTGTCCTGCTGAATAAATTAAGATGCCACGCATACTTTTAATTTCCAGCCAATCAAATTTCTTGATCCAGATTATTGATATAAATTCACATACTTAATGGCAAACAGTGCAGATCCAGATCAGTTGGCTTCTTCAGGAGCCAACTGATCTGGATCTACACTGTTTGCAAAGGCAGGGCATATCTGTGTTCAGCAGGACTAGGGTTAAGATGAGGCAAATACTTCAAAACAAAGTGATCTGCCTTGATGTATTCATTTACATTAACTCTATCAGTGCTTAGCAAAGTTGTAGCAGACAAAATTCTATTTTTTTTTTTTTTAAATTTGTCAGAGAAAATAAGACTTATCTTTTCATGTGAATTGTCTGCAAGGTAGATGATTCACATGAAATATTAAGCCTTCTTTTCTCTGAATAATACAAAACAGAAACAAAATGTCATCCACAGCAGTTGTGATTAGCACTTTACGGCTTAATGCTCAACTGCAACAAATATTATTTTATTTTATTATTTTTTTTTTTTTTCAGATGAAATAAGCTTGGGATTAAATATGAATTATCTGCCTACCAGTAGATTTGCATGAAATGTCAACCCTTATTTTCTCTGAAAAAATAATAAAAGAATTCAGAATGTCATCTGCTACAATTTAGTTTGGCACTTGTCAAATTTGAAAAGCGGACTTCACTTTTACCACTGGGCTAATTAAGCAGTCGACAAATTGGTGATATTTTTTCTTATTTTTCACAGAAAACAGGATTAGACAATTTGCATGGAATGTCAAATCCTATTTTCTGGGAAAGATAACAAAAGTATTTCAATATGTCATCTGCTGAAAATCTTACCCAGTGCTTAGTGTTGAAATCAAGAAAAAATATATTGACTAAAGGTTAATGATGGCTATAAATTTCAATTATATTGGGCTGTAAATTTTAATAATTTAACGATTTCATGTATTCTAACAACAGAAAATGTATTCCTACCTCTGTCAAAAACATTTTAGGCACTCTTATAGTATATATATTTCTCAAATTCAGTGCTCACTTTTATATACTGTGTTTGGGAGTCTATATAATGGCAGGAATTTTCAACATTCTTTTTTCCTTAAGTCTTTGTGTGGGTAAAACATAGGAAAAGTTGTGCTTTAGTTGTAATTTAAGGTGTGCTTTAGTTGTAATTTGAAAAATGCACAAAAATCTGGAATTTTGTTTGCTCCTAAAATGAGCTGGAGTAATTTAATTTTTACCACTCTCTTTACCACTTCAGCAGACGACAAATTCACAGTATTTTTTTCTTATTTTTCCCCAAAAAAGGCTTTGACCTTTTATGCAATTTGCATGGAAAGTAAAAGTCTGTTTTCTGGCAAAAGTAAGAAAAATATTTTAAAATGTCTGCTGAAATTTTTACCAAGTATACCAAGTGTTAAGATAACGTTCATTCCATTTTTTTGTCATTGTCATAACAAGATGAAAACAAGTACATGTACTTTCTGGTGTATGAGTGAGGCTATTCTGTGGTGATCCTTAACCCTTTATTGCCTAGTGTTTGAAAAGTGGGACTTAGGCGAACCATGAAGACCCATCTCAGATGCCACATTTTGCAGTATCTGATAAGGATCTACACTGTTTGAATTAAACATAAGCATTTCTGCAAAAGAAGTAATAAAATAAGCTAAACCAAATCTCTTAACCCTTGTCCTGCTGAACCCAGATATGTCCTGCCTTTGCAAACAGTGTAGATCCAGATCAGTTGGCTTCTGATCTGAATCTTCACTGTTTGCCATTTAGTATGTGAATTTAGATCAACAATCTGGATCAAGTAATGTGATTGGTTGAAAATTAGAAGTGGGCGTGGCATCTTAATTTATTCAGCAGGACAAGGGTTAAGGGAATGGATACACTTTCAAGGGAGGTCAAAATAATTATTGCATCCCTTTTGAAAAAGGATTTAATGTAAAAGAAAAGAATTTGCCATGATATTGGGGTAAAAGTAACTGTGAAAGGAGGTGTAAAATTAACGAAGGACATAATCAGTGTGGTAACATTAATGGTGGAATAGGTGTAAAATTAACTGGGATACAGGGGTAAAATTAAATGTGGAATAAGTGTAAAATTAAGCAGGACATAGTGGTAAAATCATTTGTGAAATAATATGTAAAATTAACCGGAATATAAGGGTAAAATTAACTGTGAAATAGGTGTAAAATTAACCAAGATAGAGGGGTAAATGTGGAATAGGTGTAAAATTTAGCTAGACATAGTGGTAATATTAAATGTGAAATAGGTGTAAAGTTAACTAGGACGGTAAAATTAACTGTGAAATAGGTGTAATATTAACCAGGATATAGGGGTAAAATTAACTGTGAGATAGGTGTATACTTAACCAGGATACAGAGGTAAAATTAACTGTGAAATAGTAATAAATTTCACCAGGATATAGGGGTAAAATTAACTACAAAATTGGTGCAAAATTAACCAGAATATAGAGGTAAAATTAACTGTGAAATATGTGTAAAATTAAGCAAGACATAGCAGTAAAATTAACTGAGAAATGTATGTAAAATTAAGGAGGACACAGCAGTAAAATAAACTGTGAAATAGGTGTAAAATTAACCAGAATATAGGGGTAAAATTTACTGTGAAGTATATGTAAAATTAATCAGGATACAGGGTAACTGCGCATAGATAAATGTGAAATAGGTGTAAAATTATAAGCAGGACATAGCAGTAAAATTAACTGTGAAGTAGGTGCAAAATTAATCTTGATACAGGGGTAAAATTAACTGTGAAATATGTGTAAAATCAATCAGGATACATGGGTAAAATTAACTGATATACGCATTCGTGTATAATTAACCAGGGCGTTTGGGGTAAATTTAACTGTAAAATAGAAAGTTCCATTAAGAATTTTGATATCCCACTAAAGATTTGCATACATTTTTGTAGAGGGGTTGCCTTGGCACTAAGAATGTTAATAGTCACAGAAAGTATTTTGACCTTATAAGTAAAATTAATCAATATTATTGCATATAAGAAAACACAATGTGAAGGCCTTAAATTGATTTTCCTTTTTATAATAACTTCTTTTTTGTTAACAATGGTAGTTAAGAGCTTTTATTGCAATATAATGAAGCCCACAGTCCTTTCAGTATTTGATTTTAAATAATAATAATATTATATGTAAAAAGATATAATGAAAATCCTTTTTACAGTTTGTTCCAAATAAGGTGTTAGATGTTCAAAGCAATAAATGAGTCAATATTTAAACTGATGTGACTGATTTTTACTGTCTTGAGATTTGTAAACACAATAGATAGTACCAAAAGTTAATCATAAGCTCTTTTATGGTACATGTATGAGAAGAAAAAAACATCAAACATATTTGAAGTACTTTTAGGCTTGTTAAAGTCAGGACAATAAGGTTTTTTTTTATCAAAGTGATTGGAACAGAATATTCTGTTTATTGAAAAAGATCTTCAGTTGCTTTAAGACTGTCATTGAGTATCTGTGTTAGTATGGTCAACAGTGTAATTTTGGGACAGAACTTTGATGCGCATTACAAAAACATGCCTATTCAAATATATTGAAAATTCACCACCAAAAACTGAAAGTTTTCAGATAAAAAATCTGATATTTTTTATATTTCTGCTCAAAACGTAGATTGTTGGTACTTGTTAGAACCACCTCACCAAGGCAGTTCCAATGAGTACCCACAATCTATATTTTTGAGCAGAAATAAGAAAAGTAATGTATACCCCTTTAAACCCCAGTTTTACTATATAAAAGTGGGGTTTCAACGGTAAAATTATATAGGTAGGTTTTCGTGATGGATGTGGTTTTCATCCATGCAGTCTCATTCCGGATAATTTGTGAATTCCTGAAATTATTGTTGTGGCTTAACCAATCAGATCATCTGAATTTTCAGTTAAATCTCAGTAGTGATCAGTTTTTTTATTTGTGCAAAAAGCTGTTTTAGCTATTGTTGTGATTTCAACCACAAAAGTTTCTGCACAGGAAAACAACTGCCAATCACAACAATTGTTGTCTGCTTTGTTGTCTGCTTGTGATTTTAAAAGTCATTTTTGCAAACAGTGGAGACCCAGAACAGACTGCTCCTCTAGGAGCAGTCTGATTAGGTCTATGCTGTTTGCCTGTATGCAAAAATAGGTTTGAAAAGTTTGCAAAAATATTCAGCAGACGACATTAACAGATGACACTTAAAGATGCAGGTTTTTTAGCATTTTAAGGGTTAAGGGCTGAGCAGACAACATTCTAATTCTTTTATTTTTCAAAGCAGATAAGACTTGATATTTCATGTGAATTGTCTGCTGAGCAGATGTTTCACATGAAATAATACATAGTCTTATTTTCTCTGAAAAATTAAAAAAAAAATCAAAAAGATGTCTGCTGCATTTGAGATTACACTAAAGATTCACTGAAAATCTAAAGAATTTTATCATTTGGACTGCAATTTTATTTTGTGAGTTCCCATGTTATTCCCAATCAATTTGAGTTTGATTGTTTTTCTGGAGAAAGAATAAACTGGCAAAAAGTGAAAACCTTCATCAGACTCCATGGAATAAATGCATAGGCTGATCTTGGCCATAACTGTTCATTTATGCATTTAGGACCATTTTTATATTATGAAGTTGAACTAACAAATTTTGAGAGTGATAGTTTGATCCAGTATAAGTTTTTGGGCTGACATTTCAGTATTCTAGTAACTATTTGTGAGTGTTTTCTGAAATCAAGATGGACACCAGATATTACAAATTTCTGTCTGTTGTAGCAGGTTAGTATGGGTTTAACCTTTACACTTTTTGGGCTTATTCAGCAGAAGACAAATTGATAATGTTTTTTCTTATTTTTCCCAGAAAACATGATTTGAGATTGCATTCAAATTGTCTCCAATGGAGAGTGCTAAGCATTTATGTACTTTTCAAGCATGTGTTTTGCTTTCTCATTTCCTGTTTTCAATAAATTCCATGGGAAGTAGATCAGTGGAATTCTTTAGAATGCTCATTTCCATTAAACTCCATTGGAAAATATACTATTGGGCATTGTATTAATTATTCCTGTGACAACAGAATTCCAGTGAAAATAGTCCAATGTTTGGTAGAATTCCTATCAATAATTCCAGTACCAGTGAAATTCCAATGAATAATGGAATGCCACTGATGTAAATCAGAATCAGCAGAATTCCGGTTGAATATCTCCCAAAATCACAAAAATTTGGATGGAAATAAAATTCTTCTGAGTTCCGTGGATACATTCCAGTGCGTTACAGACCAATGATTTTCATCTAAGCTACAAATTGTTGAATGTGACATTCTTCTGATCTAACATTTCATTGAATGATGCAGTTGACTAACAGGCTTTCTCCATACTTTCTTGACTACCGTAAGAAGAAAAACATGTATGTATATACACTGCAACATTTCTCTGTAATGGAGATAATTGTCGAGAATGTCAGTATCAGATATCTGACAAACAGTATTATAAGAGGGTCATTGATGGCAGAAACTAGCTAGTCTGCACCCCCTCCCCCTCCACTCACACACCAAAAAATGGAAACTTCAATAATTTTCAGTTCTCTGTGTTTGTGTGTGCTCATTGCTTTCAAAGGTCATTCTTTTAGAATCGGTTTATCTTCACTACAGCTGATGTTAGTGCCATAATTTTTTATGAAGGTTACTGATGAGGCCTTATTGGCTGAAATTGGCTAGCTAGTCTGTTCTAGAAAATGTGGAAACTTTGGGTAATTTCATTTCTATTTGTGTGTTTATTGCTCCCAAAGTTCATTCCTTTTTGAATCTATTTATCTCCACTACAATTATGCTGTGTGGAGGCTGAATTGGCCAAAACTAGCAAGTCTGACCCTGAAAACAGGAAACTTCAAAAGTTTTCAATTTTTGATGTGTTGAAAGCTCTCAAGGATCATTTCTTTTAGAATTTATTCATTTTTAGCTCTCCTTGACAAAGTCCAAGAAGAGCTATTGTGCTGCTGACAGTGTTGGCATCAGTGTCAGTGTTGGTGTCCACACAATGTTAACCCTTGTTCTGCTGAATAAATTAAGATACCACACCCACTTCTAATTTTCAGCCAATCAGATTACTTGATTCATGTTGTTGAATACAAATTTGAATACTTAATAACAAACAGTGCAGATCCAGATCCTAGCTAGTTTCTTCTTAGAAGCCAACTCATCTGGATCTACACTGTTTGCAAAGACAGTGTATATCTGGGTTCAGGAGGACATGGGTTAATGGTTTACATTCAAGTTTTTAGGACTTCATATTTTCCAAACCACATGATGGATTTGGTTTATTTCTTTTAAAGGCTCCATATTCCTCAAAATTAGACATTTTATTGTTTAAGAAAGGTTTAATAAATTGTTATATGGTATTAAACTACATGTAATCATAAAATGTGGCACCTGACAGCCCGTAAAATTTCAGTTAGTCTGTCGTTCTTGAAATGAAATGATTTTATATTGTATCTCTGAATTAATGTTGGCAACATTAATTCAGAGATACGATAAAAATCATTTCATTTTTGATCCAGTTCAAAAATGAGAGGCTAACTGAAATTTTACAGGCTGTAAGATGCCACATTTTATGATCATATTAATACTATATATCAATTACTTAATTAAAATTTTCTTAGATAAAAAATGTCTATTTTTGAGGAATATGGAGCCTTTAAGGTCAGGGTCACAGATTTAGAACATTTATGTTAAAGTATTGCATTAAAGTTCTTAGCAGCTTGTGTTTTCCAAATCATACGATTGATTTGGTTTATATTTTGTATGATGATAGATATAGGTCCAAAGCTTTATTCAGGTATACTCCCACCTATGCCCATGGCCTTTAGTTCAAGATCACAGACTTTGAACTTTGACATTTAAGTTTTACATTAAAGTTTCCAACAGCTCATGTATTCCAGACTATTTGATGGACTTGGTTTAAAATTGGTATGATGATAGATATCAGTCCAAAGTTATATTCAGCAATACCCTAACCCACTTCTTTGTCCTTAAGGTCAAGGTCATGGACTTAGAACTGTTATGTCAAAGTTTTGCATTAAAGTTTTTAACAGCACATATTCTCCAGACCATTTGATGGCTTTGGTATAATGATAGATAAAGGTACAAGGTTTAATTCAGCAATAATCTGACCCTGCCATTGACCTTAAGGTCAAGGTCATGGACAAGACTTTTATGTTCAAGTTTTGAACAGCTCATATTTTGCAGACCATACAATGGATTTAGTTTATATTTGGTAGATACAGGTTCAAAGTTCTGTTCAGCAATACCACCCCCTCTCTGCCCATGGCCTTAAGGTCACTTTGTTCACAGGTCAGATAATTATGATTCTTAATCATTTTGTTATGAAGCCCTTCATTTTGATGAACTGGCACATGTTCAAGTGAGCTCTGCTGTCTGATGACAGCTCCTGTTAATATAATATATTCAGTAGATATAACATGATATGTGTAAGACCTGATTCTGAATCCTTCAACTATGGATTTTATGTTAAGTGAAAACCAATTATTTACTTTGAAATTTTACGGTACTTTCCAATCATTATTGAGAATTTATTGTTGATTTAGCATTGAATGCTCTGGCTACTGTATTGACTGGTTCCACAAATTAACCTAATGCAGTCTTATGGCAAAATAGCAGATACAAGAGATGTCTTTTGATTTTTACCCTTCCAGAAGATTTAAGTTGACATTTCATTCAAACATCTTCAGTAGCTGCAAAGGAATTTATTTGACTGAATGTCAAGCTTTGTTTTCTGAGAACTTTTGACAGTTTCGTTTGCTGTTCATTAAAATTAAAATTCATTGTGGCAAAGGTTAACCTGTCCACAGGGACAATTTGCCTGGACAGTCAATAATACTTTAAATTGTGGAATTTTAGTATATAGCAGCCAGTAACATTATATTTTTTTTTCTTATTTTTGTCAGAAAATAAGGCATAACATTTTATTCACATTATGATTTGAATAAAATGTTAAGCCTAATTTTCTGTCAAAATGTAATTACTTGGAAAACAAATAATAAATATACAAGAATGTTGTCCATTGCTGTTGTGTGACTTGGACTTTAAGGGGCAAATTCATTTTGTCAGCTGTGTTAACCCTAGTCTTGCTGAACCCAGATATACCTTACCTTTACAAACAGTGTAGATCCACATCAGTTGGCTTCTTCTGCACTGTTTGTCAAGAAGTACAAATGTATGTGAATTTGTATCAACAATCTGATTGGCTTAAAATTGGAAGTTGGTGTGGCATCCTAATTTATTCAGCATGACAAGTGTTAAACACTTTTTTTAATGATATAAAGTTTTTTTCCTGCTGCTTTATAATATACTTTTTCAAAGGATTAAATAATCTAAGAAGGTAGGTTATCAAGTTTTTGCATAGACAATCTTAGAGTTTAACATTGCTTCAGAAGCACTTTATTAAAGGTCATGGACTAGTCCAATTCTTTTCTTTTCCATGGACTGCTCAACCTTATCATATCCAAGTATTAGCTTTCATAAAAAGCTTGGTCTATGCTTAGATCACAGTAAATGCTAAAGCTGGGTGACTGAAGATTGACAGCAAAATGCCAAGTTTCATATTAATCCATTAAGTAGTCTTCAAAATTATAATGACCTGTGACTGGACCATGAAATATGTCAAATTGACCTCATAATTATCTGATCTGGGTCTGCACTGTTTGCTCAGGCATGTCTGTCTGTGTATATTGTAATATATAGCTCCAGATAAGAGGGTTATCCTGATAGATATTTTGCTTATATCTCCACAAAAACATATGTTATGGGTACATATTGGAATCTTTTTGCCAAAGTACTCCTAATGAGTATGGTAAATGCCCTAAACATTAGTACACCAACATTTCTGACAATGGCATTGCAATCAGTGCAGACCCAGGTCAGACTGCTCCTGAAGGAGCAGTCTGATCAGGGTCTACACTATTTTCCAGTCCACTTAGTATTTTAATAATAATAATAATAATAATCGACTTTATTTATAGAGGGTAACACATTTAGTAATCTAGTACTAATCTTCCATGTGGCCCTCTTTTTTCCTGGGTAGAAACCAGTACTAAGCAATGTGGATAAAGTCTCTTGCTCAAGGAAACAACACTTGCAGTTAGTGGGGATCGAACCCGGTACCTCTCGATCTCGAGTCCGACTTTACCACTTTAAGAAACAACTGCATAAGAAGCAAAATTTAGGCCAAAAAAGTATGGAATAAAGGGTTCAAAATTTTAGGACATTTACCATATCTACAACATTTTGTTTTGTGGAGAAATGAGAAAAACACCAATAGTTTTGGGTTGAAAACAGTGTCTTATCTGGAGCTATATGTAAAATCCCTTCATCACAGATTATATATAGAGATCCATTACTTTAAAGATAATTTGGCCAATTAATTAGGATTTTAAGGTCAGTTATTGAACTATTCTTGTGTATTAGATGCCAGAGAAAGGAATGTTTACTTACTTTCAGTAATTGAAGTACAGTGTGTAGATTAATTTTCACATATTAGGTTTTCTGAAAGACAGGCCAAAGCAAACAGTGTAGTCCCAGATCAGATTGCACAGAATGCTGGATGAGTGGCAAACATGAAGACCCTGATCAAATGTCACAGAATGTGGCATCTGATCAGGGTCTTGATGTTTGTCACTCATCCAGCAGTTTTTAGATACACTAACTCATCCAGTAGTGTTAAGATACACCAACTCATTCAGCAGTTTTTAGATACACCAACTGATCCAGCAGTTTTTAGATACACCAACCTCATCCAGCAGCTTTAGATACACCAACCTCATCCAGCAGCTTTAGATACACCAACCTCATCCAGCAGCTTTAGATACACCAACCTCATCCAGCAGCTTTAGATACACCAACCTCATCCAGCAGCTTTTAGATACACAAACCCATCCAGCAGTTTTTAGATACACAAACTCATCCAGCAGTTTTTTATATACACCAACCTCATCCAGCAGCTTTAGATACACCAACCTCATCCAGCAGCTTTTAGATAAACCAACCTCATCCATCAGCTTTTAGATACACCAACCTCATCCAGCAGCTTTTAGATACACAAACCCATCCGGCAGTTTTTAGATACACCAACCTCATCCAGCAGCTTTAGATACACCAACCTCATCCAGCAGCTTTAGATACACCAACCTCATCCAGCAGCTTTTAGATACACCAACCTCATCCAGCAGCTTTTAGATACACAAACCCATCCAGCAGCTTTTAGATACACAAACCCATCCAGCAGTTTTTAGATACACAAACTCATCCAGCAGTTTTTAGATACACCAACCTCATCCAGCAGCTTTAGATACACCAACCTCATCCAGCAGTTTTTAGATACACAAACCCATCCAGCAGTTTTTAGATACACCAACCTCATCCAGCAGCTTTTAGATACACCAACCTCATCCAGCAGCTTTAGATACACCAACCTCATCCAGCAGCTTTAGATACACCAACCTCATCCAGCAGCTTTTAGATACACAAACCCATCCAGCAATTTTTAGATACACCAACCTCATCCAGCAGCTTTTAGATACACAAACTCATCCAGCAGTTTTTAGATACACCAACCTCGTCCAGCAGCTTTAGATACACCAACCTCATCCAGCAGCTTTAGATACACCAACCTCATCCAGCAGCTTTTAGATACACAAACTCATCAAGCAGTTTTTAGATACACCAACCTCATCCAGCAGCTTTTAGATACACAAACCCATCCAGCAATTTTTAGATACACCAACCTCATCCAGCAGCTTTTAGATACACAAACTCATCAAGCAGTTTTTAGATACACCAACCTCATCCAGCAGCTTTAGATACACCAACCTCATCCAGCAGCTTTAGATACACCAACCTCATCCAGCAGCTTTTAGATACACAAACCCATCCAGCAGATTTTAGATACACCAAGCTCATCCAGCAGCTTTTAGATACACCAACCTCATCCAGCAGCTTTAGATACACCAACCAGCAGCTTTAGATACACCAACTTCATCCAGCAGCTTTAGATACACCAACCTCATCCAGCAGCTTTTAGATACACAAAATCATCCAGCAGTTTTTAGATACAACAACCTCATCCAGCAGCTTTTAGATACACAAACCCATCCAGCAGTTTTTAGATACACCAACCTCATCCAGCAGCTTTAGATACACCAACCTCATCCAGCAGCTTTTAGATACACAAACTCATCCAGCAGTTTTAGATACACCAACCTCATCCAGCAGCTTTTAGATACACAAACTCATCCAGCAGCTTTAGATACACCAACGTCATCCAGCAGCTTTTAGATACACAAACCCATCCAGCAGTTTTTAGATACACCAGCCTCATCCAGCAGCTTTTAGATACACCAACCTCATCCAGCAGCTTTAGATACACCAACCTCATCCAGCAGCTTTAGATACACAAACCCATCCAGCAGTTTTTAGATACACCAACCTCATCCAGCAGCTTTAGATACACCAGCCTCATCCAGCAGCTTTTAGATACACAAACTCATCCAGCAGTTTTTAGATACACCAACCTCATCCAGCAGCTTTAGATACATCAACCTCATCCAGAAGCTTTTAGATACACAAACCCATCCAGCAGTTTTTAGATACACAAACTCATCCAGCAGCTTTAGATACACCAACCTCATCCAGCAGCTTTAGATACACCAACCTCATCCAGCAGCTTTAGATACACCAACCTCATCCAGCAGCTTTTAGATACACAAACCCATCCAGCAGTTTTTAGATACACAAACTCATCCAGCAGTTTTTTATATACACCAACCTCATCCAGCAGCTTTAGATACACCAACCTCATCCAGCAGCTTTTAGATAAACCAACCTCATCCATCAGCTTTTAGATACACCAACCTCATCCAGCAGCTTTTAGATACACAAACCCATCCGGCAGTTTTTAGATACACCAACCTCATCCAGCAGCTTTAGATACACCAACCTCATCCAGCAGCTTTAGATACACCAACCTCATCCAGCAGCTTTTAGATACACCAACCTCATCCAGCAGCTTTTAGATACACAAACCCATCCAGCAGCTTTTAGATACACAAACCCATCCAGCAGTTTTTAGATACACAAACTCATCCAGCAGTTTTTAGATACACCAACCTCATCCAGCAGCTTTAGATACACCAACCTCATCCAGCAGTTTTTAGATACACAAACCCATCCAGCAGTTTTTAGATACACCAACCTCATCCAGCAGCTTTTAGATACACCAACCTCATCCAGCAGCTTTAGATACACCAACCTCATCCAGCAGCTTTAGATACACCAACCTCATCCAGCAGCTTTTAGATACACAAACTCATCAAGCAGTTTTTAGATACACCAGCCTCATCCAGCAGCTTTTAGATACACAAACCCATCCAGCAATTTTTAGATACACCAACCTCATCCAGCAGCTTTTAGATACACAAACTCATCCAGCAGTTTTTAGATACACCAACCTCGTCCAGCAGCTTTAGATACACCAACCTCATCCAGCAGCTTTAGATACACCAACCTCATCCAGCAGCTTTTAGATACACAAACTCATCAAGCAGTTTTTAGATACACCAACCTCATCCAGCAGCTTTTAGATACACAAACCCATCCAGCAATTTTTAGATACACCAACCTCATCCAGCAGCTTTTAGATACACAAACTCATCAAGCAGTTTTTAGATACACCAACCTCATCCAGCAGCTTTAGATACACCAACCTCATCCAGCAGCTTTAGATACACCAACCTCATCCAGCAGCTTTTAGATACACAAACCCATCCAGCAGATTTTAGATACACCAAGCTCATCCAGCAGCTTTTAGATACACCAACCTCATCCAGCAGCTTTAGATACACCAACCAGCAGCTTTAGATACACCAACTTCATCCAGCAGCTTTAGATACACCAACCTCATCCAGCAGCTTTTAGATACACAAAATCATCCAGCAGTTTTTAGATACAACAACCTCATCCAGCAGCTTTTAGATACACAAACCCATCCAGCAGTTTTTAGATACACCAACCTCATCCAGCAGCTTTAGATACACCAACCTCATCCAGCAGCTTTTAGATACACAAACTCATCCAGCAGTTTTAGATACACCAACCTCATCCAGCAGCTTTTAGATACACAAACTCATCCAGCAGCTTTAGATACACCAACGTCATCCAGCAGCTTTTAGATACACAAACCCATCCAGCAGTTTTTAGATACACCAGCCTCATCCAGCAGCTTTTAGATACACCAACCTCATCCAGCAGCTTTAGATACACCAACCTCATCCAGCAGCTTTAGATACACAAACCCATCCAGCAGTTTTTAGATACACCAACCTCATCCAGCAGCTTTAGATACACCAGCCTCATCCAGCAGCTTTTAGATACACAAACTCATCCAGCAGTTTTTAGATACACCAACCTCATCCAGCAGCTTTAGATACATCAACCTCATCCAGAAGCTTTTAGATACACAAACCCATCCAGCAGTTTTTAGATACACAAACTCATCCAGCAGCTTTAGATACACCAACCTCATCCAGCAGCTTTAGATACACCAACCTCATCCAGCAGCTTTTAGATACACAAACCCATCCAGCAGTTTTTAGATACACAAACCCATCCAGCAGTTTTTAGATACACAAACTCATCCAGCAGTTTTTAGATACACCAATGTCATCCAGCAGCTTTTAGATACACAAATTCCATCCAGCAGCTTTTAGATACACACACCAACAGGTAGTAAAATGGGTACGTTCAGTTTTTTTCAGATTTTAGGATAGGTATGTTAAGAAGTTACGACCATTCTATTGGCAAATTTAGCAGATGACAAACTGATGATATTTTCTTATTTTTGTTTTCTAGAATATAGGATCTGACATTTCATGCAAATTGTCTCCTAAAGCATAAAACATCATGATATCTAATTTTTATTTTTCAGAGAAAATAAGTCTTGATATATCATGTGAAATGAAAAAAAGATATTTTGACACTTTGTCTGCTGCAGCTGTGATTGGCGCTTTAAAGGTTATTATTCTGATGGTGTTGTGGATTGGTTCAAAGATACATGTATAGTTTTCTGGGGTTAGATGACTTTTCAGTTGTTTTCAGGTTACCGTATTTATCCTAAGTATTTGGACACCTTAACTCCTTACCATAGTTCTCCTTAAACTTGAACAAATCAGTTTGACATGAATAAATATCATTATCACCACTAACACCACCACCACCATCATCATCATCATCATCATCATCATCCCCACTGTCTTCATCACTTCATCATCAACACCTCCACTGACACCACCACCATCATCATCAATCATCATCATGATCAACACCACCACTGACACCACCACCATGATCATCATCATCCCCATTGTCTTCACCATCATCATCATCAGTACCACCACCTCCATCATCATCATCATCATCATCATCATCATCAGTTTCACTGCTCTTAGTTTGAGTTCATCTGTATTTCAGACAAGGTATACCAGGAGAAGGGGCAAGTTGTATATCGCAGTGAGATGGAGACAGTCAGCTCTACCCTGCCCTCAAAGCAGGCCCAGTACTCAGCCCTGGGCATGAAGCTGAAGAGGAAAGAGATATCAGATGAGAGAGCAGGCGTAACAAGGAGAAAATCTAATCTTAAAGGAAACCAGGTAGGGGCCATATTACATAATTCAGTCATTCACTGAGATTATAAGGCTAGAAACAATATTAAACCCTTAAAACACCAATCGAAACTGCAACAGAATATTTTGATCTTTTTTTTTTTTTTTTTTTTTTTTTTTTTTTGTATCTTTCAGAAAAAATGCTTAACATGTCATGAATCATGTGCCTAACAGAAGGAAGATTCACATGAAATGCCAAGTCTTATTTCTCTGGAAAGTGATAAAAGAAAATGAAATATTTTCTACAGTCATTCTCTCCTTTCTGCTGATTCAAGAAGGGCAGTTGTCAGTTTCTGGTTAAAGAATATGCACAAATACTGGTAAACCGCTTAGAGGACTAAGCCTGCTGAGGAAAAGTGGTTAGGTAAACTGATTGGCGGAAAAGTGGTTAGGTAAACTGATTGGCTTGACATGACCCTAATGGGTTGACTGGGCCATAAAAAACCTCAATCAATAAAAGAAAAATTTAGACAATTACTCCTATCTCTTTAAGAGTTTATCATCAGATTCAACATCAAATTCAGCAGCTAACAACAATAATATTCCAGAAAATAGGGCATTAAGTTTCATGCAAATTGTCTTTTTTTGATACAGTTTGCATTAAATGTCAACTCCTGTTGTTTTTTATGGGTTTTAACATTTCATACTACAACATTATATGTCAAACCCTATTTTCTGGGATAATAAATAAAGATGTCGCCAATTTGTCATCTGCTGACTTTTTGACCCATTATCCTAAACTTTAAAGAATTAGTGGACTTGTAAGATTGGCCATTTTCTCATTGTACCATGTCTTGGCTCTGATCTGCACCTTAAAGAGTATATTTTGTTATTATACCTTAGCAAATGAAGTTTTACTTTGGGTTTTACAGTTTTTATAGATTTTCATGAAACTTCATAGAACTGGTCAGCATAATGAGTGGCAGTGGATGACAATTGTTTTGTTGTTGCAGGGTTACCTGCCCTTAGCATCTTAAGGCCATTTGTCTGATTTTGTAACATTAACTACATCTATAGTGTTTTTAGATTATCATAAAACATGACATAAATGATCAGCATAGTGAGCAGCAGTGCATGACATACAACATTTTCATGCTGTGTTATCTACCCTTGGCCATCTTTCTGTGACATGAACCACAGCTTCACAGATATGATCAGCATGGTAAGAAGCAATGCTTCTTACCATGCTGATCATTTCTGTGAAGCTGTGGTTCATGTTTTCATTGTAGGGTTTTCTGCCCTTTGCACAAAGGTCTGTCTAAGACTATGGTAACTATATGTCCCCCTATTCTGTCATTCTGTGATTCTGTCATTCCACGGACAATTAAGGTTTTTGCTCTGACTTCACTAGCCTTTGTCCTATTTTTTTCAAATTTTCACCACATCTTGACCATCAGACAGTACACATGTGATAGGAAAATAGGGGCAGAAGGAATAGTGTTACAAGTTATGCCTCTTTGTAATTCTTTAAATTAGATATGTTTGTATTATGACTGATAGTATATACTTTGTGAAATCAATTCCTCTTACAGCTTTTGTTGGATCTTTTCAAAACTTTGCACATATATTAAAGACATAGTGCAGATGTGCATGTTGATGCAAAACACACGCATGCACACACGCACACACACACAAAAAAAAAATCTTTTTGACAGAATAGCAGGGATTTTAACTTAGCCATTTTATGACAACTGCACCTAGTTAATGATAGTTAATAGTGCATATTTTGTGAAATCAGCTCCTCTTAGAGCTTTTGTTTGATCTTTTCAAAACTTTACACATACATTACAGACATACTGAAGATGTGCATGTGAAACTTGCATGCTGAACAAATATTTCTTCGAAAATCACAGTGTCTTTTTACAACAAATGCACCTAGTCAATTATGGTTGATAGTGTATACATTGTGAAATCAACTTCTCTTACACTTTTTGTTTGATCTTTCCAAAACAGTGCATATATGTTACAAACATATTGAAAATGTGCATGTGCAAGTTTGATGCTAAAAATTTTTTTTTTGACAAAATAACATGATTTTTTAACTAAGCCATTTTATGACAACTGCTCCTGGTCAGTGATGGTTAATAGTGCGTACTTTGTGAAATCAACTGCTCTTAGAACTTTTGTTGGATCTTTTCAAACTTTTACACATACATTACATACATATTGAAGATGTGCATGTGAATTTTTCATGCTGAGCAAGTATTTCTTTATAAAACAACTGTGTCTAGTCAACAACAGGTTAATAGTGTATACTTTGTGAAATCAACTCCTCTTACACCTTTTGTTGGGTCTTTCCAAAACATTCTAGATATGCAAACATATTAAAAAAGTGCATGTGCAAGTTTGATGCTGAAAATTCTTTTTAGAAAAAATGGCAGGATTTTTTACTTAGCCATTTTACGACAACTGCACCTAGTTAAAGATAATTAATATGGTATACTTTGTGACATCAACTCCTCTTGAAGCTTTCTTTTGATCTTTCATAACCTATACACATACACTACTGATATATTGAAGGTGTATGTGAAACTTTGATCCTGGCAATGTTTCTTGGCAAATGTCAGCGTCTTTAACTTAGCTGTTTTACAACAACTGCACCTGGTGAATGATGATCAAGTGTATACTCTGTGAAATCTTACAGCTTGCTACAGACTTATTGAAGAATGTTCTTTGAATTTAAATGTTTTGATTTTATATACTGAAAGGAAAAAGAAACGCAGGGTAGAGTTTTTTCCTTCTTATTTTAACCATTTTTTACGGTGTTTACTATAGCCATACACTTTTACAGATTGTCCTGTGAATGTGAACCGCGGGTATACGAGTCTTTGGTCGATGTGCTATCTACCCAGTGTGTGAAATCATTCAACCATGCACTACACAGTGCATTGCACGGACAATACGGAAAGGCAAAATTTCGTGCAAAACAAGCATGTTTAAACCTTCAGCACAAGATTTCCTCACACCATTTGGTACACTTCAACGATACACAACGCTCTTCGATTCTTTTACCGATTTTTCTTTTCATTTTTACGCTACTTTGAACTTTTTTTCAATCATGGTACGATTGACTGATGTTCAGAGGGGTAGGGCAATTGTGTTGCTGATGCAGGGTCAGAGGCAACAGCAAGTTACCAATCACTTTGGGGTTAACGTCTCAACAATTGAATGTCTTGTTAGACGTTTAAGGGAGACAGGGCATTTAGCAGACCGACCGCGGTCTTGGCGTCCACGCATGACGTCGCGACGTCAAGACAGGACAATCCGTCTGGCACATTTGCGGAATCGTCATCTCACTGCTACCGAAACTGCCCTTAATACAGTAGGTACGCATAATCGACAAATTTCTCCGAAGACTGTTGGAAGTCGATTGCCTGAGATTGGTCTTCGAGCTCGTCATCCATACGTTGGTCTGCCTCTGACCCAGGCACATAGGTTGCGTGGTATGCATGGTTGACGGCGCATGCGCCCATGCATTTTCCGATGAGGCAGTGGAGACAAGTTCTTTTTACGGATGAGTCTAGGTTCACTCTCTATCGCGCAGATGGTCGACATCGTGTTTACCGACGTCGCGGAGAAAGCTTTGCCGACGCCTGTGTTGTCGAACGGGATCGGTTTGGGGGTGGCTCCGTTATGGTCTGGGGAGGCATTGCTCACGGGATAAAATCACAGTTGATTATTGTTGCGGGCAATATGACCGCAGAAAGGTATAGGGATGAGATCTTGCGTCCTGTTGCATTCCCGCTTGTGCAACAACGTAATCTGATTTTGGAGCAGGACAATGCCCAACCTCATGTTGCCCGAGTTTGTCAGGATTTCCTGGCAAACAATAACATCGCACCACTAGCATGGCCACCATACAGTCCAGATTTGACCCCAATAGAGCACATGTGGGATGAGCTGGACAGAAGGGTTAGGAAGCGCCGAAATCCCCCCGCAACAACTAAGGAATGCGTTGATCGATGAATGGAATAACATCCCGATGCGAACTGTCAATGCTTTGGTTAACTCTATCCAAAGGAGAATTAGGGCAGCAACGGCAGCAAGAGGGGGGCACACCCGATATTGATTTTCAGTTTGATTTTAATTTCAAGATTTGGGGGTTAGCTACCAATGAACTTCAATAACTCGAGACTTGTTGATCACAAACCAATGAAATTTGGAACTTTTGTTCCATACATGTACCGTTTTGTAATTATAGTAAAATATTTAACAAACTTTTTCAAACTTGAATGAAATTTAGGAATAAAATTTACCCTGCGTTTCTTTTTCCTTTCAGTATAATTATATTCCAGTTTGTGTGGTGGGGGTATACTGTTTTCACATTGTCCATCAGTCTGTTTGTCCATCTGTTATGTTGTTACATGTTTTGGCCCTAGTGGGGAGGGGGGGGGGTGAATCTAATAAGCACCACTTATTGACAATGTCTTGTTTTATGTCTGTAATAATATAACTGCAGATCTGATGTGTATAACAAAAACTGAAAGTTATGCCACCAGTACAGTAGCATTAATGTAGATACAAACATGCAAGACCACCCAGATTTGCTTGCATACTTGTGCAGTCTGTGCAAGGCCTGCAGTGTTTGACTGGAGCAAGTCTGGATACTTTTGAATCAGCTGGCAGAAAGGAGAGACCCTGATCACTGCATGGATGCATGGGCTAATTGGGGCTTTTGCTGTTCTCATATGGCTTGGTAATCCTAGGAATTGGGACAGAAAGGCCTGAGCAAACAATGTAGAACCTGATCAGATGCCACAGAATGTGGCATCTGATCAGGGTCTACACTGTTTGACACTCACCCAGCAGTGTTTTAGAAACATCATCAGGTAGCCAAATTTTGAGACAAGTATGGTGTGAAAGTAAGGTGTCCTAATATTTAGGGTAAATTTATTATGCGCAGCTCCATTGTTTACATGAAAAATGAAAAAAATATTTTCAGGTTGATCCTGACCAGACTGAGGTCTATGATGAACTAGAAAAGCGTGGTATGAAGGCCAGTAATATACAAACCCGGGAAGATCAAATGAAAGTTCTTCGGACGATTCGAGCAATACCAAGGCCAATACCCATTAAAAGGTCAATGAAGTGAGTAAAACCTCCAATCAATTCAGCTCATTCAGCAGATGACAAATTGATGATAGTTTTCTTATTTTTTTTTCCAGAAAACCTGTTTTCTGGGGAAAAAAATAAAAATATTTCGAAATGTCATCTGCTGAGAATTTTAACCAACATGCTAAGATATGCCCTACCTTTGCAAACACTGTAGATCCAGATCAGTTGGCTTCTGAAGAAGCTAACTGATCTGGATCTGCACTGTTTGTCATTTAGAATGTGAATTTGCATCAGTAATCTGGATCAAGTAATCTGACTGGCTGACAATAAGAAGTGGGCGTGGCATCTTAATTTAATCTAAGGATTAAGTAGGGTGTACCCTAGTTACCCAAAACATTTTGACAGAAAAATCTGAGCAAACAGTGTAGACTCAGATCAGATGTTGCAGAAAATGGCATCAAATCAGGGTTTACACTGTTTGCCACTCATCCAGGAGTTTTTAGGTACTTTGTGAAATGGATTTGTTCAAAAGAGAAGAAAAATAAATGGTGCAGAGTGTGGCTTTCGATTAGGGTCTGCCCTATTTGCCACTCATCCATGAGTTTTTAGAAATTGTAAAATGGACTTGTTCAAGTTTTTGGACAAGTATGGTAATGAGATAAGGTGTCTGAATATTTAGGGTAAATAAAGTATATCTGTATAAATTTCTGCATCATCAACGGTTGTACTTAGTCCATTGATAGCATAGAGAAGAACACAATATGGGGTGGTTGGGTGGTGCGAAGGTGTCGTGTATCTTACCTCACCGGGGCATCCGACTGGTATTGGCTTATAGTTGGGCAAGGCCTGCTATCCTTGTAGCAGGTAAGGGTAGAAGGGGGGAATGTTTTTATTTCTTCTGTTTCTTCACTTTCATTCCTGTTCCTCTTTCTTCCCTGTCCCTCTCTTTTATCTCTTCTACTATCTCTCCTATATCTTTTTTTCCTTTCTCTGGGAGACGACACAAAATGGCCCACAAGGGTTGACGTGTTGTTAAACCCCAACACAGACAAAAGAAGAGCACAATAGCTTTTCATCATTGTGACAAGGGGTTCAATATAAGTGCTAGTATATGGAACTAGAGCAGTGATTTCCCATCCAAGATCTTGATTTGCACAGAATCTGCCAGACACCTAAATTGGTAGTAGACAAAAAATAGGCATTTATGGTCATTTTTCTATATGTACATTTTTGTTTGGCTGCAACACAAATGTATAGATTATATAAAAAAAATTACCATAGCTGGTCATTTTTTTATATAATCTATACATTTTTGTTTGGAGTAGTTGTATCCAAACAAGAATACATGTATTTAGATTATGTAGAAAACTATCATAAATGGCCATTTTTCTATATAATCTATACATTTTTAGCTCGCCGGGACTATGTCCCTGGAGAGCTTATGTTGTCACCCAGTCATTGGCGTTAGCACAATGTTTAAGTTTTGAAAGGTGTGTGTAGTTTTTTAATTGTTTAAGCTTTCATATTTGGCCTACACCTACCTTAGGGTAAGACCTTTCAATAGCCTACACCCCCATCCCCAAGTTAGACTCTTTATATAGGTCAAGATCAGTTATTACTTTGTCATTTACACCCATGTTTAAGCTTTGCATTTAAGTTTTGAAAAGTGTACATAACTGCTGAAGTATTCAAGATAGAGCTGTAATATTTAGCCCACACCAGCCTTAGGGTTAGACCTTTCAATAGCACACACCTCTTCCTCAGTTTGACCTTCAGCCTAGGTCAAGGTCAGGTCATACTTTGTCATTTAAACCAATGTTCGAGTTCTGCGTTTAAGTTTGAAAAGTGAATGTAACTGCTGAAGTATTCAAGATACCACTTTAATATTTGGCCCACACCAACATTAGGGTAGGACCTTTCAGTAGCACACACCCCTTCCTCAGTTTGACCTTCTGCCTAGGTCAAGGTCAGGTCATACTTTGTCATTTAAACCCATGTTTGAGTTCTGCGTTTAAGTTTTGAAAAGTGTTCGTATCTGCTGAAGTGTTCAAGATACCGCTTTAATATTTGGCCCACACCTACCTTAAGGTAAGATCTTTCAATAGTACACATTCCTTCCTCAGTTTGACTTTCTGCCTAGGTCAAGATTAGGTAATAATACTTTGTCATTTACAGCTGTGTTTAAGTTTAAAAAATGTACAAGACCGCTGAAGTACGTAAGATACAGCTTTCATATTTCGTCCACACCAACCTAAGGGATTCAGCATGTAAGATATAGGTTTCATATTTTGTCCACACCAACCTAAGGGAAGATGTTTCAATGGCATATACACCATTCATCAGTTTGACATTCTTCAGACATCAAAATCAGGTCATAATCTGTCATTAACAGCTATGTTTAAGTTCTGCATTTAATCTTTAATATTTAAAGATTGTTTTCTTATCCAATTACTGGCACAGTGGCTCAGTGGTAGAGCGGTCGCTTTGTGACCGGGAGGTTGTGAGTTTGATCCCCGGTCGGATCATATCAAATACTTTAAAAATGATACTAGCTGCTCTTTCGCTTGGCGCTCAGCATTAAGAAAGTAGAGCTGGCACTGCTCAGCTCAGTGTCAGTATAATGTGACTGGGTGGAATATCATGCCAAAGTATCTGGGGCATGATATTTAGTGAGGCAGCACTCTAAAAGTGAGCATTGAGCTCCCTGCCACATCCAGACACCATTGTGATATGACTGAAAAAGGTTGAAAGCAACATTAAGCCGAAATCAAACAAACAAATTCTTATCTGATCAGCCCTTTCCAGTGAGCTGCATTGTCTTCTGACAACTCTTGTTGTTTGGATACAGTGTGGTTGTTTAGCCAACACGGTTTTTCTTTGGGAGCACAGCAATAGTGTTATAAAGAGGTTGTGTACATTTGAACAATTATCACTAGTTCTTTTCAGTTTAACCCTGAAAGTGCTAAGCAAAATTGTAGCAACCAATATTCTATTTTTTGTAAATTATTTTTCAGATACTTGGCATTTCATATGGATCATCTGCTAGGCAGTTGATTCATATGAAACTCAAGCCTTATTTTGTCTCAAAAAATACCAAAAGAAAATGTATCAAAATATTATCTGCTGCATTTGTGATTAGCATTATAAGGCTTAATGGAGAAGTTGAAAAGGCGAAGGTTTTGACCTGGGCAGGTTTTATATCATTCAAAGGTTAGAGCCTATTATTGTCTAAAGAAGAAATATAATACCTATTGAAAATTGTTTACCTACGTCATTCTTTTCTTTACACAAAAGTAATTGAACTACTCATCGGCAGTCAATAAAATTATGATGAGCCGTTAAACTGTAAAAAAGCTTATACCCATTAACCCTAGGTATTGGGACTGAGAGGGTAGCCCCAGATCTTCTTTATACTACTATGATGAGCAATTAACCCTTAAAACGCCAGTCAGAACTGCAGCAGACGACAATTTTTTTTTTTTTAATTTTTCAGAGAAAACAAGTCTTGACATTTCATGTGAATCGTCTGCCAAGCAGACGATTCACATGAAATATCAAGACTTGTTTTCTCTGAAAAATAAAAAAAAAAAAGATTTGAATGTCATCCGCTACAAATTTTGCTTGGCGCTTTAAGGGTTAAGCTGTAAAAACTTATACTGATTAATCCTAAGTATTGGGACAGATAGAACTGAGCAAATAGTGTAGACCCATACCAGTTGCAGCATTCTGTGACACCTGATCAGAATCTACACCGTTTGCCACTCTTACAGCTGTTTTTAGATACATTAGACGGTATAAAAATGGTCTTTGTCAAATTTTTTGACAAGTATGGTAATGAGTTAAGGGATTGTCCCAATATTTAGGGCAAATATGTTACCTACATAGCCTCGGTGGCTCAGTTGGATGCACAGTCCGACTGGAGACCAGGAGGTTGCAGGTTCAACCCTGGCAAGGTCGGCAACATTCTTTCATGGAGATTGATCATGAAATATTTTCTACGGTCATTCTCTCCCTTCCGCTGATTCAAGAAGGGCAGTTTGAATGTGCACAATACTGGTTAACCGCTTAGAGGACTAAGTCTGCCCAGAAAACGTGTGGTTAGGTAAACTGACCGCGCTCAACATGACCCCATTGGGTTGACTGGGCCGTAAAACCTCAATACAACCAAACAAACATTTGTCCCTTTAAAACAGATGTTTGGAGAATTAACCCTTCTCATGCTGAATAAATTAAGATGCCATGCCCACTTCTAATTTTCAGCCAATCAGATTACTTGCTATAAATTCACATACTTAATGGCAAACAGTGCAGATTCAGATCAGCTCTTCAGAAGCCAACTGATCTGGATCTACACTGTTTGCAAAGGCATGGTATATCCGGGTTCAGCAGGACAAGCCTCTTTAGGGACATGAAAAGTGAACCTCACATCAGTATTATCAGCAACAAAGCTCATTAACCCTAGTCCTGCTGAACCCAGATATGTCCTACCTTTGCAAACAGTGTAGATCCAGATCAGTTGGCTTTCAAAGAAACCAATGGATCTGGATCTGCACTGTTTGCCATTAAGTATGCGAATTCATATCAACAATCTGAATCAAGTAATCTGATTGGATGAAAATTAGTAATGGGCGTGGCATCTTAATTTATTCAGCAGGACAAGGGTTAAAATAGAACACTAGCTCAACTCTGAGCATGCTAAGTAAAAATTTCAGCAAGAAATACTTAATTGATTCATCATCTACTGAATTTGAATTTGCCTGAATAGTGGTAAAGGTTAAAACTGAACTTGGCTCTCATTGTGAGGCTCCCCTTATGTAGTGCTGAAACTTTAACCTTTACCACTCTATAGGCAAATTCAGCAGACAATTTTAAATATTATTTTTCCAGAAATTAGGATTTGACATTTCCACAATTTGCATGAAATGTCAAATCCTGTTTATTGGGAAAATATTTCAAAATGTTGTCTGCTGAATTTGTTACTCAGAGACCTAAGTGTTAATGAGGTGTCTAATATGTTGAGATGGAATGTCAGACAATGTAGACCCTCTCCAAACTGCTCCTGTTTGATCTGGGTCTGCACTGTTTACTCAGGCCTGTCTGTCAGAATATCTAGGGCAAATATGATATGTTTATTCTAATCAATTCTCTCCCTTCCGCTGATTCAAGAAGGGCAGTTGTCAGTTTCTGGCGAAAGAATGTGCACAATACTGGTTAACCACTAAGAGGACTAAGCCTGCCCAGTAAACGTGTGGTTAGGTAAACTGACCACACTCGACATGACCCCATTGGGTTGACTGGGCCGTAAAACCTCAACACAAACATTTATTCTAATCAAGGGGTGGTATAGACTGGCTCCAGTCTCAAGTGACTAAATATTTTTTTCTTACAATCCTTTTTTATAATCCACTAAAATAAAACCAAAATAATATCATGACTTTAAAGGCTGTGGTCACTAGACCAGATCGGACTGGTGCACCTTTTGGACATAGTATCTCCCCAATTCCAGGCAAGCTATGCTGTCTGCAGACAGCTCTTGTTCTCCTTATCCTCCTCTAATTTTGTCTTTTCTCAGCAGCAGGTAGCAGAGGGGAAAAGGGACATGTTAGTATTTCTTCTGTGTCTGCATTGTTATTCACGTTTCCCCCTCCATCCTCCTCAGTTTCTGTATAACCTCTGGGGGTGGTGGGGTGTGGCAAAGGTGTTGTGTATCTTATGTCAAGGGGGCATCCAGCTGATATTACAGTTGGGCGAGAGAAATGTTTTTATTTCATCTGTTTCTTCATTTTCATTCCTGTTCCTCTTTCTTCCCTGCCCCCCTCTTTCATCTCCTCTACTGTTTCTTCTATCTCTCCTCTCCCTTTCTCTGGGAGATGACTCAAAATGACTCACAAGGGTTGACATGTCATTAAACCCCAAACACAACGAACTTAGTTTAGAACCTTAGAACTTTAGTTCTTCTCTCCCTTTCTCCCTTTCTCCCTTTTTCTTGTAGACAACACAAAATAACTCACCAGGGCTGACATGTCATTAAAAAAATACTCGGTCAAAAAATTATTCTGCCCTCCACCAAATAGGCATTGGTTATTATAAAGCATTATTTAACCCTTGTCCTGCTGAACCCGGATATATACTGCCTTTGCAAACAGTGTAGATCCAGATCAGTTGGCTTCTGAAGAAGCCAACTGATCTGAATCTGCACTGTTTGCCATTAAGTATGTGAATTCATATCAACAATCTGGATCAATTAATCTGATTGGCTGAAATTTTGGAAAGGGCGTGGCATCTTAATTTATTCAGCAGGACAGGGGTTAAAATATTTTTGTATAAGCCACATCATAAGAAAACAGCCCAACTTTTTAAGTGCAATGCAAAATTGTTTCAGACGACACTCTCAAATACCTGTTTTTCTTCATTTTTCAGAGAAAACAAGGCTTGATATTTCATGTGAATTGTCTGCATGTCAAACCTTATTTTCTCTGAAAAGTAAAAAAAAAAAAAAGAAGAAAAAAAATAACTTCAAAATGTCCTCTGGCATTTTACTGCTTAGCAAGCTAGGTAAAAATTTCAGCAGACAACATTTTGATTTTTTTTTTTTTTAATTTTTTCCCCAAAAATAGGCTTTAACATTTCATGCGAGACAATTTGCATGAAATATCAAAACCTGTTTTCTGGGAAAATTAAGAAAAAATGTAACCAGTGTCATCTGCTGAAGAAATTGTCCATGGTTAAAGGCTAATACATGATATGAACAGTTAAGACTAAGTCATACCCAAGCAGCTAAACATTCTGATCATAGTTGTAATTGTTTACACTTACATTATGTCAGTTTTGCCGAACCCCTGACCACCCCACACCGGGGGGTCATTTCTTCATTGACACCTGGTATGAGGCAGATTTTCTTATGACGTGACTTATGTTTGAATAGGAAATCGTGATCCAAGGCAAAGAACTCCTTTCTTTTATTCATAAATGATCAGTAAAAATAAAATGTTCGTCCGCTGTGGCCAGGAAACAAGGCATACAGACATAAACATTGGAAGGTTATATTCTTTTGTAAATAATAGACATATATAATTACATAAGCCACAACATGAAGAAAGGGCCCATACATAGATCTGGATGAGAGGGGTTATAAGGTCAGGAATGAGGCAGTTCTAATGAGTATCCTCAATCTATGTTTTGAGCAGAAATATGAAAATATCAGAATTTTTTATCAAAAATTTTCATTTTTTGGTGGTAAAATTTTCAGAATATTTGAATAGGCATGTTTTTGTAATGTTATCTAGGGTTATGGGCCTGTATATCACTTTTGTGACAGCAAAGACTCAGATCAGCTTGCATGTTTGAGCATACTGTTTTGGATCTCTTTGTTGCCTGCTTACAGAATCCATGTAACTCTTAAAGTGCTATTCACAACTATTCACAACTGCAGCAGACAACATTTTGATTTGTTTTGTTTTTATGTGTATGTGTTTTGTTTTTTTCTTGAGAAAAAAAGGCTTGATATTTCATGTGAATCATCTGCCAAGATGATTTGCATCAAATGCCAAATTTGATTGTCTCTCAAAATATTAATAAAAAGAATATGACAATTTGAGTTTTTGAAAAAAAAAAAAAAAGAGAAAATAAGGCTTTACATTAAATTTTCATGTAAATAATCTGCATAGCAGATGATTCACATGAAATGCCAGGTCTGATTTTCTCTGAGAAATTTTAATAAAAAATTAGAATGTCGTCTGCTACAATTTTGCTTAAGGATTTTTGCTTAAGGATTGAATACTTTGGTGAATAATGAAAGCCCTGATTAAAATGTGTCTTTCAGAGCACGCATGTTGTAAGGTATGTCTTCTCACTGTACGGCATCTGTTCTAAAAATAAAATTTGACCTGATTTCTTAAATTGCCTGCATAAAAGAAACAAATAGGAAAATTGAACTCGTGTGATTTTATTCTTTTTTTAAATGAAAAGCGTGTCTTAAACACTTAGCACGCTGGGTGAAATTTTCAACAGATGACATATTGAAATATTTTTCTTATCTTTCCCAGAAATCAGGATTTGACATATCATACAAATTGTCTTCATGGGGAACAGTTGCAAGAAATGTCAAATCCTGTTTTCTGGGAAGAATAAGAAAAACATCTTCAATTTGTTGTCTGCCGAATTTGCCCCTAGAGTGGTAAAGGTTAAAATTGTTTTCAGCCTTGAAGCATGTTGAATTTAAATATTGTCCAAGGACAGTTCAAAATATTTTTTCTTACTTTTTATATGCCCGTTTGAAAAACGGGACATATTATGTTACGGGGTATGGCATCCATCCGTCCGTCCGTCCGTAAACTTTTTCGTTTCCGGCTAACTCCTCCTTCAGTTTATATTCGATCAAGCTGAAACTTGGTATATAGTTAGACCATGATGTGGCGCAGCGCATATTGTTTCGGGGTTACAGTCCACCAAATGTTTGCAGAGTTATGCCCCTTAGAAAATTTCTGTAAACTTTTCATTTCCGGTTAACTCCTCCTACATTTTACACCCAATCAAGCTGAAACTTCATATATAGTTAGACCATGATGTGGAACAGCGCATATTATTTCGAGGTTACAGTCCATCAAATATTAGCAGAGTTATGCCCCTTTGAAAATTTCAATAGACTTTTTGTTTCCGGCTAAATCTCCTACAGTTTACATCCGATCAAGCTGAAACTTGGTATATAGTTAGATCATGATGTGGTGCAGCGCATATTGTTTTGGGGTTACAGTGCACCAAATATTTGCAGAGTTATGCCCCTTAGAAAATTTCTGTAAACTTTTCATTTCCGGTTAACTCCTCCTACATTTTACATCCGATCAAGCTGAAACGTCATGTATAGTTAGACCATGATGTGGAGCAGCGCATATTTTTGAGGTTACAGTCCACCAAATATTAGCAGAGTTATGCCTCTTTGAAAATTTCAATAGACTTTTCGTTTCCGGCTGACTCCTCCTACAGTTTACATCCGATCAAGCTGAAACTTCATGTATAGTTAGACCATGATGTGGAGCAGCGCATATTATTTCGAGGTTACAGTCCACCAAATATTAGCAGAGTTATACTTCTTTGAAAATTTTGATTAATTTTAAGTTTATGGCTAAATCCTCCTACAGTTTACATCTAATCAAGCTGAAACTTCATGTACAGTTAGACCATGATGTGGAGCAGCGCATATTGTTTCGAGGTTACAGTCCACCAAATATTAGCACAGTTAAACCCCTTCGAAAATGTCTATTAATTTTTTGTTTCCGGCTAAATCCTCCTACAGTTTACATCCGATCAAGCTGAAACATGATTTGTTGTAAGACCATGATGTGGAGTAGCGCATATTATTTCAAGGTTACAGTCCACCAAATATTAGCAGAGTTAAACCCCTTTGAAAATTTCTATTAATTTTTTGTTTCCGGCTAAATCCTCCTACAGTTTACATCTGATCAAGCTGAAACTTCATAAATACTTACATGATGATGTGGAGCAGCACATATTATTTTTAGGTTACAGTGCACCAAATATTTGCAGATTTATGCCCCTTTGAAAGTTTTTGTAAACTTTTCACAGCATATTGTTTAGAGGTAATAGTGTGCCAAAGGCTCATATGAGCTTATAACATAGCCATGCTTCTATGGTGTGTCCTCTGTCAGAAAGCACTTCTCCCTAGAAGCAGCAAACTTCTCCCTTAATTTCTTGGCCAGCTTGGACCCTTAGGTTACAGTTCACCAAATATCAGCAGAGATTATGCCCCAATGAATTTTTTTTTTTTTTTCTGTAATTCCACTTACAGTTTATATCCAGAGCACCGAATTATATAGGAGCCAGTTAATGTGCTGCATCTTATAACTTGCCACGGGCGTATAATGCCCAGCTTAGCGGAGCTCTTGTTTTACTCCATAATAAGATATTTCATTTGAATTGTCACCAAGAGGTAATCTCACTCAGTGAAATAGCAAGTTGTTTTTGTTTTGTTTTTTTTTTCTAAAAAAAAAAAATAAGAAGAAAATATTAAACATTTATTTCGTGTCTGCTTGTTTTGAAGAAGAAACTCAGCCACATCAAATTAAAATGGAGCTATGCCATAGATCTAGATAACACATGATTTTCAACCAAAAAGTACACTTCAACCTCTTTATAACACGGTTCGTTATAACACGGTTTTGGGTATAACACGGTTCTAAGGTGGATCCCAAAAATGTATAGATTATATTGAAAAATGACCATAAATGGTCATTTTTCAATATAATCTATACATTTTTGTTTGGATATAACACGGTTGTTTAACTAACACGGTTTATGCTATGGACCCCAACAATAGTGTTATAAAGAGGTTGTGGTGTATTTATTTTTTCAATTTCTCCATGAAAACATATTGTGGTACTTACTAGAGGCACACCGCCATATGTTCTGGATACACCTCATAGATAGCCATTTTAACCCATTGTAGACTGAATAGACTTTCCCACACTATATGTTGGAAGAGTCCAATTTCAATCTTAGGTACAACCGGCTATAAAACTTACATATTCCTAAAGAAAAATGGCTAAACTGTTTGCAAACAGTGGAGACCCTGATCAGACGCCGCATTCTGCGGCATCTGATCTGGGTCTGCACTGTTTGCCAATTACCCTTTTACAGGTCGCCTGACTACTAAGGGTTAACCTTAAAGTGTCATGCAAATTTGTATTGGACAACATTCTCAATTTTCCTTTTATTTTTCTTTGAAAATAAGCAGCTCTGCCACAGAGGCATCAGACGGCTCATCTATATCGCAAGTGCCAATCGGCAGAGCTGGGCCCAAATAGGAGGGATTGGAATGGTTTCAAATACTAGAAGGCAATTCTCTGTCAACAAAAGTTCTCCTCATTTGCAAACTGTTGGCAAAATTTTTCATGTGTATCCATTTACCTTAACCTTTACCACTCCCTAGGCATATTCAGCAGATGACAAATTGATATTATTTTTCTTATATTTCCAAGAAAATTGACTTAGACAATTTGCATGAAATTTCAAAGCCTGTTTTCTGGAAAAAAAAGTAAGAGAAATATTTCAAAATGTTGTCTGCTGGAAATTTTACCCAGAATGCTAAGCATTACAAAATACAAATAAAACAGACATGCCCTAACCTACTGAATGTGACCAAGACTACAATCTGCCTGCCCCTATATAACAGTGGGCTTATGATGCTTATACAGTGTTGCATCAACATTAATGCAATGTCATGACGTTGCATTGACATTGAAGCGATGTCTCAACCTTGCATGCCCACAGGGACAGAGCTGGAATAAAGATTACCGGTAGTTTAGGGTTCAGTTTCACTGCGGATTACTGGGTAGGTTTTGGGTTGAGTTTGGGTTGTAGGTTTAGGTATAGAGGTTAAGGTTAGGTTAGGATTAAGATTAAAGTCTAACAGTAATAGCACATGGAGTGTATGGTGGATAGTGTAGACCTTGATCAGTCATCTCATCCTGCAGCAGCGAGGCTCCATAGCAGAGTCAGTAGCATGTCTAACTGCAGATTCAGGGGTTGCAAGGTCAAATATCAGTTCACACACAAACTTTTGTGGAGGTGATCTTAACCCTTAAAGCACCAGTCACAACTGCAGCAGACGACATTTTGATTTTTTCTTATTTTTCAGAGAAGACAAGTCTTGACTTTCCATGTGAATCGTCTGCTGGGCAGACGATTCATATGAAAAGTCAAGACTTGTTTTCTCTGAAAAATAAAAAAAATATAACATTTAGAATGCCGTATGTTTCAAATTTTTCTTGGCGCTTTAAGGGTTAATTTCTATGGCCAGTCTCCCTCTTCCACCGATTATAGAAGGGCAGTTGTCATTTAATGACAAAAGTATGTGCACGAAGTACTGGTTACCGGCTTAGAGGAATAAGCCTGTCCAGGAAAAATGTGAGTAGATTAATTAATTGACCAGTGTGACATAACAAGTGTGGCTGGGCCTTAAACTCCAAATCTAACAATCTGGGCCCAGTTGTTCAAAGCTAACGATGTCGTTAGTTAACGATTCGTTAAAATTTACATCCGAGTGATATGCAAATATGCTGAAATTTTTTGCTGAAAAAATGTGAGTAGCTTTTGCAGTGCAAAAGCTACTCACATTTTTTCAGCAAAAAATATCAGAATATTGTATATTGAATCCGCTAAAACAGTTAACGAAATGACCCTTAATGAGCTCGTTAAGCTAACGACGCTTTGAACAACTGGGCCCTGATCTGGATCTGCATTGTTTGCTCAGGACTGTCTGTCTGACCATTTAGGTTAAATATGATAATGGTAATTTGAGATGAAGAATACACCAAAACATTGGATCAGAATTTGACACAATAATAACAGGCCTTATCATATAGGTAAAATTTTTGAATAGACCATTGTTGGTATGGTAGTAAGTTTCAAATATATTGCGATTTAACTATCAAAACTCAAGGCCAACTGAGACAACAAAAAACAATCAGAGATATATTTCATATTTTTCAAGAAAATCAAGCTCTCAGTAGGAAAAGTCATCCGGCGACAACCGATCATTTTTGTATTTTTTCCAGAAAAGAAGGCTTGAGAAGTCAATTTGTTTCTCTGTGTTGATTTATGGATAAGTTAGGGAACCACTATGCTGACTGATTTGGTTGGCTTGGGTTGGAGTTTAATGGCATATTCAACACAATTAAGGTCATGCTCTGCTGGTCAGTTCACCTAACCACACTTTTCCTGGACAGGCTTAGTCCTCTAAATGATTAACCAGCAGTTGTGCACATTCTTTTGCCAGAAACTGACAACTGCCCTTCTTGAATCAGTGGAAGGGAGAGGATGACTGAAGAAAATATTTCGTGATCAATCTCCACGAAAGAATGTTGCCAGACCCAGTGGGGATCGAACCTGCCACAGACCCAGTGGGGATTGAACCTGCCACCTCCTGATCACTAGTTGGACATGCATCTGACTGAGGTGGGCCCTATACAGACTGAAGAAATACTTGTAGTTGGAAATGTATCAGGATTAAGGGCAAGGGTTGGACAGTCATAAAACTAGGTTTCAGACACCTAAGCCCTAAAAAGTACCATATTTACCTTAAGTATTGGGACAGACTAGCCTGAGCAAACAGTATAGACCCAGAGCAGATGCCACAGAAGGCAGGCCCATACCCAGACTTTTGAAATGGATGGGGGGGGGGGGGTGCAAGTGCTAAGAAAATGCCAATTTGGGGGCCAAAATTAGGGGTCAAAAACTGCATGATTTTGAAGTAATTTGCCTGAAGTATGGGCCTGCAAGGTGACATCTGATCAGGGTCTACACTGTTTGCCACTCATACACCACCAGGTAGTAAAATGGGCTTGTTCAATTTTAGGACAAATAAGGTAAGGAGTTAAGAAGTCCCAGTATTCAGGTAAATACAGTATTACTTCATCCTCATCAAAATATTCCAATTTATTAAGAAGAAGGATGGTATAAACATCAACAAGAGTTGTTACTGTATTATGTGACACAGCCTCTTTACCTGGTACTGTGTTCTGACATCAGGAAAACATAATTATGTAATTTTGATCCCTATAAAACTTTTTTTATATAGTAAAACTAGGGTTTACAGGGGTATAAATTATTCCTCTTATTTCTGCTCAAAAACAAGCGAGGCGGTTCTAACGAGTACTCACAATCTATGTTTTGAGCAGAAATATGAAAAAAATCAGAGTTTTTTTATCTGAAAATTTTCAGTTTTTTGGAGGTGAAATTTTCTATATATTTGAAAAGGTGTGTTTTTATAATGGTGCAGTTTTGTTAAAGTATTCTGGGATTCAGAAAATTTCAGTGAAAGGAATTCCATGTATAAATAAGCAAGAGTAATCATTCTGATGTGTGGCCCTTTACCTTTATTAGTTTATTGACATTAATGTCATATTTCAGTGAATAAAATATAGCAATAAGGGGAAATGATTCAGTAAACAAATTAGGTTCAGTAGTCTATCTTGTAATGTGACCCTTCTCTTTGATGTGATGACTACATTGTATTTCTTTTTAAAATATCAACAACATGTAACAAGGAGTTTTTAAATTGGAAAAAAATGGAACAAAAAATAAATAGATAAATAAATAAATAAATAAATAAATAAACAATAAAAGGTGACAATATAGTAAGTAAACAAGTGGGAGTTTTCTTTGACTTGATACACATTTTCCCCAAATGTTATTATAATATTCTAAAGAGTATAGGAGTTACAGAGGAAGAAAAAAAAAAGAACAGGGCAAGTAATATAATTCAGCAAAAGTTTGAGAAAAAAAAAAAGAAATGCAAATACTATTGTGTACACAGCACCACAATGAACCTCTCTTCTTCCTCAAACAATGAGGAAAGTCCTCAATCTTTACCATAGTACAGTTGACTTGTTATCTCAAATTCCAAAGGACTCACTGAAACACTTCGAAATATCCGTACCTCAACACAGAGTTGAGAGAGTGAGTAAAATAATAAATTGAACAACAACATTTAACAAATGAATATGTAATTTGACTCCTGAAATTAGAAATATATATAAAAAGAATGTGGAAAAGAGGCGAAATTGCTCCTTAGGAGCAATTTCTCCTCTTTTCCACATTATTTTGTTACTTGTTGTCATAGTTTCATGCTAAAACAGGGACCAGATTTTCACTTTGAGATAAGCGGTAATTCGAAATAATCGAGTTTGAGATAACGAGTTTCGACTGTATTTGTGGAACTGTAGAGCAGTCTACCAAACAGACAAATTGTTGAGATAACTAGAACATTACTGTGAGCCTATAAAACTTCACTGTAAAATTTAATCCTCAAAAGCTCTAAGCAAATTGTAACAAACACATTATTTTTAGCTCACCTGAGCACGAAGTGCTCATGGTGAGCTGTTGTGGTCAGTCAATGTCTGTCGTCCGTCGTGCGTCGTCCGTCGTGCGTCGTCCGTCGTGCGGTGTCAACAATTGCTTTAAAAGCCTACTCCTCCTGCACCACTGGGCCAATTGACTCGATACTTGGTAGGAAGCATCAGGGTGACTTGTAGATCAAAAATAGCTAAAATCATGCCGATCGGAAATCCAAGATGGCCGCCATTTTGAAAATCTATTTTTCGCTTCTTCTCCTGAACTAAAAGGCCATTTGACTCTAAACTTGCTAGGAAGCATCAGGGTGACTTGTAGATCAAAAATAGCTAAAATCGTGCCGATCAGAAATCCAAGATGGCCGCCATCTTGAAAATCTATTTTTCTCTTCTTCTCCTGAACTGAAAGGCCAATTGACTCCAAACTTGCTAGGAAGCATCGGGTGTCTTGTAGATCAAAAATAGCTAAAATTGTGCCGATGGGAAATCCAAGATGGCCGCCATGGCCTCCATATTGAAAATCTATTTTTCTCTTCTTACCTGAACCGAAAGGCCAATTGACTCCAAACTTGCAAGGAAGCATCGGGGTGTCTTGTAGATCAAAAATAGCTAAAATCGTGCCGATCGGAAATCCAAGATGGCCACTATGGCTGCCATCTTGAAAATCTATTTTTCGCTTCTTCGCCTGAACGGAAAGGCCAATTGACTCCAAACTTGCTAGGAAGCACCAGGATGACTTGTAGATCAAAAATAGCTAAAATCGTACCGATCGGAAAACCAAGATGGCTGCCATGGTGGCCATCTTGAAAATCTATTTTTCGCTTCTACTCCTAAACCCAAAAGCCAATTGACACTAAACTTGGTAGGAAGCATTGGGATGACTTATTGATGAAAAATAGCTAAAATAGTGCCATCGGAAATCCAAGATGGCCGCCATGGCAGCCATCTTGAAAATCTATTTTTCGCTTCTTCTCCTGAACCGAAAGGCCAGTTGACTCCAAACTTGCTAGGAAGCATCGGGGTGACTTGTAGATCAAAAATAGCTAAAATTGTGCCGATCATAAAACCAGGATGTGCGCCATGGCAGCCATCTTGAAAATCTAATTTTCGCTTCTTCTCCTGAACAGATAGGCCAGTTGACTCGAAACTTGGTAGGAAGCATTTGGGTGACTTGTAGAACAAATATAGCTAAAATCATGCCGATCGTAAATCCAAGATGGCCGCCATGGCGGCTATCTTGAAAATGTATTTTTAGCTTCTTCTCCTAAACCCAAAAGTCACTTGACTCGAAACTTAGTAGGAAGCATCAGGGTGATTTGTAGATCAAATATAGCTAAAATTGTTCTGATCAGAAATCCCAGATGGCCACCATGGCCGCCATCTTGAAAATCTATATTTAGCTTCTTCTCCTGCACTGAAAGGCCAATTGACTCCAAACTTGGTAGGAGACATTGGGGTGACTTGTAGATCAAAAATAGCTAAAATTGTGCCAATCAGATATCCAAGATGGCCGCCATGGCAGCCATCTTGAAAATCTATTTTTGGCTTCTTCTCCTGAACCGAAAGGCCAGTTGACTCGAAACTTGGTAGGAAGCATTGGGGTGACTCTTAGGTCAAAAATAACTAAAATTGTGCCGATCGTAAATCCAAGCTGGCCGCCATTTAGAATTTGTTCAAATGATCACGCTCCATTGACTGGCATGCCTTATATATATTCTTCTTCAAATTTAAGAACTGCTTAAATGATTATCTTTTCATTAGTTGTGATGACAGGATTGGAAAAATGTTGCATAACATCTGCATATCTGCAGTGGCAATGTCACTCAGGTGAGCGACCCGTGGCCCGTGGGCCTCTTGTATTATTTTAATAATTATTTTTCATAGAAAATAAGACTTGGCATTTCATCTATGAAAAAAAATTTTGATAATGTGATCTCTGCAATTTTGATTGATCCTTTGAGGGTTATATACTACCCAGTTTATTTTACCTCTTAACCATTTACCACTCTCTGGGCTAATTTAGCAGAAAACAAAATATAATATTTCTTATTTTTCCAGAAAACAGGATTTGACATGTTGTTTAATTGATCTCCATTGGAGACAATTTGCATGAAATATCAAATCTCTTTTCTGGAAAAAATAAAAACATTTCAATATGTCATCTGCTGAAAATTTTACCCAGCATGCTAACCATTAACCCTTAAAGCGCCAGTCACAACTATTGTCGTCTGCTTTGTCATCTGCTTGTGATTTTAAATGTCATTTTTGCAAACAGTGTGGACCCAGATCAGACTGCTTCTTTCTGATCTGGGTCCACACTGTTTGCCTGTATGCAAAAATAGGTTTGAAAAGTCTGCAAGAATATTCAGCAGACGACATAAACAGGCGACATTTTCAGATGCAGGTTTTCTTTGCGCTTTAAGGGTTAAGTTTGACAGGCCTACTATGAACTTAAGACTCTTTGTTGTCTCTGAATTTTAGTACCAAGTACATCCTGGCCTTCAAAAGTGGATAGCCTATGTATAATGAATAAGTTATCACAATATTTCTAGTGTTTTTGCTCAAATTTCTTTGTTCTGTTATCATGGTGTGTCCTATAAAACAATGTGGGACTATTAACCCTAGTCCTTCTGATCCCGGATATGCCCTGCCTTTGCAAACAGAGCAGACCCAGATCAGTTGGTCTGGATCTCCACTGTTTATCATTAAGTATGTGAATTGTATCAAAAACCTGGATCAAGTCATCTGATTGGCTGAAAATTAGAAGTGGGTATGGCATCTTAATATGTTCAGAAGAGCATGGTTTAACTTTAACCACTCTATGGGCAAGTTCAGCAGACGACAAATTGATAATATTTTTCTAATTTTTCCCAGAAGACAGAAAAGGAGACAATTTGTATGAAAAATGAAAGCCTGTTCTCTGGGAAGAATAGAAAAATATTCCAAAATGTCATTTGGTGAATTTTTCCCAGCATGCTTTGCATTAATTATGTATTTTATTGTCTACAAGGCAGAGACTGGAAGCAGGGTCCAATTCCTCCAAAATGTGGGTTGCTCTAGCTGGGTAAATTGAACTGTTCATTATTAGACTTTTGAGGAGCCATTGTTCAGCAGATGAGCGTTTGGGTAACCGAATGGTTTGTGGTTCCGACTTTGGATCACAAGGTCCCTAGTTCGAATCCCTCTGGAATTCTGCTCATGGATGTATTATGCTTTATTTCACAGAGCCTTTCATTATCACGCTTTTATATGACATAAAGTCGATATGACTTAACTCTTTCCCCGCTAGTGGCAACTTTTGTTGTCTGCTGATAACCTTTGCAAACAGTTTGGACCCAGATCAGGCCCGACAAAACGTCGGGCCTGATCTGGATCCAAACTGTTTGACACTCTGATGGTATTCCTGAAAGATTTTTTGAAAAAGTTAATTTAAATAAAAATCCACAGACGACAAAAAAGCATTCAAAATTACCCAGCAGGCAAAGAGTTTAAATGTAGAAAGGGGTGTAAAACACCAAATCATCATCTATGCTGCAGACATAGGACAGGTTTTGAGATCATGATAAAAAGTACAAGATTTACATTTTCTTGGTTAGACAAAGTTTTACAAAGTTAGACAAAGTTTTAGGGTACATATACCCTAAATATTGGGACATCATGACTCTTTACCATATTTGTCCTAAAATTTAAACAAGTCCATTTTACTGCCTGTAACTGTGTCTAAAAATAGTAGATGAGTGTCAAACAGTGGAGACCCTAATTAGATGCTATATTCTGCAGCATCTGATTTGTGTCTACTATAAGTTTAACTGTCTGCCTGTCTGTCCAAAAACTTCAGGTAAATGTGGTAATCTCAATGTTTTTCGCTGTTTGTTAGCAAAATTGTAAAACAATAAGTAGTCAAAAAAAGAGCCAAAAATAAAAGAAAACGGTGTTATAAACTGTTATTATAAAAATAAAACAAAATTGACAGTTTGTATATATGCAGCTGTTCTCATACAATTAATACAAAAATAAGGAAATACAATAAGTACAAATGTATCGGTAATTTAATCAGTACAATTTTTGAATACAGAAGTAATTTTCTTTTATATATTTGTTGGTAAAAATATTTATCCAATATATAACGGCTTAATATTGTTTGCAAAATCCACAAAACTGTGCAAATGGAGTGTCCATTCTAAGGAAGAAAGAACAATTTTACAAATCCGTTACATAAACTTTACAGGTAAAGAATGCGGGACAATAGACTGGTTGAGCAAACAATAGCTACCGTGATTAGGTTTAGCCATCCTGTTGTAACAGGTAGGTTAACCTTTACCGCTCTCTGGGCAAATTCAGCAGACGACAAATTGATGATATTTTTCTTATTTTTTACCATAAAACAGGTTTTGACATTTGTATGCAAATTGTCTCCAATGGAGACGATATGCATGAAATGTCAAACCCTGTTTTCTGGGAAAATAAGAAAAATATTTCAAACTGTCGTCTGCTGAAGTTTTTACCCAGAATGCTAAGCTTTAAACCATTGAAAAGACGTAAAAGTACACTATCCATATATAACTGTAGTTTTTAATAATAATTAGATTTCGTCTGAAATTTTGTGCTTAAACTTGGATCCTTATTAGGTGCAGATAGTTAATAAATGTGTTTGAAGAGGAAAGATTCGTTAAAAAGTGGATTAAAATAAAAAAGGTCTTCAGAAGGAATACTCAAATATGTGTTAATTTTAAACTGGCATGTTTTAATTTAATGTTTTTGATAATGAGCTAGTCTTTATCTATGGGAACAGTACCAAAACTGAATATTAACCATTAGAGAACCATTCAAATGTAGCAGACAAATTTTTAACTTTATTTTTATTTTGTTGAGAAAACAAGGCTTGGCAGGCAATTCAGAGGAAATGTCAACTTATTGTCATGAAAAATTAAAAAAAATAAAAAGGTGTTGTGTCATCTGCTGCTATTGTGTCTGATGATTTATTTACTTATTTATTTATTTATTTATTTATTTATTTATTTATTTATTTTGAAAAAAAATGAAGCTCATTATTTCATATCAATCATTGCTGTTGTAGCATGGAATGTCAAACCCTAATTTCTTGGGAAAATAAGAAAAATAACACAATAAATGATATGGATATATGAGGATTAAAAGAGGCTTACCAATGCTACCTAATTGCCTATAGTTTAAATGATGATAGGGTTTTTGGGGGTTTTTTTGTTTTGTTTTTTTTGTTTTGTCTTTTTTTTTTAAGTTTTGCAGCCCTTTCAACAGTGTCTTGGATACATCTGTTCATGTTTTTATGAAGTTTTAAAGTCTTTCTTTCATGGACCTTCCATGCACATACATCTGTAAATGAGCCGGAATCCACTGCACTGTTGGCAGCATGTCTGACTGTAGAAATTGAATCCCAGCACAGCCACATTATGTTCGTGAAGATTGATCATGAAATCATTTCTACAGTTATTCTCTCCCCTACCACTGATTCAAGAAGAGAAGTGTCAGTCACTGCCCAAAATATGTGCAGAAGTACTGGTTAACTGCTTAGAGGACTAAAACTAACACGGAAAAGTGTGATGATTAAATGGTCAGCTTAACATGACCTTAACAGTGTTGATTGGGCCATAAAACTCTACCTCAAATAAATCATCTGTATATGCCACTCTGTCCACTTTATACTCAACCGAGGGATTGTTCAGTACTATCTTATTTTACGAATGTTCTGAAAATTTCATTCCTAAAGTAGGGATTCGAAATTCCAATCCCTGAATTCCAGACTTGACAATCTTATTAGGGGAAGTTTAGTTGTATAATTAAAAAGAAGAAAGGAATGAAAAAGAAAAAATAATACTGATATAATATTTTTTGTGTGTTTTAGTTCTATTCTAAATGCTTGTTAACCCTAATCCTGCTGAACCCGGATATGTCCTGCCTTTGCAAACATTGTAGATCCATATCAGTTGGCTTCTTCAGAAGCCAACTGATCTGGATCTGCACTGTTTGCCATTAAGTATGTGAATCTATATCAGTGATCTGGATCAAGTAATTTGTTTGGCTGAAAACTAGAAATGGGTGTGATATCTTAATTTATTCAGCAGGAAAAGGGTTAATTTGCAGAAGATATTTATGTATATTTAGAGATTTTTTATGATTTGCTATTTTTTTAAATTATTATACACAATTTAATCTTATTACAGTTTTTGCAATTACTTATTTGTTTTAATCATTTCCAATATATAATTGTGATGCACAGCCAGCTATAATTTTTTTTTTTTTTTTAAGTATTGTTTTGTTTTTCTTTAAAAATCATCATGGTGTTGAAAGACAAAGCATCACGAAAACATACCTATATAATTTTGACCCCCTAAACCCCACTTTTATATAGTAAAACTGGGGTTTATAGGGGTATACATTATTTTTGTTATTTCTGCTCAAAAACATTGATTGTGGGTACTCATTAGAACCGCCTCGATGAGGCAGTTCTAACGAGTACCCACAATCTATGTTTTGAGCAGAAATATGAAAAATATCAGATTTTTTTATCTGAAAATTGCCAATTTTGGTGGTAAAATTTTCAGTGTATTTGAATAGGAGTGTTTTCGTAATGGAAACTGCTATGAACCACCTTATTGTGGTTCATTTGTGGTAATAAATTATTCATTGTAACTTGACCACCAGCAAAACAATTAATATTAGCCAATACCCAGAATTATTTGCAAAAGCAAAGTCAATCAATATGTACAGTAGGCAAGTGAAATTAAGAAGGTACAGACTGCTTATTTACAAGTGACATTTAAATAATGCAAACAAAGGTATATTTAAAGACTAATTTAGATATACTGCTTTAGTTTGAGATTACTTTAGGATTGAAGAGGAGACTTTTTGTGAGCCTTTGTTCTTAATAAAAGCAGTAGACAAAATTGTAAAATATTTCCTTTTTAATTTTTCCAAGAAAATAAGGTTTGACATTTCATGTGAATCATCTGCACACAAAATATTAAGCCTTTATGTTCTTGAAAAAATAACAATAAAATTTTTCGACTTGTCGGCTACAGTTTTGAATAGCACTTTAAAGGTTATACAGAATCAGAGGAAATTTGCTTATAACTTAGAAAAAATAAAAGTGAAAAATTAAAGAGAGATTTCTTACATCTAAGACAAAATTAAAAGTAAAAAATTAAAAAGAAATTGCTTATATCAAAAAAAATTAAAAGTGAAAAATTAAAAAGAAAATGTGAAAAAGGATGGCTGTGTGTTAGTACTGTGTACTATGAAAAAGTGTTGAATCATCAAAAAAAAAAAAAAAAAAAAAGGTAATAATAAACAAATAAAATTTGCATTGCACGTGTAACGGAATATATTTTTCAAGTGAAATTTGGTAAACTAAAAATCAGTGTATATTTTTCCTGGATTATTTCAAATAAATTTATCTCTGGATAATTACAATACAAGTATAACATAATGTGGCGTACTGGTGCACGTGGCAACAGGGTGTCCCCTGACCCCTGGGGCTCTGACTATGAAGATGAACCAATCACAGATAGGCAGGACAATAATATTAAAATGCAAGAGCAAACATACGTACCAGAACCGGTACCTCAGAGACAAAAAACTCCACCTAAAAGTCCAGAACTAGATGTTCCAAAAGAACCTGTATATATTGCACCAATAGTTCCCCTAAAGGAACCAAAAGAACCCAGTAATGAAATGAATGGGACTGTAATACCACCAAAAGAGCCCGACAGAAATTTTGTTTATCACCCCGATCCAAGAAAAGATGTTACAAATGAAGAACTGGATAAATATCTGAAAGCAAGGTTTAGTACGGCAACTCATGTGTGGACACCATATTTAGGAGAGAGAAGAAGGTAATGCTGAAAAAGTCACAATAGCAGCACACAGATTTTTTTTCTTTTATCAGAGCAAATAAGACTTTACAGTTCATGTGAATCATCTGTCCAGCAGACAACACTTTAACATTTTTTATTTTTTTTTCCAGTAAATAGGCTTCAATATTTCAGACAAGGAGACAATTTGCTTGAAAATGTCTTAGCATCTTTTGAGGGAAAAATAAGAAAACATCAATTTGTCATCTGCTGAATTTGCCCAGAGCATCGATATAGATTTTTTTTTTTGTCAAAAAAAAAAAAAAAGAAAAAAAAAAGTAAAGGTGTTAAATAAAGTTTAGCTCTTTTGCACATTTGAGATGGATTCTGCAAACGAATTATCTTTGTTTTTTCCCTGAAATAAGGACAGCATTTCATACTAATTCTCTTCAAAGAAAACAATTCACATGATTGCAACTTCTTGGAAAAATATGAAGAAATATTTCAAAATGCCACTTGTTGATATTTTTATAAAGTACCCTATTTACCCTAAGATTGATAGGCCTTGAACAACAGTGTAGACCTAGAGCAGACACTGCAGAAGTCTGTGTCTAATCAGGATCTGCATTGTTTGCCACTCATCCTGCAGGTTTTAGACACACCAACAGGTAGTAAAATGGACTTCTTCAAAATTTAGGACAAGTATGGTAAGGAATTAACCTTTACGGTAAATGTCCTAAATTTTTGAACATTTTATTTCATAGTATTTTGGGCTAAATTTTACTTTTTATGCATCTGTTTCTAACCCTAGTCATGCTGAACCTGCATATGCTCTGCCTTTGCAAACAGTGTAGATCCAGAACTGTTGGATCCGCATTGTTTGCAATTAAATATTTGAATTTGTATCAATAACCTGTATAAAGTCATCTGATTGGCTAAAAATTTAAAGTTGGTGTGGTATCTTAATTTATTCAGCATGACAAGGGTTAAAATACGTAGTAGAATGGCAAACAGTGGAGACCCTGATCAGACTACTCCTTCAGGAGCAGTCTGATCTGGGTCTGCACTGTTTGCATAGGTCATTTTGTCAGTCAGTTTCGTGTTCGAAATTTTAGGACATTTACTTTACCGTTCTTTGGGCATCTGCATAAAATATCAAAGCCTGTTTTCTAGGAAACATAAGAAAGATATTTCAAATTGTCTTGTACTGTAATTTCTACCAACCATACTCAGCGTTAAGGTGTCCAAATAGTTAGAAATATGGTTTTAACCCTTAAAGCGCCAGTCACAACTCTTGTCGTCTACTTTGTCTTCTGCCAGTTACTTTAAAAGTTATTTCTGCAAACAGTGTGGACCCAGATCAGACTGCTCCTTTAGTCTGATCTGGATCCACACTGCCTGTATGCAAAAATAGGTTTGAAAAAGTTTGCAAGAATATTCAGCAGACGACAAAAACAGACGACATTTGCAGATGCAGATTTTCTTGGCATTTTAAGGGTTAAGGCTTAGCATGTTGGGTAAAATTTTCAGCTATGACATTTGAAAAAAATTCTTATTTTTTTCCCTGAAAACAGCTTTTGACATTTCATACAAATTGTCTCCACTGGAGACAATTTGCATGAAATGTCAGGTCCTGTTTTCTTAGAAAATGTCTGATTCTGTTTTTTGGGGAAAATAAGAAAAATATCATCATTTTATTGTCTGCTGAATTTGCCCAGGGCATGGTGAAAGTTAAAGATGATTTGTTGTTCCATGAAGTTCTTGATCACAAGTTTTTTACGACTCTAAGTAGGTTATTTCCAAATATTTGCTGCATACAAATGACTTTAAGTTTTCAAATGTGTTATATTTTATGCCACTTTAATAGCTAACATTCTCTTTTAACATCCGGGTCCACTGTCATTTTTATCTCTCAAAGTTGGCTTTGATTTAACAAAGGAGATACCACTTTTTATAGGAGTTTCTTGGCTATAAAAACTGGTATGTTGATAAATATTTAAAAAAAAAAATATATATATATATATATATAATAAATAAATAAAAAAAAAAAAAAAAAAAAAAAATGAAAGCATCTTGCAGTGCACTGTAAAAAGTGTGTGATTAGTCATTTATGAGATCAAAAACCAGGGCCCAGTTGTTCAAAGCGTTGTTAGCTTAACAAGCTCGTTAAGGGTCATTTCGTTAACTATTTTAGTGGATTCAATGTACAATATTCTGATATTTTTTCATCAAAAAATTTCAGCATATTTGCGTATCACTTGATGTAAATTTTAACGAATCGTTAACTAACGACATCGTTAGCTTTGAACAACTGGGCCCAGGTCATTAGGTCAAACATTAGAGAAAGAGGAGTACACTAAATCTTTAGAAGCCAGTATTTTAGATGTGATCTTCATGAAAGTTGTTCAGAATGTGTTTGCCTCAATAAACTCTACGTCATGTTTGAAACTGTGTCACATGGGGTAAAAAACTAGGTCACAAGTTCAAATGTAAGAGAAAGTATTTATACATTAGATGTCTTATTTTTGACATGCTCTTCATACAAATTGTTCTGAACATTTTTCTCAATAAAAGTGATGTCAGATTTAAAATTGGGTCACATAGGATAAAAGATCAAAGCCTTTTTAACACACTAGATGCCAAATGTTTGTTCTAACCTTTTGAAATTTAGTCAGAATGTTTATCTTAATGATTTCTAGTGGATTATGAAATTGGACCATTTGGGTAAAAAATTAGTCACCAGATTATATAGAAGCTAACCTTTTAAATATTCCAATATTAAATATTGACTCAATCTTTGTGAAAACTGGTCAGAATGTTTGTAAAGTTCTTGATAAAATTCAAAACTAGGTTGCATGGGGTCAAAAACTAATCATCAAAAATCTTGTGAACACTGTTGGGACAGTATGTTTGGCCTGAACTTCAGGAAAGTTTGTCAGAAAGTTTTTGCAGGTTGAGTTTGAAACTTGGTATCACATGGGGTCAGAACTCTAGACTGACTTTGTATCTGGGTCATGGGGGTCATGAGCTAAGTCATTGCAGTCGCCCTGGCTGAAAGCATAAGTAGGAGTTGTGCTAATCACACATCAAATACGGATATTATACCAAACCCAGCTGAAGGGGTAGTAACTACCAAGGCTGTAATGCATCTGATTATGAATAGAATAGAATAGAATAGAATGTTTTATTATCCAATAATGGCCTCTTTTGGGTATACAATTAAAGAGATTGTTCTCTTCCATACCGATTTAGCCCTCAAATGAAATTATGCTTCAGCAAGTATGAGAATTCATCAAGACATTTAAGGAGCAGCTTGTAAAGGATAGGGTCTGCTCAGGTGAGTGACCCTGGGCCATTTCCCAGTCAGCATTCTATGTAAATCTATATCGGGCCGTCATCGGCCCATCAGGGTAGCTGACGGGCCGATGACGGCCCGATGTAGATTTACGTAGAATGCTAGCTGGGTTAGTCCTCTTGGGTATTTTTTTTTTTTTTTTTTTTTTTTGTTGTTGTTGTAACAGTTGTTGTTTTTATTTTTTCCAAAAGGATAAGGTTTGATATTTCATGTGAATTATCTGTTATGTCAAGCCCTTTTTTTTTCTCAGAACTAAAAAGTATATATGTCCTTCAGTATGTTGTTTGCTGCAGTTGTGATTAGAACTTGAAGGGTGACTGGGTTTAATTTTGTTGTTGTTGCAGCTGCTTTAGCAGGGCAACTTAGGCATGCAAGTTTCTGTCCATTCATCTGTCTGTTCATCCTGACATCTGTCCGTTTGTCTGTTCATCCATCCATCAACATTTACCCTGGGTGTCTGGTGAGCACAACTCCTCTTAAAGTATTGTACTGATTGTTTTGAAACTTTGCATGTGTTTTCTTCATGTATGAGGATATGCATATGGTTTGGATATAATTGTTAGATCATTTTATGTCATTTTTTCCACATTTTGAATTTAGTCATTTTTCATCCTCAATATATAGACAGTAGGTACCTCTTGTGAGCTCAACTCCTCTTACAGTTTTGTACCAATTGTTTTGAAACTTTGCATGAGTTTTTCTTCATGGTATGATGATGTGTATGTGGTTTGGGTATAATTGTTAGATCATTTTTGTCACTTTTTCCTCATTGTGAACTTAGTCATTTTTCACCCTTTATATATAAACAGTTGGTACCTCTTGTGAGCTCAACTCCTCTTACAATTTTATACCAATTGTTTTGAAACTTTGCATGTGTTTTCTTCATGGTATGAGGATATGCATGTGATTTGGATATAATTGTTAGATCATCTTTTGTCACTTTTTCCATATTTTTAACTTAGTCATTTTTCACCCTCAGTATATGGACAGTGGGTACCTCTTGTGAGCATTACTCTTACAGTTTTGTACCAATTATTATGAAACTTTGCATGTGTTTTAGCCATGGTATGAGGATGTGCATGAGGTTTGGAAATAATTGTTAGATTATTTTTTGTCACTTTTTCCACATTGTGAACTTAGTCTTTTTTCACCCTCCTCATACAATTTTATACCAGTCTTTTTGAAACTTTGCACATGTTTTCTCCATAGTCTGAAGTTGTGCATGTGCTTTTAATACAATCCTTGCATTAGTTTTTGTCACTTTTTTCTACTTTGTGAACTTTGTCATTTTCTGACCTCAGATGTATAGACAGTGGCTACCTTGTGATTGCAACTTCTCATACAATATTATACTGGCCGGTCTCGGTGGCTTAGTTGGATGCGCCGTCCGACTGGAGACCAGGAGGTCGAGGGTTCAACCCCCGCCAAGGTCGGCAACATTCTTTCGTGGAGATTGATCATGAAATATTTTCTACGGTCATTCTCTCCCTTCCGCTGATTTAAGAAGGGCAGTTGTCAGTTTCTGGCAAAAGAATGTGCACAATACTGGTTAACCGCTTAAATAGAGGACTAAGCCTGCCCAGTAAATGTGTGGTTAGGTAAACTGACCGCACTCGACATGACCCCATTGGGTTGACTGGGCCCTAAAACCTCAACACAAACAAACAATATTATAGTGGTCTTTTTGAAACTTTGCACATGTTTTCGCCAGGGTCTGCAGATGTACATGTGGTTTAGAAATAATTTTTAAATTTATTTTTGTCACTTTTTCCACTTTAACATTGTCATTTTCTTACCTCAGATTTTATGAATGTGTGTAGGCTGTGGGTATGTGTGTGTGTGGGGGGAGGGTGGGGGGGTGCAAGTGGGTTTTTTTACTTGTAGCCTGCACCAGGCCAATGATTAAACACAGATTTTTCAGTGGCATTTTTAATATATTTTTCAGACAGCTGTTATTAAAAGGACCAGTCAAGCCAAGCAAAGGACTGAAATACAGATTGAAACATGTAAGTATTCTATATGAATGACAACATAAGAAAACCTTCCTAATCAAACATGTGAGCAGTAAAAACATTAATTGAACATCTGCTCAGACCCCATTGCTCCAAATATAACAGATACTACTGTACAGACAACACTCTTTAGACCGATACTGGGAACAACCACAAAATTCGTTATAATGACAATTTGACATATAGGTCTAGATAAGAGTGGGTATCAGGTAAATATTTTTCTTATTTCTCCATGAAAATATATGTTGTGGGTACTCATTAGAAGTGCCTCCTCGAGGCACTTCCAATGAGTACCCACAATATATATTTTTGTGGAGAAATAAGAAAAGTATCAATACTTTTGAATTGAAAAAGCACCTTATCCAGAGCTATGTAAATGACAGTCACAAAACCTTAGCTTAAGAGGTAACAATTAGTCACGAATTATGCAAGAATACTGTATTTAATACTTTAAAGAAAGATATGATTTGGATATTTGTTGGAATTGCCCCAGCGAGGCAATGCTAATAAATATGCAAAGCATTATGTTCTATGAGGAAATAAGAACAAAACAAGATCTTTCTTACATATCAGTCTGCTTATTCAGTATTCTGTACAACAGTAAATTGGTTTTAATGGCATTGTCTTTGGGAACAAATGCTGTGGTTATAAGAAGGGTTCACTGCACTATATTTCCCTAAATATTTGGACACCTTAAACCGCCAATCACAACAATTGTCTTCTGCTTTGTCATCTTCTTGTGATTTTAAAAGTCATTTTAGCAAACAGTGTCGACCTGGATCAGACTGCTCCTCTAGGAGCAGTCTGATCAGGGTCCACACTGTTTGCCTGTATGCAAAAATTGGTTTGAAAAGTTTGCAAGAATATTCAACAGACGACATAAACAGACGACATTTTCAGATGAAGATTTTCCTGGCATTTTAAGTGTTAACATATATTGTATTCAAACTAATTACAGCACATACCCCTATAAGCACATGGTCAAGCAATTTTGTTGGCTTGAGATTGCAGATAGGGACAAACAGTGTATATCTAGATGCCGTGTTCTTGCACACCAGAGATGGAAATCCTGGAATAGAAATTCTTATCCTACCCAGGGTAAGATAAAAATCGAGAATTCTTACGTGTTTAATATGCACTGGTTGTCATGGACATCACATACACCATCGTTAAAGTTTACATCACTTAACGTAATGATGTCATTAAACGCCACAGCAATGTCATCAAAATATGGCAGATGTCAAAAATCGAAGTGACTGCATTATTAAAAATACTACATTCAGAAATGAAATGTGTGTGAGAAAAAGATACTATCATTGGTGTGAGGGATAGACAGAAAAATCTGTCCCTCACGATCACAGTCTGGCATCACTTGGCAAGCCTCCTGATGCCAGACAGTGATCCTCGGGTTAAATTTTTCTATCTGCCCCTCACACCAATGATAAATCCTTATATTATTTCATCATGTATGTTTTGTGCCAAAATGTGGTCCTTTTCTCATCCATAATGGATTCCAAAGACTCAGAAGCGAAGACTCAATTAGCTGCTTATTACCTACTCCTGGTTTGCTTCACCATTATGCTCCCGACTTGAAAGAAGTTGGAGGGGCAAATGGCTTTTAGATCTTTCATCTTTTCATCCATTTGTTTGTTCATCCATCTGTACATCACACTTTTCTTGTCAGTAAGATATCTCGATAATTATTTCAGCCAGCGCTTGAAGCATTGGGGCTGAGGAGTAGATAACCTGATTAACTTTGAAAACATCAGATACATTTTGTGAGAGTTATATCCCTTTTCAACTTTAGCATTTTGTAGGGACAAGATATAGTTGGAGGCATAGTAATTCAATAAGCAGGTTTTACTTTTCATGCAAATTGTCACCTAAATCCTATTTTCTGCAAAAAATAAGTAAAGTATCATCAATTTGTCATCTGCTGAATTTCCCAGAGTGTGGTAAAGGTTAATCTTTTCCTCTCTCTCTCTCTCTCTCTCTCTCTCTCTCTCTCTCTCTCTCTCTCTCTCTCTCTCTCTCTCTCTCTCTCTCTCTCTCTCTCTCTCTCTCTCTCTCTCTCTCTCTCTCTCTCTCTCTCTCTGTGTGTGTGTTTGTGTGTGTGTGTGTGTGTGTGTGTGTGTGTGTGTGCGTGTGCGTGTGTGTATGCGATTTCTTTTTATCAACCCTGTTTCTTGACATTTAATGCAGCTGCAGCTGTACAGTATTTTAAATAAAAACAGTTACTTCCCAATTACAACTTATATGGTGTTTCAACTTAAGAAACAGAAGATTGACTTTGTTCACTAAGGATTGAGGGAGAACCATATTCTGAAGTATTTGATGACTAGAAATGCGCATTTGTAATGCCTATCTTCTAGGGAAAAATAAGAAAAATATTTCAATTTGTTGTCTGCTGAAATATAAATATTTTCCAGCATGCTCAGCTTTAAAAACAGCGACACCAAACAAAACACTTTTAAAAGTGTATAGTTTTTCATTGACATATCATTCAAATAAGAATGATTTCACTTACCTATATGACCCTTGAACTTCACATTGTAGAAGTTCAAGTCAATTTTTATTGCCAACCTTTGCCCTGCATTGTACTTTAAGTGTATCAATACTTGCTGTATTCAGCAAAAAGGGAAATGACAACAGCCAGTATTGGCCTGTCATTTGACCCTTAGTATACCTACCTTAATGAGGGGTCCAGAGATCTGCAGTCTATGCAGATTTCCATGCTATTCTGAATCTACACATGTGTACTGTGTCTTCTACCTGTTCTAGTGTCTATAAATCGCTGGGTGGTGGCAAACAGTGTAGACCCTGATCATGCCACATTCATAGGCATCTATCTGGGTCTACACTGTTTGCTCAGCTCTGTCTGTCTCAATAGTATTAATATGGCATGTTCATGTACCACTTTCATGTGGTGTGTTCCACATAGCGTATCCATGTTATATGACTGTATTGGTCTTTTTAGATCCTTTCATTGATGTTAACAATTCATGAATTGATTTAATTGCTGATATTTAAATCATACCATGAAGTAAACATTTTGTTCCGAATTCAAAATGTACTTTGATCTGACTTAGGTAAAAAAAAAACATAGTTTGATTTCTTAGACACCGACTGTCTAAACGACCCAGCATATACAACATGTTTCAGTTGTTATTTTTTTCAAGCCATGAAAGCACTGAGTTTTCTCATTTATGTGAGAATTATTTTTAATCTTTTGATCCCAGGACCAGGCTCCAGTGGTCAGGGCCAGAAATTGATATTTTGCAGCACAAGCATAGCACATAGAAAGACATACAGAAAATTTTGTTGAAATCTGTGGAAGGAAGGAGATAGCATAACAGACAAAATAAAGTGATCAAAAACTGTCCTTTTGACCCGTGGCTTTGGTCTGCTGATCTGGTCTGGATCAGAATTTGATATGGTTTTGTGAAAGCATACAGCAAATTTGGTTCAAAATCCTAGCAACAATGCAGGAGGAGCTATGATTATGGGCAGAGAGACAGATAAACAGACAGACACAATATCTCCCCTTTTCTTCTAAAAATATAAACTATTTATCACATAGATGCTAAAAGGTTAACCCCTAAAGTGCCAAACAAAATTGTAGCAGATTTACCATTTCATGTCAATTGTCAGCTAGGCAGACGATTCACATGAAATGTCAAGTCTTATTTTCTATGAAAATAATAATAAGATATTTCAAAATGTTGTCTGCTGCAGTAGTGATTGGCACTTTAAGAGTTATCTGTTCCTTGACAAACTTTATTGCAGTTCTGTTCGCATCTGCATAATAATATTTATTGCAGTAATATTAGGTAAACTTAACCCTTGCCTTGCTGAATAAATTAAGATGCCACGCCCACTTCTAATTTTCAGCCAATCAGATTACTTGATTTGGATTGTTGCTATAGACATACTGAATGACAAACAGTGCAGATTCAGATCAGTTGGCTTCTTCAGAAGCCAACTGATCTGGATCTACACTGTTTGCTAAGACAAGGTATGTCGTGTTCAGCAAGAGAAGGGTTAAGCATTCTCTTGATAGAAATTAGCTGATGATAAAGTTGTGAGTTACAATTTTATTCCGTTCTCAGGTGATAGGATTTGATAGGATTTGATGTTTCATTCCTATAATCACCAAAAAGGACCAAGTGTTAGACTGTATTTTCTGGACAAAATATGAAAAAAATGTCCTAAAATGGTAACTGCTGATGTTTAAATTCAGCATTCAGAAGGTGAATATTTGCTTAGCATTATTCAATAATTTGACAATAAACAGGATCATATCTCTGACAGGTTTTTCCATTAATGTTTAAAGCAAAAATGAGACTCAATCAATATTTACCTCACAAATACCAGCATATTTGAATTGCAAGCAGGTAAACAGAGGCTTTTATTACCAACAAGCACTGCCTCACAGTTTTTCCTATAGTGAATAAGGATACTCTTCACTATATTTGGCATGATTCCCATATATAGCCAGCAATAATTCTCATATATGGCTAGCAACAAGTCCCATATATAGCCAGCAACAATTCCCATATATGGCCAACAACAGTTTCCATATATGGCCAACAACAGTTTCCATATATGGCCAGCAACAATTCTCTTATATGGTAAACAACAATTTCCGTATATGCACAAGGCCAATGACAGTTTCCATATATGGCCAATAACAATTCTCATATATGACCAACAACAGTTCCCTCATATAGCCAGCAACAATTCCCATATGTGGCCAATAAAAGTTTACATCTATGGCCAGCAACAATCATATGACCAGCAACAATGACCAGCAACAATTTGAATATATGTCCAGCAGCAATTCTCACAAATCCCATATATGTCCAACAAGAATTTTGATTAATGGCTAGCAACAATTCCCATATATGACCAACAAGAATTTTCATATATGATTAGCAACAATTCCCATATATGGTCAACAAGAATTTTCATATATGGCTAGCAACAATTCCAATATATGGCCAACAAACATTTTCATATATGGCTAGCAACAATTCCCTTATATGACTAGCAATAGTTTCCTATAGGGACAGCCACAATTCTCATACAGTTCCCATATATTGCCAACAACAATTTCCATACAATTTACATGTATAGGCAACAACAATTTCCATACAATTCCCATAAATGGCCAGCAACTATACACATATAGCCAGCAACAGTTCTGATATATGACCAGCAACAATTCCCATATATGACCAGCAGCATATTCCCATATATGACCACGCACAATGAAGACCTAGACCAGCTTGAACATCAGTACTGTCTATCAGGATTGGGTAAATGGACAAATTTACATTTTATGTCTCCTCCAATAGTTTTTCAGTTACACTGAGTTGAAAAAAGAAAGGCTTTGATGTAATAAAGTAAGGCTCTTTGACAGTCTGTGCAATGAAGCACCTTAATACCACAAGCCATACACTAGCTCCAGATAAGGACTTTTTTTTACATCCAAAAAGTATTGATATTTTTTTCTTATTTCACCATGAGCACCTTTGTTGTGGGTGCTCATTAGTATTGCTTCACTGAGGCACTTCTAATGAGTACCCAAAATATGGTTTCATGGAGAAATAAGAAAAATACTTATATAGGATACCCCTAATTTGGAGCTACGATGAGCTGAATTCCACTTCCCTTGGACATTGTTATCTGATGTAGGGGATGCTAACCACTCAGCCATACAGCCATGACATTATGTTTCATTAACACAGTATAGGACATTCTAAAACTCATATGGCAAACAGTAAAGACCCAGACCACTCTGTGCATCTGCACAGGCTGGTCTGGGTCTTTGCTGTTTGCATATATGAATGTTTTGCCTTTCTCACAGCAGCCCTTATGTTATTTCTTCCCTAGAACTGGAGAAGTTTCAAAATCAGTTGGAATGAATTCACCTATAGTTTAGAGGTATGGAGGGGCTCTATCAAGAAAATAGAAGGTAAGTCCAGATGCTCAGCTCTTGTGAGCAGGTCACTTATTTCTTCATGAAACATGTCACAAATTTTGTTTGAATTGCCTGACAAAGATTGTGAGAACCTGCATTCCTTTTTTCTGGAGAAATACCACTTCCAAACACTATCATATAAATCCTAATTGTTGCACTTTGTGGCTACGGGTTTTTCCAAAGAAGAGACTACTATTAAATCACAATTTTTTAAGACCAAAATTCAGAGGTTTCATACATAAAAATGATACTCTGTATTCATTTTATGAGGTTTTCCTACCACAGGTGAAGGAGAACATATATATATATATTTTTTTTTTACCCAGATCCCATTGGCATTTGCATCAGTATCATCTTGACAGTTCATTGTCTGTACTGTATCTCTTGAACCAAAAAGCAGAGTCTCTGTAACCCTTGTCCTGCTGAATAAATTATGATGCCACACCCATTTCCAATTTTCAGCAAAGCAGATTACTTGATCCAGGTTGTTGATATAAATTCACATACAGAATGACAAACAGTGCAGATCTAGATCAGTTGGCTTCTTCAGAAGCCAACTGATCTGGATCTACACTGTTTGCAAAGACAGGATATATCCGGGTTCAGCAGGACAAGGATTAAACTTGCTGGAATATATCACTGGGATATGCTTATTAAGAGTTGATATATTTTCAAGGTCAGCACAGGATGAGTAGTGTGAAATTTACATCAAATTTACATGGTTGGGGGAGTAGGGGAGACACCAAGTGTCTTTTTATGTTTTTTGTTGTTGTTTTTTTTTCTAAAAACATGTCTGGTTGTGTGATTTTAGTCTGGTAATTATGGAGCCCAGACAATAATATGGAATTCAAAATTGGCATAAAATGATAAAATCTGTTCTTGTTCACAATAGTACCATTCAGAAATATCATTTTTTTTAAACAATAAAGGTGACCTAAAGTGGGTTAGGAGGAAAGGGGCTACTATTAGGTTTGATATGGCATATCGAAAAATTCTCAGTTGTATATGAAATCACCATAAGAATATGGTTAAAATGTCTTTTGTCTGAAGGGGCTAAACAAACAAACAAAACATAGCAAGTCTAAACATGGGCTCTTACGTGTAGAAGCTGTCATGAAGAGTTAGCCATGTTTCTTATGTACACAATCATATCAATAGCTGTGTGAATTATGCATTTTGTTATCTGATTAAGTAAATAAATTGATGTTGAGAAAGAAGTTAACCCTAAAAGTGCCAATCACAACTGCAGCAGACAATATTTTATTTTTATTTATTTATTTATTATTATTTTTTTTTATTTTTCATAGAAAATAAGTCTTGACATTTCTATGAAAACAATAAAAATCACAGTACTGAGAGTGCTGATGGGGACGGTTGCCTGAGCTCTTGAACTGATTGGGATTTACTTTGAAATTAAAAAAAAGCAATACATAAACAATACTCAATAATAGCAACCCGTTTGGGGTTTTACCTATTTAATGCAGAGATCTGCATTTCAAATACAGATATCTCTTTTAATAAAAACAGATATCTGTAATTTTTGGAATTACAGATATCTTTAATTGAAATGCAGATATTTGTAATTGAAATAGACATATCACTAACTGAAATGCAGATATTGGTATTTGAAATACAGGCATCTCTATTTTCGATCATAATATAGATATCTGCATTTCAATTAGAGATATCTACATTTCAAATGCAGATATCTGCATTTCAATTAGAGAAATCTGTAATTATGCTGAATTCTGGATATTTGCATTTAAAATACAGGTATCTCTAATTGAAATGCATATATCTGTATTTGGAATGAGATATCTGAATTTCTAAATTAAATAAATATATCATATTTAAGTTTGAGATATCTGCCTTTCAATTACAGATATATGTTTTTATAACTGAAATAGAGATATCTATTCATTCCACTTATAGGAAACTGATACCTCCCTTGCTGATTTTTACATACACACTGTTCACCGGTTACAAATACCAATGTAGTGGGTGGCGCAGTTCCCATATTTTTGGTTACAAACAAGCATATATTTACTTTATTCGCATAAGCCACCATCTTTGTTGTGCCAACAGACAGCTTGAGAATAGCACCATCTCTGTCATTTTCTGTGATTAGTAGGACCGGGCTAGGGTACCTTTTTTTCAGAAATTACTATAAAGCGCGGGATTTGCACCGATTTCTGGTGGCCTCTCGTTTAACATACTAGATGGGGGCGTGCTTCAGCAAAAGAAAAAGAAAAAAGAAGATTCCCACAATTTTCTGCGCGATTTTCATTTTTTTCCAGACCTAAGACTATTAAAGAAGTTGTTTTTCATTCATTTTTCTCTGACATGAAAGCAAGGTATCAAATTTATTGATAAAAAATCAATGATATCACTCATCAGATCAGTGGATGGATCAGTTGCTTAAATGTTACAAAGGGAAACAACTCAGCCTATGCATTACCAAGGATATATAAGGGAAACAACTCAATCACCAGATAGCATTATATTGGCAGGGAATGCCAGTCATATTATTTGAATATTTTATTCTGATGAAAATATTAGAAATAAGTATTTTAAGGACTACTTTGTTATTGTTTGCATGTTCTGAAGCAGAATTTAGGATAACTTTTATCATGGTACGAAATGGTCTGCTACAAAAAACTCGCCTATATTACTGAGAAATATAGGTCAAATTGGTCAATTCGAGCAATACCTCTCGCTCAGCTTTTACTGGGGCACTAGATAAGTAGAAAGAAAAATAAAACACGCAGAATATTTAATAGGTGAGTTAATGCCTCTCACCTTGTGGATTTTGACCCTACCCTACCCCATCCTATGTCTTTTTTTAGAGGGGGAGCTCTTGCAAATTGCTAAAATCATCTGTGCTTTGTAGACAATGCTGTAGATTTGGTGTGCTTTACTGGAGTACTGAGGTATTCATATTCAACCACCAATATTGTAGTCAATATGAATCAAAATCTTATTTCTTTAAAAATCTCAATGTTTTCTTTGCTTTTGTTCATTTCTTCACTATTTATAAGCATCAGAGTGTATAAAGCTAACTTTAGCGTTATCAGCATTAGCTGGGAACTATTTTAGGAGCAATTTTAGGTAGTTATTAGGTAGATATTTTTTTAACTGAATGGATAGTTGAAATGCGGTATAGTAAATCTGGTAGTGGTAAAAATGAGAATGTTGTCTGCTACAAATTTTACTTGGCATTTTAGGAGTTAAGTTGTGATAAGCAGAAAAATTCTTTACCTCATGTGCATAAAGTGCACAGTCTGCTAAGAATCTGTGTTTCCCTAAATATTTCTACAAGGCCTTCAGTATATCGCCTAAACATGTGCTAAAAACAGCCATAACCCTAAAATCCTAAACAAAATTGTAGCGGATGACATTCTTAATTCTTTTTACCATTTTTCAGAGAAAATAAGACTTGGCATTTTATGTAAATCATCTGCTAAGCAGATGATTCACATGAAATGTCAAGACTTATTTTCTCTGAAAATGTACTGAGCAGATGATTCACATGAAATGTCAAAGACTTATTTTCTCTGAAAATGTACAAAAAAATCAAAATGTCATCTGCTGCAGTTGTGATTAGCACTTTATAAAGAATTTAGGGTTAAAACCCATGCACTGGATCTCATTAGGACCATAGCTTTTAGTCTGTCCATCACTCCAGGACTTTTTTCATGGTCATATTGCCAGGCAGTACCAATTAGTATTCAAAAGATATGAACCATATACACCACAACCTCTTTGAGTCAAGAAGGGCAGCTGTCAGTTTCTGGCAAAAGAATGTGCATAAGTACTGGTTAACCACTTACAGGACTAAGCCTGCCCAGGAACAAGGTAAACTGTGTGATAAGGTAAACTGACCAGCTCAAAATGGGTTGACTGGGCCGTAAAACCTCAACGCTACTTACCTACTGATAATAGATGCCAACCCTAGCATTATTAAAACACCCTTAAAGTGCCAAGCTAAATTTGTAGCAGACTACATTCTGTGTTTGTAGGGGAGTGGGGAGGGGGATGGTAGGAAGGGGGAGGGTATACAGTTGAACTGTTTTCACAATGTCTGTCCATATATCTGTCCGTCAGTCTGTCTGTTACATTTTGGTTTACCATGCATGGGGTATCTAATAAACACTGCTTATTGACAACTCTTTTGTCAAGCAGCCAATTCACAATGAAATGCCAAGACTTGTTTTCTCTGAAACTAAAGAAAATTCAAAATTGTCCTGCTGCAGTTATGATTTGCCCTTTAAGGGTTATGGGACTGTCCTGTGTCATTCTTCTTTCTGCTGCAGAAAATGTACACCCTTTAATTTTCTGGATTTGAATATTGATAGATAGTAGCTGCTGGGTTTAAATATTGGTAGAGAGCATAAGATGACAGACAATGACCACTAGCAGTTGACATGCCTTTAAATAAGAACTGGACTGGCAGATAACATATTCACTCTGGTCCTGCTGAACCCAGATATGTCCTGTCTTTGCAAACAGTGTAGATCCAGATCAGTTGGCTTCTGAACTGATCTGGATCTGCACTGTTTGTCATTAAGTATGTGAATTTGTATCAACAACCTGAATCAAGTAATCTGATTTGCTGAAAATTAGAAGTGGGCATGGCATCTTAATTTATTCAGCATGACAAGGGTTAAAATACTGTTGTTGCTGCTGCCTATTCCTTATTTTTTGCTGCAGATACAGTGTGACATTTCATGTGAACTATCTTCTATAGAGACAGTCCACATACTGTCAAGCCCTGTTATCTAGTAAAACTATGGAAAAAAAATGTGGTTTGTTATCTCTAATTTGAATTACTTAACTTAATTGGTATCTATGCTATTATTTAAATATATAGTACCATTTGATGAGTTTTTTTCTTTTCTTTAAACAGTAAGGAGACACTGGATTTTAGAAACGCATATACATAATTCATACAGATAGAATATATATTTGACAAGCTCTACAAAGTGTTTATTTAGAAATGTCAATGTATTTACATAACGGCTGAATGTCTTTCACTGTTTACTTCTGTCTACAGCTGGTAGACTTAACACTGGTCCTGCTTAACCTGAATATGCCGTGCCCTTGCAATCAGTGTAGATCCAGATCAGTTGGCTTCTGAAGAAGCCAACTGATCTGGATCTACACTGTTTGTCATTAAGTATGTGAATTTGTATCAGCAACCTGGATCAAGTAATCTGAATGGCTGAAAATTAGAAGTGGATGTAGCATTTTAATTTATTCAGCATGGCAACGGTTAAGATGTGTTCACTCCCTGTATAATGCTGGTAAAGAGACAGAACTACATAGCTGTCGTATAAAGAGTCTCAATAAAACCGAGACTCTGATTTTCATGCTGTTATGTGTTCTTTGTTTCCAAGGACAACCTTTACAGATTTTATTTTACTTCACTACAGCTAGTGTGTGGCATCCATTAAAAGTCTCCCATACTTCATCATAGCTCAGTTTTTATATTTATTTTTCATGAGACTTATAATTGAACCCATTCTAGAATCTTGGAAAATCAAATTCGGCTTAAGCTGGCGGTAAGGAGCAAACTTTTTGGCTTTCATGTAAAGAGACTCAATAAAACCAAGACTTGCATTTGCATTCTTTTATGAGTTCTTTGTTTCAAAGAACAACCTTTACAGATTTTATTTGGGTTACATTAGGGTTAGGTTTAGGAGTACATTTTAGGTTAGGTTAGGATCATTTTAGGGTTGTGAGTCTGGTGGTGGTGGGTGGGAGGATTGTAAATTTGCTCTACAGTAAATATCCTAAAATTTCGAACACCAAAGTTTCTGGCAAAAATGGCATAATTATGCAAACAGTGAAGACCCAGATCAGACTGCTCCTGAAGGAAGGAACAGTCTGATCAGGGACTACACTGTTTGCCATTCCACTAATTATTTTAAGAAACAATTGCTTAAAAAGCAAAATTTATGCCAATTTATGCCAAACATAATATACATGTAGTATGGAATAAAGTGTTAGAAATTTTAGGACATTTACCGTAATTGATCAAACAGCACTGATGCAATCAAATGGAGCAGTTTGTGGACACATCGCTGGGTATTCACATGGACTTCAAATTTTAAGATAAATATGCTTCAGTATCAAGGGGAATAGATATGCTTGCAGGGGAGATAACTCTTTCAAAATTGTTTTATCCCCTTCTAAAAAAGAGCTTACTCTAAAAGGAAAGAATTTGCTCCCCATGGGAGTACCAGTAAATTCTGTCCTTTAGAGTAGACTCCTTTTTAGAAGGGACTTATTTCCCTGGAAAACAAAGAGGAAGTCTTGAATATTGTCTCCCTTGTTCAAAATTGCAGAAAATATTCCAGGTATCTCCAGTCCCCTTGAATAAAGAGTCTGAATATTCTGGGTAATCAGATGAATGAATACATATCCAAAGGAGACGGATGTACAGTCAACCAGGTGTTAAGCATGCATCTATGGGAAAGACATACCGTATTTACCCTAAGTATTCGGAATTTCGGATACCTGAACTCCTTACCATACTTGTTCTAAAATTTGAACAAGTACATGTAAAATTTACTACCCGATGTTCTGTCTAAAAATTGCTAGATGAGTGGCAAACAGTGTAGACCTTGATGAGATGCCGCAGAATGTGGCGTCTCATCAGGTCTACACTGTTTGCTCTGGCCTGTCTGTCCAAATAAATACGATAAACATGGTAAGTGGTTACTTTAGACAGGTGCTTGCTTAATACAGTTAAATTTACAAGTATTTGACTTCAAAGGGATCTGAAAATGTGGCCTATTAACACTTGTCCTGCTGAATAAATTAAGAAACCACACCCATTTCTAATTTTTAATCAATCAGATCATTTGATAAAGGTTGTTGCACACATACTTAATGGCAAACAGTGCAGATCCAGATCAGTTGGCTTCTTCAGAAGCCAACTGATCTGGATCTACACTGTTTGCAAAGGCACAGTGTATCCGGGTTCAGCAGGATAAAAGGTTAATAGAGGTGATTTGTTAATACAGGTGCCCTTTAAAATATGTTCGACTGTATTTGCCTGCCATCTGAAAGGGGGCTACTCTTAAAGGAAAGAATTTGCTCCTGGGACAAGATAAAGGATCTGATTTCATTGGCAGCCAGCGCAGTCTCAAACCAACCAGTTTATCCAGATAGTCTAATCAATATCATTTGTTTTCAATCATGACTTTTAATGCTAAGCAAGCTGGGTAAAACTTTGCAGCAGACAATATTTTGAAATAATTTTCTTATTTTTTTTTGATTGCTTATTTTATGCAAATTTTCTCCTCAGGAGACAGTTTGTATGAAATGTCAACCAATTTTCTTGGACAAAATAGTTGGTTGAAGAAAAGGCACCTTATCATGAGCTATGATGACCCTGTTCCTATTATTTCTTTTTGCAGGTCATCAAGGGACCGGTGTTGTCAGTTACTTTGTCTTTCTCCGATGGTTGTTTTTCCTCAACTTCTTCATTTTCCTGCTCTGTTTCTGGGCAATTGTGTTCTTCCAAGTGGCATTCACCAATGCCGACTACGACAAAGACACAACGGGACAGGATGACTCCACAACACACACTGGTGTCATATTGGCAAATACCTGTTCAGCTCAGTATGCTCCTAATGTCACTAGTGATGCTCTTTCGCTGGTATTAGACTTCATACAGGGAACTGTGAGTATAATTAACCATTAACATTTTGCATGTTGGGTATAAAATTTCAACAGATGACATTTTGGAAGTTTTTTTGTTTTTTTGTTGTTTTTTTTCTAGAAAATAGGATCTGAGACATTTTGCATGAAGTGTCAATTCCTATTTACTAGGAAAAATAAGAAAAACGTCATCAGTTTGTCGTTTGTTGATTCTGCCCATAGCATGTTAAGTGTTAATAAATCCTTAATACTTAGGATGCTGGGTAAATTTCAGCAGTTGACATTTTCTTATTTTTTCCAGAAAACAGATTTTGACATTTCATGCAAATTGTCTCCAGTGGAGACACTTTGCATGAAATGTCAAAACAGTTTGTTTTTTTTGTTTTTTTTTTTTTTGAAAAATAAGAATATTGATTTGTTGGCTGCTGAATTTCCGCAGACAGTGGTAAAGGTTAAGGCAATAGAAATACAACATACCATATGTACCATAAGTATCTGGGCCCAGTTGTTCAAAACTAACGATGTCCTTAGTTAACGATTCGTTAAAATTTACATTGAGTGATACGCAAATATGCTGAAATTTTTTGCTGAAAAAATGTGAGTAGCTTTTGCAGTGCAAAAGCTACTCACATTTTTTCAGCAAAAATTATCAGAATATTGTATATTGAATCCGATAAAACAGTTAACGAAATGACCCTTAAAGAGCTCATTAAGCTAACGGTGCTTTGAACAACTGGGCCCTGGACTCCTTATCTCCTTACCATATTTGTTCTGGTATTTGGAGAAGTCCATTTGACTGCTGTTGAGATGTCTATAAATTGCTTGATGAATAACAAACAATGTTGACCCTGATCAGATGCCATGTTCTGTGGTATCTGATCTTGGACTTCACTGTTTGCTGAAAACCTACCTGTCTGAATGCTTAGGGTAAATGCAATATTACTTTTGTCAGTTTGTCAGTACTCTACATAAATATTTTTCTTATTCCCCCACAAAAATGTATATTATGATGTCACAGTGAAAACATCTCAGAAAGACAATTCTAATGAGATTCCATAACATAAAATATATACCCTAAATATTCAGATATGTTAACTCCTTACTATACTTTTTATGAAATTTAAACAAGTCCAGTAACCCTTAAAGCGCCAAGAAAATCTGCATCTGGAAATGTTGTCTGCTTATGTCGTCTGCTGCATCTTCTTGCAAACTTTTCAATCTTACATTTTGCATATAGGCAAACAGTGTGGACCCAGATTGGAGCAGTCTGATCTGGGTCCACACTGTTTGCAGCAATGACTTTTAAAGTAACCGGCAGAAGACAAAGCAGACGACAATTGTTGTGATTGGCGCTTTAAGGGTTAAACTACCTCCTGATGTGTCTAAAACTGTTAGTGGTAAACAGTGTAACATACATGCCATACCTCACACTGTGAGACAAAATCTCACAGAATTTTGGCCCATCTGGACCCCGTTTCCCATAAGATTTTCAAGTCTCACAGAATTTTCATTTAATAAGCTATTTTTTGAAGAACTAGATATAAATCACATATTAGCATGGCTGTCCCAAGCTTAATTCATTAAAATAATGGCTTTTAACTTACTTATGTAAGCTTGAAAGTGATTTTCATAAAAATCTCACAGAATGATATCGAATCTCCCCTAAAAATCTGCAAAATCTCACAGATTTCTGTCATTAGCTAATGGTATGTATGGTGTAGACCCTGATCGAATGCCACATTCTGTGTATCTGATCTGGTTCTACACTGTTTGCACAGGCTTGTTTATCCCAATACTTAGGGTAAATAAAATAGTGTTAAATGGCATCTTTTGTTTTGTTTTTTTTAATGTTTAAGGCACTAAGACCATATTTTAACCCTAAAAGTGCCAATCACAACTAATGCAGATGACAATTTAATTTTTTTTAATTTTCAGAAGAAAACAAGTCTTGACATTTCATGTGAATCGTCTGCCAAGCAGACGATTCACATGAAATATCAAGACTTATTTTCTCTAAAAAATAAAAAATACAAATTTCAGAATGTTGTCTGCTACAAATTTTGCTTGGCACATTAAGGCTTAAAATATTTTTTTCTATTTTTTTTTTTTTTTTTTTTTTTTTTTATAAAGGTGATAGGACTTTACATTTTATGTGTAATTGTCTCATACCCTGTGGAAACAATGTAAACAAAATGTCAAATCCTACTTTCTCATAAAAAAAAAAATAGAAATTAGAAAATTTGTCATCTCTTAATGATTTGATACAATTTCTAAAGATTCAGAGGTTAAAGGTCAGTTCATTCACCCTATAAATTACTTATTTCAGGGGTGGATGGAAACAACAGCCATGTTTTATGGATATTACACAAATACGGAGATGGCACTAGCTGTGTCGGAATACAATTTGCCGTTGGCATACTTCATCGTGACTATCTTAGTTCTGCTGATCAGTCTAATTGTGATGGTTCGCAAGTGAGTAGCATTCCTTTTATTTTATCATATAATTTCCAAACATCTCTGGGAGACAATTCTAATGAGTTTCCACAACATACCATATTTACCCTAAATAGTCAGATCCATTAACTCCTTACCATACTTGGTATGAAATTTGAACAATTCCATGAAACTACCTCCTGATGTACCTAATACTGTGAGTGGCAAAAATGCCACATTCTACAGCATCTGACCTGGTTCTACACTGTTTGCGCCGGCCTCTGTGGCTCAGTCAGATGCACAACCAACTGGCAATCAAGAGGTGGTGGGTTTGATCCCTGCCGGGTCCGGCAGCATTTTTTCATGGAGATTTATAATGAAATATTTTCTATGGTCATTCCATCCCTTCTGCTGATTCAAGAAGGGTAGTTGTCAGTTTCTGGCAAAAGAATGTGTGCAAGTACTGGTTAACCGCTTAGAGGACTAAGCCCTCCCAGGAAAAAGTGTGGTTAGGTAAACTGACTGCACTCAACATGACCTCATTGGGTTGATTGGGCCGTAAAACATCAACACAAACAAATCTACACTGTTTGCACAGGCCTGACCATCCTATTACTTAGAGTAAATAAAATAGTGTTAAATGTCATCATTTTTTTTTTCTTTGACATTTAAGGCACTAAAATTCAACTGGCTAATAATAGATAAAATAGGTCAATACAAAATAAACAGAATGTCTTTTATTATGCCAACTAACCCTTGTCATGCTGAATATACATGTATTAACATGTCACGCCCACTTCTAATTTTCAGCCAATCAGATTACTTGATCAAGGTTGATGATAAAAAGTCACATACTTAATGGCAAACAGTGCAGATCCAGGTCAGTTGGCTTCTGAAGAAGCCAACTGATCTGGATCTACACTATTTGCAAAGGCAGGGCCTCTCTGGGTTCAGCAGGACCAAGGTTTACCCATTGTAGTCGGGAGACCCGTAAAAGGGTAATTGGCAAACAGTGCAGACCCAGATCAGATGCCGCAGAACACAGTGTTACTGCCTTTAGGTTCATGGACTGAAGTCAGAATGTTGACTTAAGTAATAGATGGACTTGACTGTGCTCAAGTATGCAAGTTCTTGCTACAGCTCTGTCTGGGTCTACACTGTTTGCTGAAGCAAATTTCTGAATTTTAAGAGGTTAATACATGTAATTGTATTTTCGTTTTAACACTTAACATACTAAGGGCAAATTCCACATATGACAAATTGACATTTTTTCTTATTTTTCCCAGAAACTAGGATTTGACATTTCATGCAAATAGCTCCCTAAAGAGACAATTTACATGAAATGTAGAAATCTATTTTCTAAGAACTTAAAAAAAATATTTGAACATGTCATCTGCTGAAATTTTTACCCAGCATGATAAGCATTAACCCTTGTCATGCTGAATAAATTAAGATGCCACACCCATTTCTAATTTTCAGCCATTCAGATTACTGATGCAGATCATTGATATAAATTTGCATACTTAATGGCAAACAGTGCAGATCAATTGGCTTCTTCTGCATCTTCACTGTTTGCAAAGGCAGGATATATCTGGGGAAGCAGAACTAGGGTTAATAGTTTATTATTTTCTCATTACCGGTAATTATGATTAATAAATAATGTTTTTTTTATGTTTTGACTGTTAGACTATGGTAAGTGTCACTGTTGTAGAGCAATGAACACAGTAAATCTAGTACTTTATCAGAAAACCTACTCTGCAACCCATGAAAGACTGAATAAACTCTCCCACACTATATATTGGAAGAGTCCACTTTTGATTTTAGGTATGCAGGCTATATGATATAGATATTCCTAAAGAAAAATGGTTGAACTGTTTGCAAACATTGGAGACCTTGATCAGATGCCATGTTCTGTGGCATCTGATCTGGGTCTGCACTGCTTGCCAGCTACCAATTTAGGGGTTTCCAGTTTTCAATGGGTTAATCCAATTATTGGGACAATATAACTCTTTACATACTTGTCCCAAATTTGAACAATTTCATTTTACAGTTGGGGTGGTCGGGTGGTGCGAAGGTGCTGTGTATCTTACATCACCGGGGCGTCCAACTGATATTGGCTTATAATTGGGCAAGGCCTGCTATCCTTGTAGTGGGTAAGGGTAGAGGGGGAATGTTTTTATTTCTTCTGTTTCTTCACTTTCTTTCCTGTTCTTCTTTCTTCCCTGTCCCTCTCTTTCATCTCCTCTACTCTCTCTTCTATCTCTTTTCTCCCTTTCTCTGGGAGACGACACAAAATGACCCTCAAGGGTTGACGTGTCGTTAAACCCCAACACAATCAAAAAATCAAATTCATTTTACAGCCTATTGATGTGTCAAAAAACTGCTGGAACAAGTCCATTTCAATATCTGTTGATAGGTCTAAAATCTGCTAGATGAATGGCAAACAGCATAGACTCTGATCAGATGCTGCATTCTGCAGCATCTGATCTGGGTCTGCACTGTTTGATCAGGCCTGTCTGTCTGAGACTGCTAAATATGGTAATTCAGATAATCCAAAACATTTAGATGGTAACAGTTTTGAAATTTTTTCTTATTTCTCTACCAGAGCATGTGTTCTAGGTACTCTTTAGATTTTCCAGACTGAGGTGATTCTAATGAGTTTCACTGTATAATTTTTATCAGGATGGAATTACATATTTATATGTACAGCAAGGATTTATGGTGTCCCAATATTTAGAGTAATTACAGTATATAATATAAAAATCCTTTTGAGATGCCTGATGTGGGCTGGGTGGACTAGTGAATAGTGCCCTCAGCTTGCAAGGCAAAGGATGTGGGTTCAGATCTTGGTTTGAGAAAATTTTCAGACATTTGTATACCTAATTCATACTCCAAGTGTCCTGGGTTGAGTATGAAGTGGACAGGGAGGCACTTGGTGACAGATAGCAGCACCAAGTGTGCATTGGTGAGCCATGAAAACATGGCTGTTCAAAACCCACATACATAACACATTCACCGCTATATCCATATGCCTTGGATGACTAGTAGCCTTAATGCTTCACATGCTGGGGACAAATAACAGCAGATGACATTTTGAAATATTTTTCTTATTTTTCCTAGAAAAAAGGATTTGACATTTCATGCAAATTGTCTCCTTAGGAGACAATTTGCATAAAATGTCAAATCCTATTTTTACACAAAGAATAAGAAAAAATGTCATCAATTTGTCATCTGCTGAATCTGCCAATAGCATGCTGAATGTTAAAATTGTGCACAACAATAACAACAAACAAAACACCTAGCACTTGCAAAAATAAAGCAGTGATTGCTTTACACGTCACTCAGCAGTGTACTCAGCAGTGTACTCAGCAGTGTACTTAGCAGTTCTGGTTTTACTACATTACAGTGTGCTAGACTAGACTAGACATGCATATATTGTATTTGTTTTTGGTCTTGTTACTCTAGAATACAATGTTTTAGTGATAGAATTTGTATATGTATCAATTATGCAATCATAAGGCCATAAGTTTTTTATTTTTAGGTTTATGGTGGTGTCTACCCAATGCTTTTAGCCCCTCCATAAAAACAAAATTTGGAATTTTACTTTAATTTATAGTCATACCTTTCAGATTTTAAGCTGGACTGTCACAATTTTGCATGCTTTCTTTTTTTGTTGTTGCTCAAAAATCATTTTATTTTTTTGACCAAATTTTTTTTCAATTATTTATCTTTATTCCTCAAACTTTTTAAAGAATCTCCCATAAACTAAAGACAAAAAACCATGGCCTTACTATTGTATCACTGAAATGTATAAGCATTTTATGAAAATATCATTTGGCTTTTTCAGTAGTGAGTACTTTGTATTGTGAAGTAGATTCCTTGATAATGTTGTTAGTTTGAGACTTCTTTTAATTTAAAATGATTAGGTTGCAGGGTAAAAGTTTCAGTAGATGACATTTTGAAATATTTTTGTTATTTTTCCTAGAAAACAGACTTTGAACTTTTGCAAATTTGCCTGAAAGGTCAGAGCCTGTTTTCTGGGAAAATAGGAGAAAAAAATCATCAGTTTGTCATCTGCTTAATTTGCCTAATAGCAACAAACAAGATGCCTGATGCTTGCAAATACAAAATGATGTTTGCTTTACATGTCTCACAGCAGTGTACCTCACAGCTCTAGTGTGCACTAGACTAGAATAGACTACATAGAGAGCATTTGTACTTGCTTCTAGTCTTGGTGCTCTAGAATTCAATGTTTTAGTGATAGAATTTGTATATGTACATGTAATATTTATAGGTTCATGTTTACTGCATAAACAGGTATTACTAAGTCTTGTACAGGTGAGCAACTTGTCATACCTAAAGAGCACATTGGACATATCCTTATGAATATTAATGTAATGATCAAAGTGACAGGCAAACTATAGGCTAACCCTATTTATTGTTGACAGTTGTTCACAAAAATATTGCTTTCTTCTTCTAGATTCTGATTGGCTAGTTTACTTTCAAGTCCATTCAAGTTGAATTAAGAAATAGATCAGCTCTAGCAGTGATTTGTTGAGTAATTTATCACTGTTTGGAGATCAGTTGTAAAGTAGATCAAATCACGAGCGCCAGATAGCGTCGCGCGTTTCCGCCCAGTGATTTATTGCATAATATATCACTGAGTTTAACCATTGGCTATATAGGCGAGGAGTGTTAGAATAGAAAATAGGATGTATTTCTGTTCTGTTCATATAAAATTTTACTTGAATCCAAATCCTTTTAAGTGGTGTTTACACAGTCAAACAACTGATTCAGGACAACTTGACTGAGAAACATGTTCAAGTGATTTGATAGTCTAAATTGGTCCTTAGTAAGGCTGCTATAATTCAGTGCATAGATTTGCCTACTCTGTAGCACAAGAAAGGGACATAGGATTGAAATAAATGAACTTGACAAGTAATTTTTGCCAATATGGCCATACCTTGATTTGAAAGTTAAGTTGGAATGTGCATATTATTGCAAAATATACACATTAACCTCTTTATAACATGGTTCGTTATAACATGGTTTTGGATACAACACTGTTCAAAGATGGATCCCAAAAATGTATAGATTATATAGAAAAATGACCATAAATGGTCATTTTTCTATATAAACTATACATTTTTTTTTATATAACATGGTTTTTTAACTAACACGGTTTATGCTGTGGACCCCAACAATAGTGTTATAAAGAGGTTGCGGTGTATTTGATATTTGTATCAATTATAATTTTCATACACATGTTAATGACCTATACTTTAAAATAAGGGAACTGTTTCTTATATACCAGCTAATCAAATTCAGTTTAAAATATAGGAAATATTTCTCATATACAGGTTAATCACCTTGAGTGTAAAATATGGGAAATGTTTCTTGTACAGGTTAATTACCTTGAGTTTAAAATATGGGAAATGTTTCTCATATATAAGTTTATCACCTTGAGTTTAAAATATTGGAAATATTTCTCATATACAGGTTAATCACCTTGTGTTTAAAATTTGGGAACTGTTTCTCGTACAGATAAATCACGTTGACTTTAGAATATGGAAATGTTTATTGTACAGGTTAATCACCTTGAGTTTAAAATATGGGAAATGTTTATTGTACAGGTTAATCACCTTGAGTGTAAAATATGGGAAATGTTTCTTGTACAGGTTAATCACCTTGTGTTTAAAATGTGAGAAATGTTTCTCAACAGAGTTGCAAACCCTTATTTTCTTTTCTTTCTTTTCCAGTACTACGTCTGGGTTTAAAGATTCACAGGTGGCAAAGGAATCTAAACAGTCAAAATATTGTAATGCTGTTTTTGCTGGCTGGGACTATAGTATTGTAGAAGATGAAGCTACAATGATCAAACAGCAGAGCCTCTACCGAGGTCTTTCTGTAAGAATACTGCATAGACACTTGTTATTTTAATCTGCAAATGAGGCTATATACTCATGCATGTCTTTGGTCATTTAGTCTGTCCATTTATACAAAAATTAACCATAAAGACATTTCATTAATTTATTAAAATATAAACATCTTTACTCTTAACCCTTGTCATGCTGAATAAATTAAGATGCAACACCCACTTCTAATTTTCAGCCAGTCAGATTACTTGATCCAGATTGTTGATACAAATTCATATACTTAATGGCAAACAGGGCAGATCCAGATCAGTTGGCTTCTTTAGATGCCAACTGATCTGGATCTATGGTGTTTGTAAAGGCAGGGTATTTTCCAGTACTACGTCTGGGTTTAAAGATTCACAGGTGGCAAAGGAATCTAAACAGTCAAAATATTGTAATGCTGTTTTTGCTGGCTGGGACTATAGTATTGTAGAAGCTGAAGCTACAATGATCAAACAGCAGAGCTTCTACCGCGGTCTTTCTGTAAGAATATTGTCATAGACACTTGTTATTATAACCTGCAAATGAGGCTATATACTCATGCATGTCTTTGTTCATTTAGTCTGTCCATTTATACAAAAATTAACCAGGAAGACATTTCATTAATTTATTAAAATATAAACATCTTTACTCTTAACCCTTGTCATGCTGAATAAATTAAGATGCCACACCCACTTCTAATTTTCAGCCAATCAGATTACTTGATCCAGATTGTTGATATAAATTCATATACTTAATGGCAAACAGTGTAGATCCAGATCAGTTGGCTTCTTTAGAAGCCATCTGATCTGGATCTACACTGTTTGTAAAGGCAGGGCATATCCAGGCTCAGCATGACAAGGGTTAAGTGAGGATTCCCAGGAAATGCCACAATAATGAAGTATAGCCTTCCCAAGGCATCAAAGAAGGAGAGATGAGGATCAAATAATGACAAGACAAATTCCACAAATGAAACCACTGATGCACATAACAGAGGAACCGCCTTGGAATGGTCAGTAGGAAAACTGGGTGGGGCTGAGGGGGCTTAACTCTTGTCATGATGAATAAATTAAGATGTCACACCCACTTCTAATTTTCAGCCAATCAGATTACTTGATCCAGGTTGTTGTTACAAATTCACATACTTATTAACAAACAGTTTAGATCCAGATCAGTTGGCTTCTTCAGAAGCCAACTGATCTGGATCTACACTGTTTGTAATGGCAGTGCATAGCCGGGTTCAGCAGGACAAGGGTTAAACAAGGTTTACTTGCGTAAAACTCACCCATAATTCCAAACTCCATGGATGAAAAGTATATTGGGAGGAATTGCAGTGCAAAGTATACAAACTACAGGAGTAGATGTAGATGACTGTTCATTAACATGAACCAGCAAGCAAATCACCTCTATAATTTTGGTATCATAACCTGCTGAACCCGGATATACCCTGCCTTAGCAGACAGTGTAGATCAAGATCAGTTGGCTTCTCAGAAGCCAACTGATCTAGATCTACACTGTTTGCCATTCAGCATGTGAATTTATATCAACAATCTGGATCAAGTAATCTGATTGGCTGAAAATTTATAAAGGGCGTGGCATTATAATTTATTCAGCATGACAAGGGTTAACATACATCACAATAACAAAACAATTTGGCTCTTTCTTTGGGGACTATTCACATGACCTAGAAAGATAGATGCTGTGAAAATGTAAGTGAAGATACCCAGGAAATGCCACAGTCAGGAAGCACAGCCCTCCTGGGGCACCAAAAGAAGGAGAGATGAGGAACAAAGAAAGACAACACAAACTCTACATATATAATCCATTTAGCCTTCTAATATCCCCCACCAGCAGACTGCAGATGAAAGGAACTGATGACAGACCTGTGACAGTTTTACAGATTAGGATGGATTAATGTCAGCCCTGTGATTAGCTGAAATATACAGGACAGTCCTACTTACAAACTTTGATAGTGTACAAAAATGTGCATAGACACGGCTCAGTGCTGGTCTCTGACTTCATAATTAGTATAGGTAATCCCTTAGGTAGCAGTTCATAGATCCCCCTATGGGAAGACAGATTACTGAAACAATTTAGATAGTATGCCTACTGGTTTTTGGATTTTTTTTTTTCAAAAGATCCGTCCTTTAAAATAACCAAGTCCGGGCATCGGGCGTTGGTAGTCGGACATCGTCCCAAATTTACCTTTTGGTTAACCTTTTTCAAAGTTATATGATACCTTTATTCTTCAGTGGATTGCTTTCATATTTGGTAGGGATAAAGAGGAGGACTGTTAGGCATGTCACAGGCAAGAGAGACAACTCTCACTTTCTTTGTTATGTACTTATCTCCCCTGACCACCAAGGTTTACCGTTTGGTTAACTTTTTTGAAAAACCCATCCATAAGGCGTTTTTCTTGTTGGAGAATTTTAGAAGGCCAAATGTATTTGATAGGATCAAGTGAATCCCTACCCCAACCCCATGCCAACATATCAAGTGAATCCCTACCCCAACCCCAGCATATATGAAGGGGAGAACTGGCTCCTTGCTTGTGACTGTCTTAACAGTACTTAAGACAAATTTGATGGAAATATCTGTCTTGGTGCAGGTGACTGGTTTGATTAAAACTTATGCTAGGCATAGAAGGGGAAACCAAATCTGTGCCTGACACTTAGAACGTAGGACAGTCAGGAGGCAGGGCATGTGCTTGTGGCAAGCCACTAATTGACTATTAATAAAGACAGATACAGGGGGAATCCTGCTCCGTGCATGTGGCTAGTTGAACGTGCATATACCAGTTGTATCCATTCTATGTAAATAGATGTATATTCATGTGTTTCAGGCTGAACTTTCCGAACAGCGGTACACACGTCAGGCACGTAGTCGTACAAGTGGAGAGACTTGTAAACTATACACTATAAGATTCTTCATTAATTTCCTTATACTCCTTATGCTGGCGGGAGCTGGTGCTGCCATCTACTTTGCTCAGAATTTCTCCGGTAATGTAAGTAGTCATTTGTAGCAGATGACATGCTATCTCTTTTTCAAAGAAAATAAGTCTTGACATTTCATGCTTGGCATGAAATGTCAAGACTTATTTTCTTTGAAAAAATAAAAATGTTTCAAAATGTTATCTGCTACAGACATGTTCGGTACATTAAGGGTTAATGTTTTTAAAACATGCTGCATAAAATTTTCAGCAGATGTCATTTTGTAATATTTTTCTCAGAAAATAGGCTTTTGATATTTCATGCAAGTTTTTTTTATCCTAAATAAAATATCAAAGCCTGTTTTCTGGGGTTAAAAAAATATTAATTTGTTGTTTGGTGACTATGCCCAGAGAGTGATAAAAGTAAATACAGTGGAATTTTATTTATTAACCTATTGTAGTCTGAAGACCCCTAAAAGGGTAATTGGCAAACAGTGCAGACCCAGATCAGAATGTGGCATCTGATCAGTCTCTCCACTATCTGCAAATAGTCTATCCATTTTTCTCTAGGAATATATTTCAATCTCATAGTCATACGTACCTAAAATTGAAATTGGACTACTCCAATATATAGTGTGGGGAGTCTTATCAGTTTACAATGGGTTAATTGCTCTTTTATTACATATTTAACCTCTCTGCAACAGAGACCTCTCAACAACAGCCACCTTCCTTTAACATCCACTTTTTTTTATTTCCCAAAGTGCTATTTTATTATATATTTAACCTCTCTCTCTCTCCCCAATATAATGATTATTTAAGACATTTTTTTTTTTAAATATTTTTACACCAAAACACATATTGTAAATACTAATTGGGCTCAAACCATAGTTTTGCAACAAAACAGAGCTTATGTTACTCTTTGGTATTATTCCATCAAAATGATTCCAAAGAGAATGTTAAATGTCCTAGAATTTTAAAGATTTCATTGATTTTATTTTATCTAAATTTTACTTTTTATGCAGTTGTTACATAAAATACTTAGTGGAATGGCAAACAGTATAGACCCTGATCAGACTGCTCCTCTGGGTCTGCACTGTTAGCATATGCCATTTTGTCAGAAACGTTGCTGTTTGAAATTTTAGGACATTTACCATATCCATCAGATGTTTTTAAGTGCAAGGAAAAAAAAAAAAAAATTGGTTCTGAATACTCCTTTTTTCTGGCCGTGCAGTTTACTTGTGAGTTTTTCTTCTTTTTCAGTTTGTGAATAGCAGTGACTCTAAAAATTACCATGCACTGATTTTACTTGTGATTGAGTTCTTGCCCTCCATTGTGATTGGACTTCTTAATGGAATATATCCCCTCATATTTGAAGTACTTGTCAACTTTGAAGAATATCGACCAGCATTTGTGATAAAAATATCTCTTGTCAGGTAGGTATCATATTTACTCTGAGGCTAGAGTTTTTGTTTTGTTTTTTTTTAGGATTGCAAGAGAGTCTGCCCTATTATTTTAACCCCTCCAGAAAAATAAAATTTGCACTTTGAGTATTATTTTCATTTTATGTCCCTACCCTTTCAATTTAGTGCTGATATATATGTATTGCATTTTTACATGTATTCTTGATAAAAAAATTATTTTATTTGATCCACCCAAACTTTTTCATATTTTTTATTTGTATTCCTCCCTCCCAAAATCAATTTATTAAGAAATCTCCCTGTAACCTAAAGATAAAAACTTAAGTAATCCAGCAGACAGGCTTGAGCAAACATAGTAGACCCAGACTAAAGACTGCATCAGTCCACACTATTTGCCACTCATACAGCAGTTTTTTAGACACAGTTACCAGTAGTAAAGTAAACTTGTTTAACTTTTAGAACAGTTTTGTTAAAGAGGTAAGCTGTCTAGGTATTAAAGTTAAATATGGTTGCAATAAATGTCTTAAAATTTCATACACAAAATGGTGTATGCAAACAGTGCAGACCCAGATCAGACTGCTCCTGAAGGAGCAGTCTGATCAGGGTCTACAATGTATGCTATTCTACTAAGTATTTTAAGAAACAACTTCATAAAAAGCAGATTTTAGGCAAAAAAAGTATGGAATAAGATGTTAGAAATTCTAGGACATTTACTATATCATGTATTTGTGCAGTGGTGTGTGAAGAGCGGCCATGAAGTAAAGCCAGTTTTTATAGCAATACGATAGAATGTTTTCAGTATTACCATTTATTATAGAAATTCCTGTATTAAATGCGAACATTTTAGACTCTGATCTGACGCGACATTATGCAACATCTGATCTAGGTCTACACTGTTTGCTAGTGACCCTTTTATGGGAAGCTAGGCATAAATGGGTTAAATAGCCAACATGTGAACATCAGAACTCCTTGAGTCTCATCTCACATAATCCACGGGAATCCGAGAAATTAAGAGGTGAATTGCAATTCGGATGGGTAGAATGTCCTAGGGTAAAGCTATACATGTATAACACTTGTAAGGCTTTTATAGGGATGCAGTAGAGTGTAGGTGTTTCTATTGAGTACCTCAATGTATTTTTTTTTTTTTTTTTTTTTTGTGGAGAAATAAAAAAAATATCAGTAAATTTTGTTTAACACTTAGCACTTTGTGTTAAATTTTCAGCAGACGACATACATGTAGTGAAATATTTTTCCAATGGAGACAGTTTGCACGAAATGTCTAATCCTGTTTTCTGGGGAAAAATAAGAAGAAAAGATTTGACATCTCATGCAAATTGTCTTCATTGGAGATAATTTGCATGAAATGTCAAATCCTTTTTTTTCTGGGAAAAATAAGAAAAAATATTATCAATGTGCATTTGTCTTCTGCTGAATTAGCCCAGAGTGATAAAGTTTTAAAAAGTGCCTTATCAGTAACTATACATGTAATAATTCAACAAATTATATTGCAGGCAAGTGTTTCTGCGGCTAGCATCCCTGGCAATTCTGGTGGCTATCTTGTATGTGCAGGTCACATGCAATACTCAGGACGCTTGTAAAGTGGGAAGCGGGTCATGTGCAGCTATTCAGGTAATTAATATATTCTTATCGGAGATACATGTACTGTTTTCAAAGACAAACCTTAAAGCGGCAAGCAATATTTGTAGCAGACAACATTCTAACTTACTTTACTTTACTTTATTTTTTTTTATTTTTCAGACAAAATAAGTTATCTGCCAAGTTGATGATTCAGATGAAATATCAAGACTTATTAAAATTAAAAAAAAAAAAAAAAAAAAAAAATATTTCAAAATGTCATCTGCTGCAGTTGTGATTGGTGATTTAAGGCTTAACCCTAATCCTGCTGAACTCAGATATACCTTGCCTTTGCAAACAGTGTAGGTCCAGATCAGTTGGCTTCTGAAGAAGCCAACTGATCTGCATCTGCACTGTTAGTCATTTAGTATGTGACTTTGTATCAACAACCTAGATGAAGCAATCTGTTTGGCTGACAGTTAGAAGTGGGCATGGCATCTTAATTTATTCAGCATGACAAGGGTTAATTTTATACAGTGTGATCTGAAAAGCTGAATCATTTGAGAGTCTCAGGTTTTTTTTTTAATGCTTAGCACTCTGGATAAAAAATTCAGCAGATGACATTTTGAAATAATTTTCTTTTTTTTCCAGAAAATAAGCTTTGACATTTCATGCAAATTATCTTCTTAGGAGACAGTTTGCATGTACTGTCAATACCTATTTTCTGGGAAAATAACAAAAAATATAATCATTTTGTCATCTGCTGAATTTGCCCAGAGAGTGGTAAAGGTTAACATCCATATCACACTCTTTTTAGGAAGGCTCGCTGATGCTTCCATCATGAAATTGACATGATGTGGATTTTAGATACCAGAGCTGGAAATTTTTCAGAAAATTAAGTGAAAAATCTGAAGCCCACCCACAGAACTTTTTACACAAAATTAGAATTCAGGGATAAGGAATTAGACATAGTGCATATGTGTGTATGTCACGTGTGTAACCAGAATCTAACAAATGTTTATATTCAAATTTACATTGACATTTAGGTTTCTCTTGGAGGTCCCAACTTAGGTACCTTTTGTGCTAGGTTTTTGAAATTTGGTATGATACTTACCAAGACCTAAACCTTAAATCCTGTTCTAGAGTTGCCCCTGGATCATGCCCTGGGGTGGGGCTAGGGTCAAAGTGTATAACAGATCAGATTGAGCATTTGGAAAATTGTTGTTGAAATTTATGCATCCAGATGTTGTTGCCTTATGGACAAAGACCAAAGGGCGAGAGCATTTGTGTACTTTGGACACATGTCTAGTACATGTCTAGTTCTTATCTAAGACTTTCAACACTAAACATAAAGCCCTTTGGGCTTTTTTCAGTTTGTGAATGATTCACTTGCATTTACACATCAATAAAATCCACAAAAATGAAATTCATTTCTATATTCAAAACCCAACAATTGTCTTATTATGTGACCAATTTCGATCGTTTGCATCAAAATGAATGGTTTGATAAGGTCTTTCATTCAGGATCCAATCTTTATCAATGTTACCTTTCCCTTTTACCCTTGTCATGATGAATAAATTGTTGCCACACCCACTTCTAATTTTCAGCCGATCAGATTACTTGATCCAGATTGTTGATATAAATTTGCATACTTAATGGCAAACATGCAGATCCAGATCAGTTGGCTTCTGAAGAAGCCAACTGATCTGGATCTACACTGTTGCGAAGGCAAGGTATATCCAGGTTCAGCAGGACTAGGGTTAAAGGTTAAAAATGATTTTTTATCTTTATATAGTGTTGGGAGACCTACATTGGATCAGCAATATACAAACTGTTAGTGATGGACTTCTTCATCGACGTAGGAGTCACTCTTGGAGTGGAGTTACCAAGAAAGTAAGTAAATACAATCTATGTATTTTTTTGGCTATGCCCAGCAAGAAAAGGTATCCATTTATGCTTATGCAAACAGTCAATGCCTGGCTTAACCTAAACTTCTGCACAATCTGGATAGGGCCTATATTTTAGCACACCTGTACAAAAGTACAGGTAGTGCTATAGCAGTCACCATGGCATCGGCATTGGCATAGGTTAAAGTTTTTAGTTAAAGTTTTTAAAATGCGATATCTCCTGAACCACTGGATTGAAGTAGTTCATACTTGTCCTGATGTTAGATATTGGTCTGTAGTTCTGTGCTGTACCATCCCAACCCACGAGTGACCTTGAGGTCAAAGCCACAGACTTTTTATATATGTTAATTCTTTTGGTTTCTGTTTTAAGAGGCAAAGCACAATTCAGGCAAGCTATGCTGTCCTGCAACAGCTCCTATTTGGTTTCCTGTAGAAAAATACAGAAAGAGAGCTATTGATTGCACTACTGCACTCTTCCTCTTGGACCCTATTCCCCCATCTCCACACAACCCATATTGGTGTTGGAATTACCATCCCCAAGTGTTAGTGGTTTTACATTAACCCTTAAAATGTCAAGAAAACCTGCATCTGAAAATGTCGTCTGTTTATGTCGTCTGCTGAATATTCATGCAAACTTTTCAAACCTTTTTTTGCATACAGGCAAACAGTGTGGACCCTGATCAGACAGCTCCTAGAGGTCTGGGTCCACACTGTTTGCAAAAATGACTTTAAAATCACAAGCAGATGACAAAGCAGACGACAGTTGTTGTGATTGGCAGTTTAAGGGTTAAAGTTTCCAATAATTAAATATCCCAAACCCTTTAGTTCATATTTGGCAGGAAGAGAGATATTGGTCCATAATTTTTATATAATACCATATATAGCACGCTTAACCAGGGCTCCAGAAAATGCTGGTTCTTCCGTCTGAAACCAATTTTTAAAGAGCTGGACCAAATTTCACTCCAGAAGGATATCAAAAATTTGGTTCATAATAATATTTTTTTTTTCTTATATTTGACTTCAAAATTTACACCTTATCTGGTGCTATATAAACAAACAAACTTTTTGTCAATTGATAATAAGTATTAGATATCACCTTGAGCAATCTGCTCATTATCTTAATGCAGCTTGACCTCATGTCAAAAATTAAGTAACTGCCCATTTGATTGACATGTGAAAAATCAATACTGGCATCACTAAATTATCCCTTTTTAACTCCTGACCTGGCATTATGATTAACCCTCAGTGACTCAAACTACCCATGTCTAGAACAAATTTTCACGGTCCAAGCTGTTGAAGTTCAACTCTATTAAAAAAATTTGATATCATTCCAACCCTAGTAATTTAGCTGATATTTGGCATGATAGGTCCTAAGTTATCTGCAGTATCATCTTCAGTCCTTTGGCTGTCCAAGAGGTCAAGGCTACCAACTAGAATTTTTGTGTTAAACTTTTATGTTCAAAGTTTTTAAGATTTACATTTCCTGAATTCCTAAATACCTATATGGATTTAGTTGGTATACATGGTTGAACTTCAATGGCTGGAACATCTTTAGGATGCTGTGGAAATGTGTTCTAGACATGGGTAGTTCAAGGGATGATTTAGGGACGTCTTTTCGGTCTTCTATAAAATAATGGTATGTTGAGCATTTTCGTCAAGGGGAGTACACAGCATACCATTATTTTGTAGATGATCTACAAGATATCGCTAAATTATCCCCATTTGTCTCCTGACCACTGTTGACCTCCTGACCATATTAATAACACTCAATGACTAGAACGACCCATGTCTAGAACAAATTTCCATAGTCCCAAAGAAGTTTGAGCCATTGAAGATTGACCTTATATTGTAATTTATGTATATATGAATGGTTAAAAGTATCTAAATTGCTGTGCTTTATTTTTTCTCTCTAGATTAATAACAACAAAATGTGACTGTGGTATTGCAAAGAAGATTGGGCCAGCAGAATTTGATATTCCAAAGAGTGTGCTAGACTTGGTTTATGCACAGATTCTCTGTTGGTAAGGTTTCTCTTTCCTGCTTTCAATTGTAATATCATATTTAGTTAGAATGGTCTGACAGACAAACACCCCTGAGCAAACAGTGTAGTAGATGTTGATCAGGGTCTCCACTGTTTGTCATTCAGCCAACATGTTTTAGACACACCACCAGGTAATAAAATAGACTTGATTTAAGGCTTAGCACTCTGGGTAAAACTTTCAGTAGACGACATTTTGAAATGTTTTTCTTATTTTTCCTGGAAAACAGGATTTGACATTTCATGCAAATTGTCTCCTGCATGAAATGTCAATTCCTGTTTTCTGGGAAAATTAAGAAAAATATCACCAATTTGTCATCTGCTGAATTAGTCCAGAGAGTGATAAAGGTTACGTTTTAGGATATGTTCAATAAGGACTCAAGGTGTCTGAATGTTTGGGTTAATTTCAGTAAAACATTATTTGTCACAATTTTAGGATAAAAGAAATTTAATTGCTAGTTAATTGTTTTAATATCAGAGTACTTGTTAAGGATTTGATGATAATTCCAGGATCATTTTTTCTTTTTTCTCTATAAAAACATATGTGACTTTATGAGGTGCTTCTAACGAGTTCCCACAACATTTGTTTTGATAGAGAAATAAGAATCCCGGAATTATTGCAAAAGACTCCCTCTGAACAAAGTCCTCTGAATGTGTAGAGATGTTTTTTAACAAAATTTGGTGTATAAATTGTTAAGATTTTGAAGTTACAATACCGGTAATATTGAAATACACATTCATCTTGTTGCATCCTGAAAAAACAACACAAAAACAACAAAAAAAACTCACTATATGTACACATGTATATATTGACCAATCAGTGAAAGGCTAGCCTTCTAGCCAGTCTGCACTTGGCCTATTACACAAGCCTAGAATACATATTAGCTTATACACAGACCCCCCTTGACACAGACCTTCTATTTAATATACTGTCTTGGCAGAGAATCAACCCTTAAAGCGCCAAGAAAACCTGCATCTGAAAATGTCGTCTGTTTATGTCGTCTGCTGCATCTTCTTGCAAACTTTTCAAACATACTTTTTGCATATAGGCAAACAGTGTGGACCCAGATCAGACTGCTCCTAGAGGAGCAGTCTGATCTGGGTCCACACTGTTTGCAACAATGACTTTTAAAGTATTCGGCAGAAGACAAAGCAGACGACAATTGTTGTGTTTGGCGTCTTAAGGGTTCAGAAAATATATCAATACATTTTGGCTGGAAAACAGCACATTATCCAGATTTATATGTTAGTTTATTTTCTTCTTCTATCCTTTTACAGGCTTGGATTTTTCTTCGCTCCACTATTACCAGCCATTTGTGTGTTGAGATTTTTTGTGCTCTTTTATCTCAAAAAGGTAATTTTACATACAATTCCACTTAGCCGTTTAATCTTTAGCATGCTCTGGGCTAGTTTGTTGTAAATAATCTAAAAGTTTTGAAAGAAAATAATAATAATAATGATAGTTGTACTATCAAGCCTCAATAATGAAACAAAGGGAAATAGTTTTGCAAAGGGAGGCAATTTTTATTGCGAAATTGGCTACTTCACTTAAAGAATTCTCCATGCTTTACTTGTTTAAAAAGGAAAAAATACATGTATATTGTATGAATGTTTTAACATTTACTGAAATTAATTATACATTCATACTTTCTATAAAAAATGACAACATTTTAATTATTTTTGATTAGTCAGTACTCTGCTTACTCTCAGTTGTTCACCAGTACTGAGCCATTTCCATTCTTTCCTAGTGTTTTTCAAAGAAGCGTGCCTTTGAATGTAGGGTGGTATGGAGTCTTGATGCTGTTCTCTATTGGGGGGTGAATATGCTGAAGGCATATTTAGAACAGTTTTGAATACAGTAAATCACCAGTTTGCTGCCGTCATTGAAAATGGCATTGCCATCAGGACAGCAGATTGAGCTCTGCCTATTTTAGTTGAAGCAGTCAAACCCCAGTTGGAGTCCAAATTATTTCATTTTCAGGGGGTTCCTCTGAGAAAATGCTGGCAAAATGGTCAAATTGCAAAACAGCAAAATTGAACCCCCTTTTTAAAATTTCTGGATCGGCCTTTGTTGGCATTTCATATGAATCATCTGCATGAGTCACATGAAATGTCAAGACTTTTTTCTCTGAAAAATAAAAAAAAATTGAAATTGTCATACGCTGCAGTAATGATAAGTGCTTCAAGGGTTAAGTTAGTAGAAATAAGTTTAAGCTATGCGTTATTGCAGAATTAAAAAAAAAAAAATAAAAAAAAAAAAAAAAAATATATATATATATACCTGTAAAATAGAATTAAATATTTCCAGTTTTAGTTATAAGTTTTGTAGAAGAATTAAAAAAAACAACAACAAAAAAACATACCAGTGTAAAAAAATAGTTCAATAATTATATGTATGATCTGTTTTCAGTTATCAGCATTATTCAACACAGTACCACCAGAAAAACCCTATCAAGCTTCCAAGTCCAATTCCTTCTTCATGATCATACTAATGGTGGCCTATTTCATGGTGTGCATACCAGTACTATATGTTCTCACCCAGTAAGTATTAGGCCATCCTTAACCCTTGTCCTGCTGAACCTGGATATACCCTGTCTTTGCAAACAGCGTAGATCCAGATCAGTTGGCTTCTGAAGAAGCCAACTGATCTGGATCTGCACTGTTTGTCATTCAGTATGTGAATTTATATCAACAACCTGGATCAAGTAATCTGATTGGCTGAAAATTGGAAGTGGGCGTGGCAGTTTAATTTATTCAGCAGGACAAGGTTCAAAATATTCTTTGTTTGCTGTGCTCCTACCCATCAATTGCAGAATGAGTAGGTAGGTAGGTCAGCTTTTTCTATTTTTTTTTTAATCAGATGTAATCTTTCTTTTACTGTAGATAATCTATGGTCCAAAATGCTGTCCGTAAAGATATAATATTTCGAATCATTGTCTGCAACTGAAAATAAAGTTTAAGATAAAAAGATTGTAGTGAATGGAAATCTGTCTGTTTTAGGCTCTTTAAGAAAAAAAAATCTCCAAAATGGCCAAAAAAAATTTGGGTAGGGCCAAATTTGGTGGGTAGGTAAGAGCACAGCAAACCAACAACTTTTTAGGTCAGCCTCACTTTGAAAGTAATGCAGGGCATTCTTGGTAAAAAAACAGCAGACAGCAGAACAGATAGAAAAAAACAGCAGAACAGATAGAAAAATCCGTCCCTCAGGATCACAGTCTGACATCACTCGGCAAGCCTCGTGATGCCAGACAGTGATCCTAGGGACGAATTTTTCTATCTACCCCACACACCCATGATAGATTCTTATATTATTTTCTAATTGTACTCATATTTTACAGCCAAGTTATAAACAGGCTTTCTATACCCAGACATTACTATTCCCATATTTTCCTAAATCTGATCAGGCTGATAGGCATGGTGGGCGAAGCATGCTCACCAAGTAGTGCTTACTTTCCATGGATGCTTGATTACACCCCATTTATTTTCAGTCAATTTCTGTCTGTCTGAACATTCCTAATTTTGTCTTTGCTTGTATCAACTTTATGATTTTCCAAAATACCATTTTGGTATGTTCACCTCAGGCTCATCAGACCAGGAGGTCGCGGGTTCGACCCCCATCGAGGTCAGCAACATTCTTTTGTGGAGATTGATCATGAAATATTTTCTACGGTCATTCTCTCCCTTCTGCTGATTTAAGAAGGGCAGTTGTCAGTTTCTGGCGATAGAATGTGCACAATACTGGTTAATGGCTTAGAGGACTAAGTCTGCCCAGTAAAAGTGCGGTTAGGTAAACTGACCGCGCTCGACATGACCCCATTGGGTTGACTGGGCCGTAAAACCTCAACACAAACAAACAAACTCATCAATTAACATGGATCCTGCATTATTCCTTAAAGTTCCTGTCACAACAGAAGCAGAAAACATTCTAATATAGTTATGTTTGCTGTCTGACAGAATAAGACTTAATATTCTGTGTGTTTGCATAGCAGATAATTCACATGAATTTTCAAGCCTTATTTTCTAAAAAAAGAAAAAAGGACTATTTTAGAATGCTGTCTTCTGTGGTTTTGAATGGCAACTTTAAGGGTTACTATTAAAGTTCCAAGCAAATTACAAAACATATTTGTTATTGAATGCATCGTGAAAATTTCTGACATGTTTGCTTTATACTGACCCTCAATACAACGATACAATTTGTTATAATGATAATCTGACTGACAAAACCTTCACTCATTTAATCAGAAATTATGCAAGAACATTGTATTCATTACTTCAAGAAATATATGTATTGGACATTTGTTAGAATCACCTCACTGAGGCAGACATGTTAAGTCTCCTTAATTTTTTGTGAGACTCACCAATTTATGGCTCAAAAAACCTGTTTTATGCACTGTCTCACTATCTTTTTTCTAAAATTTCCTTTTTTGCTTAATATATAAATAAGGACCTTACTAATTTTTTTCAAGAATGTCACTAATTTTTATTCTGAAAACTTAACATGTCTGCTGAGGTAAGTCTAAGAATTTTATACAAAACATATGATCAATGAAGAAATAAGAATAAAACAAGGCATTTCTTAAATATTCTGCTCATTAAGGATTCTTTATAACAGCAAATTCATTTTAATGGCAACATCTTTGGGAACAAATGCTGTCATTGTAATGGGGGTTCAATGTATATTTATTGGTCAGAACATTTTTGCTTACTCAATCATTTTTACAGGATGGACCCATCTCCAATGTGTGGACCATTCCGTATCTACAACTACCCAACAGACATCATCACTATTCAGATAAATAACTCTGCCACATGGTTCCAGACTGTCTGGACAATAATTTCAAATACAGCTGTGATTGCAATGGTCATCGTTCTGTTAGCGTAAGTTAACTTCATAACTCTATAGGCAAATTTAGCAGACGACAAATTGATGATATTTTTTTTATTTTTTCTAGAAAACAGGATTTGACATTTCTTGCAAATTGTCTCCATTGGAGACAATTTGCATGAAATGTTAAAACCTGTTTTCTGGGAAAAACTAGAAAAATATTTCGATAAGTTGTCTACTGAAAATTTCACCCAGAGTACTAAGCATTAAATTTGATAGCATCACTCAAAATTGTAGCAGATAACATTCTAAAGTTTTGTTTATATTTTTTTGAGAAAATAAGTCTTGACATTTCATGTGAATCATCTGCTTGGCAGACAGTTCTGATGAAATGTGGACTTATTTTCTCAAAAAAAAACAAAAAACAGAAACATAGAATGTCGTCTGCTGCTGCTGCTGTGACTGGCACTTTAAAGTTAAATATTTATTAATATTTTCAATCCTTTAGTATTTGTGACATACTGCATGTACATGTTCATGTGTGTGTGTGTGTGTCTGTGTCTGTGTGTGTCTGTGTCTGTGTCTGTGTATGTGTGTGTGTGTGTCTGTATGTCTGTGTGTGTGATAAATAAACAAAAAAGATACATAACACAAGAATATAAAATTTGTCTTGTCACATCAGTTTTCCATATTTACTAATTTCACAGAAATTCTGCTAACGCCTGCTTCTGCTTGTTCACATAAAGACTCCTTTATGGCCAAACAATTTTCCAAAAGTATGATTTAAATTAAACTTTACAAGAAGCAATATTTGTTCATGTTAAAACTATGTTTTGTTCAGTCTGCAAAAGATTTAATTTAATTGTTTTCAGTTTTTCTTCAAAATGAGGATTGTTTTAACTTTCTCTGAATTGAGCACATAAATATCTCAGAGAATAAGATCACAATCTAGGATAGTTTTGTTTATTTTCCAAGAGGATTTTATGAGTACCCTGCACATGACATTTTTTCTGTACAAAATAACAAATGGTTTTTTTTTTGGTTTTTTTTTTTTACAAAAGTATCAGTTTTATGTCTATGTGTCATGAAAAACTTTAATGCATGTATTTACAGACTGCTTGTATACTATTGTTCAGCACTGAATGGAGCACACAAAGATCTCATAGAAATGATGAAAGAACAACTGGTATTGGTAAGTTTCATCTGTTTTATATTGTATTTTATTTTATTGCAAGCGGTGAAATCAGTGTATGTCTGAAATGAATAAAATGATATTTTCACATGTCAAAGAATATAATCTTTTCACTAGTGAAAAATAACAAGTCAGTGTTATTTTCACTACTCGTTTTGGATTACTTCAGTTGTCTTCATAGTTTGCTGAACAGATGCCGATCCCGCTTCCGTTTTTTTAACCCATCTAACTTCTCTGTTTCCGAACAGAAGTATAAAGTGTTGGTATGCATTTTCTTAGTTAGAATGTAAGGAATATTTTGGTAACAAGATTATTTTAATTTGCCGAAACTTTTTGTTTTTGTCTCTCCAGCACTTCTCATGTTTAAAAGCACTGAATGTCAATGCCATGATGTTCATGTTTTGTTTGGTGAAGTAGTTATGATGTCAGAAGCATGCATTGGAGTGTTAACAACAAAATAAAAAGAAAATTACTCTTTTTTAGTGCATACCAAAAAATTTTCATCTCGTGTAATGAAAACATTCAAATTTTCACTCGTGCTTCGCACTCGTGAAACTACTGATGTTTTCATTACACTTGATGAAAATATTTATGGTATCCACGGCAAAAGAGTAAATATCCTCTATGTTCAGCACTGAATAGAGCAAAGAAAGATCTAGAAATGATGAAAGAACAAATTGTATACCATTGTTAGGCACTGAATGGAGCACACAAAGATCTCAAAGAAAAGATGAAAGAAAAAATTTTTACCAGACCGTGCCTTTTTCTTAAATTGTATATCACATATATTTGTCATACCCACCCTAGTAAGCAAGTGCGATCAAGGTATCCAGTTTTCCATCCATTTGTTCATCCATCAGTCAAGGCTGAGTCTAGCTTTCAGCTGTCTGATTAAGGCACCCAATCATCAAACTGGCCATACACTTCCTCCTTAATTTAGACTTAAACACTGCGGTATCATTTTGTGACTATGACCGATAGTTCACAGTCCAATGACCTTAATATGTTTATGCTAACCATAGCATTTAACACTATTTCTGATTGACTGTGAGACCTATAGTCCTTACAGCCAGCTGACACTTCTTCCTTAACAGAAACTAAAATGCTGTGATATTTTATGACCATGTTTTTTTGTTTTTTTTGCTATGATTCCAGGTTTTGTTATGCATTTTCAAAGGATTACATTTTCAAAGTATTTTGTAGCATTCATAGAGAGTTATTAATGCATTTTACATTACAAAGATTATTTTTGTTACTGTAAGAAAGATAGCAAAAACATTACATGAATGGCATATATCGTTACTTACAGGAGGGTAAAGACAAGCAATTCCTATTGGCTAAAATTGCTGATTTGACTGGTGAGGGTAAGAAGAAGGCTCCAGCACTAAGAACTGTCAATGAAAACAAACACCAAATAGAGGTAAGTAACATTATCTTTTTAACCCTTGTCATGCTGAATAAATTAAGATACCACGCCTAATTCTAATTTCCAGCCAATCAGATCACTTGATCCAGGTTTTTGATAGAAATTCACATATTTAATGACAAACAGTGCAGATCCAGATCAGCAGAAGCCAACTATTCTGGATCAACACTGTTTGCTAAGACAGGGCATGCCGTGTTCAGCAAGAGAAGGGTTAATAGAATGTTTACTAGGTTTTGTTGGCCTATTACAAATGTATATATGTGTACATGTATCATTATACAATTTCTATTACTTCCTGTGCAGAAGACATTGCATTGGTCAGATCTAGTATGTAAGCCTAAGTGTTGTATTTTTGAAGCCGATAGATATTAAAAGGAATGTCATACTAAAATACACATCACTTGAAAAATGCTGATCAAAAAGAATGTCCCCTGAAAAGCATTTGATATATTATCAGATCAACAAACATACATCATTATGTCTCCCCAATTTAGGGTTGGGAGACATATTGTTTTTCCCCCGGACATCATTTCTCTAACAGTATACAAGACCCAAGTAATGTATTAACCCTTGTCCTGCTGAACCCGGATATGCCCTGCCTTTGCAAACAGTGTAGACCCAGATCAGTTGGTTTCTGAACAATCTGGATCGAGCAATCTGATTGACTGGCACTTAGAAGTGGGCGTGGCGTCTTAATTTATTCAGCATGACAAGGATTAATGAACTGTATAGACTATATCAGATTGAAATATTGCACAAGTAGATATTCTTTAAGGGGAATGGATACACCGCCAAGAACATTTTCTCAGACTGGAAATATTTCCTTGTTTTCTTATTGGGGCTACACTTACAGAAAAATGTCTTCCTCTTTCAGTGTTGCCCCAATTTTTTTATGTTTTTTTTTCTCCAAAATCTGTCCTTTTAAATAGCGATATCAGGGTGGGCCGGCAAGCAGGTGTCCGGCATCATCTGAGGATTACCTTTTGGTTTCTTGTCAAAAGGCTTCATATACTTGGGATGCAAATTCTGTCTGCAAAAGTTGTCTCCCATGACAAAATGAGGCAAACTGTTTTTGGTGCATCCATTCACCTGAACAGCAGCCAAAAGTTTTAATTTCACTTCAGGCAATTTTATCATAGAGTCTGTTTCTTTGGCACATTATGAAAATGGTAAGGATAATCTGATTCTTGCATACTAATACTAGTGCAAGTCGATGGCATGCTATCGCATATCCCGTGCCAGCGCCATCGCATATCTCTGCAAACATCAAAATTCCAAATGAATTCCTCAAGTCCTCATCCATAAGGCTATTACCTGTGACAGTTTCAAGGTGCTAGCTCAAAAAGCCTAGGAGGAGTTGTGTGAAAATCAAAAAAAGGACCCAAAATCCTACTTTTTGACCTCTGGTGATCCCAAGACATGCCCCCAGGACAAAAGTTTTGCACCACTGTATTCTACTCTTCATTACCTTTGATTTGGTATGCAACATGACTATGTTTGTACAAAATGGGTTTTGGACCCTTCGGGGCCACACTCCCTGGCCCTGCCCCAAGGGGTTATATCAAAATTCCAAATGTGGTCCTCCAGTCCTCATCCATAAGGCTATTGCCTGTGAAAGTTTCGAAATTCTAGCTTAAATGGTCTAGGAGCAGGGGAGTGACATTACAGACAAATGGCCGGATGGATGGGGTGTAAGGGGGATCACAATATCCCCGTTTTTTCTTTGAAAAGTGCGGGGATAATTATCTAGTAAGGTGTCACTAATGTTTAATAGTAGATAGTATGAATATTTCACTTTTTTGTCATTTAAGGAACAATGACATAGGTTTATGGTAAATAACAGTTTCTTGAATAGTTAGATCTTATAATCCGTAGAGGCTCATAAGTGATAAATAGTGTAAATAGATACCCTTCCCGTTTAGCATCAAGCACTTAGCAGGCAGATTTAGGACATTTCAATGTTTTTTTGTTTTGTTTTGTTTTTTAATTTTCTTGCTTTTCCCAGAAAATTATGTTTTGTGTTTCATGTGATATGATTCAAACAAAATGCCATGTCCTGTTTTCATAGAAAAGAAAGATATTTAAGGTGAATGGGTTCAGGTACTTTTAACCTAACAGGGCTTAACGCTTAGCACTCTTGGTAAAATTATCAGCAGATGATATTTTGAAATAGTTTTCTTATTTTTTCCATAAAACAGGTTTTAACATTTCATGCAAACAAATTGTCTCCACTGGAGACAATTTGCATGAAATGTCAAATCCTGTTTTCTGGGAAAAAAATAAGAAAAACATCACCAATGTGTCATCTGCTGAGTTAGCCCAAAGAGTGGTAAAGGTCAAAAGAAGACACACTATTTCTGTTTAACTTTAGCACTCTCTAGGTAAATTTAGCAGAAGGCAAATTGATGAAGTTTCTTATTTTACTCAGGAAAAAGTGTCTGACATTTTATACGGTTTATCTCTTATAATAGTTTGCATGAAATGTCAAACTCTATTTGCTGGGACAATAGTTCAAAATATTTCAAAATGTTATCTGTTTTTCCCCAGAATGCTAAGATTTAAATCTTGTGGTAAATCTTAATCTGCTTTTATTATTGCTTTAGCAGATGACAAGTAAGCAATATATATTTTATTAGGGCTTGACATTTCATGTAAACTATCTCCAAAGAATTAGAGGATTTGCTTGAACTTCAAACCCTGTTTTCAAGAGACAAATCTGAAACCATCACTCATTTGTTGTCTGCAAATGTTGTGTTAACTGCATGATGGGTAAAAATTCCATCAGATGACATTTTTTTCCCAAAATAAAGATTTGACAGTTCATGCAAATTGCCTTCTAATCTATAGAATTCGTCCTTGGAAATAAACATATAAATGTCAAATGCTGGTTTCTGGGAAAAGTAGACAGAATATTATTAGTTTGTCATTTTTGGAATTTTCTCAGAGTATGCTAAAGTTAAAACAGAAGAATGAGTGGTCAGACACTTGCACCATCCAAGGTGAAGTCAAACCCTGTTGTTACTCAGGTTATATGGTGTCTTTGTTTGAAACAGTCGTTATTTTCTTTTACAGTTAATCCCACTATCCCCAGAATTTTCTTTTATCCATGATTTAGTTTGAATGCTCGATTATCTCAATATATTTTATTGTTCTGATAGCACAGTACTTCACTTTCTTCTTTTCTGAAAAGCTGTTATCTGTTGTATTTTAAATTGTATTGAATAGCCTTGTCCCTTCCTTAAGGAGATAACTGAGTCATGTCATGAGAAAAGTTGCACTAATTCATAAGCCAACAGCTATTGAATCATTACCTGTGCAAATCTCTAGATTAGAAAGCAAAATTGTTATTTTGGAGATGAAAATGTTTCTCTTATGGTTAATTTTTCTTAAAAATCTCTTTTCATACTCCAAATTATTTACAAAACATTTTACTTACACATTCACACGAATGGCGACATCTCTATGAGAAATAACTCTGATATGGAAATATTTGACTGGGACTACTCTTAAAGAAAATAATTTGCTCCTTCTGGGAGCAAATTCTTTCCTTTAAGAGAAGTCCCCATTTTTGAAAGGCTTCACATACGAGGGATGTTCGAAATGAATTGCTTATTTCTATCTGGAGACTTCAAATTTCAAGTTAGCCCAAAAGTACTCATTTCATGCCCTCGAAGTACTCCCCATGGCTAGAAATGCAAAGTTTCAGCCGATGTATCCACTTCTTGAAGGCGTCACGGTACGCTGATTTGGGCACAGTAATAAGGTACTGATGAATGGCAGATCCAAGTGCCTGTCGGGACTGGTATTTCCGCCCAGCAAGGAATGCTTTCAACAAAAAGAAATCACATGGGGCAAGGTCTGGGGAATACTGGGGGTGAGGCAAAACAGTTACTTTTTCTTTCTTCAAAAACGCCGTAACTATTGCGGAGGTATGAGCTGGGGCATTGTCATGTAGAAGACGGACATGTTTAAAACCAGTGGCAGGGCGTCGTTTCTGATAATACTTTTTCAGTTTCTTCAGTACTACGTCTTTGTAGTACTTTCCGGTGATGCTTTTGCCCTTTTTCACTGGCACTTTTATTGCGACTCCTTCACCAGAGAAGAAGATTGCATACAAAACCTTCTTTGTACTCAAAGAACGTTTGGCAGTTATTGGGCGTTTGCTGTGTTTAGTGGCCCAGATCTTATTGCTAACCTTTCTGACGGGCTCAAAATAATGGATCCAGGTTTCATCACCTGTGACGACATTGGCAAACTGCTTTTTGTCATATTTTGGAAACATTTGAAGCAGCTTTTTGGCCACTTTAACCCGTTGCCTCTTTTGCTCGTCAGTCAACAGATGTGGCACCCATCTAGCAGAAATCTTTCTGACTTTCAAATGCTTCTTCAAAATAAGGTGAACCGTTGATAGTGATATGCCTACCTTTCGTGCAATATCACGAACTGTAAATCTGGCATCTCCTTCAATGATTTCCTTTATTTTGGAAACGATTTCTTTATGAGATGCAGATTTTGGCCTACCTGATTTCGGTGCATTTTTGATGGACTCTACACCAGACTCAAATTTCTTTTTCCACTGCCGAACTGTATCATAAGACACACAAGAAGGTCCAAAAGCTGTAGAAATTTCAGTCATCAGCTTCTTCAAAGAACAACCAAGTTTTGAGCGAGCTTTGATGTAAGCCCGTATTTCATCTTTTTTGTCAACGCTTCTACCAACCATTTTTACTGCAGTGGTCAGTGACTGCGTGTATTCAAATGGCAAATTTTATGTCTTACACTTAGTCTAACATGTACATTTATACACCATTGTGTAGATATTGAATAGCCCTATACAGGTATGTATTGGTTTTTATCGTGCCCCACGTGGATATTGAGCTAGAGGACAATAAGCAATACATTTTGAACATCCCTCTTAATAGGAAGACAACTATCTTTCTACAAAAGTTATCTTCCTGTGCAAAAGGGAGCAAAATAGTTTGGTTGTATTCATTTCCTGAGAAGTTTTTGCTTACATCTGCAGGAGGTTCCATTCCACCAGTGTTTTCCTCACTATATTGTACTTCTCTTGCTTTTTCCTTCAGGATAACTCAGGCTGGTAGCATGTAAAGACTCACAACTTTCTGAAGTATGTTGTAAAATCATGACTGTAATTATGAAAATGTGAATTGTTTCCTTTCCCTTGATTTTGTCTTGTTGCATGGTTTTATGTGAAAGGTGATACCTTTGGTGAAGGGTTTTTAGTTGGACAGGGATTTCACGAATTGTCACAGAAACACCTTGGGTTTTGAAGCTTGTGAACAATGCACAATTATACATACTATTTTTTCCCTAAATGTTTGCAACACACTTGTAAACCAGTTTCTTTTATGTGCAAGAGACTCCTCTGACAATGGTGGAGAAAGAGAATGTCAGGAAAGTTTTATGCCATGAACATTCAAATTCTGAAAAGACAAGTCATTAAGTAGTCAAATAGAAGGTACATTGTAGATTAATTATGGTAAAGAATTACAATGTCAAGCACATCACCAGCTAGTTCAGTGGACTTGTAAAGTTGAATTTTAGAAAAATAATTATGGTAAGGAGTTATTGTTTCAAAACATTTATGATAATTATAGTACATGCATATATTTGGGTTAATTTTCTTGATAAAAAATGTTTGAAGGTGTTACTGTGGGATAGGGCAAGGGTTCTGAATTTCTATTATCATGCAATATTTAGGTATTCTTTTTTAATGCTGCTAGGCTTTACTCATTTTTTTATTCTTGTTTATTGAAACAAGAATAATACTGATGTGGATGTTGCCCCTGTACCTGCATGTTAATCAAAAATCTGATTATGATGATATGATGATGATATGATGAAAAGTTATTTTTCATCTATTAAAAACACCCAACAATACTCTAAACCATTGATTTTAATTTATCATAATGGGTTAACTATTGATATACGAGCCTTATCAGTGGGATACAAATATCATTGTATGTTATCATACATATAGTATCTTGTCACTGGGTATAAATATTAATGTATCTTATCACTGGGTATAAATATTAATGTATCTTACCACTGACACTGGGTACAAATATTAATGTATCTTATCACTGGGTATAAATATTAATGTACATGTATCTTATCACTGGGTATAAATATTAATGTATCTTATCACTGACACTGGGTACAAATATTAATGTATCTTATCACTGGGTATAAATATTAATGTATCTTATCACTGACACTGGGTACAAATATTAATGTATCTTATCACTGGGTATAAATATTAATGTATCTTATCACTGGGTATAAATATTAATGTATCTTATCACTGACACTGGGTACAAATATTAATGTATCTTATCTCTGGTATAAATATTAATGTATCTTATCACTGACAATGGGTACAAATATTAATGTATCTTACCACTGGGTATAAATATTAATGAATCTTATCACTGGGTATAAATATTAATGTATCTTATCACTGGTATAAATATTAATGTATTTTTTCATTGGGTATAAATATTTATGTATCTTATCACTGGTATAAATATTAATGTATCTTATCACAAGGAATAAATATTAACGTATCTTATCAGTGAGTATAAATATTAATATATCTTATCACTGGGTATAAATATTAATGTATCTTATCTGGGTATATTCATGTATCTTATTACTGGGTATAAATATTATAGTGTATCTTATCACTGGGTACAAATATTGATGTATCTTATCAGCAGGTGTAAATATTAATTTATCTTATCATCTGGTAGATTTTAATGCATTTTATCATCAGGTGTAAATATTCATGTATCATATCATTGGGTGTAAATGTTCATGTATCTTATCATCAGATGTAAATATTCATGTATGTTATCATGGATATGAATAGGTAATATATATGAATATTCTTGTATCTTATGCATAGGTATACATTCTCAGATATCATTTCCCCACTGATTAGACTGCAGAGATTTATAGGCTACTCCTGCTGGCTGAGCTTATTATGTTCATGAAATTTAGTGGCATTCTGTTGTCTTTTCAGTTACTGTATTAGTTTTTTTTCTGTTACTGTATTATTACTTTTTTTGTTTATCTTTTCCAAAGTTTTGAAAGAATTTGGTAAGCAAAGAGTCTTGCCAAGAGAAATGTAGTCTAATTGCTGTACAGGAATACCCAGAAGATTCTCCATTCCATGATTTGGCTGCTCATTTGATTACTACAGAAACTGTTTGATTCTACATGTTGGAAAATGAACTTTTTCACCTTGGACTAGTAGACTCAGGCCAGCCAGCACATATGTTTAGTAAATTGTTTGATTCTAGCTATTTGAAATGAACAGTCTTCCATATTGGACTAGTAGACCCAGGTCAGCCTGGACAAGTTCAGTATGGGAAAATGCTTGCCCAAGATTGGAAAATGTTATCATCTATGCTGACTGACCTGCGTCTACAAGTCCAATATGAGGAAAATGCTTGTCAAAGATGGGAAAATGTTATTATCTGTGCAGACTGGCCTGGGTCTACATGTCCATTATGAGAAAACATTAGTTTGATATGGGAAAATTTTATAATCTGTCAGGTTGGCCCAGGTCTTTGCTAGTTGCAAACAGGAAAATGATGGTTTTTCCCACTGTAGCCCCATTTTCAATGAGTGAATACCTTATTCTGGTTATAACTGCTCATAATGCAATAAGACAGTTTTCTCTTGACACAACTAGATACAACAGTGCATGCAATAACTACTAAAGGTTTGGATTCTGGTGATGTTGAATACCACTATGCATGATGTGTGGCTTCCAGTTTAGATAGATAACCCATGTTTAATGAGTGAATAGCTTATTCTGGTTATTCCTGCTTGAAATGCAATAAGACATTTTTCTCTTGAAATAAGTCAGATATGATAGTGCATGCAATAACTACTAAAGCTTTTGGAACTGCAGTGATGTTGGATACCACTTTGCATGATGTGTGGCTTCCAGTTTAGATAGATAATCCATGTTTAATGAGTGAATAGCTTATTCTGGTTATTCCTGCTTGTAATGCAATCAGATATTTTTCTCTTGAAATAAGTCAGATATGATAGTGCATGCAATAACTACTAAAGCTTTTGGAACTGCAGTGATGTTGGATACCACTTTGCATGATGTGTGGCTTCCAGTTTAGATAGATAATCCTTGTTTAATAAGTGAATAGCTTATTCTGGTTATTCCTGCTTGTAATGCAATCAGATATTTTTCTCTTGAAATAAGTCAGATATGATAGTGCATGCAATAACTACTAAAGCTTTTGGAACTGTGGTTATGTTGGATACCACTTTGCATGATGTGTGGCTTCCAGTTTAGATAGATAACCCATTGAACTTGTTTAGATAGATAACCCATGTGATGTTTATTGGGAAGAGGACATGAAATATATATTATATAAGCTTACCTTGCTTTGAATTATGAGGATATTCTTCCCCGCTTTGCATGACATTTAGATGAATAGGTGCACTCCAAAGAGAAAGCACTCCCAAGTTGGGTTTCTGTCTCCTTTATAGAGGGTGAATACTCTTGCAAAAAAGAATTTTCTTCCCTATATGCATTTACCTTCTCAAATTGGACTGTTCCGAAAGGCAATGTTCTTTCCTTTAACCCTTAAAGTGCTGAGGAAAATTGTGGAAGACAGCAAGCTAAAATATTCTTTTTCATTTGCAGACAATGATAAAAAATATTTTGGAAGGGTGGTGGGGGGGTGGAGGTAAAAATATGGATTGACCTTTCATGTGAATTTTCTGCTAAGCAGACAAAATTCACATGAAATGTCAAACCTTATGTTTATAAAAAATAAAACCAAAACATTTCAGAATGTGGTCTGCTGCTGTTGTGATTGGCACTATGAGAGTTATGAGTAGTCCCCATTTAGAAGGAAGGCAAATGCTTTCAGGCCAGAATGGCCTCCTCTGTAGACCTGTGCATCCATTCATCTAAAATGTGCGGTGTGGCTTCCATTTAGATAGTTGCCCCAAAGTTACCATGTGACCTGCTTGTGATAGACTTGAATATCATATTCCATCTGTTAACTTGTAGAATATAGACAGCTATACAAAAGAATTACCTAAACCAGGCCGATTAAAATCTAAACCAGGAAAAACTTCTAATGTACAGGTATGGAAGTTGTTTAAGTGCCATGTATCAATGTCACAGCTCACTGTGTGATTTCAGCATGTCTTAGTGTGCTTTCATCTCTATTTCATTGTTAAAAATCCAACTCAATTACAGCTCTGTGCTAATAATATGCTGATTGTAACATCACCATGTTTACACACTTCACCAAAACCCCACAAAGTGACACCCATAATGCAATGAATACACTTCAAAGGAAGAGCACTCTAAGCTGTAGCTTTTGTCGCCCCTTTTTCCATGGGAAATGGGCCCAGTTGTTTAAAGCTTAACAAGCTTGTAAGTGGTCAAAATGTTAACTGTTCTTGCAAGTACAATATCTAATTTACAATTATCTTTCTGGAAAAATGTGAGGAGCTTTTGCAAATGCAAAAGCTACTCACATTTTTTCAGCAAAAATATTAGCATATATGCCATATTTAATGATCAAAATTTTAAGGACATGTTAAATAACGACATCCTTAGCTTGAACAACTTGGCCCATTACAATAGTAAACAATTTGCTTTCCCTACTCAAAGAGGAGGCTACTATTAAAGAAAAGATTTATTCCTTGAAGAGAAGTCTTCTTTCAGAAGGGAGAAGGAATCTTTCAGGTTAGTTCTCCATCCTGGAGGTGTATCCATTCATTGATATAATCTACAAAAATAAAATTCATTCTTATAATTCTGACTATGATAGGTCATATTTATGTAAAAAATATGGGATTTAGAAATTTGTGCTCATTGGATTTATCAAAGTATAAATCCCATTCTGAAATTACTCCCAGCCGATCAAATTGTACTAAATAATTGTAAGCCTGTTGAGTTGGAATTATTTGCTACAGGTTGGAAATCAAGTTTTTTTGTTTTTCATATGAGTTGTCTGTGTAAAGATGAAATGGGCAACTGATACTAATTGTCAGTTGTAAGTAATGCTTAGTAAGCTGGATGAAAAAAAAAGGTCATTATTTGCATTTCATAGGTAAAAAGAACTAGTTTTGCCATATTTCATAGGTAAAATGAACTAGTTTTGCCATATTTCATAGGTAAAATGAACTAGTTTTGCCATGGCAAAACTAGTTCATTTTACCTATGAAATGCTGATGATGCCCTTTTGTAAACTGAAAATGAACCAAGTTTAATTTGATATGAGTTGCTATTGGTTACCTTTGTAGGCTGAATATGAATTAAGTTTGATTTGCCTGAGTTACCAGTGGTTTTCTTTTGTAGGCTGAAGTTTTGCATATGCATTGAAGGAAATTTAATTTGCATATATTTGCCAATGGTAATTTTTTATCCTTTGTAGGCTGAAGATGAATCAAGTTTAATTTGCATATGAGTTGCCAATGTTAACCCTTTGTTCCTAAAAGTAAATGTGAAAAAGTTAGAAGTATTTTTAACGTCACTAGTAGAGTGCATGAACACTTTATATTTACACATGGATTCTTTGTGTAGAATACAAAAAAACAGTCATTATTATACCCCAGACATACGAAGTATGTGGGAGTATAATGTTTTTGCTTTTCCGTTCGTCCATTCGTTCGTACGTACGTTCGTTCGTTCGTCTTTCCGTCACAGGGTCAAAGTTTTTGTGTTAAAGTTTATAGGACCTCAAATTTTGAAGACCCTTTGATGGATTTCATTCATATTTGGCATGATAGTAGATATAAGTCTAAAGTTTTTATCAGCACCATCCCCACCCCAGGGGTGACCTTGGACTCAGAATTTTCATAAAAAAGTCAAAGTTTTTTGTGTTTAAGTTTATTTAGCTATATCATCAAAACCCTTGAGGAATTTCATTTATATTTGACATGATAGTAGATATCGGCCTAGAGTCATATTCAGCATGATTCCCTCCCCGGGTGTGACCGAGGTCAAGGTCACAAACTTAGAATTTTCATATAAAAGTAAAAAATTTTACATTTAAGTTTATATAGCCATATCATCAAGACCTTTTGTTAAATTTCATTATCCTCTAACTGAAAGGTTGAGCGGATATAGCTATCAGCAAGGAATCTGTTCCTCTGTCCATCCATCCATTGAAGCATTATTCATTCATACTTTATTTTTGTCTTAGGGTCAAAGTTTTTACGTTAAAGTTTATAAGACCTTATATTATGAAGACCCTTTGATAGATTTCATTCATATTTGGCCTGATTATAGATATAGGGCTTAAGTTTTTATCAGCACCAATATTACCCAGGGGGATAACCTTGGGGTCAAGGTCACAGACTTAGAATTTTCATAAAAAAGTCAAAATTTTTGTGTTTATGTTTATATAGCTATACCATCAAGACCCTTTGAGGAATTTCATTTATAAACGTATTTTACATGTTGGTAGATATAGGTCTAGAGTTTTATTCAGCATGATCCCCATCCCAGGGTATGACCTTGAGGTCAATGTCACAGACTTAGAAATTTCATATAAAAGTAAAAAAAAATGCATCTAAGTTTATATAGCTATACCATCAAGACCTTTTGTTGAATTTTGTTATCCTCCTACTGATAGGTTTAGGGGATATGGCAATCAGCATGGAAACCATCCATCCATCTGTCTGTCCATAAACACATTATGGTGCACCCCATAACTCCTAAGTATCCTTTGAGCAATTTTCATGAAACTCTGTCAGGTTGTCGAGGGCATTTGGTAGGGGTGTCGTGTACAAGAAAGACAACTCTAACTGACTTGGTCCATGAGTTATATTCCCTTGTCTCCGAAATTGTAAAAATTTTGTGCGAACCGTAACTTTAAAACACGTTAAGATATTTTCATGATACTTCACCAGAATGTAGAGGACATTGAGTAGGCATATCACATTCAAGAATGACACTCTAACCGACTCCATTCTGCAGTTTTTGCCCTTGGTTATTTAAATCTTGTGTGGGCAATAACTCTAAAAATTCTTTAAGATATTTTTGTGATACTTTACCGATATGTAGAGGACATTGAGTAGGCAGGTCACGTTAAAATTTTCATTAAAGTTTATATAGCTATATTATGAAGACCGAAACTTTCGTTGGTTTCATTAATATTAAGCATGATGGTATATATAGGTCTAAAGTTTTTCTCGGCACCATCCCCAAGCTGGGGTATGGCTTTTAAGTCAAGGTAACAGACTTTTCATACTAATGTCATTTTTGCTTATATTATAGACTGATTGATTTCACTGGTCTATGATGATAGTTATAGGGCTAAAATTTTAATTAGCTCAATCCCTGCACTGTTCCTGACCTTTGAGGTCAAGGGCTTCACATTATGTGTGATTGAATTCTTTCAATGTTATAACATATAGCATACAACTGCCATCTCCAGAGTCAAAGCTACATACTTTGTGCTCTTTAAAAAGTGGCGATAGCGCTAGTCGGGGGTATACGTGCCCCACTGGGCATTTTGTCTAGTTATGTATATCATTTTGTTGACAACTGTAAATGTTGCTATGATTCACCAGTCCGTCCTACACAGGACATATACAGTCAAACCTGTGTTAAACAAGCACCTATGGGAAAGCCAATACCTGGTTGCTTAAGACAAGTGCTTGCTTAATAAGGTAGATTTTCACTTCTTTGCATTTAATGGGATCTGAAATAGTGGCCTTTAAAAGCAGGTGATTGCTTAATACAGGTAGCCTTTAGGACAGGTTTGACTGTAGATGAATTTTGGTTCCAAGGTAACTACTTTTCAAAAATATTTTTTATTGTTTCATGTTGAAAATACTGGTTTTTGACAAGGCAATGTTAACCCTTGTCCTGCTGAACCCGTATATACCCTGCCTTTGCAAACAGAGTAGATCCAAATCAGTTGGCTTCTGAAGAAGCCAACTGATCAGGATCTGCACTGTTTGTCATTAAGTATGTGAATTTGTATCAACAACCTGGATCAATTAATCTGATTGCATGAAAGAAGATGGCATGACATCTTTATTTATTCAGCAGAACAAGGGTTAATATTATTAGAATTGTAAGTCAACCCATTTAAAATTGCTGCAGGTGACATTCTAAGACACTGTGTTCTTTTTTAATGACTCACATGAAAGGTTAAGCCTTACTTTTTCTGAAACATTTAAAAGATGATAAAATGTTGCCTGTTACTATTATTATGCTGTGTTTATTCATTCCATTTCTGTTGAATTCCCCATAAATATGTTTCCAGACACAGTGATTTAAGATCTATGAACATATGTACTTCCACTTTTTCTTTGAACTTTCTCGTTTTCTTTATCCATGAACCTATACTCAAAAAATCTTTTTGCTCGCATGCATGCTTTTGTGTAATGCATTTTGACTGGAATTAACAATGAGTCTTACCACTTTGAAGTCTTCAGTTACAGATATTTGTTTTGCCTGTCATCTGGTTACTTGCAATATTGTATGCATATATATTATCCTGTTGTAATCTGGAAACCTCTAAAAGGGTAATTGGCAAACAGTGCAGACCCAGACCAGATGCTGCAGAACGTGGCATCTGATCAGGGTCTCCATTGTAGGAATATCTAAATCACATAGCCTGACATACCTCAAATTGAAATTAGAATATTCCAATATATAGGATGGGGAGTTCATTCAATCTACAATGGGTTATACAAGATTGCATGTGCACCCAGCAGACTCAGATCAGCCTGTGCATCTGTACAGTCTGATCAGAGTCTTTTAAGAGCACTTTGTAGGTAGCCTAGGCTCCAAAGGGTCTTTAGGTGGACAGCAAAGACTCTGATCGGCCTGCCTGGATGCGCGGGTTGATCTGCATCATAAGTGGGTGTACATGGAAATGTTGTGGCCCGGTTCTTATGTTGACTATAAGAAAGGGTTATTGACGCTTAGCACTCTGGGTAAAATTTTCAGCAGACATCATTTTGAAATATTTTTCTTATTTTTCCCAGAAAATAGGATTTGACATTTTATGCAAATTGTCTCCATTGGAGACAATTTGCATGAAATATCAAATCTTGTTTTCTGGGAAAAATAAGAAAAATATCACCAATTTTTCATCTGCTGAATTAGCCCGGAGAGTGGTATAGATTAATAAGGGGCAAAATGGAAAATTTGTCTGAAAATATTTTGTGGCATCTCATTAGAATCCGCTCAGTAACTCTCATCATCAAGATATTCTGTTCTTGCATACCGGATAAGGCTTTCCACAAATTACATCGGTGCTAGCAAATCTTATCTCACATACCCTCATCCATCCCATGGGAAAGATAAAAATCAAGAATTTTCACATGTTTACTATACACTGGTTGTATAGGTCATTACGTCATCGTTAAGGTTGACGTCACTGAACGTAATGACATCACTCACAGTATTGTCATCCAATATGGCAGATGTCTGCAATCAAAGGGACTGCATTATCAAAAACCCACTTTCAGAAATGAAACGTATGGAAGAAAAAGAATCTATCATGGGTATGAGGGACAGATAGAAAAATTCATCCCTCAGGATCACAGTCTGACATCACTCGGCAAGCCTCCTGATGCCAGACAGTAACCCTCGGGACAAATTTTTCTATCTACCCTTCACACCCATGATAGATTCTTATAATCCACTGCAATGCCAAATGAGCAGGCAATGTGAAAAAACATACCTTCTGTCATGTACATCTAATGAAGACTCAAATAAGCCTGCAAATCCATGCAGTCTGATCAGTCTTTTTTGTCCACATGAAGAAGCTTTGCATCCTTGGAGTTATTTTTGCTGACAAAATGTGAGTAGCTTTTGCAAATGCTACTCACATTTATTTCGCAAAAATATTAGTGTATATGCCATATTTAATGATCAAAGTTTTAATGATATGTTAACTAACGACATCTTTAGTTTTGAACAACTGGGCCCAGATGTTTTTAATGAAGATACAGTCAACTCTCGTTATCTTGAAATCCAAGGGACTCTCTGAAATACTTCGAGATATCCAGATATCCGTACCTTGACATATCAGATTTGCAGAATTGAAGAAAAAATAAATCAAACAACTAAATTTCACAAATAAATATGTAATTTGACTCCTTAAGTTAGAGATGTATGGAAAATATTATGGAAAAGAGGAGAAATTGCTCCTCAGGCAATTTCTCCTCTTTTCCACAATATTTTGTTACCCGTTTTTCGATTTCCTTGTTGAAAACAGGGACCAGATTTTCACTTGGAGTTAAGGGGTTATTCGAGATAAGCAAAATTGAGATAACTAGAGTCAAGTGTATTTTAAATGCCTTAATTACTCTAAGTATTCAGGCTCCTTACTTAAATCTTAAAATTTGAAAAAAAAAAGTCCATTTTACTGCTTGTTGATGTGGTTATAAACTGCTGGATGAGTGGCAACTAGTGTAGAACCCAATCAGATGCCATGACATTGCATTTTGTGGCATCTGGTCTGCGTGTACACTGTTCATTTAGACTTGTAATTTAAATTACAATACATATAGGGTAATTTAAATTACAATACATATATATAAGTAATGCCAAATGACTGCTATGTTGCATTAAAATATGAAAGTTTTGCATTAAGCATCACATACTGCAGATGAATTCAGCAGATGACAAATATGCAACATTTTACTTAATTTTCCCAGAACTTCTCGAGAAAATATTTTAAAATGTCGGCTGTAAATATTTTAGTCAACTTGCCTTGATGTTATACCACCAAGGGAGAGCATTCTGACTTGAACTACCATTAAAGGAATGAATCTGGTACCCCTGGGAAAATTTTTTGTTTCCTTTTAATAAGGGTTGGGATGGTAACGTGTTTGGGAATTCATTAAAAAGTGCCTTGTCAAGGCATTTCTAATGAATATCACAACATACAGTCGACTCTCGTTATCTCGAGATATCCGTACCTCGACATATCAGATTTGCAGAATCGAGGCAAAAATAATTCGAATAACCACATTTAATAAATATATATGTAATTGGACTCTTGAAGTTAGAGATATATTGAAAATATTGTTGAAAAGAGGAGAAATTGCTCCTTAGGAGCAATTTCTCCTCTTTTCCACAATATTTTTTTACCTGTTATTAGATTTTCATGTTTAGGCAGGGACCAGATTTTCACTTCGAGATATGCAGTTTTTCGAGAAAAGCGAGGTCGAGGTAACGAGAGTCAACTGTATGGTTTTTTTAGAATTCAGCAAAAATATCATTACTTTTAGTTTGAAGAGTGCCTTATTCAGAGCTATGAATAATCTCTTTCAACTTTACCCTGTTGAAGAGGAAGTCATCCTTTTTTTCAGCAGAACATAAAATATAAAAATAGAGAGATGCATTTGTCATCTGCTAATTATTACCTGTAGCAAGGTCAAGGTTAATTTTTATAATCTGTCTTCTTTTAGCTTCCTCTGTATGGGAAAGAAAAAACTCTGATACACTTACCCCTGGTATGTCAGAAAAAAAGCAAACTTATATAGTGTTACCATATTAACCCTAAGTATTTGGAAAGAGAGCCCTGAGCAAACCTTATGGATCCAGATTAGGTGCTACTGAATGTTTCATCTGATCAGGGTCTGTACTATTCACACTTCACCTTTTAACCCTTGTCATGCTGAATACATTTAGATGCCACGCCCATTTCTAACTGTCAGCCAATCATGTTATTTAATCCAGATTGTTGATATAAATTCACATACTGAATGGCAAACAGTGCAGATCCAGATCAGTTGGCTTTTTCAGAAGCCAACTGATCTGGATCTACACTGTTTGCAAAGGCAAGGTATTCTGGTTTTAGAAGGACAAGGGTTAAAACTCTCTGGACAAATTCAGCAGATAACAAACTTGTGATATTTTTCTTCTTTTCCCCAGAAAATAGGCTTTGAAAGGTCGTTTTCTTTGCATGAAAGATCAACATCTATTTTCTCAGAAAAATAAAAAAATTTTATAATGTCATCTGCTAAAATTTACCCAGAAGTTAAGCATTACATACATCACCAAGTAGCCAAGTGGACCTGTTCCAATTTTAGGATTGGTATGGTAAGGAGTGAAGGTGTTAGAATATTTAGGTTATTTGCATTTCCTTAAATATTCTTATTCCTTACTGTACATGAATTAGTCTGTTAAACCTTAAAAAGCCTATCGCAACTGCAGCAGATGACATAGAGCACAATTCACATGAATTGTCAAGCCTTATTTTTCCCTGAAAAATGAAAAATTATTAAAAAATTAGACTGTCATCTGCAGCAATTTTGTGATCTGTCAAAAAAGTCCTGGCTGAATGGCAAACATTACAGACCCTAATTTAACCTGGGTCTTCACTGTCTGCTCAGGCATGTCCATCCGAATATTTAGGTAAATATAGTGTTTGCTTAGCTTTAATATGGTTTGATTAACACTTAGCATCCTGGGAAAATTTTCAGCAGACAACATTTTGAAATATTTTTCTTACTTTTCCCAGAAAACAGGTTTTGACATTTCATGCAAATTGTCTCTTTAGGAGACAATTTGCATGAAATGTCAGATCCTATTTTGGGGGAAAAATAAGGGAAATCTCTCAATTTGTCGTCTGCTGAATCTGTCCATAGCAAGGTAAGTGTTAAAATATATCAATTGCAATTCTACTGACCTACTAATGAGCTAGGTGTAATTTTTTTCATTGATGGGGGTGGGGAAGTACTTGTAAATTCATCATCTTTTTCTTTTTGCAGTTTATGATTGATAGGCACATGCAATTTAGAATGTATTTTGCATGTGTAAATCCGTTTGAACTTTACCCAGTAGACACAGTGTTAAAACATTGTCTTACCAATTTTGATGCCACAACAGTGCATTAACAGTGATATGATAATGTTTTAACATTGACATGAAAATGTTTTTATATTGTATGCCTTTTTTAGCTCACCTGAGCACAAAATGCTCAAGGTGAGCTATTGTAATAGGCCTCTGTCCGTCGTCCTTGCGTGCATCTGTCTGTCGTCAGCTTTTGCTTTAAACAATTTCTTCTCCAAAACTGCTAGACAGATTTTAGAATAATTTCATAGAAATGTTCTTTACGTGACCCTCTACCAAAATTGCTGAAACTGCTCTGGTCCATTGCACATCTAGGTCACAGGAGCTAAAAATAGATTTTTGAACTGAAAACTTAAAAAATCTTCTTGTCTGAAACCAGAAGGCCCAGGTTTTTTATATTTGGTATGTAGCTTCATCTAGTGGACCTCTACCAAAATTGTTCAAATTATAGCCCTGGGGTAAAAACTGAGGGAAAATCTTTAAAAATCTTCTTGTCTGAAAGCAGAAGGCCCATGCCTTTAATATTTGATACATAGCTTCACATAGTGGACCTCTATCAAGATTGTTCAAGTTATTGCCCTGGGGCCAAAAATGGCCCCGCCCCTGGGGCTGACATGTTTTACATAGACATATATAAAGAAAATCTTTAAAAATCTTCTTATCTGGAACCAGGAGGCCCAGGTCTTTGATATTTGGTACATAGCTTCACCTAGTGAACCTCTGCCAAGATTGTTCAGATTATAGCCATGGGGCCTAAAATGGCCCCAACCCGGGGCCGACATGTTTTACATACACTTATATAGGAATAAACTTAAAAAAACCTTCCTGTCTCAAAGTGCAAGGCCTAGGCCTTTGATATTTGGTATGTAACATTGCCTAGAGGTTCTTTAACATGAGTGTTCAAATCATGCCCCTGGGGTGAAAAGAGGCTCCACCCACAGGGGGGGGGGGGGGCAGAGGGGGAGAGGGTGTGGTCACTTGTTTTACATAGAGCAAAAAAACATTGGCAATGATTAGGCCTAGGACTATCAAACTAATAGGGAGGATGGACCTGAAGAGTAGAATACCTTTAAGTCAAAGGTCAAGGTCACCATGACCTTTAGTACCAGAAAAGTTATAATTCTGCCATGCTTATGGTTAGGACTCAAATTTAGTAGAGGTTTTGGTCCTCACCAGTAGATGATACTGGGGGCAAATGTCAAGGTCACCAGGACCTTTAGTACTAAAAAGCTTGATAACTTGGCAATGCTTAAGGATAGGACCCTCAAACTTAGACGGGATGTTGGTCCTCACCAGTAGATGACACTGAGGGCAAAGGTCATGGTCAAGGTCACCATGACCTTTAGTACTAAAAGCTTATAATTTGGCAGTGCTTGAGGCTAGAACACTTGAACTTAGATGGGATGTTGGTCTTGACCAGTAGGTGACCCTAATGGCAAAGGTCAAGGTCACAGTGACCTCTATTACAAAACAAGCTTATAACTCGGCAATGCTTGGGGCTAGGACCCTCAAATATCATAGGGATGTTTCTTCTGACCAGAAGATGAACCTGAGGGCAAAGGTTATGATCAAGGTCACCATAACCTTTAGAACCCTTTCTCTGTTACATGCTATGTATAACATGATTCAGGTGAGCGATATAGGGCCATTATGGCCCTCTTGTTTAACTCTTGTCCTGCTGAGCCCAGATATACCCTGCCTTTGCAAACATTATAGATCCAGATCAGTTGGCTTCTGAAGAAGTCAACTGATCTGGATCTGCACTGTTTGCCATTAAGCACATATGAACTTATAGCAACAATCAGGATCAAGCAATCTGATTGGCTGAAAATTTGAAGTGGGTGTGGCATATTAATTTATTCAGCATGACAAGGATTAACAATGTATGACATTGTTCAGCAGGGTGTGCAATTGTTTCAACAATGTGTGCCTTTGTTTCAACAGTGCAGGCCATTGTTTCAACAATGTGTATGCCATTGTTTCAACAGTGTTTGTCATTGTTTCAACATTGTGGGTCACTGTTTCAACATTATCTGCCGGGTTAACTACCATTAACTTTCTTTTATTTCCAGTTTTGATTTTTAAAGTACACATTTTAAGTGTTTTAAAGGTTTATTTTAGAATTTAGCTGCTACATTCACAATTTTGATATGCTTGCTCACTGGAATAGAAGTTAACCACAAGCTTGCTAAGATCACTTCTTTCGATCACTACCTGATTTTCATTTATAGGCCTGAGTTTGCTTTAGACTAAAGTTTACTTTCTTAGCTTTAGATTGCTTATGTTGAAATGAGAAGAGTACAGATGCATGCATTTTTCTTGAAAGTAGGGCCTGATATTTCAAGTAACCTTAATCATGCTATGGCCAAATTCAGCAGACAATCTGATACTTTTATTTTTCCAAGAAAAAAAACTCTTGACTTCATACAAGTTGTCTCCTAAGGAGAAAATTTGCATGAGATGTCAAAGCCTATTTTCTGGGAAATATTTCTGACATCATACAAACTGTCTCCTGAGAAGACAATTTGCATGAAATGTCACAGCCTATTTTCTGGGAAAAATATTTCAAAATGTCATCTGATTTTTCCCAGCATGCAGAGTGTTAACCCTTGTCATGCTGATTAAATGAAGATGCCACATCCACTTCTAATTTTCAGGCAGTCAAATTGCTTGATCCCGAATGTTGCTATAAATTCACATATTTAAAGGCAAACAATGTAGATCCAGATCAGTTGGCTTCTTCAGAAGCCAACTGATCTGGATCTACACTGTTTGCAAAGGCATGGGATATCAGGGGTCAGCAGGACTATGGTTAAAGATAATTAACCCTTAGCTTACTGGGTAAATATTTCAACATATGACACTATGAAATATCCAGTGTGTTTATTAAAAATAGGCTCTACTCTGATGTAAGTGAATGAGATGATTAAGTTTTCGTTAATCCACATATAATTTTTTCATGCATTCTGTAAATACAGATATTTTTTTTTCATCAGCATCTTACCATATTGACCTCAACACTTTGCATGCTGGGTAAAAATTTCAGCAAAAGGCAGTTTGAGATACTTTCCTTATTTTTCTTAGAAAATTGGAGTTATCATAGAATATGACACTTCATGCAAATTGTCTCACTGGGAGACAATTTGCATGAAGTGTCATATTCTATTTTCTAGGAAAAATAGCATCAGTATGTCATCTATAGCATTAAGTATACATAGCATGTAAGTATTCAGATGGACAGCTAAAGAAGGAGTTTGACCAGTCTGCACTGTTTTCCATTCCATCACTTCAGTTTAGATATGTCACCAGCTGGCTGGCCTCTGAGGCTCAGTTGGATGCGCGTCCCAACTGGTGATCAGACTGGTAGACATGTCACCAGCTGGCCTCTGTGGCTCAGTTGGATGCGCGTCCCGTTGGCTTCATGTTAAGGTTGTGGGTTTGACTCCCGTCAGGTCGGCAACATTCTTTCGTGGATACTTGATCATGAAATATTTTCTACAGTCATTCGCTCTCTTCCGCTGATTCAAGAAGGGCAGTTGTCAGTTTCTGGTGAAAGAATGTGCACAATACTGGTTAACCACTTAGAGGACTAAACCTGCCCAGTAAAAGTGTGGTTAGGCAAACTGACCATGCATGACATGACGCCATTAGGTTGACTGGGCTGTAAAACCTCAACACAAACAAGACATGTCACCATGTAGTCAGATGGACTTGTTTAAATTTTAGGATAAATGCCTTAACCTTTACCACTGGATGGAAGAATTCAGCAGATGACAAACTGATATTTTTCCCAGAAAATTGGCTTTGATATTTCATGCAAATTGTCTCCTTAGTGATATTTTTCTTACTTTAAAAGTCTCACATGAAATGTCAAAACCTATTTTCTGGACAAAAAAAATTTCAAAATGTTGTGAGCTGAAATTTTACCCGGCATGCTAAGCATTTAGGAAATGTGTCCAAATATCTAGGGAGAATATGGTAGGTTCTAGTGTTCTGTTACTCTACTATCTTCTGCAACACATATTGTCATACTGTTTTCCTTCTCTCTCAGTCTCCATCTCTCTATCTCTTAATTTTAGAAAACAATTGGGTTAAATTATGTTACGGTAACTCTTCTTATCTTCTGCTTTCTTGACAATATTTTAAATGATTTGTACAAACTACAAGAGGGATTAATTTATGTAAATTTGTTTGAAGTAAAGTTATAAAAAAAGACTCTAAAAACTTCATTTCTCAAACAGTTATAAGTAATTAGTATATAGCTAGAAAGTTAAGGGGATTAGAATATAGCTGGAAACTTGAGGGGAATGGATACACTTTCAAGGGAGGCAACTGTTTAACAATTGTTTTGGCTCCCTTCTGAAAAGAGGTCCACTCTAAAAGGAAAGAACTTGCTTCCATGGGGAGCAAATTCTTTCCTTTTAGAAAACACCCCTTTTCAGAAGGGCCAATTCTTTTCTTTTAGAGCAGACCCCTTTTCCAAAGGGTCAGTTCTTTCCTTTTAGACCTCTTTCAGAAGGGCCAATTCTTTCCTTTTAGAGTAGACCTTTTTTTCAGAAGCGATTTTGTGTGCAGGAAAGCAAACAGGAATTCACAAAAGTTATCTCCCTTGTCAGAAATGATGCAAATTCTACCAAAAGTATCCAGTCCCCTTAAAACAAGACTTACTGTGCTTTTGACATCTTTCAGAAAGTCATCTTTTGCTTAGGGCTTTACACAGAAGTAAATTTGTAAACTTTTGTCATGATTTAATGCAAAACCATTTGTCATGAGTATCTATGCACAAAAAGTTTTATTCCAGCCATTGGTTTTTAAAAATTCAAACTTTTTCACTTTTTCTCATAGTAAAAATGAATGGAAATTATGCAGAAATCTGTAGGATAGGTAGCTTGGAGGCAAATTTCAACACATTCCACTTGTTCAATTTTTCTGAAATTTTTACAGTATTGTTGTGAAGCATCAATAATTCAGATTCAGCAAACAAAAGTAAAAAATATTTTTGCAAAAATTCCAAAAAAGTCACTTTACTTAGTTTACTACAGAAATTGCATAGGTCAGACCAATTTTTGGATGTTGATTTAATTTTAGGAAAAATATTTGAGAACAAAACAGAAACAGAAAAATGGTTTCTGATACGATATGGTCAATCAGAACAAAACAATTTTCATTTGAAATAAAATGCCAAGCAAAAAATGTCTTACCGAGTGATGTCGAAAAGACAGTAATTTCATAGTAGGGAAGGTGCAGATTAGTTGAGATTTCATCAAAAAACTCCTTAAGGGACCAGAGAGAGATGTGCAGAATCATGGCCGCCAGAGTATTAGTTTTCAGACGTTTGGGTAAGATATTGCCTTATGCATTCCAAGAGACAAGATCTTTTCTCTTATAATGATGAAGAACCATTTACAAACACCCTGGTTCGGGAGGGTGGGTATGTGATCCCCTTAATGCTTAGCATGCTGGGTAAAACATTTTTGAAATCTTTTTTTTCTTTTTTCCTAGAAAATAGGCTTTGACAATTCATGCAAATTGTATCCTAAGAAGCAATTTGCAGGCAATGTCAAATCAGTTTTCCGGAAGAAATTTGTTGTCTGCTGAATCTGGCCAGAGAGTGGTAAAGATTAATGAATTTGAAGTTGACGAAATTTCAACTAAAACACACCTTCCCATCTTTGAATTCCCCAGGCTTTTGTACCGCTGTCCAATATCTTCAGAGAATTTTAACACTTACCATGCTATGGGCAAATTCAGCAGATGACAAACTGATGATGGTTTTCTTATTTTCCTTAGAAAATGGGATCTGACACTTCTAAAGAGACAATTTGCATGAAATGTCAAATCCTATTTTCTGGGAAAAATAAGAAAATATTTTGAAATGCCATCTGTTGAATTTTTTACCCAACATACAAAGAGTTGAAGCAATTTTATTATTATTATTCCATACTTTTATGTTTAAATTCTTTTCATTCTAGAATGATGAAGCCCCACCTCCTTCAAAATACGATGCACCAAAAGTCAATGTCAGCCCAAAATACAACCCACCAGGTAGAAATTTACATGTAAGTCCTTCACCAACAGGCTACGACAATCGAGATCCAAGTGTCAGAACTGCTGTTTCTGTGTCACAAGTGATTCCAGATAACCAGTTAATGATCAACTCCACTGATAACACAGCATCAAATGATAACACAACCAGTGATTGGTAAAAGGAAAAGAGCACTATCATATTTGAAATCACTCTAAAAAAATGTTTACCACTACAAAATACTTATTTGGTGAATTGGGATATTCAAAACATTTTTTTACAAAGAACATTTCTGGTATGACATTTCTTTAGAGAACTACATTACATAAAGTAATCTTGATATGAAAGCAGAAGAAAAAAAACATACTTAAAAAATGCAAACTTTCCAAGTTGCACAATTTCCAAATTTTGCTATTTTTACAAGGCCAACTTTGGCCATTTGTGAACTTGCTGGGTTAATGTATGAAAAGTGGGTTCTACCAAGTACATATTATATCAAAAGAAATTTATGCAATAACTATTTATACAAGTGATCTGTGATAAAAATTTACATTTGAGCCACATCAGAAAATACACCTTCAAACATATGCGCCCAGCAAAGATTCAGATCAGTCCGCACATTTGCAGTCTGATCAGAATCTTCACTTGGCATAATTTGCATAGCCAACGATGCCACGTTTCTTCATGCAGACAATGGACTCTGATCAGACTACATGGATGCGCAGGCTGATTCGAGTCTTCGTTAGGCACATGTCAGAAGGTTTGTTTTCTCACATTGCGACTCACTTGTTGTTGTTTCCGTCCTTATATAGTACCGGTAGTCATAAATTGTATTTTTATCCATGTTTTTGTATAGTTTTTTGTTTTTTTTATATATATATATATACATATTGTATATTGAATGCAATGAAATGTGGGCTGGGAAGGCAGAAAAAAGTATTGTAGATACCGTATTCGACCTTATTACCACACATACCCCTGTAAGCACACAATCAAGCAATTTCTTAGTCTTCAGTTTACAGCCGTTTACTTTTATATACTTCTTTCTACAAGCATATGTTGTTGGTACTCACTTGAATTGCCTAAAGTTGTCAAGACAATTCAAATGAGTACCAACAATATATGCGTTTAGAAATTAATCAGAAAAATACCTCATGACCATCTTAGAATAATCCTTTCATGAAATATTCTGCTGATTTTTTCTTTAACAAGTGCCTTATCAGGTGGTTATTTTACTACGTCTTGTCAGTAATCTTGAAAAATCTATGCGCACAGTGCGGTAATTAGATCGAATACGGTATAGACAATAGAGACAAAGTAACTGTCATAGAACAATCCTTGTCCACTATACAGTTTCAAGGACCAGATGTAGCTCCACATAAGATGATATTTTGGGGCGATAAAATGATGAATTAAGAATACAGATAAAAATACTTTAAGAATTTAAATACAGTTGAACCTCAATAGCTTGAACACGTTTCGTTTACCATGGCTAATTCGAACTCATTTTTGAGTCCCTAGGAAAATTCCTCCTATAGCTCAAGAATACAAATGTTTAGAGAAATTTTCTTATTTTATCATAAACTTGTATGTTGTGTGTACTCATTAGAATCGCCTCAAGGCAATTCTAATGATTACACTAAACATAGAATTATTGTGTAGAAAATCAAAAAAATTCCTGCAGTTTCTGTTTGATTCCTGACCTGGTGCCATGATTAACCCTCAGTGGCTCGAACTACCCATATCACGAACAAATTTCTATGGTCCCAATGATGTTCGAGCCATTGGTTTGACTGTAGATTCATTCTTTTTTTTTTTCATTTAAACTTACAGTGCCTTAGAAAATCTGTTCTCTGAGAACGTGCTGGATGCAAAATTGTCTCCACACTGACATAGGTCAAAGTCTGTATTCTTAAGCATTACATGACCTCATTGAGTGTCTTTTTTTGTCAACTAAAGTATTGCTACTTCTCTTATTTCTCCACAAACACAAGTTGTGGCATTGTGGGTACCTATCATAATTGTCCATTGCAGATTTGTGTTTAAATTTACAAATGTATTTTGGAAACTAATATTCAGTATTTAAATATTTGAAATTAGCAAAATGCAAGTAGGCATTATTTTCCTTTAGTAATACTTTTGATTGAAAACCAATTTTTGAATTTCAAGATTTAGCTGAAAAAAGAATTAACATACGTCATAAGGTTTTTTTTTCTTCTTACAGGAGCTTGTGTGCTTGTTTATTTTATATGACATATATATATATATTGGTGATTGCTCAAAGATAGGCAGATCTTCTATTTTAAACTGCATATGTATTTTATTTCTCACTAAGAACATGAGATCTTATCTGGGGCAACTGTGATGAGATCCTGTTCTTAAAGTTTAACCTTTGGGCAAATTCAGTAATCATTTGATGGACTATTGGCAGAAAATAGGATTTCCAAAGGAAACAATTTGCATGAAATGGAAAACCCTAGTTTCTTGGGAAAATAATAAATTAGGTAATTTTGTCATTTACCCAGCATGTGTCAACCAGTACAATATTATTATTTTTTATTTATTTTATTTTATTTATTTTTTTGCTTTTAAAAACTGCATTATTGAAAAAAATGAATAATGCAAATAAAAAAAAATATAATCATGTAAATCCAGTATTAATTGTTTTCTCTGTTCATGCAATGTGTCAATAAACTTTGAAAATATTCACCTGTATCCTGCAGCATTGAAAAATATGCAGTTTCAAGCAGATCCTGGATGCTGATCAGCTGTGCCGGTCATCAGCTGCCCGGAATTTTCCTGGCTGGCCCAGGAAAATTACAATGAAGCAAGAATTATTTGCAAAGCCCAGAATTTACTTCAATTTTTTCTTACAGTTGAGCCCATTTTTGTCAGAATTAAAATATTTCACTGGGTAAAAATGAAGTAAAACTGAATGTAACTATTTCCAATTTTTGCACTTATACTTAATTCACTTTGGGCAAATGCAGCAGATGACAAATTGACGATACTTTTCTTATTTTTCCCAGACAATAGTCTTTCATGCAAATTATCTCCTAATAAGACAATTTACATGAAATGTCAAATCCTATTTCCTGGGAAAAATATTTCAAAATGTTATCTGCTGAAATTTTTACCCAGCATGCTAAGCTTAAATACTTTCTGAAAAAGGGGTCATCCCTCTGTTGGTATGGATATTTGTGTTGAGGTTTTACGGCCCAGTCAACCCAATGGGGTCATGTAGAGCATGGTCAGTTTACCTAACCACACGTTTACTGGGCAGGCTTTGTCCTCTAAGCGGTTAACCAGTATTGTGCACATTCTTTCGCCAGAAACTGACAACTGCCCTTCTTGAATCAGCGGAAGGGAGAGAATGACTGTAGAAAATATTTCATGATCAATCTCCACTAAAGAATGTTGCCGACCTCGGCGGGGGTAGAACCCGCGACCTCCTGGTCTCCAGTCGTGCGGCGCATCCAACTGAGCCACCGAGGCCGGCAGGTATGGATATTTACTGTTCCATGTATATCAACCCCATTTTATGCTCGACTCTGAAAATAAATTAGTGTTTTTTGAATACAGGCCTTGTAAAGCATCATGATGTGTGTTAAGATGTAGTATTTGAATCCAGGAGATTATCTATCACAGCTCCAGATGAGAGGCGTATCAAGTAAATATTTTTTCTTATTTCTCCACAAAAACATACGTTGTAGATACTCATTAGAATTTTAATGTATACCACAACATATGTTTTCATGGAGAAATAAGTAAAATACGAACACTTTTTTGTTGAAAAAAGTGCCTTGTCTGGAGCTATGAATTAATGAATTTTTCTACAGAATAATTGTTATTTTTTTTGTATTTGTTTCCGGTTTCATCTTTTTTTTTTTACAATACTGTACCTTTAAATCTTCAATTATACTTTTTATATGTACATGTAGTTTTTTTCTACTCACACAGTATTTGAAAATGCTATTTTGTCAGTTCATTGCTCAGTTTTCCTTGTTTCTATTTAATTGTCTTTACATTATGCATAATAAAAGGTGTGGCACCAAGCATAAATTACGTCACCGGGGCATCCAATTGATATTGGCTTACAGTTAGGCAAGGCCTGCTGTCCTTGCAGCAGGTAAGGGTAGAGGGAGAATGTTCTTATTTCTTCTTTTCCTTCACTTTTATTCATTTTCCTTTCTCCCCTGTCCCTCTTTTTCATCTCCTCTACTATCTCTTCTATCTCCTTTCTCCCTTTCTTCGGGAGATGACACAAAATGACCCACAAGGGTTGACATGTCATTAAACCTCGACTCAATCAAATACCAAGCATAAAGGTTCAAAGTATGGGCCATGTCAAGGGATAAAAGACATCCTAAGAGCATGTTTTTGGTCTAAAGAGCTGCAAGTCTCTCGTTAAATGACACAACTGCTAAAAAATAAGAATAGAAATGTGAAAGGAAGGAAAATGGGGTCTTTTGCCATGAAACAACAAAGGCCCTGGTCAGCCTGTGAGTCCGATCAAGCCTTTCTTTGTTCATCTGTATATACAGTCGAACCTCAATAGCTCGAACACTGATGTCTCGTTTACCATGGCTAATTCGAACTCGTTTTTGAGTCCCTACTCAATTTCTTCCAGTAGCTCAATAAAACAAATATATAGTGATTTTTATATATATCATGAAATTGTATGTTGTGTGTATTCATTAGAATTGCCTCATCGAGGCAATTCTAATGAGTACACTCAACATACAATAATTGTGTAGAAAATCAACAAGAGCTGTCGGAGGACAGCGAGCTCGCCTGCTGGGTACATTTTATATTGTAACATTTTTATCATTAAGCCATATAATATAGGTCACACTGACCTAGATGTATTTGTATGTAAATCATTTTGTCACTTAGATATAATAATCCAGGTATGACAATTCTCCATGAAATAGTAATAAAAATAAAAGGCAAAATCACTGAAGCATGAAATATAGGTCACAATGACCTAGATATAGTAAGTGGTCATTCATTGGGTCACATGGAACTAATATCCCAGGTGTAACATTTATCCAACAAATATTCAAGATATAAGGCAAAATCACTGAACCATGAAATATAGGTCACACCAACAGAGATATATTTTGACGTCAATAATCGGGTCACAAGGAACTAATATCCCAGGTGTGACATTTATCCAACAAATAGTATTCAAGATATAAGGCAAAATCACTGAACCATGAAATATAGGTCACAATGACCTAGATATAGTAAGTGGTCATTCATTGGGTTACATGGAAGTAATATCCCAGGTGTGACATTTATCCAACAAATAGTATTCAAGATATAAGGCAAAATCACTGAACCATGAAATATAGGTCACACCAACAGAGATATATTTTGACGTCAATAATCGGGTCACAAGGAACTAATATCCCAGGTGTGACATTTATCCAACAAATAGTATTCAAGATATAAGGCAAAATCACTGAACCATGAAATATAGGTCACACCAACAGAGATATATTTTGAAGTCAATAATCGGGTCACAAGGAACTAATATCCCAGGTGTGACATTTATCCAACAAATAGTATTCAAGCTATAAGGCAAAATCACTGAACCATGAAATATAGGTTACAATGACCTAGATATAGTAAGTGGTCATTCATTGGGTCACATGGAAGTAATATCCCAGGTGTGACATTTATCCAACAAATAGTATTCAAGATATAAGGCAAAATCACTGAACCATGAAATATAGGTCACACCAACAGAGATATATTTTGACGTCAATAATCGGGTCACAAGGAACTAATATCCCAGGTGTGACATTTATCCAACAAATAGTATTCAAGCTATAAGGCAAAATCACTGAACCATGAAATATAGGTCACAATGACCTAGATATAGTAAGTGGTCATTCATTGGGTCACATGGAACTAATATCCCAGGTGTGACATTTATCCAACAAATAGTATTCAAGATATAAGGCAAAATCACTGAACCATGAAATATAGGTCACAATGACCTAGATATAGTAAGTGGTCATTCATTGGGTCACATGGAAGTAATATCCCAGGTGTGACATTTATCCAACAAATAGTATTCAAGATATATGGCAAAATCACTGAACCATGAAATATAGGTCACAATGACCTAGATATAGTAAGTGGTCATTCATTGGGTCACATGGAACTAATATCCCAGGTGTGACATTTATCCAACAAATAGTATTCAAGATATAAGGCAAAATCACTGAACCATGAAATATAGGTCACAATGACCTAGATATAGTAAGTGGTCATTCATTGGGTCACATGGAACTAATATCCCAGGTGTGACATTTATCCAACAAATAGTATTCAAGATATAAGGCAAAATCACTGAACCATGAAATATAGGTCACAATGACCTAGATATAGTAAGTGGTCATTCATTGGGTCACATGGAAGTAATATCCCAGGTGTGACATTTAACCAACAAAAAGTATTCAAGATATAAGGCAAAATCACTGAACCATGAAATATAGGTCACAATGACCTAGATATGGTAAGTGGTCATTCATTGGGTCACATGGAAGTAATATCCCAGGTGTGACATTTATCCAACAAATAGTATTCAAGATATAAGGCAAAATCACTGGACCGTGAAATCTAGGTGACCTTGACCGTAAAATGTAGGTCACCATGACCTTCACTCTCTTACACTTAAACTGATGTCACATAGTTAGCTGATGTATAACCAGTTGTGTCTATAACCTGTAGGCATATAAGATTTTACAAATGTGTCCTAGATTTTGACCCCTAGCCCCACCCCAAGGCCCACCCTGAGGTATGAACCCAGGGGTATGTTCTTTTTAGAATCTCAGAAGACTCGTCCAGGTACCCAAATTCTAAATATGAATGCTCTATGAGGAGTGAAAGTCAAGATATAAGAATTTGAAAAACTTTAACACAGTATTACAAAGGTGTCCTAGATTCTGACCCCTAGCCCCACCCAGGGGCATGAACCCAGGGGTTTGTTCTCTTGGAATCTCAGAAGACCCTCCAAGGTACCTAAGTTCCAAATTTGATGCCTCTGTGAGGAGTGACTGTTGAGATATAAGCATTTGAAAAACTTTAACACAGTGTGACGGGAACGGGAACGGGAACGCAAACGCAAACGTGGACGACCGGGGTGACTACAATAGCTCTCCTTGTACTTCGTACAGGCGAGCTAAAAATAAAATCCCAAAATTATCGATATTTGCTTACTGAACTGGTGCCATGATTAACCCTCAGAGGCTCGAACTACCGATATCTTGAACAATTTTTCATAGTCCCAAAGATGTTCGAGCCACTGAAGTTCGACTGTACTAGTTTTCTTTAATTCTGGAAGCACATAACAAAGGCCCTGATTAGTCTGCACAAATGTACAGGCTGATCTGGGCCTGCATTGCTGGCATGGGCCTTTTTCTTGGATTGTTAATCAAACCTGAACATGTGAATGAGACCAATCTATTGGTTCAGTTAGGTCATGGTCTTTGTTTTTGCTATATGGTAAATACCTAGAATTTAAAACAAAATTATTGCAGAAAAAATGTTAAGTGATCTTGATCACAGAGTTTTGCCATGTCTGAGCTGGTTCTTCACTGTTTGCTCAGGCCTGTCTGTTCCAATTCTTAGGGGGGAAATATGATAGTCTGAAACATGATCGTCTGGTTCTTCACTGTTCACATCATTATGTACGTTTTCTTATGTCCCTTATTTTGTTTCACCAAAGTTTTCTGTGAAATTAGTTGACTCTTTCAACCCTGCAGAATAAAATGTATACCTTTGCAAACAGTATAGATCCAGATGAGACAGCTCATAATGAGCTGTCTCATCTGGAGCTATACTGTTTGCCATTCTGGTTTTGATTTTTGAATTACACTCCCATTTGCAAGAATGGACATATCCAAAAATTTAGAGATAGAAGCTTCTACACCAGAAACTCAGGGGTGAAAGGGTTACTTTTCTTCTTTTTCAGTTGTATATTTGTACTTGTGAGCTGGTCTCATAGGGTAGTTCTCAATTCAAAGTTACAGATATTAAAGTGGGTTATTCAGATATTTTTCTTTTATCCTTACAAAAATTTGTTTTGTGTGCTTGTTGGAATCACCTCAGCAAGGTAGTTCTAATGAGCACATACATTTTCTTGAAGTAACCTTAAAGCATTACTTTTTTTTTTTTTTCAGAGAAAAAGAAAATTATCTGCTACAGTTGTGATTGGTGCATTGTTAAACTATAAGCAATCTCCTATTTTCTGAACAAAATTAGAAAAATATTTCAAAATGTCATCTAAATTTTTTTACGTTGTTGAAGCAATAAACATGCTAAATCTAGCACAAAAGCAACTAATATGAAGGCTTATTTTCTTTCTTCGATGTATTCGTTCACAAAATTAAATAGTTTTGTTTACTTACTGGACAAATGACAATCATTAGGTGTTAGTTATGTATTGAAGAATTAATTTTGTATGTCCTTTGCAGAATTAATATTGTATGCCCTTTACAGGCATTTCTTGATATCACATCTGAAGCTATTTTGAGTAATTTATGTGGGAAGTATTATTAATAATTCTGAGGAGGAAATATTTCCTCCTAGGGCAAAGAAATAGTTCCTTTAGAATACTGTCACACCACCCAACGAGTGTAGATGACGAAATGTGGTAGAACTTATTGATGTCATTTAAAAGAGTATAAAATAGAATTATTTGTATGCTTTGCAATATATAATTTAATACACACTGAGTTTAGAATACAGAAAATATTTACCTCGAGACTTGCAAATCTTGTAAACAAACTTGTGCTAATGCACTTGTTTTACTGGATTCCCGCAAATCTCTCAACAAATATTTCATGTATTTTAAACTCGGGTGCATTAACCATTTTTTTTTTTTTTTTTTTTTCACCTATGGAATGTTTGAACAAAATGTCAGCCTTCATGTAATAACCAGCTAAATTGTCTGTAACTCCCACTGTTTATTCTATCTGACCTTTAACCCTTAAAAGCACAATTGTAGCAAATGACATTCTAAATTCTTTATTGTTTTGAGAAAAATAAGGCTTTACATTTCATGTGAATTGTCTGCTAGCAGACAATTCACATGAAATTTCAAGCATCATTTCTTGGAAAGAAAATTAGCATGTCGTGTTGTTGTGATGACTCATGCTTTAAGGATTATGGGTTTTTACGGATTCATTGGTGATGGTAAAATCCTCAATTTCTATTCCACTCTATATTGTCTTGACATGTTTTTGTTAGAGAATACTTTTGACAAGTTTTGTTACTGTTTGTGATATTAAAGATCAGTCCTTCAATCTTTATATTGCTTCATTTCCCTGCTTCCCCGAAGACTTAATTTTTACACTTTTCTTGAAATATTTTATCGGGTAACAGGATACATATTGCACATCTTTTTAGTATGTCTAAAATAAAGAGGCCCAAGGACAACAAATCACATACCCAGTATCATTTTTGTACAAAACACATGTACCCCTAGCAGGCAATCTTTCATCGACTTCATTTATGTGTCATTCAAAGTTCAGCAGTTTGTTGTGGATGCCAATTAATCTATTTCCCAATATATCTATGGCAACCAGACCAGTCAAAGTGGCTCAGTTGGATAAGCAACTCTACTGAAGTTGTCCAGAGATGAAACTGGTTTGTTAATCTTGAGTTTACTGTCCCACTATTAACACTATTGAGGTCATATCAAGCTGGTTAGTTTACCTAACCACATTTTTCTTGGGCAGGCATAGTTCTTTAAGCAGTTAACCAGTACTTGTGCACATTCTTTTGCCAGACAACTACCTTTCTTAATCAGCGGAAGGGAGAGCATGTCCTTAGAAAATATTTCATGATCAATCTCCATGAAAGAATGTTGCCAGACCTGGAGGGGATCGAACATGCTACCTCCTGATCGCCAGTTGGCCGTGCATCCAGCCGAGCCTCGGAGGCTGGCCAATATTTATCAAGACACTCCTCTTTACTAAAGCTATGGAAATACAAAGCAGAACAAGATAAACAGATCTATCTAATTTACTTGTAAAAATAAATTATACAGCAGAATAAAATATATTAAAGGGCGCAGTATTAAAGATAGTAGTTAAATACATTTACGAAAATGAAAGATGGCTGATAATACAGATATGGCAATTAAAAAAAAATGAAGTGAGCACATAAAAATTCTAAAATGAGCCTCCAAAAAACTGGAATTTGACTATATGACGTGAAAGTACAGACCATAAGCAGCCTGAGTACCTAGTCTGATGAAAGCCAATGACATTCACCAATTTTGTGTGGATCAAGGTTCTAAGACATCAGCATTTGGACAGAAATGCAGACTAATTTGTGTCCATACTGGTTACATGCATCATGTCAACTTCAACATGGAGGGAAATGAAACAAGCACATAAAAATTAAAAATGGGCCATCCAAGAACTGAAATCCACCATATGACATATTGGACCAGTGCAGACCAGATTCTAAGAGACAACATGTCGGACCAGTGTAGACCAAGGTTCTAAGAGACATCATATAACAAGAGTGAAATGCACACTAATGCTTATCATACTGGGTAATTTCTGCAGTATGACAAAGAAATATTTTTCTTATTTGCCCCAGAAAATAGGCTTTGACATTTCATGCAAATTGTCTCCTAAGGGCATGTCAAAGCCTATTTTCTGGAAAAAATACCTAGAAAGAAAAATAGCAATTTGTCCTGCTGAATTTGCCCATGATATCGGTCTTATTTTCCCAGAAAATAGGCTCTGACATTTCATGCTAATTGTCTCCTTAGGCATGTCAAAGCCTAATTTCTTGGATAAATACCTGGCAAGAAAAATATCAGTTTTTCCTCCTGTGTTTGCCCAGACAGTGGTAAAGCTTAATTTTGGTCTATGCTGGTCACTGTATCAAAAGGTCAACTTCAACATGAACGGGATCAAATGCTGACGTAAAATAAAATACTGATCAGGGATCTAGGTGAGTTCTTGTTTCAGAGACAGAAATACTGTAGTTAACATATACATGTATATTCTGACATGTTTACTTCTAAAACTTGTCCTTAAATTTGAATCAATAACTCCATTTTACTACTTAGTCACGTATCTAAAATTGCTGGATGAATGGCAAACAGTGTAGACTTTGATCAGATGCAAAGTAAGTTCTGTGGAGTCTGATCTGAATGCTTGGACCTGTCTGTCTGAACACTTAGGGTAAATAATGTACTGTTGATTTTCTTATCTCTCCATGAGGACATTATAAATTCTTATTAGAAGGGTCTTACAATGAGAATGAAAAGTATTTGTCTAGAAAAAAATATCAGTTGAACTTGTATTTACACTATATTTGGATAGACATGCCTCAGCAACAGTTCAGACCAAGATCAAACTGCTTTGAAAGTACACTGTAGTTTGATCAGTCCACACTACAGGAGCTTGAAGTTCGGTCAGAGATGCATGTTAAAATGGTCCAGATGGACTTTTCTATAAGGCCTTATAGGATAATCAATTTGGGCCATTTTAACATGCATTTTTGACTGAACTTCAAGCTATTGAGGTCAGCACTATCTGTCATTAAGACAGTACTTTTCAAACCCATCATCAGGAAGTCAAATGGACATGGTTCAGATTTAAGATAAGCATAGAAAGAAGTTAAAGCATTCAGCTATTTAGGATTACTGGGGCAATAACCTAAGAATTTTGATGGATAGACCTGAGCTAAGAGTGTTGACCCAGATTAAACTGATCCTAAAGCAGCAGTATAATGTGTGTGCACACTGTTTGCCATTCCATCATAAAGATTTCTGACACCTCATCAAATAATCCAACAGATCTATTTGCATTTTAGGATAAATTTGGTTAGGAGTTGAACAGACAGAATAATTCTTGTATTAACCAAAATATTTAGGCTTGAACAAACCATGTAGATGGTCTTATAAGTCTACACTGTTTGCCATTCCATCACTTTTTTTGATACGGTAAATGCCCTAAAATTTTGAACACCAAAGTGTCTGGCAAAATGACATGTAAACAATGCAGACCTAGATCGGACTGCTCCTGAAGGGGCAATCTGATCAGGGGCTAAACTGTTTGCCATTCCATTAAGTATTTTAAGAAACAGCTGCATAAAAAGCAAAATTTAGGCAAAAATAGTATGGAATAGTGTTTGAAACTTTAGGACATTTACCATACCTCATAAGGTATTAAAATGGACTGGTTCAAACTTAAGGATAAGTATGGTAAGATATTAGTATGTCACAGCTCAAATATTTTGGGTAATTCAGGTAAATACTTAGTGACATGTAAAACAGTGTGATAATATTTAAGGTGAATTATTTCGTTTCCACTTTTTCTAAGAGAGACAACTTTTGCCTAGTATTCAAAACCTTTCAAAAGTGGGGGTTAACCTTAAAAATCGAACAGTATTATTCAAATTTTAACAAGAAAATTACAAACAATTTTCGAGACGAGTAACTTATTTCTATAGTGAGGAAATTCAACTGCCTCCCTATGCAAAATTAGTTACTTACCTTCATTTCATTGGTAAGGAGTGATAATAAGTATAGACTTCATTTTTTTTTCTCAGAATTTAAGAAAGGTCTCCATCGGATGATCTGGCATACACCCAGTTTGATACAACTTAAAACATGCTTTAAATAAATAATATGATTTTCTTTTTCTTCAAAAAATAAAAATCCCACTAAAAGTTCTATCTGACCTCGCTGAACACATTCCTTTACATGTTGATCTAGGATACAGGTATTATATTATTATTATTATCATTGAAAAACTTAACTCTCTTGAAAAAGGCTTTAATCAGCTGAAACGTTGAGATTTGATTGTGAAATAAACTGTGCAAAAATATATGTATACAAATATTGTGCACTTAAGAGATTGATATAGGTATTATAGTTTGTTGGAAATGGGCTTAAAACTACAGTCAGTGCCAGTGTTGACACAAAGTCAGGGAAGACAGAAGGAATAACGAAAGGACAAATGGAAAACATGATCCCTATACTGCATCTTGTCACAGCAGCTGCAATTAAACATTAACATGCCAACTAAAAATGCAGTGTAAGGTTTCAAGTAAGTTCAGTTTCACTGATGAGCTGGTTTACAGAATTCAGCTGTATAAAAGATAAGAAATGCTCATTAACCCAATCCCAAGCAAGCAAATCAAAATGAACAAAAATACAAGCAAATTTAGATACCTAACATACATACAACTAACAAACTCAAAAATATTGTCCCAGTGAAAAGCTGACAGTGGCATGGAAGTTTTCATGGCAATGATAGTGGCAGTTTTCTTTATAGTAATGTACAGTAAAACCTGTGTAAGACAGCCACCTTTGAAATTGACCTTAGTGGTTGATGTGGAAAGGTGGTTGTCTTATAAAGGTACATGTCATGTAATTTTGCTAGCAAAATTACATGACATGTACCTTTATAAGAGGGACAACTTTTTCCACATCAACCACTATTTAAAGTCAGCCTCGAAGGTGCCTCTCTTATACAGGTTTTACTGTACATTAAAATTTCAATGACTCAATTTACCGTGGCTGTTTCGAACTGGTTTTTGGAGTCCCTAGGTAATTCCTTCGGTAGCTCAAGAAAGCAAATATTTAGAGACAGTTTAGGGAAATTTTCTTATTTTATGATAAAAATTATGTTGTGTGTACGCTGATATTAAAACTGCCTTGCTCAGATGATTCTGAGGAGTGCACTAGACATACCAGTATTTTCATAGAAGAGGGTAAAGACATCCCTAAATTATCCCCCTTTGCCCTGACCTGACACTTTGTACAACCCTCAATGGATCAAAATACTCGTGTATGGAACAAATTTTCCAAGATATTCGAGCCACTGAAGTTCGACTGTTCATAAACCTGACAAAGCAGTAACATGGTGTAATACATACTCTTTTTCTGACAGGGCAGTTCCTCTTAAATGGATCACCAATGTTACCTTTTATGCCTCAGCCTCCTTATGTCTAGGGGCAAGCACATTTTTCTTATTCAATAGTAAATGGCCCACATCAAGGAAAATGCTTTCACTGACCAACTCCAGAATCAGTGGCTCTGTATCTGAACTTCAATGCGACCATGGAAATTTGTTCAAGACATGGGTAGTTCGAGGCAGTGAGAGTTATTCGTAGTGCCAGATCAGGAGGCAAATGGGAATAAAACATGGGTATCTTTTCAATCTTCTAGACTGTAAAATAATGGTATGTTGAGTGTACTCATTAGAATTGCCTTTACAAGGCAATTCTAATGAGTACACACAACATACATTTGTTTTCTTGCACTGTCGGAAGATTTCCTAGGCACTCAAAAAATGAGTTCAAAATAGCCACGGTAAACGAGACATCGATGTTCGAGTCTGAGGTTTTACTGGATATTTGAACTATGTTACCATACAGCACAATACCACATTGAGCAATGTTACCATATAGAACTATATTATCACATGCAGAACATTATCAATTTACAGTGACCATAGCTTTGTTACCATATCAAACTACATTGCATGTTACCATACAGAACTATGTCACCATATATGCAGAAATATATTACTATGTAGAAACATGGTGGAACAATGTAAACATACAGCCTATGTCACCATACACAGAGAACTGTCTCCATACACACAGACTCATATTATCATAAAGATCTATATTAACATACACAACCATGTTACCATAATTATGGACCTATGTTAACATGTAGTTCTTTCTTACACTGCCACGCTGCATACAGAAATATATAACCATACAGAATTATGTTACCATAAAATAATACTATGTTATATTCAAAACTATCACCATACCCAACTGCATTACCATACAAACTATCCATCTGCCCAGTCTGATCAGAGTATTCGCTGTGCACTCAGTGGGTAGCTAAGGACCCAAGGTTTCTTCTTGCAGACAGCAAAGACACTGATCAGACTGGGCAGATGCCTAGGCTGATCTAAGTCTTTGCTGGGCGCATGTGCCATTTAATAGGTTTTGTCATGCGCTGACTCATATATTACCAAACAGATTGGCAAAGTCTTTAATGTGTAGCCTTTTCATTTACCTAATTGCAGCCAGCAATTAGCGAGATTTTTTCTTGAAAACAGATCTTGACATTATATTTCAAGCATGAGATAATTGGAGAATTACCTCAAAGTGGGAGCAAATTATTTCCTTTAAGCCTAGCCCCCACTGAGAAGCGAGGCAAATATTTATGTCAGAGTTATTTCCCTTGGAGGTGTATCCATTCCCCTTAAAATGTGAAGTCTTCATATCAAGGAAAAATAGTAGAAAATTATAACTGGTCTAGTAAAGTTTTCTTCCAGACAGAAAAAAGTTAAGGCAACTGCACTCATGTCAGTCTGTTTAACACTTGGCAAGCCGGGTAAAAACTTCAGCAGACCACATTTTCAAACATTTTTCTTACTTTTTTTTTCCCCCCCCTAGACAAGAGGCTTTTGACATTTTATGCAAATTGTCTTCTAAAACAAATGCAAACTGACAATTTAAATAATCTTTCAACCGTCAAGAAGCATAGGCCTAAATCCACCTGTGCTCTCACATTACAAAACATTTATTCACAGTGCAATAAGAATTTGTTTTGTTGTGATTTTTTTTGTGTCGAGGTGTTTAGGGTCATGCTGAGCCGGGTCACTTTACCTAACCACACCTATTCCTGGATAGGCTTAGTCCTTTAAGTGGTCAACCAGTACTTGTGCATATTCTTTCACTAAAAACAGACAATTGCCCTTCTGGAATCAGCAGAAGGGAAAATATGACCATCAAAAATATTTCATGATCAATCTCTATGAAAGAATGTTGCTGGACCCTGCGGGGATCAAACTCGTGACTTCCTGATCACCAGTTTGATGTGCATCTGCCTAAGCCACAGAGGCCAGCTGTATTGCTGTACTTAAACATAGTCAACTCTCGTTATCTCAAAATCCAAGGGACTCTATGAAACACTTCGAGATATCCGTACTTCTACATACCAGATTTGCATTAATTAATCGAACAACCACCTTTAACAGAATGAATCTTTAATTTGACTCCTATATTAGAGATATATTGAAAATATTGTGGAAAAGAGAAAAAATTGCTCCTAAGCTCCTCTTTTCCACAAGATTTTGTTGCCTGTTGGTAGACCTCTGTGTTAAAATAGGGACTAGATTTTCATTTCGAGATAAGCGGTTATTCGAGATAAGCGAGTTCGAGATAACGAGAGTCGACTGTATAAATTTGTTGGATCACAGTGCAGTGAGAATTTGTATTGCTCTACCAAAACATAAATTTATGTTGCATCATATTGCAATGAGAATTTGTATTACTATATGGAAACATAAATTTAAGTTGGATCCCAGTGCAATTAATAGAATTTTATTGCTGTACCAAAACATAAATTTGTTGGATTACAGTGCAATTAGAATTTTATTGCTGTACTGTTACATAAATTTATGTTGGATTACAGTGCAATTAGAATTTTATTGCTGTACTGAAACATAAATTTATGTTGGATTACAGTGCAATTAGAATTTCATTGCTGTACTGAAAAATAAATTTATGTTGGATTACAGTGCAATTAGAATTTTATTGCTGTACTGAAATATAAATTTATGTTGGATTACAGTGCAATTAGAATTTTACTGCTGTACCAAAACATAAATTTATGTTGGATTACAGCGCAATGAAAATTTGTATTGCTGTACTGAAACATAAGTTTATGTTGGATTACAGTGCAATGAGAATTTGTATTGCTGTACCGAAACATAAGTTTATGTTGCAGATACTGATTAGACTAGCCTGAGCAAGGCAGTTCTCTGTACTCACAATTTATGTATAATTTTCTACCATTTTTGCAAAAACCAGTATCCTCCCATACTGTCCTTTTTCTCAAAGGTTCAGGCATATTACAACATGTCTTAACCCCTATCCTGCTGAGTAATTTAATGAGCCACACCTATTACATCATAAAATGTTTTCATTCAAAATCACAAACTGAATGACAAACAGTGTAGGTCCTGATCAGATGGCTTCTTCAGAAGCCATCTGATCTGGATCTACAGTTTACAATGGTAGGGGTTGTCGTGAACAGCAGGATAAGGGTTAAGTCATATGGCAAAAGTATCGTCTCATCAGAGGCTCTGTTAATCACAGTTTCGGTTCTACAGTCTAAATACTGGTTTTTCACTGTTCATAGTCAGCATAAGGCAAGCCTTGCAGCTCTAGATAAGTGGTATATCTGAATAAATATTTTAATCATTTCTCCACAAAAATCTACGTTGTGAGATGTCAATGAAATTGCCTTGCACAATGTACATTTTCATAGTTTTGAATTCTTGTTTAACGACCCATTAACCCTTGCGGATCATTTTGTGTTGTCTCCCAAAGAAACAGGTACACAGTACAGAAGAGCTAGTATAGGGAAGGAAAGAGAACAAGAGCTGTCGGAGGACAGCGAGCTCGCCTGCTGGGTACATTTTATATTGTAACATTTTTATCATTAAGCCATATAATATAGGTCACACTGACCTAGATGTATTTGTATGTAAATCATTTTGTCACTTAGATATAATAATCCAGGTATGACAATTCTCCATGAAATAGTAATAAAAATAAAAGGCAAAATCACTGAAGCATGAAATATAGGTCACAATGACCTAGATATAGTAAGTGGTCATTCATTAGGTCACATGGAACTAATATGCCAGGTGTGACATTTATCCAACAAATATTCAAGATAAAAGGCAAAATCACTGAACCATGAAATATAGGTCACACCAACAGAGATATATTTTGACGTCAATAATCGGGTCACAAAGAACTAATATCCCAGGTGTGACATTTATCCAACAAATAGTAGTCAAGATATAAGGCAAAATCACTGAACCATGAAATATAGGTCACAATGACCTAGATATAGTAAGTGGTCATTCATTGGGTCACAAGGAACTAATATCCCAGGTGTGACATTTATCCAACAAATAGTATTCAAGATATAAGGCAAAATCACTGAACCATGAAATATAGGTCACACCAACAGAGATATATTTTGACGTCAATAATCGGGTCACAAGGAACTAATATCCCAGGTGTGACATTTATCCAACAAATAGTATTCAAGATATAAGGCAAAATCACTGAACCATGAAATATAGGTCACAATGACCTAGATATAGTAAGTGGTCATTCATTGGGTCACATGGAAGTAATATCCCAGGTGTGACATTTATCCAACAAATAGTATTCAAGCTATAAGGCAAAATCACTGAACCATGAAATATAGGTCACAATGACCTAGATATAGTAAGTGGTCATTCATTGGGTCTCATGGAACTAATATCCCAGGTGTGACATTTATCCAACAAATAGTATTCAAGATATAAGGCAAAATCACTGAACCATGAAATATAGGTCACAATGACCTAGATATAGTAAGTGGTCATTCATTGGGTCACATGGAACTAATATCCCAGGTGTGACATTTATCCAACAAATAGTATTCAAGATATAAGGCAAAATCACTGAACCATGAAATATAGGTCACAATGACCTAGATATAGTAAGTGGTCATTCATTGGGTCACATGGAACTATTATCCCAGGTGTGACATTTATCCAACAAATAGTATTCAAGATATAAGGCAAAATCACTGAACCATGAAATATAGGTCACAATGACCTAGATATAGTAAGTGGTCATTCATTGGGTCACATGGAACTAATATCCCAGGTGTGACATTTATCCAACAAATAGTATTCAAGATATAAGGCAAAATCACTGAACCATGAAATATAGGTCACAATGACCTAGATATAGTAAGTGGTCATTCATTGGGTCACATGGAAGTAATATCCCAGGTGTGACATTTAACCAACAAAAAGTATTCAAGATATAAGGCAAAATCACTGAACCATGAAATATAGGTCACAATGACCTAGATATAGTAAGTGGTCATTCATTGGGTCACATGGAAGTAATATCCCAGGTGTGACATTTATCCAACAAATAGTATTCAAGATATAAGGCAAAATCACTGGACCCTGAAATCTAGGTGACCTTGACCGTAAAATGTAGGTCACCATGACCTTCACTCTCTTACACTTAAACTGATGTCATATAGTTAGCTGATGTATAACCAGTTGTGTCTATAACCTGTAGGCATATAAGATTTTACAAATGTGTCCTAGATTTTGACCCCTAGCCCCACCCCAAGGCCCACCCTGAGGTATGAACCCAGGGGTATGTTCTTTTGGAATCTCAGAAGACTCGTCCAGGTACCCAAATTCTAAATATGAATGCTCTATGAGGAGTGAAAGTCAAGATATAAGAATTTGAAAAACTTTAACACAGTATTACAAAGGTGTCCTAGATTCTGACCCCTAGCCCCACCCAGGGGCATGAACCCAGGGGTTTATTCTCTTGGAATCTCAGAAGACCCTCCAAGGTACCTAAGTTCCAAATTTGATGCCTCTGTGAGGAGTGACTGTTGAGATATAAGCATTTGAAAAACTTTAACACAGTGTGACGGGAACGGGAACGCAAACGCAAACGCAAACGCAAACGCAAACGCAAACGCAAACGTGGACGACCGGGGTGACTACAATAGCTCTCCTTGTACTTCGTACAGGCGAGCTAAAAATAGAGAACACCTCCTGCATGTTTTCCTGGCGAAATAAGAAAAATACTAATACAGTCAACTCTCGTTATCTCGACTTCGCTTATCTCGAATAACCGCTTATCTTGAAGTAAAAATCTGGTACCGGTTTTGACATGGAAATCTAACAACAGGTAACAAAATATTGTGGAAAAGAGGAGAAATTGCTCCTATGGAGCCATTTCTCCTCTTTTCCACAATATTTTCAAAATATTTCTATTTTCTGGAGTCAAATTACATATTCATCTGTCAAATGTGGTTGTTTCGATTTTTTTTTTTCCCTCAATTTGCAATCTGATATATCGAGGAAAGGATATCTCGAAATATTTCAGCAAGTCCCTTGGGCTTGGAAATAACAAGAGTCCACTGTACTGTTTTATTAAAAAAAGTTAGAAGATGACCACTGACGTAACCTGTCTCAGAACCAATCTAAGACTCCTACAACTGAACACAAGGTGGTTATTTTTTATATCAGTGAGACTAATTTTTCTGCGGTGATATAAACAGTTGTCTATTTGTAACGTCTGCAAGAGGCAAAGATTTCTGAGATGATATTTCTGGAGTCTTGTAAGGTGATTTTCTTGGAGACTTCTTCACTGGAGATTTGAAGCAGTCACGGCAGACAGCCTGGTACATGTCAGCACCGCCAATCACTTCAACCTGTAATTGAGACTGATGCTCTAAGAATGAATAAGCTAAACAAACATAATGATTATATTTGGTACATTACAAACTTCACAAACAATAAAGGTCAATAAGCAGTGCTTATTAGATACCCCAGCTAGGACCAAAATGTAACGGATGGATGGCCAGACAGACAGGGGGACATTGTAACGAAATGGGTATTGTGACTTTTTGTAAGCACAACTGTTAGTTATTTGACTTTTCTTTTTATGTGACCCATCACATAAACAAAAATTGCGTTACATAACACGCACTTAGATAGAAAAATTGCCCAGTTGAGAGTTGTGTGACTGTAGTGACATAAACATACAGACAAACCAAATAACACCCATTTCCCGTTAGCTTGCACATTCTAATGAAATGGGTGGAATAGACAGATGGACAAACTGAAAACAGTATATCCCCAACAGAGTTTGCAGGGGGTATAATTAACACTGTCTCATTTTGATTCTTTGCAGTCTCAACTTTTGAACTTCTTTTAATTTCTTTAAGATTTTGATTGCAATGATTATAATATTACTACACTTCCATACCCATTACATGTTACTACACAGATAAGCTAAAATTATACCTGGACAATTTTCTTCGTGAAAATAAAACTAACAATAAATATAAAGAACTTGATTTTTTTTTTTTTTGGATCAAGTTGAGATTTTATGGCCCAGTCAACTGGTCAGTTTACCTAACCATACTTTTCCTGGGCTGGCTTAGTCATCTAAGCAGTTTGTGCATATTCTTTTGCCAGAAACTGACAAATGCCCTTCTTAAATCAGCAGGAGGGAATATTTCATGATCAATGACTAACTGAGTAGATTTTACGGTCCAGTCAAACCATTAGGGTCATGTTGAGCCAGTCAGTTTACCTACAACACTTTTCCTGGGCAGGCTTAGTCCTCTATGCAGTTAACTAGTGTTTGTGCACATTCTTTTGCAAGAAACGAACAAACTGCCCTTCTTAAATCAGTGGAAGGGAGAGAATGACAGTAGAAAATATTTCATGATCAATCTCTATGAAAAAATGTTGCCAAACCCGGCGGGGATCGAACCTGTGACCCGTGACCTCCTGATCACCGAAGCCAGTAGAACTTTGTTGAAGTTTATGTCACACTTACGTATTGAAATGTGAAAACAAACACCAGCAGAATGAGAGTTGTCATCCTTGTTTAGAGATAAAACAATCAGAGAAGTGAAACTACTGTATTCGACCTAATTACCGCACCATGCGCCTAGGTTTTTCAAAATTACTTGGAAAACTTGTGGTAAAATATGTATCCACCTATACTATGGGTACACTTATACAAAGATCAGCGAAGGACTTATCGAATTATGCTTATGTGATGTTTTTGTGTTTTCTTTTTCTGATTTTCTTTATAAAAGCATATGTTGTGGGTAATCATTTGCATTGCATCAACATGTACCCACAACACATGCTTTTATAAAGAAGAAACCACAAAAAGTACACTGGTTGTAATCTGAAGACTACGGAATCGCTCGACTGTGCGCTTATAGGGGTATGTGCAGTAATTAGGTAGAATACAGTAATTGCAAAGTTTTACAGTTTGTCAATTTCATTTAGGGTGGACACTAAGGTGGACTGACAAACAAACGGAAACTTACAAGCCTAAGTCACCCATGTTAATAACGCAGGTGCGACAGAAGGTATGGGCAATTAGTGATTTTATACTCAAAAATGATAGTATGATTTCATTTCAAAACTGGCCATTTCCACAACCCTATGCTTGATATTTTTGTTGCAATACTATTTTGTGTGATGACCCTGCAGCACTCTAATTTCTAGTATAAGTTGAATCACTAGTGCTTTTGAAAAAGATGTTTAACATATTTACACTAAATATGAGGACAATTTAACTACTAACCATGCTTGTCCTAAAATTTAAACAAGTCTATTTTACTACCTGTTGATGTGCCTCAAAACTGCTGGATGAGTGGCAAACAGTGTAGACCCTGATCAGATGCTGGATTCTGCAATGTCTGATCTAGGTTAACACTGTTTTCCCAGGCCTGTTTGTCCCAATACGTTGGGTTATTATGTAATTATTTTTTCATTGTTCTTATATAAGGTGTATTTATTTAACCTTTACCACTCTCTGGGCTAATTCAGAAAATGACAAATTGACATTTTTCTTATTTGTTTTAGCAGGAGATATTTTTGCATGAAATGTCAAAACCTATTTTCTGTGAAAAATAAGAAAATATTTCAAATTACTGTCTGCTGAAATTTTTACCCGGCATGCTAAGCATTAATTTAATCATTCTCATACGCTTGCTTCTATTTTTCAACTTGAAAAGACCTTGATTTTCAAAAATAATCTGTTTGAGTCACACCCATGACTGTTCCTTCTGAATTCACTTACTGACTTATCTTTAGTCGTTCTTTTAGTAAAATGTCCATCAGAGTTGCAGGTCATACAAACAGCTGACAGCTTGATCACATTTTCAGCCAGTGGAACCAAATTGAGTATATCACCAAAACCCTGAAATAAAATATATTATAAGAACTTTGTTGATGTTTATGCCGCACCTGCATGTTACAATGTGAAAACAAGCACTAGAAGAACTAATGTTGTCATCTTTATTTAGCTTGTTTAGAAAGAAAAAGCAAAAAAATTAATTCCTGAAGCAAAAGCTTGACAAGCTCGGTCACAGGGACTGTTGTGTGATAAAAACAAAATATAGTACCTGTCTCTGGAAGGTCCCATCTAAAGCTGCCACAATTATAATCTTTCCTTTGTCTGCCATCTGGTCACAGAATGACACTACATCAGGGAACTGAAACAGAACACTGAATATTTCAGGGATGTTGGTATATAGAGGAGAATTGATAAAAAAAAACAACCCAATACCTATGTAAACAGTATAGATCCAGATGAGACGGCTCATAATGAGCTGTCTCATCAGAACCTACACTGTTTGCCATTCTGTTTTTGATTTGACGTAACCAGCCATCTCATCAGGACATACATTGCCATTCTGTTTTTGGTTTTAGACTGAAACCCCTATTTGCATCAGTGGACAAATCCAAATTCTAAAATGGAATGGTCCATCTCAGAAACTGAGGAATGAAAAATGTTAAGGTGCATTTCCAGAATTCTTTCAATATCTCTTGATTTTTTATTAACGCTTGCCATGCTGAATAAATTATGATGGCAGACCCACACTTGATCCAGGCTGTTGATAAAAAAAAAAACATTCTTAATGACAAACAGTGCAGATCCAGTTGCACTGTTTGCCAATTACCTGTTTTGAGGTCTCCAGACTACAATGAATTAAAGGACAGAATTTCGGTTTACTCAAAAATTGATAGCTAAATGTTAAGTACACCTTTCCTGTGCTTTTAAACTATTTAGTTGACAAAGGCTCTGTCAACAAGTTATAATTTTTTAGAAATCTTTAAAGTGGAGAGACTTTTATATACTAAAAGCTTAAAGACCTATACCCTGCTGAAGTCAATGATAAACAGACACCAGAGGAGTCTAAGCAGTTAGCTAGCAGATGTGTACATTCTTTTGCCAGAAACTGACAACTGTCCTTCTTGAATTTGCTGAAGGGAAAGAATAAGAGAAAATGTTTCACTATCAATTTCCATGAAAGAGCATTGCTGGACTCAGCGAGGATCAAACCCGTAACCTCTGTTCACCAGTTGGACATGAATCCAAACTGAGCCAACATGGCCAGCTGACACAACATATGCTTTTGTGGAGAGATAATAATAAAAAGTTTAAAATGTATTCATATTTTTTGTTTGTAGCCATGTACAAACAGCAAAAGAAAGTGGCAGTAGTCTCAATAGCACTTACAAATTGTCCTTCATCAATACCAATTATTTCATAACTGTCAGCTAGGCCCTTCAGATCAGCCAGTTTCTCAGCTGCCACAGCTGGTAGAGTTTGTCTGTAAAAAATATTACAAAATTCAATGGGACTTTCACTCTATATATGTACATGCAGTTTAATATACACAATAACCTGTCAACGTATCATTTAGATGCGTTCGTTTCAAGGGAAGTAATTCAATTACTTCTGCCTCTCTTATCAGAGCAGAAAAATTTTAAAACAATCTTGTTTTTTGCATTCTGGTGAGCAAATGGCTGATGAAAATGCTTCTGAAAATGAGCCTTATCCATATCCTGGCAATTCACAGTCTCAGGTCTGAACTTTTGTAAGACAATTCTTAATATCACTTGAGCCGGAGCACAGCAATACCTACAAAATGACATATGCATCTAGCAAAGACTTAGATCAGCTGGCGCATCAGCACAGTCTGATCAGTCTTCACTGTCCACATATTAAGCACTGGAACCATGGCTGAGCAGACTGCTGTGTCTTTGCTACAAGCACAGGTTATTTTGTAGAAATTGATGTACTACAGCTCATTTTAATATTTAACCCTTAATGTGCCAATCACAACTGAAGCAGACAGTTTGAAATTTTTTTTTTTTTTTTAAATTTTTCAAGGAAAACATGTCTTGATATTTCATGTGAATCATCTGCTTGGCAGATGATTCACATGAAATATCAACACTTGTTTTGTTTTTTTTAAATTAAAAAAAAAATAAAAATAAAATGTCTGCTACAAATTTTACTTGGCATTTAAGGGTTAATGTCCGATTTGTGAACTTACATATTCTGTTAGTTATTCATACCTTTGCCGTTATGGAAGGTTTCAATTTTAAAAGTGTTACTTAAAAAAAAAAGTGCCTGTCACTTGTTTTTAAAATTCTGATATAGCTTTTGTTATAATCAATAATCAACCAAAATGACCCTTCCGATTATTTTCGATGATCGATTATGAAAATCCCATAATCAAACAACACTAGCTGAACTAGCTAAACTGCTGAAATTAAATCACAAGGTTTTGGCATTAATGGTTAAATTTCAACACAAAATATTCATTATTTCCTGGAGCTAAGTCTTGTGGATCAATTTAAAGTATGGCTATTAACCCTTCTCTTGCTAAACATGACAAGCCCTGTATTAGCAAACAGTGCAGATCCAGATCAGTTGGCTTCTGAAGAAGCCAACTGATCTGGATCTGCACTGTTTGTCATTAAGTATATGAATTTATATCAACAATCTGGATCAAGTAATTTGATTGGCCGAAAATTATAAATGGGCGTGGCATCTTAATATATTCAGCATGACAAGGGTTAAATGTTAAGCAGTAAACCAGAGGACTTAATAAGGACTTGATAAGGCCTAAAAAATAAATGTTCTGTTTCTGATTTCATCACTAATTTGCTCCTACTTAACAAGACCTATGAGTGAACCATAACCAGACCCTCTTACGTATGTACATATGTAAAAACCACGGTATTCGACTCAGTACAAGCAACACAAATATATTCAAATAACAGTTTCTGCAAACAACTGCAGGAATCGGGATCACTCCTCTTATAAATATACGAACCTGTCATGTGTGGCAATGCCTTCTTTGTCATATCTGTTATCTTTGGCATACTTTACAACCAAACATTTATAATTGGCAATCTGGTATCTCTTCATTCTCCGCATCAGCTCTGTACTGTAAAATACACAAAATATTGTACACAAGGTCTTGCTTTTTTTTTTCTTTATTTTTTTTTTTTTTTTTTAAAAAAAAGGTATACAGTATTTACTCTAAATACTGGGACACTTTAGCTCCTTACCATGCTTTGGGGTTACACGACTTAACAAAATACCGGAACACTACCGAAATACTCTTGATTTCATTAATTAATTTTGATATATCATGTGGAGATCTGGTGTGAGATCTGCCATGCGTGCAGCAAGCCAGCTATCCGGAAGGGGGCCCACTGATGTGGATGTTGCCCATGTACCTGCATGTTAATCAAAAATCGGATTATATGATTATGATGATATGACATGTCAATGTATAGGAAGAGAGAAAGTTTTATAACTGCAATTAATCTGCAAGTTGTCCTTGAAGAGCTTTCTTTGAAAATATTCTTGAAAGTCTGCTAATTCAGAGCCAGAATACCACCGGAATACCTCAAGAAAACAGTCATACCCAAAACTTCAAACCAAAAATACTGACTTTTGTCAGGGGTGTAAAATTCAACTCACCCGCTCGCATTTGCATCTGCAAGTAAATTTTAAGGCAGGGCGAGTGAGTTTATCAGACTTTTCTTAACTTTCTCTTCACTTTTAGCATCTAAAAGAAAGATTCAGAACATTAGGGCAAGTTTTGAGGGAATTTTACACCTCTGTTTTGTATATAACCAACTTAATTAAATGAAAGGAACTTTGGAAAAAAAATAACAAAAAGTATATAAATTCATTGTCTAATATTCAGGTTTTGAAATCATGAATTATTAACATTTTGCAAAGGAATGACTGTCGTCTGAAAAGCTTAACACTTCCGGAAAAGTTACCCAGAGAAATTCTATAAATAAATAAGGTTCACTGAACACAAATTGAAAAATATTTGGTCTCATAAACTTTTGTTTATCTTTCCTATGATGCTATGACTAACAAAAGCAATTTTTAAATGAAGAGAAAACAGAAAAATAGTTGATATTTTTTATCATAATTTTCGGACAACCAGTTTCTAAATACGTAGCCTTGTTCTGACTGCGCTGTTTACCAACGTGGAAAAGATGCAAAGAAAGCTGAAATTTAGGCGCTATGCAATGGATTTCTTGTTTTTCTCCAAGAAGGAACGTATTGCTGTTCATATTTCTGTGAGATCTGCCCATTTATTTGTTTGCTGATGCACGAGTCGGCATCATTTTCCCATTATTTTTTGAAGGACACATCTCATCTGCCTGTGCTGATACCTTTGGATCCAAACACATATTTCATTATATCATCTGCCTGAGAAGTAATTTCGGCATAAAGAAAATCTGTTTTGGGCCTCTTGCAATTATATTTATTGACTACATAATACATCAATAGTTATGTAAACAAGGGTATTCCTGCATTTTTCACGGGTATTCTGGTATTTCAGTAAGCCATGTGACCGCCATACTTGTCATCTAACTTGTAAAAGTCTCTTCCACTACCTGCTGATGTGTTCAAAATATTACTGGACGAGTGGCAAACAGTGTAGACACTGATCAGATGCTACGTTCTGCATATGCCAAGCAGTTCCATAGTCTTCAGATTACAACCAGGGCCCAGCTGTTCAAAGCTAACGTTGTCATTAGTTGACGAATCATTAAAATTTACATGAGTGATACGCAAATATGCTGAAATTTTTTGCTGAAAAAATGTGAGTAGCTTTTGCTAAAATAGTTAACGAAATGACCCTTAAAGAGCTTGTTAAGCTAACGACGCTTTGAACAACCGGGCCCAGTGTACTTTTTGTCAACTTCTTTAAGGTATATGTTGTGGATTCCCATTTAATTGCACAGACTTGTCTATGCAATTCAAAAGAGTACCCACAAGGGCCACAACAAATATATATGCTTTTAGAAAATCAGAGAGAAAAAAAAAAAAAAAAAAAAAAACAAGAAAAAACGCCTAACAGCATTATGGATGTTTTTTTTTTTTTAATAATGAAGAAAGTGAGAGTTGTCTCTCTTGCATGGGAAACACCTACTAGTCCTCCTCTTCATCCCTACTAAATATGAATGCAATCCACTGAAGAATAACGGTAACATATAACTTTGAAAAAAAAGTTAACCAAAAGTGAACCTGGGACGACGCCCGACCGGACATCACTATTTTAAAGGACTGATTTTTTGAAAACCCGTCCAAAAATTGCATAAATATCATCATATAAGTCCTTTGTTGATATTTTTTTTTTAGTGTACCCTTAGTAGGAAGATACATATATGAATGATGCTGGACCTGGTGGCCTCTGGAAATTCTGAAATCTGAATCAGTCCAGCCGATGACGATGATGTCATCAATGAGCCCATTTCCAAACGAAAAAATATAATATCACTTGTCACGAAAACTAATGACAATTGGCAGTCCTATAACTCCTTTTAAATAATACACCTCAACTCCGTTATATGACGGAAGTCCGGGTATAACGAGTATGATCAAAGCTGGTGTCATCAATAAATACAGTCAGGTATGTAAAAAGAAAGAAAAAAAAAAAAAAAAAAAGAGACGATTTTGTTGTTATTTCCATCTCCGCAAGGTTTTCCTAGATAACTATTTATAAACAACTGATTCCCGTCTTGTGTAAGCGCGAAGACGGCAGGAAACAGGAGAGACAGAACGAAATGACTTTCATAGACCTAATTAGGTCTAATAAAAAAAGGCCTGCTCCACGGGCGGTTTTGCAGTTTTCAATATTTCAAGATCTGACCAGACTGCTTAAATCTTAAGCACTGACCAATCTTGTCTAGCGCCAGTGGTGCATTACTTATTTTTACCGTGAAATCTACCTTGAATAAAACTCGCGTGTTACGCCCATCAACAACAACAAAAAAAAAGCAAACAATAAGACCCAGATCAGACGCCGTTGTATGCGACATCTGATCAGGACGTACACGGTTTGGGAATTAATTTATCAAATCTGGGACCGACAAAACGTGTTGATCAAAACAAAAAAGAAGAGGAAGAAAACAGGTGCGTTCAAGCGATGCATTCTTTTATCACTCTCAGTTAAAGTGACCTTTGATCTTTTGGACATGTCGACTGCACCTGGTGTTTTGCAGTCTCAGTGTATTCACACGTGTCTCACAAATGGATTAATTATCAGACTACCGTTACTGATGATTTGTGTTAATTGCTTGTTTACCGCACAAAGGACAGTGAAGTGTTGATTTTTTGACAATGTTTGGATAATGACGTAATTAATTTGTGCTGCGGTAGGTTGCTGTTATTCATCTGTCTTTCCAATATACATGTCAAATGACCGTTTAGAGCCTTTTAACTACCGTAATATCGCATTTAAAAGGTGCGCGGACGTTGTCAGTTTTGGAAGACTTGACCGTTTGTGATTTTTTAGACATCATTGATTCCTGAAAATTGGTTGGGTGGGGAAAAATGGGGTTCAAGACACAAACCTGTTGGACCGAATTAATAGCGTTTTGGGGTGTTTGAAACCGGTCCAGAATTCTTAATTTCGGTCCAGACCGGTTATTTTTCCAGTTTTCCGGAGCCCTGCCTGGTGGGGATCGAAGCCAAGGCCTCATGTTCATCTGTCTGAAGCGCATACAACTGAGCCATAGAGTGCCTGTAGTTTGCTCAAATAATCAAGCACGCCCTATGATATACATGTACTTACGTTTTTCCTGAAAACATTGGTCCAAATATCACCTGAAATAATAAAATACTGTTTTTTTCTTCTTCCTGAAAATGTTTCGCATTTCATTTGCATTATAAAGAAACACATCCTATCATCTAATCTATGGCAGGTAAATGTTTCAGCTTCTGCTCTAGATATATATACACCTGAACCTTGTTACAACATGGAAGTCCAGTCCCTAGCATCGGACTGTATTACTTAACGGAACCATGATCTTTTGGACACACCAACTGTACCTGGTGTTTAGCCGTCAGTGTATTCACACTTGTCACACAAATGGATTAATTATCAGACTACCATCACTGATTCGTGTTAATCGCTTGTTAACCCCAAAAAGGACATTGAAGTGTTGATTTTCTGACTATGGATAATGAAGTAATAAATTGGCATTGCAAAAAGTTGCCATTATTCATCTGATGTCTCCAATATACATGAAAATGGCAGTTAATAGCTGTGTTAACTACTGTATTATGACTATGTTTGGATAATGACATAATAAATTGGCACTGCAAAAAGTTGCCATTATTCATCTGATGTCTCCAATATACATGAAAATGGCAGTTAATAGCCATGTTAACTACTGTATTATTACATTTAAAAGGTGCGTAGACATTACTAGTTTGGGAAGACTTGATCATTCATGATTTTTTAAACATCATTGACAGTGAAAAATGGTTGTTTGGGGAAAAATGGGATCCAAGACAAGACAGTGTTATAACCAAATTTGTGCTAAAACAAACCATGTTATAACAAGGTTCAGGTGAAGTATTTGAGGTCACTAACCCATATGATTTATCAAGATAGACCACCAGTTCTTCATTTTGTTGGAAGACCTTTCCTTTGAAGGACTCTGGCTAAAGTGTTTCCTGATCAGGATGATTCAGATACATATAAGCCTTGTCACAGCATTTCTTACAAGATTGCATGTGTGCCCAGCAATGATCAACTTTTGCATCTGCAATCAGTCTTCAAGGTCCACTTGACACTTTGGACGTTGGCTACCCACAGATTACTCTATGTGAAGACTTTGATCAGACTTGTACATGTGCAGGCCAACTTCAGTTTTTCATAGGCTCACATGTATGCAACTTTAGGTATATGTATTCCAGTCATATGTCAATCAAATAATGTTACAGAACTAACAGTACCAGTAGTTTTACCTGAACCAGCAGAGCTACAGCTCTGGAGGAAACTTTCTTTTACTATATATATAGTGAGAAAAGAAACATTGGTAAGGCCAAACAAAAAGAAAATGAGTTTAGGGTAACCCAATTTTCCTGGTGAATCCTAGTTATTTTTTCCCATATTTTCTATCTAGGTATGACCGTGTAGACCCAGATCAAACTGCTCCTATTGGAGCAGTTTGATCAAGGTCTACACTGCATTTCTATCACACAATAAAGTAGTCTGAGTCTTCTCTGACGTTTTATTTGCTTTTCTTTATTTTGATATATACCACTTATAGTGGCAAATATCAAAACAAAGAAAAGCCACTAAAACAGCAAAGACTTGGATTAACATCAAAGTATTGAGACTTTCTTTGTGTTAAGGTTTTACGGCCCAGTCAACCCAATGGGGTCATATCGAGCGCGGCCAGTTTACCTAACCACACGTTTACAGGGCAGGCTTAGTCCTCTAAACGGTTTACTAGTATTGTGCAAATTCTTTCGCCAGAAAACTGACAACTGCCCTTCCCGAATCAGCGGAAGGGGAGAATGACTGTTGAAAATATTTCATGATCAATCTCCACGAAAGAATGTTGCCGACCTCGGCGGGGGTTAAACCTGCGACCTCCTGTCTCCAGTCAGAAGACGCATCCAACTGAGCCACCGAGGCCGACAGTATTCAGACTTTGGAAACTTTATATGAATTATTACAAATATATATTTTGTAATTATGGTACAATACTATAAAAAGTGTGTAAAACAATTCGTTCAAGCTGCTATTGTCATGTTATTAAAACCTTCTTTTTTTTCAGTGGACTGAGAAATAGAGCCAAAAAAAAAAAAAAATAAAAAAAATAGTACCTGTATATGTCCAGCTTTTCTAGGTGAGTTGATTTGTGGAGACGTAAGAACATGGTTTGAAGACATCATCGCGTAAATTTTAATAAGAAATGCAAAAAATCAAAAATTGTAAAACTCGGAAAAAAAACAAAACAAATAGATCTGAACAAAAATAGCTCCACAAAGAAGTGTTAAAATTCCCTCCAAATTGAGACTGCTTTCATGTTGCAAAATAAGTGTGAAACTTGAGACCATCAATATTGGGTCTCACTAACTACCGAAAAAGATTTGAGACAATACCGAAAAAAATTTGAGACAATACCGAAAAAGATTTGAGACACTAGAATCAGAATCAGAATTCTTATTGGTGATACATGTACGTCTAATGACATTCATTCACCAGAACCTGTGATATGGAAGCTCTCACCAGAGAGGTAAACCTAGCCACACCATCCTCTGCGCCTTCAACAGAGGTAATGATCGAATCTGGAAGGGCATTCCAATCACTGATTATTTGAGGGAAGAATGAGCCCTTGTAGATGTCAGTTCTTGCAGCGGGGGTCTGAAAAGTCAATGAGTGATGATTTATACTGCGCCTAATTGGTGGGTGGGTGGGTGCGGGGGGAGGGGTGGGGGTGAAAAGATCATATATTGAAATGCTGGCAGCACCCTTTAGACCTTTGTACAAAAGAATCAGTCTACTGTCTCTCCTCCTTTTCTTGAAAAACTCCCATTTTATTTATTTATTTTTTTTTTTTTTTTTTAATTTTACAGTCTTACTCCCAGTTTCAAAACAGTAATTGCTAGTATAACCAACGTAGCAGCCCTATTCTGAATTTTTCGATTTCTTGTTGAAGAACCACGCCTTGGGGATCCCAAACACAGCTGCCATATTCCAAAATGAGGCGAACAGGTCCCCTATATGCTGCCTCTATTATATCCTGAGGATATTGATAAAGATTTCGTCTCCGGAGACCAAGAGTTCTATTTGCCTTAGTACACATGATGCTGATATGTGTATTCCATCTCAAGTCATGTGTGATTGCTACTCCTAGGTATTTAATAGAATCCAAATTTTCGAGGACCGTACCCTCTAAAGTGTAAGAAGCCTCAAACGTATTTGTTCTTTTCCTAGTTATCTGCATTATAAAGCATTTGACTGGCTGAAATCTCATACCCCATTTTCTGGCCCAACTTCCTAATCTATCTATATCCTTCTGAAGTTTCAATGAGTCGGCTGTATCTCTGATTTCACGATAGCAAACACAGTCATCTGCAAAAAGTCTTATTTCTGAGTCTATATCTTTGGAAATATCAATTATGTAAATAGAGAACAATAATGGACCAAGAATGGTCCCTTGTGGGAAAAATGGTCCCTTGTGGGACACCTGACAAAACTGGAGCCCACTCCGGTTTCACCTTTTACAACAGCTCGTTGTGTTCTATAGCAAAGAAAGGAATCTATCCATCTGAGTGTCTTTCCGCCAGTGCCATAACCAAATAATTTGCTTTTAAGAAGTTCGTGAGACGGGGTATCAAAAGCCTTCTCGAAGTCCAAAATAAATGTGTCAACCTGTCCTCCTTTGTCCAAAATTTTACCCAATGATTTATAACAGCGGTCAACTGAGTTTCACAACTGTGCCTTTTTCTAAATGCACGTTGCCTGTCGGACAGGAGCTGATATTCATCCAAGTGAGCCATGATATTTGAGCATACTATATGTTCAAGCAACACATTGCACGCATGACAAGGACACGGGGCGATGATTACAAGCAAGAGCGCTATCTCCTTTCTTAAAGAGGGGATAAATGTTGGCAAGAAGCCATTCCTTGGGGATTCCACCCGTATCAGGAGATTATTGGAACAAATGTGCAAATACTGGACCTAGTTCATTTGCTAGCTCTTTTAGAACTCTAGGATGAAACTCATCAGGTCCTAAGGCTTTTGAGGGATTCAAGCATTTGAGTAGCTTAATTTATCCTTCTGTAGACATCACAATACTATCCATGAAAGGGGCCGGTCTTCTGGTTAACGGAACCTCATTGTACTCAGTTTAATCATATTTATTGCCCTATACAATGCAAGGGGTTGGCCACAAGTTCTCACAACATTAGTTACGGCTTTCCCCCTGCAATGTAAATATAGCCAAGTAATTTCACGTGACAATAGCAATTAACAATACAATATTCATTTTTTAACTTCAGAAAATGCATAGAATATATACAATTATAGTAATAATTCACTGAACTCTTTGAGTGAGGAGAAAAATGTATATGTACATTAAACAGTTCTCTTGCAATATATAGAAATTTAAGAGTACTGTTTATGTACATATATATAAATAAAAAGAAAATATAAAATGACGATTTGAGACACCTCGGTCAAAAAAAAAAAAAATAAAAAAAAAAAATAAAAAATAAATAAATATATAAATAAATAAATAAATAAAACAAAACAAAATAAAATAAATAATTGTATACCTGTAATTTGTTCTTTGTTTCCTAAGGCAATCTTTTAGAGTTTTATTTGCTGTGCCTCCCTATAATTTTTATGAGTCTCACTATTTTTTAACTTCAAAACCCTGCTACAACGCACTGTGTCCCTAAAAATAATTGATAAATTGCACCATGCGCCACCACTGCACTTATACATCAAGCAAGTGCCATAACTCCATCAAAAGTAAAATCAAAGGGAAGGTGCATTAGGGGAAGAGAGAGCTAATCTTAGTGCTTTTCGTATGTTTGTTCAATTTGTGCTTGTTTGGATTTGTAGGTTTCCTCTTCCTCTTGGGGTCTGGGAAGGGCTGCGGTTTGTGATTGTGGCACTCCCTGGACTTTTGTCTTACCTTTTTATCCCCTAAATATTATCAACATTAATGCATGTACGTGTGTTAATTTTGATTAAAATGATCAACGTGATTGTTTCCTTTCTATTTCGTACAAAGTACAAATGGCGTTTTCAATATCTACTATGTTCAAAGGGCCACAACTGCAAAAGTAGGTTAACCAGAGTTACAGGTTTGTGTTCTGCATGTTGTGTCGTGGTGCTTTACATTTGTGTGAAATTTCATAATAATACTTCAAACAGTTTTTAACTTACAGAACGGACACGAATACATGGTAGAAATGGCTATGTTCAATGTTCAAAGGGCAATATCTCAAAATGTAGGAAAACCAGAGTTACAGTTTATGTGTTCTGCACGTCGTCTCATAGTGCTTTAAATTAGTGTGAAGTTTCTTGAAAATATCTCGGATGGTATCAGAGTTATGGAGCAGACACGAATGATTGAAGCGCTGATGGATGGACGGATGGACAGGCGGACATTCAAAGTTTTTTAGGGCATAACATAATACCCTCGCCACTTTCTGTGGTCGGGCATAAATTGGAAATCCTGAGCATAATTCATTCATTCTTTCGTTCATTCGTTTGTTTATTCATTCATTCATTCATTCATTCATTCATTCATAACTACTTTCTTTTTTCTTTTCTGATACTGCAATTCCTTCTCGTGAGGATTATGTGCAGGTGTTCAGTGTGCTTCAGGCCTGGGATCAGTGCGGTGAAAAGTTAAAAAAAAATAGGAGAAATGATTAAAACAGGTGAGGGTGAGGTCCTGGGTTCGAGTTCTGTGACAGATGTTGTAAAAGGACCTTAAACACTTGACTAGGGCCTACACGGTGTACATGAAATACAGTATTTCTGTCAAAAAAGTAAAGAGAATAAATAAACTACAGACACTCCTAAAATTAGAACTGAACCTGTCCAATACATAAGAAAGAAACTTTTATTTGTATAAGTGGGTTAAGCTATATGGTCAAGGTCGACGATAAAAAATGAGGCCCTCCCACGGGTTATGGGGAACAGGGGAAAATGTCATTTATTTCCGGGGAACAGGGGAACACAAGTCTAAAAAATAAAGGGAACAGGGGAACAAATGCAATTTTGGGAGCAGGGAACGTAGAAAATTAAGATTTTGATCTAGGGGAACAAGGGAAAATGCTGAAATATTTCAGAGGAACAAGGAAAGATGTACCCCCTGGGAGGGCCTCAAAAATGCCAGACACATCTGTAACAAATGCATATACAACGGACTGTGTCTACCAGGCGTTCTTATTCAGTTCGAATATAATAAAGGCGAGATTGCAAACGTACTGAAACTGCTGCTCAACCAAATTTACGAATAGACTGAGCCATTTTGAAAATGTCATTTGCTCATATTTAGACCACTCCTGGTCAGGTCATTGAAACCAGACTATACTGGATTTAGACTAAGACGATAAAACAATAAAAAGCGAGCATTGTTTTCTAGGGATGTTGCAAGTCTGCACTGGATGAGTCAAGAAAGTCTTTGTTTCATCATTGTGGCATTTCCTGGGCAAATTCACATATTTTAAATATGCTACAACATTTTCTGTGGGGACATTCCAGACTATACTGGGTTTAGGCTAAGACGATAAAACAATAAAAAGCGAGCATTGTTTTCTAGGGATGTTGCAATCTGCACTGGATGAGTCAAGAAAGTCTTTGTCTCATCATTATGGCATTTCCTGGGCATACCCACTTATATTTTAAACATGCTACAACATTTTCTGTGGAGACATTCCAGACTATACTGGGTTTAGGCTAAAACGATAAAACAATAAAAAGCGAACACTGTTTTCTAGGGATGTTGCAAGGCTGCACTGGATAAGTCAATAAAGTCTTTATCTCATCATTGTGGCATTTCCTGGGCAAATTCATATATTTTAAACATGCTGCAACATTTTCTGTGGGGACATTCCAGACTATACTGGATTTAGGCTTAGATGATAAAACAATAAAAAAAGCGAGCACTGTTTTCTTGGGATGTTGCAAGTCTGCACTGGATGAGTCAAGAAAGTGTCATCATCTTGCAAGGAACACTGGACACTAGACGATAGTTACTTGATAAAGCTCTGTCGCCCTTCTTATAAAATGGACAGATGTTAGCCAAAGACCATTCTGTGGAGAAGAAGAAAAAGAAAATAAAAGAAGAACTTGTATTATATCTTTTCGGAAAATATCCAATATAAAAAATATTGCTTTTTTTTTATTTTCTTGCATTATTAATCAAATAGCTATATAAAATTGTCATTTATTTATTTATTATTTATTAAAGTAAACAAGAACGCTTAAAAATGATCTCATTGCTGTCTAAAAACCAAGCATATTAAAGCTGCAAATGTTTTTCAGACTAAGAGTTCACTGTATAAGGGAAAGAAAAATAAAGACTATTACTATAAAACATTTATTAATCAAACTAAGTATGATAAAATTGTCAAACGCTTTTTTCTTAGTTTTCCTTATTCATCTAATATTACCTAATTCATCTCACTTCACATACCCCATATGCCACTTGCTATTGTAAGAAAGGTTCGTTAACAAAACACGGACCAATTACGTTAAGAGAGGCACAAGTCAACAAGGATCTCTTATCTCTAGTCTGCATATTTCACCAACATTAGTGTATCATTCAATGACTAACCGGGTACTAATAACATCCCGCATCAATCTGAATTTCCTTTCGGGAATGTTCGGTATTGCGTTTCGGTAACTAGTATTACCGGAGGTACCGGTGTTTACCATACCGCTGTATAATTTTATTGAGAACCCTACTGGTATTTACCTTGACAACAAAAATGGCGGATCAAGAGGTAAAAGAGAAACTGTTATCAAGAAAAGCCTTCTCCAGAGCACTGTGTTAAAGTTCTTTTTTCAAACAGTTCCGTGCCAGCTGACCAGCACTTCAGTTATTTATTTTTGAGGCTGTCAAATTAGACGATCTGTAGCATTTCTTCAATATGTGTAGAAATTGCTATCATTTTTTTCGCCCACAGCCATCACTCAACGAACAACGGTTTAAACTACTTTAGAGCAGTTACTTTCTTTCTCTATATACTGCCAAACACCCTCGAAGACAATCTGTGCGGTTTGCAGGATGAAGGCCTACAAGTACATTTTAAATTACAGTAGGTTTCTTTAACCTGCACAGGGGGTGTTACCCTGCACAGGGAGGGCTCCAGTTAACGTCCCGAATCGAAGGACAGCACACTGCTTTCATCTCATCCCTGCAAATGACATGTAGGAAAGCATGTACAGATACTAAAATTCCCTTGCCTTTGGATTGATCCTGAATCTTCTAGAGGGCAGTGCGTACACCACTGAACTACTTTATGGTAGCCTGGAAACCCATCGCCTTTCACCCATTGAGCAGTTCTGCTTTCAATCTTTTGTTGCCAGAATGGGGTATTTATGATGTTCTCATAACTCCGTTCACTCAAATTTCCTTGATTATCATAAGAAACCAGGTACATTCTATACATATTTTACATTTATTTTAAATTGTTGATACAGTTTACATTAAATCACATGCTTGTCAGTGGTTAGTGATTCTTTTAGGATACCCACTAAATATTTAGCACTTTGGGAGACTTTATTATTTTTATGCATAAACTGTCAAAACTGGCTTTCTTCATCTTCAGCTGTAATGTTAGTTATTTTCTATTAATATTAATGTGAAATTTAAGAAAGATTCCTATTCACATTATTCAAATAAGAGGGTGAACGGAGCTATGAGAGTGAATGGAATTATGAGAACAGGCCATACGGTACTTCAGAATCAGAATTTTTACCGGTGATACATCTAATGACATTCATTCACCAGTCATCACTGACTAAATATCAATATCATTGACAAAATTACCTGGGAGGCATTGTGGCCATCTGGACTTACATGTATTTAAAATGATAACAGGCACTTAACAATTATGTGTTAATTTGTCATCAGACTGTGAGACATGAAAATGTCAGTCAATCTCCTACCTTTGTGAAATTTTATTGTTGCTGTATATAAATTTTTTTGTTGTTGTATATCTATCCACCTATTGAATTCTTCCCTAAGTGGGTCGTCATCATGTTTAGAACTATCTCTCACTATCTCTTATGCCTGTCTCAACTTAAGATGAAGGTCTATGGGTAATGTACTGGTCAGTACCTCAAGGGCCTCAGTGCTGGTGCTACTGGCACCCAGAAGCTTTCAGCATTGCCACTCTATGTACCTTTCTCGTTTCTTTGTAGCTTTCTATATCAGCTGAAAATTTCAAGTTGATTCATTCCAAAATAACACAGTTACAATGTTAACATTTACTCCTAAAGTAAACACAGACAAAAGGTGTCTTATACTTGGTGTTTAGATTCTATTTAGAATATTTTGTCATTGACATGTTTGTAATCATTGTAAATAGGCCTAGATGGCTGCAATGTCTCTTCAGTAATTTCCTCTTGATATCACGGACTGCAGTAACTGTTCTCAAAATATGATGTGAAATTGGGGGCTTTTCAAAAGAATTCAGTCGTGCGATTTAATGTTACCAAATGTCACATGGCATCCTTCCTACAAACAAAATAAACATACATATATGCACTGCACAACCAAGCTTTGGAGTAGGTAAATGAGGTTCAGTCTGCAAAATACCTGGGTGTTACTATTAAAGACAATTTGGATTGGAAAGTGTCCAGTTGGCTGTGTGGTTAGTGCTCCAGTTATCAGATCACATCCCAAGTTTGATTCAGCTCATGACTGTACTTCATTGCCAAGAGCCTTTAAGTATCACCCTTCCATGGTCTTAATACATGTATGACTTAAATATTAAATGTTGAAATGGAAGTAAAACTCCAAACCATCATCATCAATTAGGATTGTGTGTGTGGGGTGGGGTTGAGGGGAGGGTGGGGGTGGGGGGGGGGGGGCGCATATCTCGGATATTTCTTCTAAACTACATACAAAGACCCTTGTTTTTCTCTGCTGAACCTTCCTCTGGCACCTAGAGAGACCAAGCAAGCTGCATACAAAACACTTGTGTTTCCCAAGCTAGCGGACACAGCCCAGGTTTGGAGAAAATTGCATATGTTTTTTGTGCAAAAATACGTTCTGAATGCCATAACTCCAGACTGAGGAGTAGCCAGATATATAGTTTTCTTATTTCTCCATGAAAACATCTTATGGGTACTCATTAGAAGTGCCTCACCGAGGCACTTCTAATGAGCACCCATAACATATGTTTTAATGGAAATATAAGAAAAAATTCAATACTTTTTGGTTAAAAAAATGCTCCTTACTTGAAGCTATGAAATAATCCCCTTATATGGACATGTTTGTTTTAAGGAAACTGTAACAGCAACAACAGAAGAAACACCAGCTCCGGCTCCTGTCCCTACAGAAGGTGAAGGAGAGGTTGCAGCTCCTGCTCCAGATGCAGAAAAACCTCCAAGCCCAGTAGAAGCTGCCCAAGGGGAGCAGCAGGCTGAGGCAATTGGAGAAACACAAGAGGAGAAACAGCCTGAACCTGCAGGTAACAAATATTCTTTATGATATGCCCTGAGAAGGCTTTGTCCTACACCAGCTACATGTGCAAAGGCCTTGATCACAGCTTGTGTCTCAGTTCATGCTTCCTTGTTTGCCTTTAAAGTACCTAATTCTTATTCTTTCTGTCACTGACCAGAAAAGGCAATGAATACATGCAGTGAATGGATAACAAAATAAAAAATATCCAAGAAAATAAGGGTGAACTGTCTGCCTAGTAGATAATTGGCATAAAAAATTAGGCTTTTATTTTCTCTGAAAATTAATAAAAAAAAACAAATATTTTAGAAGTCATCTGCTACAATTTTGCTTGATACTTTCAGGGTTATCCTGCAAGAGTTTTGAACATCTCCTTTTTTAAACCACAGATATGAACTCTGACATTTTGTTAAAAGTGATAATAGAAAAAACCTGCAGGGATTTGAGTTTGGGAAATAAGATGGGTGTCCAAGCAGTTTGATAAATGTCAGGTACAATTTTGATCACTTCTCTGTTTTGCTTAAACTTTGTTAATTTTGTTTTTATACATTAATTTTGTTTCACAAAATTCTTGGTGGAATGGCAAACAGCAGTCTTATCTGGATCTGCACTGTTTGCATAAACAGTCCACTCTCATTATCTCGACTTCACTTATCTCAAATAACAGCATATCTCAAAGTGAAAATCTGGTCCCTGTTTTCACATGGAAATCTAACAACAGGTAACAAAATATTGTGGAAAAGAGGAGAAATAGTTCCTAAAGACCAATTTCTCCTCTTCTCCTCTTTTCCAAAATATTTTCAATGTACCTCTAACTTCAGGTGTCAGATTTCATATTCATTTGTGAAACTTGGTTGTTTGGTTTATTTTTTCCTCAATTCTGCAAATCAGATATGTCGAGGTATGGATATCTTGAAGTAGAGTCCCTTTGACTTTGAGATAATGAGAGTCGACTCACATACCATTTTGTCTGAAAAGTTGCTGTATGAAATTTTCGTAGAATTGCCATACATAGATCCAGAAAAAAGATTATAACCTAGGTGATACTACTGGATAATTTTTTCTTTCTTTTTTTTTTTTTTTTTTTTTTTTTTTTTTGCACCAAACAGTATCTTGTAGCCTTTTCAAGGCAATACCAGTGAGTACCCACACAATTTATTTCAGTGTAAAAGTAATAAACTGACAAAAAAATCTTTTTAGATGTTGTATGCAAATATCTTTTTAGCTGTTGCATGCAGTAAAGGCAGTCTAATGTCTTCCACCACTGACACACAGAATCTTTGGTTTCTGCAGAATCTACTGTTACACAGAAAAGGCCATGCAGAGGAATTGTTAAGAAGGAGTATTTGGTGATAATTCTGGAATAATTTTTCTTATTTCTCCATAAAAACATTATGTTGTGGGTACACATTACCGGGTAGAAGCACCTCGCCAAGGCGCTTCTGATGAGTACCCACAACATATGTTTTCATGGAGAACTGGAGAAAATTATCCCGTAATTATCACCAAATACTCCTTCTTAACAATTCCTCTGGCCATGTTGAGATAGAGCTGACACTCATGCGGATCTGGTTGTCTCCCTTGTAGAAAATGGTAGAAAATCTACAAAGTGTATCAAATCCCCATAACTTTTTCTGAAGATATGGGCCCAGTTGTTCAAAGCATTGTTAGCTTAACAAGCTCATTAGTGGTCAAAATGTTAACTGTTCTAGTAGGTACAATACCAAATTCACAGGTATTTTTGCTGAAAAAATGTGAGTAGCTTTTCCAAAAGCTATTCACATTTTTTCAGCAAAATATTAGCATATATACCATATTTAATGATCAAAGTTTTAACAATACGTTAACTAACGACATCGTTAGCTTTGAACAACTGGGCCCTGATTTTCATTTTCTTGGAACATTTTGCTAGACATTGCTGCATGTTTTTTCTTGCAGAAACTGTAGAGGCTGCTGAGAAGCCACCAGAACCAGAAGGGGAACCAGCAGACCAGAATGCTAATGCTATAGAAGGGGAACAGCGGGAGACCGGTGAGGAGGGTCAGGAAAAGCAAGAGGGTGAAACTGAAGAGACTGCACAGGTGAAAGAGGGAGAGGAGCAAGAGACAAAGGAAGAGGAACCAAAACAAGAAGGTATACGAGGGTCTTGCAAAAAGTTCTGCCTCTAATAGGCTTCTTTAGTTTTATCCCAGGTATATTTTAAAATGCTTCACTGCACTTGAATGGTATGTTGAATAGCTAACGATACCCGTTTATTTTGTGCAAATTGTTTTCCAACTGACCGAGTTATTTCAAATTGAAATAGATGCAGTCATATATACTGACCAATTTACTTGTTACATTGGAACATGGACCAAGCAAAGGATGGTCAGGAGTCCACCTTTTACATGACAACGCCTCCTCATAAGTGTGAGGTTGTTATGTCTTTTTTGGCTTCTGAAAAGGTGAGAGTTTTAAACCATCCACCTTATTCACCTGACCTGAGTCCCTGTGACTTCTTTTTATTTCCAAGGCTTAAGAAAATGCTTTCTGGAAATAAGTATACGTCTAGAAGTTCTCTTGGCAGCGCTATTTATCAGTGTCTCCAACAGATACATGTACCAAAAGAAGACTATTTATCTGCTTTTCGCGACTGGGTAAAAAGGTTACAAAAATGTGTTTCAGTAAAGGGGGAATACTTTGAAGGTTTGTAATAAAAATATGTTTGATAAAACATAGCACTGAAGTAATCCGAACCCAGTGACAAAACTTTTTGCAGGACCCTCGTAGTTTCTCAAATTAACCTGCAACCTGTTGAACTGCCAGCCTCGGTGGCTCAGTTGGATGCCGAAGGTCGCGGGTTCAACCCCCACCGAGGTCGGCAACATTCTTTCATGGAGATTGATCGTGAAATATTTTCTACAGTCATTCTCTCCCTTCTGCTGATTCAAGAAGGGCAGTTGTCAGTTTCTGGCAAAAGAATCTGCACAATACTGGTTAACCACTTAGAGGACTAAGCCTGCCTAGTAAAAGTGTGGTTAGGTAAACTGATCATGCTCGACATGGCCCCATTGGGTTGACTGGGCCATAAAACCTCAACACAAACAAACAAAACTTGAATGCCAGCAAATGGCATTTTAAAATATACTTTTCTTGAACTCTGGATTTGACAGTTCATTCAAATTGTCTTCTCTGGAGATGATTTCAAGGAAATATCAGGCCTTGTTTTCAGAAGAAAGAAAGAAATTTATTTTTTCTGAATACTGAAAGAACAAAAGGTAGTAATTAATTTTGCAAAGTGGAAGCAATTGTCTCCCTAATAAACTTCCTTTAATAAATTCAATGAAAACCTCATCTTTTTGACATCGAGGGATCTTATCCATGTAAGTGTCTAATATCCAAATACATTGTGCATATATATACCGTAAATCACCTCAAAACACAGGACCAAACACTTTTTGGGGTTTACAAAAACCTGAGGTGGGGTGTGGGGATACATTTTACATGGAGAGGTTCCTGTGATGTATCAGACAATTCACATTAAATGTCAAGTCTTATTTCCTTGGAAAAAAAACAACTTAGAGTACACATGTAATCTGCTGCAATTTTAATTGCTGTTTTAGGGATTAATCTAATCTAAGAGACATAAACTTTTTTTTGTAAATTTTTATGTTTTGTCTTTTTAATATTTATACATAATATCTGGACACGTCTTGATAGATACTGAGATATAATTAAAAGAAGTTGCTCCATCTGGGAGCAAATTTTTCTCTTCTAAAATTAGTCCCCAGGTTTGAAAGGGTCCAAGTTCTAGGGAGGCAACTCTCTCAGATGCCACACCTATTTCTAATTGTCAGCCAATCAGATTACTTAATCCAGATTGTTGATATAAATACACATACTGAATGACAAACAGTACAAATCCAGATCAGTTGGCTTCTTCACAAGCCAACTGATCTGGATCTACACTGTTTGCAATAGCAGGGCATATCTAGGCTCAGCAGGACAAGGGTTAAGGTCCAGCTAGCCCTCTGCATCCATGCAGTTTTTACTGTTAGCCCATGTAATAAGGGAGCTACAGGGACTGGGACATACAATTCATGCTTAGCAAAAAAGGCGTCTTTGAACATATTTGAAATGCACAGATTCATATCATCCTGCCCATCAGCACAGTTTCATCTGGACCTTATCATGTCAAGATATTCTTCAGTATTCCATGATTCTGTAAGAGGGTGGTGAAGGCCCTAACCCAGTTTAGTCTGGAGACCTCAAAAAGATAATTGGCAAACAGTGTAGACCCAGATAATATCAGATGCCACAGAATGTGGCATCTGATCAGGGTCTCCATGTTTGCAAATAGTTTTGCAATTTTTCTCTAGGAATATCTAAATCACATGGCCTGATATACCTAATATCACATAGCCTGACATACTTAAAATTGAAATTCAGTTCTTCCAATAAATAGGGTAGTGTGGTGGTGGGGGGTGGAGGTGGAGTTTATTCAGTCTGGTGGGCTTATTGGACTGCATGGTTTTACAGGCTGGAATAGGTATGCTTGATGTGGCACAGACAGTAAAACCTCAATAACTCGAACACCGATAGCTCGTTTTCCATGGCTGATTCGAACTCCTTTTTGAGTCCCTAGGAAATTCTTCCAACAGCTCAAAACAAATATTTAGGGATATTTTAGGAATTTTTCCAATTTTATCATAAAATGTATGTTGTGTGTACCCATTAGAATTGCCTCATTATAACAAGACCTAAGTTTATTGTCTTATTGAGGCAATTCTAATGAGTACACACAACATACCATTATTTTATAGAAGACAGAAAAAACATCCATATATTATTCCTGTTTGTCTCCTTACCTGGCACCATGATTAACCCTCAGTGGCTCAAACTACCCATGTCTCGAACAAGTTTGCGTGGTCCCAAAGATGTTTGAGCCATTGAGGTTTGACTGTATTATGTTTTAATGTTGTTATCCTTGACTTAGAAGGAGAAGCTGGTGAGACTGAGGAGAAGAAAGAGGAAGGTGAAGGTGAAGCTACCACTGAAGGTGAAGGTCAGAAAGCTGATGTTGAAGGAGAAGAGGGAGAGAAAAAGGAAGAAGAGGGAGAGCAAAAGGAGGGAGAACAAAAGGAAGAAGTACAAAAAGCTGAAGGTGAAGAGGGAGAGGAGGTCTCCAAGTCTCCAGTACCTCAGGTAAATATGAAAATGATGTGAACTAGGAGGGAGGAAAAAAGCAAATTCACTGAGATCGGATCTCCAGTTAATTTAGTATGATTTGAGCAATGGCCCTCTAACTTTTAAAAAGTAGTGCTGTGTCTGTGAACATACTGAGCCAGATGAAGCAACACAAAATCTAACAAAACAAAAAAAAAAAATACATAAGAAAAACAAAAAGACAGTAAAATCAGTACAAACATACAGAGTTTGAAAGTCATAAGTAGGGTAAGGCAAAATTAATACATGAAAAACATAAAGCGTCATTCTCTGTAGTGGAGATCAGGAGTTCATGAATTGTAAGCATTTCTTGTCTTTCTAATAAAACATATCATATTTCTGTAGGCCACATTAATGAGAGGTCAAATCTAAGAAGGGCAATGAACTGTAACAAGGCAACAAATTTATTGTTAATAAACTAGTAAAAGTTTGTAATACTTCGGTTCCATCAACAGTTAAAGAGGTGAAATGGTCATGCAAATACAGCCAAAAGGAAATAATGTTAGCATCTGACTAAAAGCACACACCCTCCCTCCCCCCCACCCCCACTCCCCCTCTTTAATTTTGTGAAAATTATAACTGCATAATAAAGGGGACTTTTTTATTCAGCTATAGTAAATGTTCTAAAAATTTGAAAGACAAAATTATGACAAGACCTAAGTTTATTGTCTGTCCTCAACAACTGGGCAAATAGAAGTAGCCAGTTTTGCAAGGTACATGTAGGCAACCAGCTCTGCAAAAGGGAGGCAATTTATTTGCCTCCCCCTAGGACTTGTTAATGAGAAGTATTTTGTGATAACTTACTATGGGATAATTTTTTTCTTATTTCTCATTCGAAGTGGTGAAGCACTTCTAATGAGTACCACAACATATGTTTTTAAGAAGAACTGAAGAAACTTATCCTAGAATTATCATCATATACTCTTAACCCTTGTCCTGCTGAGCCCGGATATACCCTGCCTTTGCAAACAGTGTAGATCCAGATCAGTTGGCTTCTGAGAAGCCAACTGATCTGGATCTGCATGGTTTGCCATTCCGTATGTGAATTTATATCAACAATCTGGATCAAGTAATCTGATTGGCTGAAAATTAGAAGTGGGCATGGCATCTTAATTTATTCAGCATGACAAAGGTTAACAAGTCCTCTGATTCCTTTTTTCAATATTAATTACTTCCCTTGAATTCATGTTGTTTTTTTTAACTCATTTTAGTCTGGACTGGAGACCCCCAAAAGATTAACTGGCAAACAGTGCAGACCCAGATCAGATGATGCAGAATACAGCATCTGATCAGGGTCAGAATACAGCATCTAATCAGGGTCTCCACTGTTTGCAAATAGTTTAACCATTTTTCTCCAGGAATCTAACTCACATAGCCTGACATACCTAAAATTGATATTCGACTTCCAAAATAGAGTATGGGAGGTTTACTCAGTCTACAATGTGTTCAAATAGATTTTACTGTTTGAATTTTTAGAACATTTACCATATTGGTGTCTAACATTATTTTGTCATTCTATTTCCAGAGTGACACATTCGATAAAGGGGAGAGAGCTGAGAGCCCAGTTGGTGTGGGACAGAAATTGAGTCCCCCGGGTAGCCCAAAGGAAGAGGTTCAAATAGCTGTTCCAGATATATTAGAACCTGGCACCCCTGAGAGGTCACGCCCAGGTAGGGTTTTCTTTTTCTAATCTTGGAATATCAGAGTGTGTGGTGGGGTGGGTAAGGTGATTCCTAAAGTTGCTATTAGATTGAAAGAGGATGCATAATGCATCCTCTTTCAATCTAATGGCAACTGTTCAAGAAAAAAAAAGAGTGGAGATTAGTTATAGATAGGTTGAATAAAAAAGTACATGTGGACTGTGTAATGTGAAAAGGGCCATGCTTGTATTTGTGGACTATACAGACCCACATCAGTATATGCATCAGCTTGGGTGGAAAGGTGGTGCTCTCTCCTGCTGAAACTTCAGAGGGTTGGTCCTTCCATCATTGGCCTTTGGCAGGATGGTACTTGCCTCCCTTGAAGCAAGTTCAGGGGTTGGGGCCTTTTTTTCTCATCTGTCTCATTCTTTTCTTTCTCCTTTGCTCTGATGGTGAGGTATTATGTTTTCATACTGGATGTTGATGAGTTCATCTATCAATATTTCATTCCCTTCAATAATTTCAGTTGTGTTGTATGGATTTTATTGAAAATACTTGTGTCTATCAGTATTGGGTAGGTCTCATTTAGGATTGTTCACGAGTTAATTTCATCAATTATTTACAGAGTTATAGCCCCTGATACATGTTAAACAACAGTTTCCATGCCATAACTTGCCTGTTGTTCTTTTCATTCATTTCAAACAAAATTCTTGTATTAGCTTAATAATGAATAAAGACAGATTCAGTCCAAAAATGGCATAGATGTGCCAATTCTGACATGAGTTTTGGCCCCTGGAAAATGTTAAAAAAATTGGTTTTAATGTCATGGAGTGCTTGTTTTTTAACCCATTTATGCTGAATGGATTCTTCTAGCTTAACTCTTTGGACTGGTCCATTTCCAGTAAAAGGGGTGTCTGGTTAGTTTTTATTATTACCATAGTATACAGAAATTCCTGTACTTTATGCAGTGTCCACCCTGATCAGACGTCGCATTTTGCAGCGTCTGATCAGGGTCTACACTGATTGCCAGTGTCCCTTTTATAGGACGCCAGGCTTAAATGAATTAATCTATTCAAACAGAATTCATGTGGTGGCATATGAAGGACAGATAAATAAATGTTCAGTTACAGGTTTATTTGTCATTTATGGCATGAGTTACAGCCCCTGATAAACATTATAAATTGGCTCCCGTGCAATAACTTGAGTCTCTTTTCTTTCGTCAAAATCAAATGAAATTCACATAAAGATTTACATGTAATGTATTAATACAGAAGGTATCTTGTATTTAAAACAGTGCTTACTAGCATTTCTAGTTTCAAAACATATCATAGGGGTGGGGGATGGGGGAGGTGGTGGTACTACACAGTGCTTTGCAGTATTTATATACAACACAGTGCAATCGCTTCTTCTACAGGTTCAGCAGAGGCTGATCGAGAAGATGGGCAGCATTTAGAAGCATTTGATGAAGAAGATGAGGAAGAAGAAGAAGAAGAGGAAGAGGAAGAACAGCCAGAGTTTGACAGAGAGGAACTCATAGAACGATATCATGTAAGCTATTCTTTTAAAGGGAAAGGTACACTAATTTTGGTTTATGCACTGTAAAATATTCAGTTATAGAAAACAAGCTTTTTTGGCATTTTAATCAAAATTGGTTGAGAAATAAGGGAGATACTATAGTTTAAAGTTTTAGTTATTGTGAAAGTGGGTGCTGCCATTTTGAATATTTAATTTGATATATTATTTTTATAAGACAAAATTAAAGGCTGTCTGTTGCCGGGAATATGCTGCTTTGTGAGTTATTTGAGAATATATATGCGAATGAACACACTTACAGTGTATAGCAATACAATATTGTTTCAAATTTGATTTATTTAATTTTTGCATATTTAACTAGGTAGTTATGACATAACTTACTCAAAAAAATGGCTGCTTCCATGACACCATTTTCTAGCTCTGCAAAGCTCAATAACTTTCTTATTTCTTAACAGATTTTCATGATTTTTTTACCAAAATGCTCATCTTAATAGGCTCTTTATTTTCCAACTGTGTTTATTATCTTTCCATAATCTCAGTATGATTTAAATATTTAATATTGGAAGGGACATAAACACCAAATAATCATCATTCATAAATGAGGCTACTTTTAAAGAAAAGAAGGGAGACAAAGATTTCCATGTCAAGGGTTATTTCCCTTTGATTTACACCCATTTTCCAGAATTTGATTAGATAGCAAGTTGCCTCTTTGTTATTTGAAACTTTACAAAATTTAGGGCTTCCCTAAAGAAAAGAATTTGCTCCCTCTGGGTGGAAATTCTTTTCTTTGAGTGTAGCCCCAATTGAGAAAGGATACAGAGATTTATGTGTAAGAGTTACCATTGGAATTATGCCCATTTTCCTGAATTTGATCAGACTGTATTCTGGTCACTACCTTAATGTGTGTACACAGAAGAATTTCAGTCAACAGAATGACATCCTATAAGAAAACATATCCCCTTATTATAATTAATTTACTGATATCTTGTAAGAGTTACTTTCCCTTGTACTTTGAATAAAGTATTACATTGATCATTAAGGCATAATTTTTTTCCGTTTATAAGAAGCAGAAAATAAGCATAAACACATGTATGCGAAGAAGAATAATGCCTGAAAAGACCATGGCTTCATATCATTTTATTTAATCAATTAAGACATTTTACACATTTCTTCCAAAATAATGATGTTTTTCATGCTTTTTTTTTTGTTCATTTTATTTTATTTCATTTTTTCCAGATAAAACTGATTTACCTCCCATTCTGTGGCAGATTTTTCATTTCATTTTGTTTTATTTTTTTTTTTTTTTTTTTTTTTTTTTTTTTAGATTAAATTGACTTACCTTCCATTCTTTGGCAGATTAAATACAGTACTGACTTCCCTTAGTACTATTGTTAAAAATTATGAGATTTACTTCCCTTCTTGAAAATTAAGAGTTATATTTCTGATTAATGTTGACTTGATCATGTAAAAGTTATTTACCCTGTTACTGTGGCTTTGAGTTATGAATTATCTCCCTTACTAGTGTTGTTAAAATTATCAGATTTACCTCTCTTGATAAAAAGTAAAGTTACCTCCCTTATCACTGTGAACTTGATATTGTAAGAGTTACTTCCCTTGTTACAGTGCCTTGACTGGCCAGAGTTATTTCCCTTGTTACTGTAGTTTAATCTCAGAAAGTAGCTTTGTCAGGAACAAGGTATTTAGGAAAGTTTAAAAGGACTAAGGCCCAGTTGAGGTAGAGGGAGGGTGGTGGACGATGGAGATTGATTTAGTTGATGTGTGGTGCTGTGCTTTGAAGCATTATTTGAATCAGCTTCCAGAGACACAACGTCCAGATATACGAGTTAGTTATTTTTGTACATTTAGCATGCTTAAGAAACAGGGTTATCCAGATAAGTAAACTAGGGCCCAGTTGTTCAAACCATCGTTAACTTAACAAGCTCGTTAGTTGTCAAAATGTTAATTGTTCGAGTAAGTAATCTAATTCACATGTATTTTTGCCAAAAAATGTGAGTAGCTTTTGCAAATGCAAAAGCTACTCACATTTTTTCAGCAAAAATATTAGCGCATATGCCAGATTTAATGGTCAAAGATTTAATGATAGGTTAACTAGTGACATCGTTAGTTTTGCACAACTGGGCCCAGATAAATATTTTTATATGAAAACATGTGAGCCAGCACACAACAAAATCTACAATAAGACCCCTGTAACCAGCAAATACTCAGATCAGCCTGTGTATTCACCCAGTATAGTAAGGGTTCTTGTTTATCCCTCTTTGGATAGCCTTGAGGCTGTATAGAAGGCACATGCGATCAGCAAAGACTCTGATCAGATTGAGCAGATGCACAGGCTGATCCCACTCTTCGCTGGTCAGTTTTGTAGGTTTTGCGCTGGCTCATGTGTTGTGATACTCATTAGAGGTGCTCAGCAAGCCATTTCTAATAAGTACCCACAAAATATGTTTTTGTGGAGAAATAAGAAAAATATCAGTACCTACAAAATGTAATAGATGGAGAAATAAGGAAAATATAAAAAATATTCCGAGCCAAATTATTGAAACTTACAGGTGGCCATTCATGCCATAAGCTGAGGACTGAAATCTGTGAGGTTTGGCCAATTTTTAAGGGAGATTTTATAAAATTCTGTGAGATTTTAACAAAAATAACTTACAAGCTCTACCAAAATGCTTATGGTAGAGACAAAAAAGTGTGATTTTCTATTTATTTCTTCGTTAATAGTGGTTTGTAAGAAAATATGTAAGAAATTGGTCTAAACATTCTGTGAGATTTGAAAAATCTTACGGGAACTTGCTTCCAGATGGGCCAGATTCTGTGAGATTTTATCTCACAGTGTGAGATATGGCATGTATGGGTGGCCGAATAATTATTCCTTCCAATATCAGATCACAGTGTTCTGGGTTTGAGTTCAGCTGGAGTGGGGATTCTTCTCATGATGGCATGGCACGTCAGTGAACTGTCCTTCATTTACTACCTTCCTTTCCATGAATACTACATTAACCCTTAAAGCGCCAAAAAAACCTGCATCTGAAAATGTCGTCTGTTTATGCCGTCTGCTGAATATTCTTGCAAACTTTTCAAACCTATTTTTGCATACAGGCAAACAGTGTGGACCCAGATCAGACTGCTCCTTGCAAACAGTGTGGACCCAGATCAGACTGCTCCTAAAGGGAGCAGTCTGATCTGGGTCCACACTGTTTGCAGAAATGACTTTTAAAGTAACTGGCAGAAGACAAAGCAGACGACAATAGTCATGACTGGCGCTTTAAGGGTTATAACCTCAATGGCTCTAAAACCGATGGCTCTGTTACCGAGGCTCATTCGAACTCTTTTTTGAGTCCCTTCAAAATTTTTCTGATAAGTAAATAAATGTTAGGGGAAATTCCTTTTTTTTATCACAAAATTGTATATTGAGGCAATTCTAATGAGTACACTCAACATACCATTATTGTTTAGAAGATTGAAAAGATTTATCTAAATTATTGCATAGCTACAGATAAGAGGGGGTATCCATATAATATTTTTCTTATTTCTCGATGAAAACATATGTTGTGGTACTCATTAGAAGCACCTCTGCGAGGCGCTTCTAATGAGTACCCACAACATGTTTTCGTCGAGAAATAAGAAAGATATCAGCATTTTTCAGATGAAAAAAGCGCCTTATCTGTTGCTATGTTATTGCCATTTGCTTTTTCACCTGGTGCCATGATTAAAGCTCAGTGGCTCAAACTAACCATATCTTGAACAAATTTCCATGATCCCAAAGATGTTCGAGTTATTGAGGTTTGGCTGTATTAAAAGAATTATAACATGCAAAATCTTCTATATGTCCAAAAGTGTGGCTTATCAGGAAATCTAATTAATTTAACTATTTTATACAGCAAGCCATAGCTGAGCGTGAACAGCTTCAACAACAGAACTATCAACTACAACATAAGCTTGCAGATTATTTCCGAAAGAAGAAGGCTGATGAGAGCAAGCAGGAATACGACAAGAACTTCACAGATCAAGAACAGCGATACCTCAAATATATGGGTAAGTTACCAGCAGAGCCCACAAAAGTGACATCTGCAAACTTGTCAGACACATTTCTCCAGGTAAGAGTGGGTAAAATGTAAATATTTTTTATTTCTCGATGAAATCCTATGTTGTGGGTACTCAGTGGGTACAAGATACATTTTCATGGAGAAGTTAGAAAATATTAATAAATTTTGATTGAAAAAAAAGTGCTTTGTACACATCATTTATTAGTAAAATGGACTTATTCTAATTTTAGGACAAGCATTGTAAGGAATAAGGTGTTGTGAATATTTAGGGTAAATATGATAATAAGAGTTTGAAGTGCATTAAGAAAACATGCCTATTCAAATATACTGAAAAGTTTACCACCAAAAAATGAAAATTTTCGGATAAAAAATCTGATATTTTTCATATTTCTGCTCAAAATATAGATTGTGGGTACTCATTAGAACTGCCTCAATGAGGCAGTTCTAACGAGTACCCACAATCTATGTTTTTTAGCAGAAATAGGAAAAATAATGTAGAACTCTGTAAAACCCAGTTTTACTATATAAAAGTGGGGTTTTAGGGGGTCAAAATTATATAGGCATGTTTTTGTGATGGTAAGGTTGAATGGTAGCTTTGAATCACTAAACATCATTGCCTTATTCTTTGCTAAAAAGGGATCTTAGTGTATTTATCCTGTTAATGCTTTAAATGCTGGGCCCAGTTGTTCAAATCTTAATGATGGCATAAGATAACATATCATTAAAACTTTGATCATTAAATATGGCATACATGCTAATATTTTAGCTGAAAATATGTGAGTAGCTTTTGCATTTGCAAAAGCTACTCACATTTTTACAGCAAAAATATCTGTGAATTAGATATTGTACTTACAAGAACAGTTAACATTTTGACTCCTAACAAGCTCGTTAAGCTAACAATGCTTTGAACAACTGGGCCCTGGTTACGAATTTTAGCAGACAGCATTTAAAATTCCTTTTTTAATTATTTGTCCCAGAAAATAGGCTTTGATATTTCATGCCAATTGTCTGCCTTTTTTTTCTGGGAAAGATTAGAAAAATATAATTAATTTGTCTTCTGAATCTGTCCAGAGAGTGGTAAAGGTTTAAGTATTTGAGCAAACACTATAGACCAAGATCAAAATGCAGGGTGATCTCTGCAAGCTATCTTTTCCTTAAGGGTAGCCTCAATTTGTGAAAAGTTTCCTATACTTCTCTTAATATAGTTGCATATTATGCTCCTGTTTTAAAATATGTAATTAATGTATTCTATTCATGTTTTCTTTTTTTCTTATAACAGATGTAGGCTTAAACATTGTTAGTAATGGTGTAATTCTAAATAAAGGGGAGAGGAGAACATTGATTTTGGTGTGGATCCTGTTCGCATTGGGGTAACACTTTCTTGTCTGCACAATATCTTGTGAACCAGTGGTTGGATTCTTACCAAATTTTCATGGATATATAATTGGGACATAGAAAAGAACTGATTAGATTTTGGTGACCTTGACCTAATTTTCAAGGTCACAGCAGATGAAAAACTGAAAACACCATTACTAGTTTTATTTAATATCCTAGGGCAACAAAAGTTGTCTCTCTTTGCAAATTGGGGGCACACTCTTTTGGGTGTATAAATTCATCTTACTTGATTTCAGCACAACTAGAGGACTTGAGAAGACAAGACATGCAGGAACGTGACAACTATAAACATCAGATTGAGGAACTCAAGTCTCGCTGTGAGGAAAGGAAACAAAAAGTTGATGAAGAGAGACAGAAGTTCATGGAGTTCAAGAAACAGGTGGCACAGAATGCCCTCAACAGCAGGTCTGGTCGGGCCATAGCACCCAAGGTAAAGCCTTAGTAGAAAATTTGAACTCTGTCAAAATGAAGTTTTTATCCGTTTCAGCTTCAAGTACAAACACTAAACACTTATTGTCTAGGCCCATGGATATAGACAATCATATAATTTGTTACTGCTCTAGAAGAACTTCGTGAAAGCTCATGGACTGGTCCAATGCTATTTTCTATGGACTGCTCAACTTTATTATAACCAAGTATTAGCTTTCACAAATAAACTTGGTCTACGCTTGACACTTAAATGATTAAAGTGCCATTCAAAATTCTTACAGATAGCATTCTTGTTTTTATTTTGTTATAAGCAAAGCTTGATATTTCATGTGAATCATTTGTCTATTTCTTTTTAGCTTTGACCACATGAGATAATTCACATAAAAAACAAGCCATGTTTTCTTGGAAAATAGGAAAACTACTTTAAAGTATGTCTGCTATTTTTTACCCTTAAATCACCAAATTGGAAGAAAACATCATAAAATAGTTTTCTTATTTTTTAGACAAAATGGACATTGACAGTTCATGTGAATTGACTATTATGACAACAATTCACATGAAATGTCAAATCTCATTTTCTTCAAACAACAGCAACAAAACAAAACAAAAAATAAGAAAAAAAAAAAAATTGAAAAAAAAAAAAAAAAAAAAATTGTGATTATATTTATATCTATTTCAGGATATAGAACAGTATCTATCAGCAGAGAATCGTAAAGAGTCTGAAGTGGTTAATGTTCGTCTGGAAAACATTAAATTGAAGAATAAACTGAAAAAGAAGGAACATCAGCTCAAATCTAAGGTAAGGTTAGATTACCATAAATGATCTAATTACTGCATTGTGCACTTACATGTTTCAAAATTAGTGAAAAAAATTTTAGTAAAATAACCACCTAATAAGGCACACATTAAAGAAAAAAAGAAAAAAAAAGAGAAAAAATCAGCTGAATATTCCATGAGAGGATTATCTTAAGATGCTTATGTGGTAGTCTTTCTGATTAATTTCTAAAAACATATGTTGTGGGTACTCATTTTAATTGACTCAACAATTCGAGGCAATTCAGTTGAGTACCAACAACATATGCTTTTAGATAGAGGTAGATAAAAGTACAGGGCCTGTAATCTAAAGACTAAGAAATAGCTTGGCTGTGCACTTTTAGGGGTATGTGTGGTTAAGTATTAGGTCGAATATGGCAATTATATACAACTGAGACAGACAACTAACCTCAACTATACTACATAACTCTATTCTCAACCAAAACATATTGATACACTGAAACCTATTCATTAGACAGTTTATTATTATGTGACAGATATAGTAAGATGGTTTAAAGGTGGGCCCCAAAAGTGTTGTATCCAAAACAACAATGTATAGATTTTATAGAAAAAAGGACCATTTATTGTCATTTTATGGTCATTTTTCTATATAATCTATACATTTTTTCTTTTGATACTTGTTCATTTTTCTGAATAATATATACTTTTTGTTTGGATAGAACATGGTTTAAACGTTTAGCTAACAGATTTTGCTTTTGACCCCAGCAAAAGTATTATAAAGAGTTTGTGGTGTGTTTTTCTTAACTATCCACCAACACATAAGTTGTTGATAGCCATTAGCAGTTGCTTTTCAAGATTTTTTTTTACCCCCTCAGAAGCAGGATAATACATGTATTAGAAAATATTATGTTGTTTTGCTCATACTCCTTTTTATTCCACTTAAGTCTGGAGACCCCCAAAAGGGTAATTGGTAAACAGTGCAGGCCCAGATCAGATGCAGCAGAATGTTTGCAAATAGTTAAGCCATTTTTCTCTAGGAATATCTAAATCACATAGCCTGGCATACCTAAAATTGAAATTTGACTCTTCCAGTATGGTGGGGGCTGGGGGAAGGGTTATTCAGTCTAAGATGGGTTATCCTAGTATCACAGAAACAGCACTCAAAATACATAAAAAAAAAAATAAATAAATAAAAAAATAAAAAAAATATTCATAAGAGGTTGTGTTATACATGATGTAGAGATGTAAATGTAACAGACAATCTTGTTGAAATTTCAGGAGGAACTAGCAGAAGGATTACATCTGATTGACTTTGAACAGTTGAAGATTGAGAACCAGACTTACAATGAGAAAATTGAAGAGAGAAATGAGGTAAAAGACAAGTGTCTTCTAAACTCTCAACTTTCACTTGCTTTCCAGAAATAATCAATACTTTTACTTTAGTAAATGAGCCAGTTCACAACAAAACCTACAATAAGACTTGTGCGACCAGGGAAGACTCAGAAGTCAGATCAGCTTGTACATCCACCCAGTATGGCAAGGATTTTCCTTTACCCCTCTTTGGATAGCTGGGAGGCTGTAGAAAGCACATGTGATCAGCAAAAACTCTGATCAGACAGTGCAGATGCACAGCTTGATCTGAGTCTTCACTGGTCGCACATATTGTAGGTTTTGTCGTGCGCTGCTCAAATGTTGTTTGAAATGAATAGAAAGTCTTAATTTCAAAAAAAGAAAGACACATGTCAAAGAAAATAACTTAAGTTGCAAAGGGAGTCAGTTAAATTGTCTCCCTTTGCATAATTGTTTACTTTTGGATGCTTTGTTGGTGCCAAGAGAAAATAAATTTATTCAGATCCAGGTTTTCCAGCATCCCTACAGTTTCTTAGTTTTTTAAACCTCCTGAAAAATTCCTTACACATACACACATGCACACGCACATACACAAACACTGAGAAAGAATATATGGGAGATTTCTAAAGAAAAATACTTCGGCTAATTTGGGGGTGGGCCTTTATTTAATCATACTACATTTTGTTAAAAAATGTTCCTAAAATTATTCCTAAAGTTTATTGAAATAATCTTAAATTTAGTCCTGTTGTTTTTTTTTCACAATACTGTTGCTAACATTTATAAAAAACTGTGATTTTTAATACAGGAATTTTAATTTTCTTGTAACAGGAATTGTTGAAGTTAAGAAAGAAGATCACAAGTACAGTACAGGTGTTGACACACTTGAAAGAGAAACTACAGTATGTTCAGGCAGAGAACCAGGTACAGAAAAGAAACCTCAGAGAAGTCGAGGCTGAAGCTGCTCAGGTTAGTACCATGTGTATCGTCAGCAGCTGGGTTCTTATTGCTGATAGTAGTTCTAATATATCAAGCTTCAGGGTTTTGAAAATATATATACATGTATATATAAAATGAATAAATATATAAAATAAATAAATAAATAAATAAATAGAATACAAATGTACATTAAGGCAAATTTATTTTAACCCATTGTAGTCGGGAGACCCCTAAAAGGGTAATTGGTAAACAGTGCAGACCCAGATCAGACGCCGCAGAATGCGGCATCTGATCAGGGTCTTCACTGTTTGTGAATAGTTCATCCATTTTTCTCTAGGAATATCTAAATCTCATAGCTGGAAGTACCTAAAATTGAAATTGGACTCTTCCAATAAATAGTGTGGGTGAGTCTATTCAGTCTACAATGGGTTAAAAGGAAAAGATCCTACATGTATAGTTCCAAATTTAAAATTTGTGACATTGTCATTAGTCCGCACTCGGCCGCTAACAGTTTATATGTTGTTTGTTTGTAACACTAAAAGTTTAAGACAGGCATAAAAATGCTTCTTTTTATAGAATATTCAGTCTTGGACCCAATATACACTGGACTAGTAACTACAGTATAGGTATTGTATTTACTGGAAATATGTTGTCGTGGCTGAGTTTTCATAATTTTGTATGGTGAAATTTAAATTCTCATATTTCACTTATTTTTCCAAATATCTCAGATTTGTTTTCAAAAAGCAATAGGTCAATATATTACCTGTAAGATTGCAGCATTATATTTAAGGAAAAACCAACAGTTTTTGTAAACATCAAAGAGAAAACTAGGTACCTATTTTAGCTATTTTCGGCAGAAATTCACCCAAAATGATGTTATAACTTCAATCTGATCAATTGTGACTGAACATTTTTCAAACAAGCCTATTAAAAACAATTTATTACAACTTTAGTTATTATCCAAAATAATTTTTAATGACCATTATTTTACATGAGTGCTGTAAAATAGCGCTAAAATCAAGCCACGACAACATATTTTGGCAATTCCGTTAGTGACAAGTCTGGGTATTATTAGGTCCGAGATTCAGTGTACAAAATCATTTTTTATTAGAAGCCATTTTGTTAGTATGTACTTTACTCAGACAGGTAGGTCTGAGCAAACAGAATAGCCAAGTTCAAACTGCACCCTTAGGAGCAGTTTAATCTGGGTTTGCACTGTTTGCAATTCCTTCACAACATCTTAGACACCTCATTAGATAATCAGATGGATGTGTTCAAAATCTAAGATAAATACTGTCTGGAGGTGTCTTAGTATTGAAATATGGTATAGAATTCCATGACTTCAGATTAGATACTATAAAATAACTTTTAAGAATGAGTATTTGATGCTATTAAATTAGATTAAATTAGATTAGATGAAATTTCTTGTTTAGGTTTTGTCATAGAATTTTGTGATGGCAGTAGATTCCTAGAGTTATGCTCTTTGTTTTTCAGAAAAGAGATATTCTATCAAGAACAAAACAAGCCAGAGATGCATTAAGAATTGATAATACCCGTTTACGTCAGAATAGTGGATTATTAGGAAATGAACCTCTATTAAGAGACTTTGAAGACAGGAAGGATGAAGGAGATGATTTAAGAACAAAATTAGAGAGGTTAAAAATGCAACATGCAGAGCTAACCCTGCATTGTAACCAAGTTAGGAGGAAGATTGAACAAGCAAGAAATGGACGAGCTTAAAGGGAAAGCAATGTTAGGGAAGAATGAATCTCAGATAAAAGATCTTGACAAATCATGTATTTTGATGGAAATTTGACCAAAAATAGGGTAAAAATTTGACCAAAAATAGGGTAAAAACTAAAGACAATGATGTTTAACCCTTGTCCTGCTGAATAAATTAAGATGCCACACCCACTTCTAATTTTCAGCCAATCAGATTATTTGATCCTGATGGTTGCTATAAATTCACATACTTGATGGCAAACAGTGCAGATCCAGATCAGTTGGCTTCTTCAGAAGATCTGATCTGGCTCTGCACCATTTGCAAAGGCAGGGTATATCCGTGTTCAGCAGGACAAGGGTTAAAAATTTCAGAACTATTGTAAAGGGTGACCTCATTTTGAATATTTAATTAGCTTCTAAATATTTCAAATTATTAAATAAAATTTTCTTCCTGACAGTTTCCTAGAACAATCAAAATAAGTCCAGAGAAGAAGCTATAAACAGCTATAAAAGCAAAATATTGTTGTGAACATTATGTATTTAATTAAGGCTGTGTGATGTCATAAGGCCTCATTAATTATTCAGTTTGGTGGCACCCATATAAGTGATTTGTACCTCAATAACTTTATTAATTTTCCTCTGATTTTGATCAAATTTGCATCAGAATACACTGTTCATCAAAATCTTTCTTTTCAGATACATTCTTTAAAAATTTTGCCATTCCCTTTAAATCTGTCAAGTATGTGGGTCAAGAGGATTCTCCAAATGGAAAAAAAAATCACAACCTATATGATAAGGGATCATAAGGGCTATTTTAAAAATAAATTGACCATGACTTTGGAACAGAAACACTGCCTTATAGAAAGATTTGGCAGCCTGAACATAAATGTAGATTTATCAACGTCTACAAAATAATATCGATAATAATTAACTTCTTTCCATTCTGGAATGTCGCAATGGTTTCTAGACATGAACAGTGAAATGCCATATTTACACTAAGTATTGGGACGAATGCTGCATCTGATCTGGGTCTGCATTGTTTGCTCAGATCTGTCTAACCAAATACTTATGGATAGTATGGTAGATTCAGAACTTCCTCATTTAGTATAGAGGTTCCAGAAGTTCCATTGATTTTGTATGTGAAATGTGCAGGGTGATCAGACTGCATGACATGCAGAGAACCTTTAAGTTAGGTACATTTTTCCACCAAAAATATTAACCCTTGTCATGCTGAATAAATTAAGATGCCACGCCCACTTCACATTTTCAGCCAATCAGATTGCTTTCTGGATTGTTGCTATAAGTTTACATACTTAATGGAAAACAGTGTAGATCCAGTTCAGTTGGCTTCTTTAGAAGCCAACTGATCTGGACATACACTGTTTGCAAAGGCAGGGTATATCCGGGTTCTGCAGGACTATGGTTAATAAATTTCATTTCTAGATACTGAGTAGAAGCACCTTACTTGGTATCCATATAATTTGAGTTCACAAAATGTGTCTGTATTTTGTAGATACTCATTAGAAGTGTATTGTTGAGGTATTTCTAATGAGTACCCACAAAATACATTTTTACAGATAAGTATATGTATACCCTGTTATGTAGAGCCATGATTTTACAGTCATATTCGAGTATACGGTAAAAGACTAAAATTTTGAACACCAAATGGTCAAACAAAATGGCATATGCAAACAGTGCAGACCCAGATCAGACTGCTCCTGAAGGACCAGTCTAATCAGGGTCTACACTGTTTGCCATTCCACTAAGTAATTTAAGAAAGAACTACATAAAATGCAAAATTTAGGCCCAAAAAGTATAAAATAACATGTTCAAAATTTTAGGACATTTACCGTATGCATTTCGTTACATAATATGTCCAGTAACAGTGCTGTAATTACTGTAAAATTTCATGGAAATAAGGCATTAATTATGGGAAAAAAAATCCACGCAGCGATTCGAGCTTTCAAGATATAGCAAAATGGAAGATTCAATAAACTGATATGCAGGCTGGCGTAATTTTCACTGATTATTCATGGAATTTATTGAAGAGGAATGGATACACATTCAAGGGAAATTATTCGACACGAAAATAATTCCTCTCATTTCACTGGAGGCTACTCTTAATGCAAAGAAATTCTTTCCTTTAAGAGTAGCATCTAATTTTCAAAGACTTCAAGTACTTGGGGACTAATTTTATCTGCAAGTTGTCCCCCTTTGAAAAAACTTGGGGGGAAAATCTTCAGGTATAGCAGTTCCCCATGATTTTCCTTATATGCCTATTTTTTTTTTTTTTACTTTTTTTTTTTCTATTTCTTATTGTACTGCCAATATGTTTTATCATAGCTCCAGATATATATTTTTTTGTTTTGTTTTTTTAAACACCAGAAAGAAGTGATATTTTTCTTATATCTCCATGAATACATATGTTGTGATAGTCATTAGTTTTGCTTTGTGCTGCGGCAACTTTAACCCTTGTCATGCTGAATAAATTAATATGCAACGCCCACTTCTGATTTTCAGCCAATCAGATTGCTTGATCTGGATTGCTGCTATAAATCTCAATTGCAAACAGTGTAGAGCCAGATCAGTTGGCTTCTGAAAAAGCCAACTGATCTGGATCTATTCTGTTTGCAAAAGCAGGGTATATTCTGGGTTCAGCATAGCAAGGTCTAATAACTACCAGCAACATTATTACATGGGGAATCGAGACATTCTTTTCTAGATATTCTCTATTTGGAGCTATGTTTCTGTATTAACTATTGGAAATCTTAGGTATTTTTCATGTATTTTTACAAAATATATGAAGTCTGTGATACTTTATTGAATTTATTATTTGTAAAGTATAGTTGTGTCATTAAAAAAAACAACATGTGTACTGCTTTTATTATTTACTTTTAACAACCCCTCTCTGCTGATTCAGCTAAGCCTGTCCAGGAACAGTGCGAGAGGGTTAAACGACCACACTCAGCATGACCCTTATGGGTTCATTGGGCCGTTAAACCTCAACTCAAACAAATACTTTTAACAACCAGTATTATGACGACTTGTTCTGCTGTTATATTATTACCTTGGATTTTAGCAGATGACTATTTTTTTCTTATTTTCCAGAGAAAATATTGACATTTCATGTGAATTGTTTGCCAAGCAAATGATTCACATGACATGTCAATCCTTATTTTCTCAGAAAAATTAAAAAAAGGAAAGTAAGTTTGAATGTTATCTGCTGCTGTTGTGACTGGGGTTTATTGGGACATTTTGTTGAGAGATTGTCTACTTTACTGCCCAGCCTTAGAGGTCCTGATGAGACTGAGGTGATATGCAGGCTGATCTAGGCCTTAACTGTTTGCATATTGGTAAGGCACTTTATATCAAATTGTATAGTACATGTACTCTAAAAATGATGGTTTCTGATAATTTTCATTTCCCCAGAAATTAGGTTTTGGTATTTTTGATGACTACACTCACTTGGACATATTTGAAAACAGAATATTGATTGCTCAACAGGGGCTAGGAGGCAAGAACAATATTGCGCTATTCATGAACAAACTCAACAAAGAGAGTCTGCTTATTTTGTTTATTTGACGTTATTGTTTGCTGTTTTTTTTTTTTTTTTGTGTGTGTGTGAGTGTGTTTGTTTTGCTTCAAAAAAGATTTTTTTTTTTTCAGAATTTGACTTTACTGCAATTGGTGTTAAGTGGTAGGTGGCAGCTGTTGAATGTCTCCCTGTACTTTATTTTGGCATAACTTACAGTCTAGTTTTCGATCACTAAGCTCATTTGATTTGAAAATAGAAAATCACTCAACCATGGGCTAGGAGGCATGAGCAGTGTTGCACATTACATTTCTGTTCATAAACAGAACACCAAATAAAACCAATTCTATTTTGGTTTAAGCATATTTAGGGGATAATTGTATTAAAAGTTTTCATTTGGGGAGGTAAATCGTCTGTTTTATGGTCGGAAATTTCGTTTTACGGCAACTCGTCAGTAGGCTGTAAAAAGATATTTCCGACCATAAAACTAACCATATATCTCCCAAAATGTAAATTTTCATTACGGTTATCCCCATTTTAATGCACATCAGCTTTAAAACCCCTGAGGAACCTCTAATGCTTGTGTCCTAAACATTTGCTTAAAAAATCTTCTTGCACTATTTGCACCAAGTGGCAAGCCATGTGTGCTGTGTAAAACCAAGTGGCATGCAATGCAAAGCGGCGTTACTTGATGACTTCATGTTTCTGACAGTATATCGCAGAATATACCATTGCATATTTGTTGCATTATCCGATCAGACATCGCATTACATATGCGAGTGCATTAGAATGTATTTTATATATTTCATCCATACCATACATCAATAAATTTACATAAACATTACATGTGTATTTGTTTGTTTGTGTTGAGGTTTTACGGCCCAGTCAACCCAATGGGGTCATGTCGAGCGCGGTCAGTTTACCTAACCACACGTTTACTGGGCAAGCTTAGTCCTCTAAGCGGTTAACCAGTACTGTGCACATTCTTTCGCCAGAAACTGACAACTGCCCTTCTTGAATCAGCGGAAGGGAGAGAATGACCGTAGAAAATATTTCATGATCAATCTCCACGAAAGAATGTTGCTGACCTCGGCGGGGGTTGAACCCGCGACCTCCTGGTCTCCAGTCGGACGACGCATCCAACTGAGCCACCGAGGCCGGCCATTACATGTGTAAGGCAAGTATACAAAAGGCATGTAAAAAGAAAGGCTATGTAATTCATTTCCCTCAATTCAAGGACAAGAGCTGGAAACCTTGTGACCAAATCATGAAAATGTAAGTACCATTTTTACTGTATGAATTCGGACAGACAGACTTGAGCAAACTATAGACCCAGATGAGACACCATAGAATACAGCATCTCATCAGGGTCTACACTCACTCATCCAGCAATTTTTAGAGACATCGGGTAGTAAATTGTACTCGTTTATATTTGAGGACAAATATGGTAAGGAGTTCAGGTGTCCCAACACTTAGGGTATATACGGTATTGCACCTACTTCAGTTCAAGTCTATTTTCACTTATTTGGTGTGTTATGGCTTTCAAAGAATACCATTTTTCAAAATCTGGGCCCAGTTGTTCAAAGCATCGTTAGCTTAACGAGCTCGTTAAGGGTCATTCCGTTAACTGTTTTAGCAGATTCAATACACAATATTCTGATATTTTTTGCTGAAAAAATGTGAGTAGCTTTTCACATTTTTTCAGCAAAAAATTTCAGCATATTTGCGTATCACTCCATTAAAATTTTAACGAATTGTTAACTAACGACATCGTTAGTTTTGAACAACTGGGCCCAGTTTAGCATTTGATACCCTTAGGAAAAAGCCTCATTGATTATCAAAATGAAAAATATGTCAAAACTAGAGATTTTTTAATGAAAGAATGTAGAAAAGCCACAACATGAGAACACATATTTTCTGATGTGTCCAAAAAAGACTTAAATTGGCCTGCACATCTGTGCAGCCTCATCGGTCTTCATTGTTTGCATTTTGAAACTTTGCATCCTTGGCTATCCAAGGTGCACTCGGAGAAGATTCAGATCATACTGCCCTAATGCACAGGGTGATCTGAATCATTGCTGAGTGCACACTTCGGAAGGTACATTTTCTGACATTCTGACATTATATCCTCCAAGCATTAATTCATTCACCACTATGGTAAATGTCCTAAAAATTTGAACACTTTATTCCATACTATTTTGCCTACATTTTGCTTTTTATGCAATTATTTCTTAAAATACTTAGTGGAAAGGCAAACAGTAAAGACCCTGATCAGATCTGGGTCTGAACTCTTTGCATATATCATTTTATTGGCAATTTGGTGTACAAAATTTTAGGACATTTACCATATATTAAATATGACCTTCAACCAATATAGCTTTGTTATAGTTTCTGCACATCAGCTCAGAGGTAGAAACATTTTACCAAGTTTTATGACAATCTGTCGAGGCTCACAGAAAAAATAGAGTAGAAAATAAGGGCAGCAAATGCCTGACTTATGCCAGCAACAAAGTTGGAGGGGCACATTGCTTTTGGGTCTTCATCCATCCTTCCATCCATTCATCATGCTTAGAATATGGTCAAGAACAGTTACAGATAGGATCTTGAAACTTTATACAGTCAAACCTCAATGGTTCAAACATCTTGGTTACCATGGTAATTTGTTCGAAATATGGGTAGTTCAAGCCACTGAGGGTTATTTGTGGGGCCAGGACAGGAATCAAATGGCAATAATTTAGGGAAATCTTTTCAATCTTTTACACAATAATGGTATGTTGAGTGTACTCATTAGAATTGCCTCGATGAGGCATTTCTAATGAATACACAACATACAATTTCATGATAAAAATAGAAAATTTCCCTAAATATTGTTTTCTTGAGATATTGAAGAATTTCGTAGGGACTCAGAAATGAGTTTGAATTAGTAGCCATGATAAACAAGCCATTGATGTTCTGGCTATTGAGGTTCAACTGTTTATACAATAAGGAGAATAAGTGGCCTTGTTTCTTTTTTCCATTGTACTTCCAGAGTTATGCCCTTAAACATGCATTGTAAGCCTATGGTACATAATGGAATCTTGAGAGCAAGATATCTCGAAAAGTATTTGTGCTAGGGCCTTGAACCTTGGTGAGCTTATTGGGGATGATGAGTAATTCACCTGATTAACTTTTGAAAAAAACAAAACAAAAAAACAATCAGACTGACTTTGTAAGAATTATGCCCCTTTTCAACTTTGGCATTTTGTATGGACAAGCATCTTGAGGGTATAGGGCATAGAGTTTTACAAACACATTTCTAATTTGTCTTTGACCTTAACCTGGCATGATTGGATTGTTGGTTCCACACATCAAGACATGTTGAACAACTGTGTCAAATTATATGAAAATTCTTCAAGGGGGTGCAAAGTAATGACTGAAAACAACATTATGACGAGTAACAACTTTATTTGAGATTATTTTTACAAACAGATCTAAGTTGACATTATTTTTAGAAATAGATTTTTGTGAAGAAAAAGTCAACAAAAAAGTCATTCTGAATAAAAGCAGATCTATAATACAGTGCATGTTAACAGAACACGAGAACAATGAATCCCCAGACCAGCATGGATGTCTGAGCATTTGAACCAGGGCCTTTACCATCTGCTGGAGACTCATGAGACAATGTAAATGGCTTTATTTTTGTGGTATGTTTAACCCTTAACCTTTGTCATGCTGAATAAATCAAGATGCCATGCCCACTTCTAATTTTCAGCCAATCAGATTATTTGATCCAAGTTGTTGATAAAAATTTACATACTTAATGGCAAACAGTGCAGATCCAGATCAGTTGGCTTTTTCAGAAGCCAACTGATCTGGATCTACACTGTTTGCAATCTGGCCATATCTGGGTTCAGCAGGACCAGGGTTAAAACATTTAAAGTTAAACTGTTGCAGATATTTTCAAATAAGCCAGGGCACAGCAATTCCTACACAAGTGCATTTGCACCCAGCAAAGACACAGACCAGCCTGTGCATCTGCACATGCTGATCAGTCTCCGCTGTCCAAGAGAAGATGCTTTGATTCCTTGCTACCCTCTGAGTGCCCTGTTAAGACTTTGATTGGACTGTGCCAATGTGCAGGCTGATCTGAGTTTTTGCAGCGCACATATACAATCTTGTAGGAAATGCTTTATTTTACAGAAAAAAGGCTTGAAATTTTATGTGAACCATCTGCCAGGCAGACCATACCCCTGACATACCAAGCCTTTTTTTCTCTTAGGAAAAAAAAGGCCATCTGTGGCTGTTGAGACTGGCACTTTAAGGGTAATCTTAAGCATGCTAAAGGTAAAAATCTGCTGAGGACAACTGATTGATATTATACGTAATTTTTCTTTAACCTTTGAACTACAGGATTTAAAGAACAGTTATGATATTTTACAATATTTTTTTCTTACATTTCCAAGAAAATATGGGTTGATATTCCATGAAAATTGTCTCTTTAGAAATGTCAAACCCTATCTTCTAAGAAAATAAGAAAACTATCAATTTATCGTACGCTGAATATGCTCAAAGTATGTTTAAGACAGGGCTTTTTTCAGAGGAAAATAAAACCATTTTAAAAACATTGTCTGCTAATATTTAAATTCAGCATGCTGATGGAAAATTTTGGTACACTTACAAGAAAAAAGAATGGTATTAGATGATACCATTTTTTTTCTTGTAAAAAAACATGAAATAGATTTTAGCCTCATACTGGCACAGAAAACATTGTCCACAAATGATTTTTTACATGGTATCAAAAAACACCTTTTGCTGCTTAAATGAACTTTCAAACCCACAAAAATAAAAGCATTCTCAGTATGAAAAAAACAATTGAAAATAACAATGAAGACCCCATCAAGCTGATGTGATTCTTTGCTTTATATCTGCACTATAAAACTCTGGGCCCAGTTGTTCAAAGCTAACGATGTCGTTAGTTAACGATTCGTTAAAATTTACATCGAGTGATATGCAAATATTCTGAAATTTTTTGCTGAAAAAATGTGAGTAGCTTTTGCAGTGCAAAAGTGAATCTGCTAAAACAGTTAACGAAATGACCCTTAACGAGATTGTTAAGCTAACGACGCTTTGAACAACTGGGCCCTGAGAAAAAACAACTTATAGTAAAAGGTTTAAGCAGCTTTGAAGAGTACTTGATTCAATATGAGATGCCAGGCCCCGAGGTTATAAAACATTTTTCATGCTCAACTCAGCTGAGCATGAAATTTTCTATGCTAATAAATATGAAAATGCCAAAAAATTTATTAGCACAGAAATTTTCATGCTCAGCTATGTTAAGCAAGAAAGAATTTTCAAATATCAGTAATTTCAGATTTATTAGCAGGACAAATTTCATGCTCAGCTGAGTTGAGCATGAAAAAGGTTTTATTACCTCGGGGCCAGGCTCTGGCTCATATAATATTTGCTGCTGGTAAAATAAACAACTTCCCATATATAAATAGCAATTTCCAATACATGAATATCAATTTCCCATATATGAATAGCAATTTCCCACTCATAAACAGTAAACATCCAGGCCATTCTATGCACCTAGTTCTTGATATTTTACTCAAACATCCTCCCTTGATACATGTATTTTGTTCAGACATTATGTCAAATAGTATAGACCTTTAGAAGCAGTTTGATTTGCTTCTGTTTCCCCAGGTCGGTCGGTCTGAATATTTAAGGGCAATTTGGTAGACAAAGGAGATACCGTATAATGAATGAAGCCATATTTGGGTACCGTAACTCCTTACCAAACTTTTTCTAACATTTGAACAAGCCCATCAGACTACTTGATAGGGTGTCCAACTATTGTGATGGAATAGCGAACAGTGTAGGCTCTGATCAAACTGCTATTATAGAAGCCATTTGACCTGGATCTACATTTTGATCAGGCCTATCTGGGTAAATATTTAAGGTAAATACAATATGCACAGGAGACATTCTGAATGACTCGTATCCAAGCATGACATTCTTTAGAATAATTAAAATGACAATCTGGATGATTATGGCCAAAGGAGACATTCTGAATGATTATCCAGAGATATTCTAATGGCTCATATCCAAGTAGTAAAAATTCTCGATGATGATAATCCAAACAAGAGATTCTGGATGATTGTATCTAAAGGAAACATTCTGAATGGTTAACCAAAGGAGACATTCTGAATGATTATCCAAAGAAATGTTTTGAATAGTTATCCAAAGGAGGCATTCTGAATGGTTAGCCAAAGAAGGCACTCTGAATGGTTATTCAAAGGAGACATTCAGTATGGTTATACAAAGGAGACATTCTGAATGGTTATACAAAGAAGACATTCTGAATGGTTATACAAAGGAGACATTCTGAATGGTTATCCAAAGGAAACATTCTGAATAGTTATTTAAAGGAGGCATTCTGAATGGTTATCCAATGCAGACATTCTGAATCATTAGCCAAAGGAGACACTGAATGGCAGACACTCTGAATGGTTATCCAAAGGAGACATTCTGAATGGTTATCCAAAGGAGGCATTCTGAATGGTTATCCAAAGGAGATTACTGAATGGTTATCCAAAGGAAATTACTGAATGGTTATCCAAAGGAGATACTCTGAATGGTTATCCAAAGGAGACACTCTGAATGATTATCTAAAGGATGGATTCTGAATAAAATATCAAGCTTTTTTTTTTATTTTCAGAAAAAAAAAAGATCTAAAATGTTGGCTGCTGATATTTTAAAGATTGTATGATATAAGTCAGAAGTTTAACAAATACATTCTACCAATTTCTGTACAATTTCAGTTACAAATATTACCACAAACATCAAGATAAGAAAGGCACAAGTTACATACATAATGTTATTTGAGCATAGCTCCAGATCAAAGGGGTATCAAGTAAATATTTTTTCTTAGTTCTCCATGAAAATGTATGTTGTGGGTACTCATTAGAAGCACCTTAATGAGGTGCTTCTAATGAGTACCCACAACATAAGATTTTCTGGAGAAATAAGAAAAATATACACATTTTTTGTTGAAAAAAAAAAATGCCTTATTTGGAGCTATGTTTGAGTCATGCAGTAAGCATAACGGAAGTTCAGGGCATAATGGGACAGTCAAAGTCTTCACCAGCCTGCACATGCATGCATCTGATCAAAGCCTTTCCTGTCAGCCTTCAGAAATACTAGATAATGTTTAATATTTCAGCTTATGGTAAATGTCCTAAAAAGTCAAACACTTTATTCAATACTTTTTTTGCCTTAATTTGGCTTTTAATGCACATATTTCTTAAAATACTTAGGATTAATGTGAAACCATGAAATCCGTTTTTTTTCCTCGTGGTGCAGCTGGTTTTGTATTGGTTTTATGGTAAAAGAATGTGAAAAGGTTGACCATTATAGTGCCACCCGCAACTGCAGCAGATGACATTCTGAAACTTTCTTTTTATTATTTTCCAGAGAAACTAAGGCTTGGCATTACATGTAAATTGTGTGCTAGTTTTATTATTTTTCAGAGAAACTACGGTTTGGCAGTACATGTGAATTATCTGCCTAGCAGATAATTCACATGAAATGTCAAGCCTTAGTTTCTCTGAAAAAAAAAAATGGAATACCATCTGCTACAATTCTGCTTGGTGCTTTTAAATGTTTAAGTATAATAATCATTGTCATGAAGAAGCTAAAAACCACTACTTACTGTCATATACCACTCTCATTCTATTACCTAATGCGTCAAATTTTTCAAAACAGTCACAATCATTCCAATTATAAAATAAGGCTGAAACCAACTTAATCATGCTAAAATGCTAAAGGCAGATACACATATAAAGGATAAAAAAAATTAACCCTTAAAGTGCCAAGCAATACTGTAGCAAACAAGTCTTAATTTTGTATTATAGTTTCAGAGAAAATAAGGCTTGACATGACACTGAAATGTATAACCTTATTTTCTCTGAAAAAAAAAAAAAAAAATGAAAATGTTGTCTGTCACAGCTGTGATTGGTGCTTTAAGGGTTAAGCAATTTTTAATATCAACAGCAGGCTCTGGTACATTCAAAAGCTTGTTTATAATAAAATAAGATCATCTCAGCCAAAACAGAAACATAATTCTGTAAACACTGTAGATCCATCTCATTTGGATCTACACTATTTGCCAGATTCAGTGTACGATTGACTGAAATGAGTTTAACATTCAATTCAAATAAAAAGAAAATAAAATCAACGCTGGTCCTAAAAGATGTGCTGGTCCTAAAAGAAAAGTACAAGGAAATATATAGAAGAAGCAAGCATTTCATAACACTATCATGTAATTGGCAAATTCAGCAGATGACAAATTGATATTTTTTTTCTTATTTTTACCAGAAAATAGGATCTGACACTTCATGCAAATTGTCTCCTATGGAGACAATTTGCATTAAATGTCAAATCTTATTTTCTAGGAAAAATTAGAAAAAATATTTCAAAATGTTGTCTGTTTTACCTTGCATGCAAAATTCTAATAACTGTACAACTAAGAATTTACAGTAATCCCTGTCATGTTTTCTTTTATTTTCCAAGAAAAACACAAAATGATTGCACTAAAGAAATATATGCAAGTGAGCCACACTTTGATCACAAGACTCGAGGGTTGAGCACAAGACTGTAGTAACTCAAACATATTTTTGAAACCCTTGTTTAGGGGCAACTTTGACCCCTTTGTAAACAATGCAAATTTAGGTGCCATTGCTCATATGAGCAATGGCACCTAAATTTCCATTGTTTACAGAAAGAAATGTTGTAATCTTCATAATGCCTTAGCGGTGAGGAGATTAAGTATTGGGGAAAAAAAACCCCATCTGCCTTGCTACAGTCTTGCGATCAACCCTCAAAGTGTCCATAAGCAATCATAGACAATGCAGATCCAGATCAGCATGCACACCTCAGGGATAATTCTGGCTCAGAATATCATGGGAGAAAACATCTCATCAGCCAAAACTGGCAAGAAATTATGCATTTTCAGTAAGAAATTTAAGCAAACTCCTTTTCTAAATTACAGTTTGCTAAAATTTCAAAGAGATTTTTGGCAAAAGAAAAATGAGCAAAAACTTCAAAATCTTACCTGAAAATAAAATAATCCCTGACATCTAAGTAGTCTGATCAGGGCCCTTTCTATCTGCCTACAGAAATACTGGATAATATCATCAACAAACAGCAAAAGTCCCTGCCCTGACAATCTGTGCAGACCACTCTTGCTATGTTTTAGTGAGACACACTATTTTTTAGTGCCAAAAAAAAAAAAAAGTTTTATGCACTGCCTCGGTTTTTTTTTTTTTTTTTAAATTCCCTATACATTGTATATTTAATGTAAAAATAGAGATCTCACTATTCTTTTTGAATTTTTTTTTTCAGAATTGCACTAAGTTTTATTTTCAGAATATAACAAGTTTGGTAGATGCATAGGCTGATCCAGATCTCCACTCTCCACACATGCCCAAAGACCCCTTTTCTCATTGTAAGGCTTTAAAAATTCAGCCATTTGCCTCATGCAAAATATTCTTGGATTCTATTCTCTGGATTGTCATGTACATAATATTATGCAACTATTGCACGTTTTGTTACATGAAACATGTTAATGAAATGCAATATAAATTTTGTTAAAACCTACAGCAATCTCTGGGCAAATGCAGCAGAGGAAAATTGGTAATATATTTTCTTATTTAGCCCAGAAATTAAGGTCTGATATTTCATGCAAATTGTCTCCCAAGGAGACAATTTGATTAATATCAGACCTTATTTCCTGAAAATTATAGTATTTTCTTACTTAATCCAGAAAATAAGGTCTGATATTTCTTGCAAATTGTCTCCTTTGTAGACCATAATCAAACTACTCCTCTAGGATAAAACATATCCAGTTTGATCTGTGTATGTACTGTTGCTTTAATTTAATTGTTTGTGTACACAGGGTACATTTCCTTGGAGTAATAAGAGAAACATATTTATTTGAACACTCTGCTCCTTGGCGTCTTGAATCCTTTATGATACCTTTACCCTGTTTCACTGAATTTTTATACTGTAACTTTACCCAGTTCCAGTTGTTAAGAGTTTTTACATTATGTTCTTTGCCAAGGAGTGGCTTTGTTCCAATTTTTAGAATTTTTACATCATACCTTTACCCTGTTCAAGCTGTTAGAATTTTGATGCTATGATTTTCATATCCAAAGACCAAAATACAATCATTGAAAGTTCACTGAACTACACCACAGTTCAATGAGCTTGGGCATAAAAAGGAAATTTCTAAAAAAAACAAACAACTTATTTTGAAGTTTCCTATCCCATCAATAGTATATCCGTTATTCCACTATTATGATTAAACGTAATAACAAGATACCATATTTCTATACACAAATTCCCTTCTGAAAGAAGTCTACTCTAAAGCGAAAGAATTTGCTCCCATGGGGATAGAATAGACCTCTTTTCAGAAGAGGGCAAAACAATTATGACAGAGTTACCTCCTCTAGAAGTCCACTACCCTTAAAGACAGGAGTTACCTCTTAGATGGAAAAAAAATTCCTGAAACATCCTCACTACATGAAATGAAAAGTTTTGCAAACAGAGGCCGCATTTGCAAAGTTAGCTGCTCCCCATCCACTAAATATCTTCACAATTTCTTCTTTTTTTTTTTTTTTTTTTTAAATTAAAATTCAATTGTTGGTACTTATAGAACATTCGACAATTAAAGTAAATTTAGAACACTTACCAATAATAGTACATTTTGTACATTTAACCCTAGTCCTGCTGAACCTGGATATACCTGCCTTTGCAAACAGTGTAGATCCAGATCAGTTCTGTAGAAGCCAACTGATCTGGATCTGCACTGTTTGCTATTAAGTATGTGAATTTATATCAATAATTTGGATCAACTAATCTGATTGGCTGAAGATTGGAAGTAGGCGTGGCCTATTAATTTATTCAGCAGGACAAGGGTTAAGTTGGGCATTAAAGCAAAGCTGACATACATACTGACAATATAAATGTAGATACTTTATTTGTTTTCTTGAATACATTATAAGATACAGAACTGTAAACATTTACAGTAACTGTCCTAAAATTTCAAACACTTTATTCAATACTTTTGGTTTAAAGTAAGCTTTTTTTACAGCTGTTTCTTAAGCTACTTAATGTATTGGCAAACAGTGCAGACCCTGATCAGACTGCTCCTCCTGCTTCCATATGCCATTTTGTCAGAAACTTTTGTGATTAAAATTTTACAACATTTACCGTAACCCTTAAAATGCTAAGCATAACTGTAACAGACCACACTCTATTTTTTTCTATTATTTTTCTGAGAAAATAAGACCTGGCTAGCAGACAATTCACATGAAATGCCAAGCCTTGTTTTCTCAACAAAAAATCTAAATGTCATCTGTTGCAGTTGTAATTTGCACTTTAAGGGTTAATGAACATTAGAAATTACCATACTTCCTCCAAATATCTAGATAACATTACAAGGTCAAACAGCGTAGACATAGATCAGACTTCTGCTCAAGGTGCAGACTGATCAAGGTCAGTGTCTACACTGCTTGCCATACATTCAGCACATCTATCATGCATCAGTTGATAGTGAAATCCACATGTTAAAAATTTAGGACAAGTTTGGCAAGATGTTAGAGCATCTGAAAATATTAGGTTAATAAGATATTTAGAGTAAATAAAGCAACACTGCATGTACATATGTATTATATAAAACAAAGCTTAATAAAAAAAAAGCAGCTTTCTTACTGTAGGTTTTTTTAAGAATATAGAAGAAAAAAAAATGAAATTAGAGTAGTTTTCAACAAATACATGTCCATCTCTTTACACAATTACTCAAGACACAACCATGACCTCTTCTAAAAACATGACTTTTTTTGCCCCTTCATAATATTAACTGTATTTATCCAAAATATTTGGACACCTTAATTCCTCACCATACTTGTTCTAAAATCTGAACAAGTTCAATTTACTATCTGTTGATGTGTCTAAAAACTGCTGGATGAGTAACAAACAGTGTAGACCCTGATCAGATCCTGCATACTGCAGCATCTGATCTGGGTTTACACTGTTTGTTTTGGCCTCAGACTATCCCTACTTATAGTAAATACAGTAATACTATGAAAAATTGTCAGCCATTTTGACTGCACTAGTCTAAAGGTGTAAAAGGGTCAGCCAAAAAGTATCCAAGCAAAAATCTAAACCTTGCATTACTGCCTGCTAAAAAAAGCTGACAAAAAGCTTGGTTTGCTGCCACAAATTGGCAGATAAAATACAGTAAAAATGGAGCTGCGAATCAGCACAATGACATAAGAAAACTTTTAATATGTTTTATATTGTGGTTTAATTAATACAGTAGAAAAACAAGAATATGAATATATAATATATAATCCTCTATAAAATTGGAAATAAAAGAAGCTTTATTAAAAAGACTGCAGGGTGACAAAAGTACGACTAAAACAATTAGCACACTATGGACAAATTCAGCAGATGACAGCTGATATATTTTTTTTTTATTTTTCCCAGAAAATAGGCTTTTACATTTCACATAAATTTCTCTTTGGAGACAGTTTAATCTGCATGAAAGGCCAAAGCCTCTTTTCTAGGAAAAATAAGAAAAAAATATTTCAAAATGTCATCTGCTGATTTTTTTTACCCAGAATGCAAAGCATTAAAAGATACATTGTTGTCATGATTGAGAAATAAAAATTTGCTCCAAAAAGACACTCCTGCAGGATTTCACTGCTTTGAAGACTTTTTTAACACAATATTGCATTCTATTTGCTTCTGAAAGGGAAAGATAATAAAATAAAATAGGCTGTGTACCAATTCTACCAACATGTCTTAGCTGAGTTTTTGCTTCAAAATTTTCTTTTTTTTTTTTTTTTTTCTGCAGTTACCAGTAGTTAAGTTTAGCCTTCAGTTACCTCTTGGCTTATTCATCACACATTACACTGATGATATTTTTCTTATCTTCCCAGAAAATATGCTTTGATGTTTCAAGCAAACAGTTTGCTAGAAATTTCAAATCATAGTTTCCTGTAAAAATAAGAAAAAATATTTCTTAAAATGATTACTGTATTTACCCTAAGTAAATAGTAGTCTATGATAAAACATACATATATTTAAGGACAACGAATCCTTATGTTTAAGAACAAGCAAATCTACTCAGCTAAGAAATTTTGGTAGACTACAACTTTGCATTGGGTGCTCTAGCACTTTGCAGTGGGCTCCCTAAAACTTTGCATTGAGACCCCTAATAATTTGCATTGAGGAGCATACAAACATACCATGAAAAAAATGTTGTCTGTTCATATTTTTATTATGCATACAAAGATTTACAATTACATTTAACAAAAAAGAACAATTAGTCAACTACCTACATTATAGATCTCTGTGATAAATTTTGAATACTATAAAAGCAGAAATATATGTTCTTTGTTCAATACTTAGCATGCTGGGTAAAATTTTCAGCATACAACATTTTGAAATATTTTTCTTAATTGTTCACAGGAAAAAGAATTTAACATTTCATGCTAATTGTCTCTAATAAAGAGAGTTTGCATGAAATGTCAAATCCTATTTTCTGGGAAAAATAAGAACAAATATCACTTTGTCATTTGCTGGATTTGCCCAGAGAAAGGTCTTAACCTGTAGTACTTTTTTGGCAAATTCAGCAGGCATCACACTGATGATTTTCCAGGTAAGTGGTTTGACATTTCATGCAAATTGCCTCCTTTGAAACAGTCTGCATGAACCTCAAACCTTATTTTCTCAGTAAAAATAAGAAAAAAAATGTTTGGAAATGTTATCTGCTGGAATTTATACCTAGCATGCTACACATTATAAACTCTATATAGGCATTGTCAAGCAAAAAGGTACCTTATCATATGTCAAAAATGAGCAGACTTGGATCTATTGTATCTATCGTACCTATTTGTCATACCTCTAGATAAGAGAAATATATATATACACCACAACCTCTTTTTTACACTATTGTTGGGGTCCATAGCATAAACCTTGTTAGTTAAGCAACCGTGTTATATCCAAACAAAAATGTAAAGATTATATTGAAAAATGACCATTTATGGTCATTTTTCCATATAATCTATACATTTTTGGGATCCATCTTTGAACCGTGTTACATCCAAATCCATGTTATAACGAACTGTGTTATAATGTGGTTGTAGTGTATGTATATATATATATATATATATATATATATATATATATATATATATATATATATAAGCACTTTAACAAATGATCATCAACAGGATGAATGTACAATGTATATATATCTCTTTATTTCTCCACAACAATATACATTATTGGTATTCATAAGCACTTCAGGGAGCCACTTTTACTCAGTACCCACAACAAATATGGAAAACATTCACAGTTTGGTTTTAAAAAAATACTACTGTAATAACCCTAAGTAACAGTGTTACTAAAACCCAGAACAGATGATGCAGAATGTGGCATCTGATCAAGTTCTACACTGTCTGCCACTCATTCAGCATTATTTTAGACACATCAACAGGCCGTAAAAGAGACTTTTTCAAATTTCAGGACAAGTATGGTAAGGAGTTAAGGTTTTCCAATACTTAGAGTTAATATGGTATCATATCTAGAGCTGTGATTTGATCATTCTTGCAGTCTGATATGGGTCTGTACATTTAGTATACATAAATGCTAGACATTGCAGAATCAAAGCAGTGAAAAATGTAAACCCTGACCAGAGTGCACATCTGTGCAGGAAATTTGTACTCTATGCTTATAATCCATGCAATAGGGTACCAACGGCTTGAAACAGAAACTACCACCAGCTTTCTTGCAAAAGTGAAGAGTTCATAGGTCTAGATAAGGAAGGGTATCTGATAAATATTTTTCTTATTTCTCCACGAAAACATATGTTGTGGGTACTCATTAGAAGCACCTCGATGAGGCGCTTCTAATGAGTACCCACAATATAAGTTTTCATGGAGAAATAAGAAAAATATCAATATTTTGGATTGAAAAAAGCGCCTTAACAAGTGCTCCTGAAGACTCTGGTCAGTGTGTGTATCTATGCAGTCTTGCCAGGGTATTCTCTGTAGTTATACAAAAAACATGTACATGTACTAGACTACACAAAGTGAGTACAAAAGACCCTGACCAGACTTGTCAATTTTTAGCTTAGCGAGGCGCTTCTTATGAGTATCACAACATATGTTTTAGTGGAGAAATATGAAAAAATTCTATTCATTTTTAGGTGAAAAAAAGCACCTTACTTAGAGTTCTGTTCAGGTTAACCCTTATCGTGCTGAATAATTTAATTAGCCACACCCATTTCTGACAATCAGCCAATCAGATTACATCATATAATGTTTTTGTTCAAATTCACAAACTGAATGACAAACAGTGTAGATCCTGATCAGATGGCTTCTTCAGAAGCCATCTGATCTGGATCTACACTGTTTGCAAAGATAGGGGTTGTCGTGAACAGCAGGATAAGGGTTAATCTCAGTTTTTGATATTCAGGTAATATGGGTGGTTTTCTAGGGTATGCTAAAATGTCATTCTATTCTCTTTCATTGTTTCCAAACGCTGGCTGACAACATCCTGTCTTTCTTATCTTTTTGTACTCTACATACGACTCCAACGAGCAACCTGCTGATGGCAGTTGGGGCACATGTGTACCACATCCTTGCAACCATCCACACAGAAGGGAATCAGGCAACATCCAAGGTCACAGCTGTAATTATAAGAACATGCATTATCGAGAATGCATCAGGCAAAAGGGCCATAATGCATATAGAATCAGTGAAAAAAAATAAAAATAAATAAATAAAATAAAATTCAAAGTTGTCTTCTTCTCTTCAGCATCATTCTATTCTTCAATATGTTTGCTAATGTTGGCTGCATCCTGGTTTTCTTTCTTTCCCATTCTCTACATACGACTCCAACGAGCAACCTGTTGACGGCAGTTGGGGCATGTGTGTACCACATCCTTACAACCATCCACGCAAAAGGGAATCAGGCAACATCCAAGGTCACAGCTGTAAGCATAATGAAAGGCATTGCATAATGCTGTAAGCACAATGAAAGGCACTACTTAGTGCAGCATACATAATGAAAGGCACTGCATAATGCTGTCAACATCATGAAAGGCACTGCATACTGCTGTAAAAAAATAAAAGGCACAGCATAAAGCTCTAAATGTAAAGAATGACATAAAATAATGCTGTAAACAGAATGAAAAGCACTGCATAATGTTATAAACAAAATGAAAGGCACAGCATAAAGCTGTAAACATAAAGAAAGACACTACATAATGCTGTAAACATAAAGACAGACACTGTATAATGCTGTAAAAATAATGAAACTCACTGCATCATGCAGTTAACATAATGAAATGAAATGCATAATGCTGCAAACAGAACAAAAAGAATTGCATAATGCTGTAAACATAATGAAAACAAATGAATTTTCTAACATAATGGAAGGCACTGCATAATGCTGTAAACAAAAAAAAAGGCACAGCATTAAGCTCTAAATGTAAAGAACGACATAAAATATGGCTGTAAACAGAATGAAAAGCACTGTATAATGCTGTAAACAAAACAAAAGGCACAGCATAAAGCTGTAAACATAAAGAAACACACTACATAATGCTGTAAACATAAAGACACTGTATAATGCTGTAAAAATAATGAAAGGCACTGCATCATGCAGTTAACATAATGCAATGCAATGCATGATGCTGCAAACATAACAAAAAGAACTGCATAATGCTGTAAACATAATGAAAGTAAATATAAGGAAATGCACTGAATTTGCTAACATAATGAAAGGCACAGCATAATGCTGTAAACATATTGAAAGGCACTGCATATATAAAGCATAAACATAATGAAATGCACTGCATGATGCATAAACATAATGAAAGGCACTACATAATGCTGTAAACATAATGAAATGCATTGCATTATGCTGTAAACATAATGAAAGGACTGCATAATGCTCTTAACATACTGAAGGCACTGCATCATGCTGAAAACATAATGAAAGGCATTGCATAATGCTGTAAACATACCAAAAGGCACTGCATTATGCTGTAAACATAATGAAAAGCACCAAATAATGCTGTAAACATAACAAGAGGGCCATGATGGCCCTATATCACTCACCTGAGTATCATAGCACTCAAGGAGAATATGACTTAATCAGAGGAACATTTCTGCGAAATTATTTTGAAATCAGGCCATAGGCCTAGGAGATGTTGTTTAAAGGTTTTTCTATTTTTAGTTCTGGTGGCCATTTTGTTCAGCAGAGCAGAACCATTTTAGCAATTTTGGTAAAGGGGTATTAGAGGAATATTTCAATGAAATTACTTTGCAAAGATTTTCTTTTTTTTTTTTTTTTTTTTTGTTTTTGCTCTGGATGCCATTTTGTTTAGCGGAACGGCACCATTTTAGCATTTTGGTAGAGGGTCACTCAAGAAACATTCCTGTAAAATTATTTCAAAATCCATTAACTGGTTTAGGAGGAGATGTCTTTTAAGTAAATTGTTGTCAGATGCATGACAGTCTACACCATTTTTCTATTTTTAGCTCTGGTGGCCATTTTGTTAAGCCAAAGGGAACCATTTTAGACATTTTTGTCAAGGGACATAAGAGGAACATTTCTGTGAAATTATTTTGAAATGCAGTCATAGGCCTAAGAGGAGATGTTGTTTAAAAGTTTTTCTAGTTTTAGCTCTGGTGGCCATTTTCAGCAGAGCAGAACCATTTGAGCAATTTTGGTAAAGGTGCATTAGAGGAACATTTCAGTGAAATTATTTTGAAATCAGGCCATTAGCCTGGGAGGAGATGTCCTTTAAAAGTTTTTTTTTTTCTATTTTTAGCTTTGGCAGCCATTTTGTTCAGCCGAGCAGGACCATTTTAGCAATTTTGGTAGAGGGACACTCAAGGAACATTCCTGTAAAATTATTTCAAAATCCATTAACCTTTTAGGAGGAGATGTCCCTTAAGTAAATTGTTGATAGATGCATGACAGTCTAAGCCCTTTTTCTTTTTTTTTAGCTCTGGTGGCCATTTTGTTTAGCCAAACAGAACCATTTTAGCAATTTTGGTAAAGGGTCATAAGAAGAACATTTCCGTGAAATTATTTTGAAATCCGGACATACACCTAAGAGGAGATGTTATTTAAAGTTTTTTCTACTTTTAGCTCTGACGGCCATTTTGTTTAGCAGAGTGGAACCATTTTAGCAATTTTGGTAAAGGGGCATTAGACGAACATTTCTGTGAAATTATTTTGAAATCGGGCCACTGGCATGGGAGATGTCATTAAAAGGTTTTTCTATTTTAAGCTCTGGTGGCCATTATGTTCAGCGGAACGGAACCATTTTAGCAATTTGGTAGAGGGTCACTCAAGGAACATTCCTGTAAAATTATTTCAAAATCCATTAACAGGTTCAGGAGAAGATGTCTCTTAATAAAGAAAATTGTTTACAGACGCATGACAATCTACGTCTTTTTTCTATTTTTAGCTCTGGTGGCCATTTTGTTCTGCAGAGCCAAACCATTTTAGTAATTTTGGTAAAGGGGCATTAGAGAAACATTTCAGTGAAATTATTTTGAAATCGGCCCTTGGCCTAGAAGATGTTGTTTAAAATGGTTTTTCTATTTATAGCTCTGGTGGCCATTTTGTTTTGCGAAGCGGAACCATTTTTGCAATTTTGGTAAAGGGGCATGAGAGGAACATTTCTGTGAAATTATTTTGAAATCAAGCCATTGGCCTGGGAGGAGATGTCGTTTAGAGGTTCTTCTATTTTTAGCTCAGGCAGCCATTTTGTTTAGCGGAGGGGAACCATTAGGCAATTTTGGTAAAGGGGCATGAGAGGAACATTTCTGTGAAATTATTTTGAAATCGGGCCATTGGCCTGGGAGGAGATGTTGTTTAAAGGTTTTTCTATTTTTAGCTCTGGCGGCCATTTTGTATAGCAGAGCGGAACCATTTAGGCAATTTTGGTAGAGGGTCACCCAAGGAACATTCCTGTAAAATTATTTCAAAATCCATTCACCGGTTTAGGAGGAGATGTCTTTTAAGTAAATTGTTGACAGAAGCACGATGGACGACAGACAACACAAGACGGACGAAGACTGGTCACAAAAGCTCACCTTGAGCCTTTGGCTCAGGTGAGCTAATGAAAGGCACTGCATAATGCTGTAAACATAATGAAAGGTACTGCATTATGAAGATGTCACAAAATGTCTAAGATGAGGTCTATGAAAATATATGATAAGAGAGATATACAAGTCTTCTCTGAAGCTCCAAAGCTGACCAAGCTCAAATTATATATAGAGCATCCCTGGGACACTGACATCCAAAATGGCAACCATGTCTGCATATGGTGAAAAATCTTAACGCTTAGCATGCTGGGTAAAAATTTCAGCGGACAACATTTTGAAATATTTTTTTCTTGTTTTTTTTTCCCCAAAATAGGCTTTGACACTGAATGCAAGTCATCTTCTTAGGAGTCAACCTGCATAATATTATCAATTTCTCATCTGCTATTGTCCATAGAGTGGTAAAGGTTAAACATCCTTTTTACCTGAAATCATAATGCCAGTTGAACTCAAACTGCATAGAAGAATCTTTGGGACCACAAAGAACATCTATGCCAAGTTCAGTTGAAACTGATATATGGAGATATCATTTCACCATTTTCCACTTAAGACTTCACATACCTGTAGGTATGCAGGCATATACAATGGATGATCACTAAATGGACCGTGTCAAGCAAACAAGTGCCTTTGAACATATGCAAAATGAGCAGATTCAGATCATTCTGTGCATGCTCAAAGTATCATCCTGGGCCCAATTGTTCAAAGCTTACAATGTCGTTAGTTAATGATTTGTTAAAATTTACACTGAGTGATATGCAAATATGCTGAAATTTTTTGCAGAAAAAATGTGAGTCACATTTTTTCAGCAAAAAATATCAGAATATTGTGTATTGAATCCGCTAAAACAGTTAACGAAATGACCCTTAATGAGCTTGTTAAGCTAACGATGCTCTGAACAACTGGGCCCAGGCCTTTGCTCTCTATTCATACTTGGGTGGTCTGATGTGGTGAAGGTGTCGTGTATCTTGCGTCATCAGGGCGTCCAACTGAAATTGGCTTACAGCTGGGCAAGGCCAGCTATCCTTGTAGCAGGTAAGGGTAGAGGGTAATATTTTTATTTCTTCTGTTTCTTCCCTTTCATTCCTTGTCCTCTTTCTTCCCTGTCCCTTTCTTTCATCTCCTCTACTATGATTTCTATCTCTTTTCTATCTTTCTCGGGGAGATGACACAAAATGATCCACAAGGGTTGACATGTCATTAAACCCCAACACAATCAATCAATCAATCTCCATTCATACAATCTGTAGCATCTAATGATTGTATTAGCGGATAGAGAAGACTCTGATCAGACTGCACAAATGCACAGGCTGATCTGGGCCTTTGTTGTCTGCATATGCCTAAAGACATGTTTTTGCATGGCATCACCCAAATATAGTCACTTGCTTAAGTTCACAGAATGCTGCATCATTACTTATCTCTGTCCAGTTTGATTTTCATCAACAACTTTTTGCCAAAAATATTTGTAGTATAAGCTATAAGTTAAAAACATGCAAAACAACAGTTTCTAACAATGACCCTTGGGACCTGAGTTGGGGATCCAAGGTCAAAGCTACAAATGCAAGAGGATTTGCAATGGTATGTCATTGACTGTGCAACCATTTCATATCCCCATGTTTTTCAAAGTAAAAGTAGGGATACTGTGATGACCTCTGTCCAACTGTCCATCACTCCATCTGTCTGTTATATTAAATCCTCTTACACTCTACACAGATTCCAACCAAATTGGTGTATGCATTTCACATGTGCTAAGCTCACACAACATCATATAGATTTCTGGCCTAAAAATCTGGGACATACTTGTAGACCTGGGGTGAAAGGTCCAATATGACTATTAAAGACCACTGGTACTTCTAGTATTATGCAATCACCTGTCTTAAATGCCAACAATATCAGTTCTCAAAACTGCAAAGAGATGTGAAGGTACCAGTATTTAGCAAAAACCTGTCTTAATCAACCACTTAGTGGTTTTCCCATGTATGCTTGCTTTGCACAGAATGGACTGCACTTCATTTTTAAATTAACTGCCATACTATTTCCTCTTATGTTGTAGCAAAGATTTCAACCAAATTTGCTGAAAGTCTTCCCTATGTCTATTTGCTACCTGTGGGTATAGGACAGTGGGGTAAGAGTGGGAGATCTGAGATCAAAATCACAACAGCGCACAACAGCAAAACTATCTTAACGGCCACCTGTATTAAACAGTCACCTGTTTTTAAAGACCACCACTATTTCAGACAATAAATTAAGATGCCATCCCCATTTCTAACTGTTAGCCAATCAGATTACTTAATCCAGATTGCTGATATAAACTCACATACTGAATGAAAACAGTGCAGATCCAGATCAGTTGGCTTCTTCAGAAGCCAACTGATCTGGATCTGTACTGTTTGCAAAGGCAGAGCATATCCTGGTTCATCAGGAAGAGAGTGACCACAGGTTTTACTATGTGATTTACAATGATGTGCCAGTAGCAGTGCAATTTATTTAGGGACTCCTGATGCTTTGCTTGTTTGAGTTGTTGTTTGACGACATGCCAATCCATGTAGGTCATTTTGTGTCATCCCCCAGAGAAATGGACAGAAGAGGTAGTAGATGAGAGAAAAAGAGAGAAAGAAAAATTGAGGAGGAAGATAGAAAATGCAAATAACAGAAATGGCAGAAACAGAAGAAATACCAACATGTCCCCTTCCCCCACCCACTGCTGCAAGTCCAGCAGACCCTTACTTCCACCTTTTAACCCTTGTCACATTGAATAAATTAAGATGCCATGCCCACATCTAATTTTCAGCCAATCAGTTTACTTGATTCAGGTTGTTGATACAAATTCAATTAATGAAATGTGAACAGTGCAAATTCAGGTCTGTATCTACATTGTTTGCAAAGAAAGGGCATATCCAGGTTCAGCAGGACAAGGGTTAATGTTGTATTATCTGTGTCTAAGAATAAAACCATATTTTTTCTATACCAGACTTAAAGACAATTTGATTTGTGAGTCATTTTTATTCTCAATATTATGAGTGATTCACAATTCTCAACTCCTTTTATAGGTAAACCTATATGTATAAATACATGCAATCACTGTACTTACCCTAAAATTTCAGATAAATATATAGAGGATATTTACTCTTTTGCTGTGAATACTATAAATATTTTCATCAAGTGTAGTGAAAACATCAGTATTTTCATGAGTGTGTAGCACAAGTTAAGATACGAATGTTTTCATTATACAAGATGAAATTTTGTCATTGTGACTATTCCATATTGAAAGGGTTATAAACAGTAACCATTTGCTTCTCATAGAAACTCTAATAATGCTGTCAAGAATATGTCAGTTTGATAATAATCCTGTTGTCTCACCAATGTTGCAAGATTTCCTCTGAGGAGAAACCCAGCTAGCATTCTTTATAAATCTATAGCGGGCCGTTATCGGCCCGTCAGCTACCCTGACAGGCCGATAACAGCCCACTATAGATTTATAAAGAATGCTTACTGAGAAGTGTCTACCCAGCAAGCAAAAAATACAGGACCCACATTGGCCCTAAATGGGTATTTATATGGGTCCTACATGGGCAACCCATAAGGGACTCATGAGGGATTTGCAACAGGGTTCCATGTTGGACCCACATGGGCAAAGCCATGCGGGAACTATATGGGTCCAGTATGGGAAAAATCAACCCACATTTATCTTCCTTGAAAAACAATTTTTACACATTTTTACACAAATGATTATAAGTCCCCAGTCCCAGCCCATTTGATGGACTGGTAAGGTCCCAACCGATAGAGACCTATGTACGTGTGCAAGTTATATATAGGCGTCTTTTTTAATAGTTGGAAATGTTGGCATCATGCGTATTTATATATACCTCTCAATTTTAAAAATAATAGGGACATACGAGTTAAAATAAAAATATGACCATGAATCGACGTCCATGTCGGGAAAATAGTTAAGATAAATTTAATAGATACTTTCATTTTGTAATGAACAAACTATTATTTTTATTTTATTATTATCATTATTATTTGTATTTATATCAGGAAATTTACTATTGTTTGATATTATGTTTAAATAGTGGTAGAGTTGTTCCCCTTAATACCCATATTGAACCCATATGGGTCCCATACAGTAATGGGAGGTCAACATTGGAACCATAGAGGTCCAATATCTGTATCACATGGGAGCCATTTGGGCCCCAATTATGTATCTAGAAAATATCACTTTTCCAGGATTATTTCAATTTTATCTCGGGGGGTCCCATATATTAGAATGTATTTTTTTACTTATCAAATTTTACTAATATGGGACCTATAACGGTCTTATATGGGCAAAAAAGCCTATATGGGGCCCAAGTAGGACCCAAATGGGATAAATGCCCCGAATCTGCCCATATGGTTCCCATATATACGTGTTTGCTGGTCAAAGTTTACCAATATGGGACCTATATAGGTCTTATATGGGCAAAAAAGCCTATATGGGGCCCATGCAGGAGAATGGGATAAATGCCCAGATTCTGCCCATATGGGTCCCATATATACATGTTTGCTGGGTAGTCTACTTGGAGTCAAACATCAATGATATCTTGACTCAACCACTATACTATGATTGCTCTTGAAACTGGAACTCTCCCACACAATCTGCCTTATCTGCATGACATTTCCACATTAAATGCTCTCTCTGTCTCTGACTATCATTACACACACACACAATACAAGTCTTCTACAGGCAAATGCCACTGTGACACACACACACATGCATGCACACACACACTTCTGAAAATTGGTCTCTTCTAAAAGGAAATAATTTGATCCCAAACAGCAAGTAGTGGAATTTTAACCCTTGTCCTGCTGAATAAATTAAATTGCCATGCCCACTTTGAATTTTTTTAACCTATCAGATTACTTGATCTGGATTGTTGCTATAAATTTGCATACTTAATGGCAAGCAGTGCAGATCCAGATCAGTTGGCTTCTTCTGGATCTATACTGCTTGGAAAGGCAGGGCATATCCGGGTTCAGAAGGACAAGGGTTAATACATAGAGGATATTCAAATGTTTGGAGTGAATATGACTTTTATTTCATCGAGTGAAGTGAAAAAACGTATATTTCATGAGTGCCGAAGGCACGAATGAAATATACATTTTTTTCACTTCACGAGATGAAATAAAAGTCATATTCACAACAAACATTTGAATTTTCTTTTTATTATCTACATCACTTTCGATAGAAGAGATGCAAATCTTGCAAATCTTGCAAAATTTGAGTTGCTTGACCATTAATGTAAATAAGAAAAAAAGTAGTTCCGGATCTTATATTTTTCACTGCTCAGAGGAGTGAAAATATAAGTTTTATATTTTCACTAGTGAAAATATAACTTTTTTGAAATATGCATTTTATTTCATTAATAATTCTCTGTATTTCATTACTTTGTATATAATAAAGATTATTATTTGCATTCAGAACATGTTATTTTTTATGTAGCGGGCTTCTTATATTGATTATTATTTGCATATGGGAACATGTTTTTATGCATAGGGCTTCGAATACAGTTCATTATTTGTATGTGGGAACGGGTTATTTTTATGTAGTTTGCAGAACATGTTATTTTTACATAATAGGCTCCTTAAACAGTTTATTATTTTTCAATGTGAATATGTTATTTTTATGTAGTGGACTTCTTTTAGGGTTTATTATTTGTATGACTGGGATATTTTTATGCAGTGGACTTCTAATAGTTTATTATTTGCATGTGGGAACATGTTGTTTTTATGTAGTAGGCCTCTAATATTTGCAAGTGGGAACATGTCATTTTTATGTAGTTGGCTTCTAATACAGTGATTTATTTGCCTATGAGAATATGTTATTTTTACATAAAAGGCTTCAGATACAGTTTATTATTTGTAAGTGGGAACATGTTATTTTCATGTAATGGGCTTCCTGAACAGTTTGTTATTTGCAAGTGGGACAATGTTTTTCATGTAATGGGCTTCTAAATACTGTTTATTACATGTATTTGCATGTGGGACTGAATTTTCTGACATGGGTTTCTGTACATTTCACTATTTCCATATGAGAAAATGTTATTTTTCAGACTTATCATACAGTTTGTCACAATTAGTTCATATACACATAATGGTGTCTTTGCTGAACTACACACAGAACTAATCCTTTCAGATACCTGTGCAAACAGTGTAGATCCAGATGAGATGGCTCATAATGAGCCATCTTATCAGGATCTACACTGTTTGCCATTCCATTTTTGATTTTAGACTAAAACCCCTATTCGCATCAATAGACATTTCCAAATTCAAGGATGGAAAGGTCCACTTCAGAAACTCAGGGGTGAAAGGTTTACATCATATTAGCTATGAAATACAAGAACAGCTCCGGTTTCTGTCAGTCAAATTTTTGTTGCAAGGCAAATCTCCATTTCCTGTCACAGAAGTTTCTGCTGACTAGTTGGAAACTTATATTACATCCTACTCCAGCGGGCAATCTGTTGGTGGCAACTTGGGCAGGTGTGGACTACATCCTTGCACCCATCCACACAGAATGGGATAAGGCAGCAACCAAAGCCACATCTGTAATCACAAGATACACTGTTTTCAGTACTGTCATGTTACTACTTTTCAAAAGGCTTTGATAAGTAACATGCAGGTTCTAATGGTTTAATGACACCAACAGCAGAACGATAAAGCAACCCAAAACACAATAAAAAGCAAAACACTGCTTCTTATTCAACACAACACGTAAAACAGAGAGACACTGATAAATTACAGGCTTATTTTCCAAGCCAAGCAAACTGCACTGTTAATCATGCTATGGTTATATGTCACATGTTTTTCAAGCCAAAAAGCTGTTACGTTCATACATATGTGGTAAATTTTATATGTAAAGAAGATGACAAAAGACTTCCCATTTACGAGAATGCGTGTTTTTCTGTCCTATACTAGAACCATTAGGGGAAAACGACAGCCTTACAATCTATCTGCCCAACTGAAACAGTTATATGGCTATTTCAAATCAGAATGCTGCTGGGCCGTTCTACAACTGAAACAACCACTGTCTGACTTGTATTATACATAAGGCCCTTACGACTTGTCTACTAGTTTATGGCTGGAAAACAGAAAAGGACGTGGGTTTGTTTTAATAATTGTACTGTGTTTAGTGGTTCCTGTCTGGCATTGTGGGCCCAGTTGTTCAAAGCGTAGTTAGCTTAACGAGCTTGTTAAGGGTCATTTCGTTGACTGTTTTAGCGGATTCAATACACAATATTTTGATATTTTTTGCTGAAAAAATGTGAGTAGCTTTTGCACTGCAAAAGCTACTCACATTTTTTCAGCAAAAAATATCAAAATATTTGCGTATTACTTGATGTAAATTTTAACGAATCGTTAACTAACGATGTCGTTAGCTCTGAACAACTGGGCCGTGATTACCACACTGGGGAAAAGGGAGCTGGTTGCTTAGCTTTCCATTGGTTTGTATGAGTGTTATCCTATTTAGTAACGACTGTCTTGTAGTCAAATGATGTAATATTATCCTTTATTAGACTGCATAACAATGACTGGTTGTCTACCCAATCTTCCACCAATATAATGCACACTGTCTTGCATTATCCTGTTTAGTAAGGGCTGTCTCACAGTCACATGATGTCACATTACATTTTATTAGCCTGTTTGACAGTGACTGTTTGTCAACCCAGTGTTCTAGAAATATAATGCACACTATCTTGCATTATCCTTTTAGTAATGGCTGTCTCACAGTCACATGATGTCACATTACATTTTATTAGCCTGTTTGACAGTGACTGTTTGTCAACCCAGTGTTCTAGTAATATAATGCACACTATCTTGCATTATCCTTTTAGTAATGGCTGTCTCACAGTCACATGATGTCACATTACAGTTTATAAGCCTGTATGACAATGACAGCTTTTATCCAGTCTTCTAGTAATATAATGCATACTATCTTGCATTATCCTGTTTAGTAATGGTTGTCTTACAGTCACATGATGTCACATAACATTTTATTACCCTGTATGACAATGACTGGTTTTCTCTAGTCCTCTAGTAATATAATGCACACTATCTTGCATTATCCTGTTTAGTAATTGTTGTCTTACAGTCACATGATGTCACATTACATTTTATTAGCCTGTATGATATTGACTGGTTTTCTCCAGTCTTCTCGTAATAAAATGCATGCTATCTTGCATTATCCTGTTTAGTAATGGTTGTCTTACAGTCACATGATGTCACATTGCATTTTATTACCCTGTATGACATGACTGTTTGTCAACCCAGTCTTCTAGTAATATAATGCACACTTTATTGCATTATCCTGTTTAGTAATGGTTGTCTTATAGTCACATGCTCATGTTACATTCTATTAGCCTGTGTGGCAATGACTGTTTGTCAACCCAGTGTTCTAGTAATATAATGCACATTATCTTGCATTATCCTGTTTACTAATGGTTGTTTTACAGTCACATGTTCACACTTGACAATGACTGTTTGTCAAACCAGTCTTCCAGTAATATAATGCACACTATCTTACATTATTCTGTTAAACAATGGCTGTCTTGCAGTCACATGGTGTCACGTTACATTTATTTAGCCTGTACTATGACTGGTTGCCTCCAGCCGTCTTGTAATATAATGCACACTATCTTGCATTATCTTGTTAGTGATGATTGTCTTGCAGTCACATGGTGTCACACCTTTTATTAGCCTGTATGACAATGACTGGTTGTCTACCAAGTTTTCTAGTAACTTTCATCAGCCTGTACAGAAGTCTTCTAGTAAAATGATGAAGTATCCTGTCTATTAGTAAACTAGTGTTACATTATCTTAACCCTTGTCCTACTAAAACCCACATATACCCTGCCTTTGCAAACAGTGTAGATCCAGATCAATTGGCTTCTGAATATAGCACTACTTGCCATTTAGTACTTGAATTTGTATCAACAACCTGGATCAACTAAACTGATTGGCTGAAAATTAGAAGTGGGCATGGCATCTTAATTTATTCAGCATGACAAGGGTTAAATAGTATAAACAATAACTGATGGTCTACCAGTTTGTGTAAAGTAACATGATGTCATGTTGTCTTGAATTAATTGTATGGAATGACATGGTGGTCTATCAAGGCTTTTACTTACATGGTTCAAATAGTGGTTTACTTTAACTCTGGCTGCCAGTGCCTGAGAAGATTGCCATGAGTCATCATCCTTGCTGCATCACAATGATTTGATTTGATTTACGCAAGTCATTTTTTTTTTCTTTAATGTTTCACTGAATGAGTTAAGGAGCCTCTATGCAAACCAAACAATCATTTTGTACTTTTAACTACATCTGAACCTAGGGTGAAGATTTGATACCAGAAAAATCATTTTAACCCTTGTCATGCTGAATAAATTAAGATGCCATGCCCACTTCTAATCTTCAACCAATCAGATTACTTGATCCAGGTTTTTGATGCAAATTCACATACTTAATGGCAAACAGTGCAGATTCAGATCAGTTGGCTTCTGAAGAAGCCAACTGATCTGGATCTACACTGTTTGCAAGGATAGGGCATATCCGGGTTCAGCAGGACTAGTGTTAAATCCCCAGTAGTTTTTACTACTAACCATTCTAAGGCAACAGTTTGATACTATTTGTTCTTTGCATGGCCTTGTTGCTGCTCACCACTGGGCTTTATTTGTTGTGTTTTGTCCTGTTCATTGTCTTTATTGTCATGTTTGGTGGATCCTGTCTGGCATTGTGATCACCTTATTGGTTGCTTTGTTTTTCTTTTGTTTGTTGCTTGTGTATTGTCTGCCATGATTTGTTTGCTCTGCCTCCTGGTGTTACTGGTAGGCTATGTTCTGTGATTGTGGCCATTTCAGGACAGCTTCTCAATACTATTTTTCTAGTAGTATGATGTCATGTTATCTTGAATTGGTCTTGAATTAAAATGGTCTATCAAGACTTCTAACAACAAGATGCAATATTATCTTGAAATGGTTTGTATCGCAATACCAACAAACACACATTGTAACAAAACTGTTCCCATGTCACTGTGATGTCATGACGTGGCAGAAACATCGGAACAATCTTGTGAAGATATTGCGTGTTTACTGAGATTTTTGCATTGTATTCTAGTAACATGATGGGTTACACTATTTGGAATTAGCATGTCTAATAATGGTCTACCAAGTCCTCTAGTATTGTCATTTCCCCATAAGTATTCTCTTTAACCTGTATAATAATAATCTACCAAGTCTTTTAGTAACATAATGTTATTTCATCTTGAATTGACTAGTATAACAATGATATACCAAGTCTTCTAGTAATGTGATTTACTGTAACATAATCTTCTGTTATCTTGAAATGACTGGTATAACAATGATCTACCAAGTCTTCTAGTAATGTGATGTACTGTAACATAATCTCCTGTTATCTTGAATTGACTGGTAAAACAATGATCTACCAAGTCTTCTAGTAATGTGATGTACTGTAACATAATCTTCTGTTATCTTGAATTGACTGGTATAACAATGATCTACCAAGTCTTCTGGTAATGTGATGTACTGTAACATAATCTTCTATCATCTTGAATTGACTGGTATAACAATGATCTACCAAGTCTTCTAGAAATGTGATGTTATGTTACCCTGAATTAGTCCATGTAACAATTGGGGTATAGGAAGTCTTCTAGTAACATAATGTTGTGTGACCTTGAATTAGCCTATATAACAATGGTCTAATGTGATGCTATGCTTTCTAGAATTGACTGGTATAACAATGGTCTACCTAATCTCCTAGTAATGTGATGTTATCTTGAATTAGCCTGTACAACAATAATGGTGCATAAAGTCTTTTAGTAACATGATGTAATATAATATGAACTTGACTTAGCCAAAAATGACAATGATTTACCAGGGCCCAGTTGTTCAAAGCCTAGTTAGCTTAACGAGCTCGTTAAGGGTCAATTCGTTAACTGTTTCAGCAGATTTAATACACAATATTCTGATGTTTTTGCTGAAAAAATGTGAGTAGCTTTTGCACTCACATTTTTTCAGCAAAAAATTTCAGCATATTTGCGTATCACTAGATGTAAATTTTAACGAATCGTTAACTAACGACATCGTTAGCTTTGAACAACTGGGCCCAGGTCTTCTAATAATGTGTTGTTATGTTACCCTGAATTAGCTCAAATAACAATTACAGTGTATCAAGTCTTCTGGTGACATGATGTTGTGTGACCTAGAATTAGCCCATATAAATAAATTTTGGTCTACAAATTTAAGCCTTCTCATAACATGAAGTTATCTTGAATTGGACTCTATCAGTGGTCTACCAAGTTTTTTGTCACACGATGTATATAGTGTTGCACTAGTCTGTTCAACAATGACTACTGGTCTTTTATTAACCCTTGTCCTGCTGAATAAGTTAAGATGCCACACCTACTTCTAATTTTCAGCCAATCAGAACACTTGATCCTGATTTTTGCTATAAGTTCACAAACTTAATGGCAAACAGTGCAGATCCAGATCAGTTGGCTTCTTCAGAAGCCAACTGATCTAGATCTACACTATTTGCAAAGGCAGGGTATATCCTGGTTCAGCAGGACAAGGGTTAACCATTGCTTTATTTTAATACAGAAACAAAATATTTATAGCCAATCTGTGAGTCAAGAGTTTAGTCAGCCATCTCCCTGTGTCTTAAATCTTGAATGATTTAGAAAGTACACCTTTTATGACTATACTAAATTTATGGATGCAGTTCTTAAAACTTTATAACTTCAACTGAAATATTGGTGGACAACAGTTAAAAATATTTTTCTTATTATTTTTTTGAAAATAAAGCCTGATATGCATTATCAGAGGATTTGCCCCATTTCCTAGGGAACATAAGAAAAAAATTCCCTGTCTGTCATTTTCTATGTCCATCTTCGTTATCAAAAGAGTTCATTTTTTTAGATGCTTATCTCAATTGCTAACAACAAAGGCCTGGTCCCAAGGTTGTAAAACTTTTTTCATGCTCAGCTCAGCTGAGCATGAAACTTGTCCTGCTAATAAATCTCAACTAACAACTGCAAATTCTTTCTTGCTAAACATAGCTGAGCATGAAAATTTTCTGCTAATAAATATGAAAATTCCAACTATTGTTGGCAGTTTCATATTTATTAGCAGAGAAAATTTCAAGCTCAGCTGTGCCGAGCATGGAAAAAGTTTTATGACCTTGGGGCCTGGTGTAGCCTGTACATCTACATAAGCCAATCACAACTGCAGCAGACAGCATTTTTATTAGTCTTTTTTTTTTTAGATAAAATAAGGCTTGACATTTCATGTGAATCATCTACCTAAAAGAAAATTCACATGAAATGTCAAGTCTTATTTGCTCTGAAGAATCATTTAAAAATTTGGAAGTTGTCCATTACAGATTTTTCATGCCACTTTAAGGGTTCAGTCAACTGCTTATAAGAAAGGCCTGGTGCAGCCTGTGCATCTAAGAAAGATTCTCATTCTTAATTCTGTTAAGTAGTTAGGTATATGTGTTACACCTTCAAGGCAAATCACTGACAGATTTGCCTCCCTTCTGAAAAGGTGCAACTCTTAAGGAAACATTAGCTCAAGTTTTGTCCTAAATTAAGAATGATCCATTTTAAAAGGGAAACAAATTCTTTTCTGTTGCAGTTGAAAGAAGAGGTAAAACTTTCAGCTCAGTGCTCTCTCTGTCTGTCTCTGTACTCCTCTCTGTCTCTCTCTCTCATAGATTAACCCTGGCCCTGCTGTTCCTAGATATGCCCTGCCTTTGAAAACAGTGTAGATCCAGATCAGTTGGCTTCTTCATGTAGATCCAGATCAGTTGGCTTAGAAGCCAACTGATCTGGATCTGCACCGTTTGTCACTGAAAATGTGAATTTGTGTCAACAACCTGGATCAAGTAATCTGATTGGCTGAAAATTAGAAGTTGGCGTGGCATTTTAATTTATTCAGCATGACAAGGGTTAATCCAGTCTCCTTAATATATGTATTACACTACAACCTCTTTATAACATGGTTCGATATAACACAGTTATGGATATAACATGATTCAAAGATGGATCCTAAAAATGCATAGATTATATTGAAAAATGACCATAAATGGTCAATTTTCAATATAATCTATACATTTTTGTTTAGATATAACACGGTTGTTTAACTAACACTGTTTTTGCTCTGGACCCCAACAATAGTGTTATAAAGAAGGTATGGTGTATATATGAAAAGGCTTGACTGGCTTGCATGGATTTGCAGGATGGTCAGTGCCTTTGGTAGTGGCACAAAGTAGTTTTTATTTTACCTGTTTATGACGGTATTCTTTCACAACTTACTGTCTTGCAGCAGTCACAAACCTTGTAACAATATACTGTGTCTATCTTGTTGCAATGGTAACAAAACTGCCATGCTGCAACTTGCAGGCTACGGAAACTCTCAGCGACATGCCACAAGAATATTACAACAAAAGCAATTACAGTTACTGTATTTATCGTAGTTGACCTAATTACTGCACTGTGCACTTAGGATTTTCAAAATTATTGGAAACAAATTACTGGAAAAAGTTGCAGTAAAATATCCACTTGATAAGGACTATAAAGAAAGATAAGAAGATGACTTCATGAGATGATTACTTAACTCTTTCGCTGCCAAATTTCAGATGACATTTGTCGTCTTTTTTTTTTTTGTTTGTTTGTTTTTTAACAAACTATTGCTTGGAAAGAAGTTAATATGTAAAGTTGAAAGACTGACCATCAAACAGCATAGATCCAGATGAGACGGCTCATTATGAGCTGTCTCATCTGGATCTATGCTGTTTGCAAAAGCCTGTTATTATCGGCTGTGGCAGTGAAAGAGTTAATGATACTTATGCAATATTTTTTCTGATTTTCTTTAAAAAGCATAATGTTGTTGGTACTCATCTGAATTGCCTATGTTTGAGTACCAACAACATATGCTTTTATAAAGAGACAGATAAAAGTGCACAAGTTCTAATTTGAAGAGTACGACAAAATTGCTTGACTGTGTGCTTATAAGGGTATGTGGGGTAATTTGGTTGAATACGATACTTAAAACATTGATAGATATGTCTGAGCAAATAGTGCAGAGCCATCAAATTCCTGAAGCAGCAGGTTGATCACAGTCTACACTGTTTTCCGGTTTTCTATTCAGACAGCACTCATCTGACATACCGTATTCGACCTTATTACCGCACTGTGTGCTTAGATTTTTCAAAATTACTGGGAAAACTTGTGGTAACCTACAAAAAAGTGCGCTTTAAAAACAAGATCAGCAAATGACTTATCTAATGATGTTTATGTGATGTTTATGTTATCTAATGATGTTTATGTGATGTTTATGTGTGTTTTTTCTGCTTTTCTTTATGAAAGAATATGTTATGGGTACTCATTTGTATAGCATCGACAAGTCAATGCAATTGAAATGGGTACCCACTACATATGCCTTTAAAAAGTAGACAATAAAGTACACTGGCTGTAATCTGGACTCTGCGCTTATAGGGGGTCTGTGCTGTAATCAGGTTGGATAAACAGTATCACCAAATGGTTAATAGTATATATATTTTATCCTTGACTTATTCAATTTATTTTTCTTTAGTATGCTGTACATAGTACTAAACAAGAAGAACAGGATGGCCCTATATCTGAGCTAACAGATTTACATACTTAGTATTGAATTTTCACACAAGTAGATTTCTTTAAGATTTTTGTATAAATTTTATGTTCAAGGGTATCATGATGGTCCTGCACAAATGACCCATTGGGCCATAAATTTAACAACCTTGGTTTAAGTCCACTAGATAAAACTACATACCAAATACCAAAGGCCTGGGCCTTCTGGTTTCAGAATTTTAAAGTTTTCCCTATATCAGTCTATCTAAAATAAGTAACCCCCAGGGCCCAAGGGCTATAATTTAAACAACCTCAGTAAAGGCCCATTACATGAAGATACATACCAAATATCAAAGGCCTGGGTCTTCTAGTTTCACACAAGAAGATTTTTTATAAAAATTTTTTCCTATATAGGTGTATGTAAAAGAAGTGACCCCCAGGGATGTGCCATTTTTGATCCCAGGTCTTTAATTTGAACAACCTTGGTAAAGGTCCATTAGATAAAGCTATATACCAAATATCAATGGCCTGGGAATTCTGGTTTTGGACACGAATATTTTTGAAGATTCTTCCTCTTTGAGCCTATGTGAAACAAGTCAACCGTGGGTCCTAATTTGAACAATCTTGGTATGTCCACAAGATGAAGCTAAAGTTTTCTATATAGATATATTTCGAAAAAAATAAGCCCCGCCCCTTAGCAGCCATGTTTTTCTGACAAATTATGATGGCTTGAACATCACCAAAGGAACATTTCTGATAAATTATACTGAAATCGGTCCAGAGGTTTCTGACAAGAAGATTTTCAATGTTTTCTAAGTAGATATATAGGGAAAATAAGCCCTTCCCCCTGGCGGGCACATTTTTTGATGAATCATGATGGCTTAAATAATCTTGATAGAGGGTCACCAAAGGAACATTTCTGCAAAATTATATTGAAATCGTTCAAGTGGTTTCTGACAAGAAGATCTTTAAAGTTTTCTATATAAATACATAGGGAAAATAAGCCCCGCCCCTTGGCGATCATATTTTTTTGACGAATCATGATGGCTTGAATAATCTTGGTAGAGGGTCACCAAAAAAACATTTCTTCCAAATTATATTGAAATCAGTCTAGTGGTTTTGGCAAGAAGATTTTTAAACTTTTCTATATAGATAGATATATAGGAAAAATAAGCCCCACCCCCTGGTGGCCATGTTTTTTCATGAATCTTGATGGCTTGAACAATATTGGTAGAAAGTTATCAAAGGAACATTGCTGCCAAATTATATTGAAATCGGTCCAGTTGTTTCTGACAAAATACCTTTAAAGTTTTTTGTTTTGGTTGCATGGCATCCAGAATCCTGCATGGATTCCAAATCTTTGATAAATTTTCAGTCAGCATCACCAAAGGATCATTCATTTGAAATTTGGTTAAAATTGGCTCAGTAGTTTAAGAGATGTCATTTAAAGAAATTGTGGACGCACAGACGATAATAATGCCACCACCAAGGGACGGTAGGTGATCATAATAGCTCCCCATGAGCCTTTGGCTCAAGTGAGCTAATACAAGGGGTACCCAGACCTAGGAAAATATTTTTCTAACTTTTCCTAAAAAATATATAGAGTGAGAAATTTGCACTCATGAAAATAGTGATGTTTTCATTACATTCGATGAAAATATTTATGGTATTCACATCAAAAGAGAAAATATCTCCATTTATTTGTTGAATTAAAAGTGTCTTACATAGATGCAGATATGATCAATATAAGATCATTCTTATTTTTGCACCAAAACATATTTTGTGGGTACTCACTAGAATTCCCTGAGATGCTATTTCACCGAGTACAACAAGACATGGTGCAAAAATATTGTGAAAATCCTTGATTATCACCTTATCTAAATTATGGTCTTATCTAAAAATATAGCTCTTACAATGTCACACCTCATCCAAACAGTCTGGATGAGACAACTCAGTAAGATGCTGCAACACAAACTTTCTTGGAAAAATTATTTTCTTCTCTTCTTTGGTAGATTCACACTGACTTCCATGCATGACCATTTTATTATAAAAAAAAATGAATGGATACACCAAGTTTTCCAAGGGAGACAACTTTGTCAGAAAAGAAAGAGCTTATCTAGTATTTAAATCTTTTCAAAAAATGGGGGCTACTATTAGAGGAAAGAACTGGCTCCCAGAGGGAACCAATTCTTTCCTGTAAAAGTATCCTCCAGTGAGAAGGGAGATACATACTTCCATGTCAGAGTTATTGCTCTAGGTGTATCCATTCAGCTTAAAATAACCTCCACTAAGGCCAAAGTTTTCTTTTATTTCTAGGTTTATGGGAGAGCCTACCCTATGATTTTAGCCCTTCTGGACAAAGGAAATTTGCATTTTGAATTTTATTTTTGTTTTATGTCCCTACCCTTCAAATTGGGGGCTGAAATATTGCTTTTGCATGTATTTTTGTTTGAAAATTATTTTATTTGATCAACCCAAGCTTTTTCATATTTGTATTTTTATTCATTCCTCCCGAATGCAACTTATTCAGAAATCTCCTGTAAACCTATAATACAAACACTCTGGCCTACATGCAGCAAGCCCACAGCTAAAGAGCTGCTTCAGCCACTGGCTAAAAAGTACATATAAGATGACACATGAGAACATGGCCCTTATAACAATGCAAAAATAACAAGAAAAATGCCTAACGGCATTATGGACGGGTTTTTCAAAAGGTCAATGAAAAGGTAAACCTCGGGAGACCCAATGCCCGCCGGCCATGACATTGCTATTTTAAAGGACAGATTTTTGAAAAATACGTCCAAGATTCAATTTTGGCTGCACAAGCTTTCGGCTTCAGGGGTGATAAGTACCTAACAAAGAAAGTCAGAGTTGTCTCTCTTATACAGGGCATGCCTACTGGTCCTTATCTATGCCTCTACCAAATATTATCAAAATATTTCAAACCGTTTAGAAGTTATGAAGTGCACAAGAATTTAGCTTAGAAATTCATCATTCAGGGGAGTTTACTTGAAAAAAGAACAAAGATATTGCCCTTCTTGTATGTGACACGCTCACTTGACCTGATATATGTCCCAACTAAATAAATATTATCAAATTATCTCAAACAGTATTGGAGTTATGGCCTGCACAAGATTTTGGTTTCAGGGGAGATAAGTACATAAAGCAAGAGTTGTCCTTCCTGCATGCAACACCTCTACTTGACCTGATATATGTACCTACCAAATATTATCAAATTATCTCAAACAGTATAGGAGTTATGGCCTGCACAAGATTTCAAATTCAGGGGAGATAAGTACATAACAAAGAAAGTAAAGTTGTCTCTCTTGCACCCTACATGTCTACTGGTCCTCTTCTTTATCCCTACCAAATATGAAAGCAATCCACTGAAGAGTAAAGGTAACATACAACTTTGAAAAACGGTTAACCAAAAGGTAAACCTTGGATGTCAAGGGAGATAAGTACATAATGGAGAAAGTGAGAGTTGTCTCTCTTGCACACCACATGCCTACTGGTCCTCATCTTCATCTTTTGAAAATATGAAAGCAATCCAATTAAGAATAAAGGTGATATATAACTTTGTAAAAAGGTTAACCAAAAGGTAAACCTGGGACAACGCCCAACGCCCGACGCCAGACGCCCGCCCGGACATCGCTATTTTAACGGATGGATTTTTTTTTAAAAACCCCGTCCAAAAATGCCCAGATCAGACTGTGTATTTGCACACTCTCACTGATTCCTTCGCTTTTAGGTGAATATTTTGTAGTATCCAATGATGCTTAAGTGGATAATGAAGACCCTGATCAGACTGCACAAACATGCAGGCTGATTTGGACATCTATATGCAGACCCTTTTCTCATGACATCGCTTATAGTGTCTGTGCCTCATATATATCCACAGCTCTTGATAAGATGCTTTTTTCAATCCAAAAGTATTGATATTTTTGTTATTTCTCCATGGGAAATAACAAAAATATTTACTTGATACCCATTCTTATCTAGACCTACCGGTATGTAAATCTATTACTTTTACCACTCTGAAGGCAAATTCAGCAGATGACTAATTATGTATTTAGATCTATTATTTTTCCCAGACCAAAAAAAATAGAATACAAGGAATAATATTTTAAAATGTTGTCTGCTGATCTTTTTTTATCCAGTATGGCATTAAAGAGTAACCTCTATTTAACAGCCAGCTTCAGGGAACCATATATTACCAGTCATGAGGCAAACACCCAAGGTCTATGTGTGTGGGATACCTGATCACTGAGTGCTTTGAAGGTCTTTTGGAGGCACCTTCTAAATATGCTGACTTGCTCGAAAAAAGGGTTGTGTGGTGTTTCTCCACTTGAAAAAAGTGGGGAGGGGGGATGTGGGGGTGGGGGTTGGGGTGGGGTGGGGGGAAAGAGCTTTTCCACATTAAATACCTATTCTTACATTACATGTATATGGGAATATCCCTCAATCCTACCCCCTCTACCATTAACCTGTGGTCATGCCTGCAAGTGCATCTTCCAAAACAGATTTTTAAGGCATCAGACAAGGTGTACATAAGGAAGTGAGTGGTTAAAAAGTGGAGCTAAATACTAATGTTGACATAAAAAAAGAGAAAATCAGTGGATGGTAAAATGAAGGTCAAGGTCATAAAATCATACTGTCATGTTTGGAGTACATCTAAGAAAGCAGAATAAACCAAGTTTGGTGACTTGTCTGTGGCAGTTTTATTACTTTCAGAAATGGAGGAAAGCATAAGATTTGGCATAAAAAAAGACAAAATCGGTAGACAGTTCCTAAATATAAGTCAGGGTGTGTTGGGGGACCAAGTGTAATGAATGTCAATCTTATTGTTTGTCAGAAATATAGCTTTACACTGGGGTTGACTCACCTAATAGAAGATGTGTTAAGGATGAGTACTTGGTGTTTAAATTCTGGGATAGTTTTTTCTTATTCCTCAAATAAAAAAAATATAATAATAATAATTAAGGGTACTTATTTGATACATCTCGCCAAGGCTGGGATTCTTACGTTCAGATTACAGGTAATATTGTATTCACCCTAGTTACTGCACATTTTCCTATAAGCGCACAGTCAAGCAATTCCATAGTCTCCAGATTACAGCCAGTGTACACTTTGTCTACTTCTTTAGAAAGGCATATGTTGTGGGTACTCATCTGAATTGCACTGACTTATCAATGCAATTAAAGTGAGTACCAACAACATATGCTTTTATAAAGAAAATCAGAAACAAAAACACACACAAAAACACTGTATAAGCATCATCTGATAAATTATTTTTTTAAAAATGTATCCTTAGTATAGGTAGGTACATAATATACCACAAGTTTTCCCAGTATTTTTGAAAAACCTAAGTGCGCAGTGCTGTAATTAGGTCAAATACGGTAAGTCTGCACATATCAAGTTTGGTCCCAACTTATAATATTAATTTTCAGAAAGGGAGCCAGGTTTAATAGACTGACAAGCAAAATGGAAAACCGGATTTCTACATCACACTTACTAACCAGTGGCGACAATAAATATAGAACATACCCAATGACGCAAAGGACAACACAGATGATCCAGGCAAATGTTCCAGTCTCATACATCGTCCCTGTGACAACCTCAGCTTGACAGTGGGGACATCTGGTGTGGACCGGAGACTCACGGAAAGTCTGAACTACTGCTACTGCAGGCTGGGTTACCACTACGGTGGTCGGTGGTCCTTGTCCTGGTACACCCTGTGGTTGGCCTGGATAGTAGCCACCTGGTGGTGGAGCACCTACAACAATAAGGAAACAATAGTCATTGACCCTAAAAATATCAAGCAAAATTTGTAGCAGATGACATTCTATTTTTTTTTTTTTTCAGAGAAAATAAGTCTTGATAGTTCATGTGAATTGTCTCCAAGCAGACAATTCATGAGAAATATCAAAACTTACTTTCATTGTGATTGGCACTTGAACACTTTGCATGCTGGGTAAAAGTTTCAGCTGATGACATTCTGAAATACTAGTAACTACTTCTTATTTGTCCTAGAAAATTGAACTTACATGAAGTGTAAGATCCTTTTTTGAAGGAAAAGTAAGAAAAATATCATCAGTTTGTCATCTGCTGAATTTGCCCATAGCATGGTAAGTAGTAAGGGTTAGTAGGTATTATCTTTGTTTTAACCCTTGTCCTGCTGAATAAATTAAGAAGCCACACCCATTTCTAATTTTCAGCCATTCAGATTACTTGATCAAGATTTTTGATATAGATTCACATACTTAATGGCAAACAGTGCAGATCCAGATCAGTTGGCTTCTTCAGAAGCCAACTGATCTTGATCTACTTTGTTTGCAAAGGCAGGATATATCCAGGTTCAGCAGGACAAGGGTTAACATTCTGCATGCTAAATTATTAAATATTAATAGACACTAAAATTTATTATTGCAGAACTAGACATTTCATTCATATCATCAACTTTACAGATATTCAAAGGGGAATAACGCTGACATGAAAATATTTACCTCCCTAATCAATCAGAGCTACTCTGAAAGGAAAGAATTTGGGAAGGAATTCTTTCCTTTAAGAGTAGCCTTGAATTGTTAAAGGCTGTAAATACAAGGGAGACAAAGTCTGTCAGCAAAAGTTGTCTCCCTTAGCAAAATGGTTGCAAAATTTTTCAGATATATCAAGTCACCTTAAATGAAAAGAAAAATATTTATTTATTATTGGTTAACCCATTTATGCCAAATGGACTCTTCTACCTTAAGTCTTTCGATGAGTCCATTTCCAATAGAAGGTATGTCTGGTTAGATTTTATTACTACCATGTTAATAAAAATTCCTGTATTTCTATACAAACAATGCTGACCCTGATCAGACACCGCATTATGAAGCATCTGATCTGGGTCTACATTGTTTGTCAATGTCCTTTTTATGGGACGCTAGGCATAAATGGGTTAACTTCATCAAGAACATGCTAAAGATTATGGTCCCTATCATGGTCAGAAACCAAGGTACAATATTTATTTTAAATAATCAGACATCACAAACTCTCCATGCAGATTCAGCTTATCTATTTTCTTATTTTTATTTGTGGTACATGGTTTATTTTTTACCCTCTCATACTATGGCAGCGACTCTCATCTTTTACCATTCATAATAGAGAAATAATCCTCAGAAAAATCCCTAAGTGGTTTGGGGTTGTCTTGGTAGCGCAGTTCGTAAAGACGATGGATGCTACAGTGCTAGGCGATGTCGCTGCATTGGTCAGAGCTTGCACAACATGGGTTCGACACCAAGCAGACCCACCCAGAAATTTTTCTGAGGATCATTTTTCCATTATGGATGGAAAAAGACGAGAGTCACTGCCATAATATGAGAGAGTAAAAAATAATCCATGTACCGCAAATAAATTTAAAATACTGAGCTCCTAAATAACAAGTGCATTGTAGTGTCAGTTAGCTTTATAAGCGCTATTTGAACAACCTTTTTTGGGGCTACCTCAGTGGCGCAATTGGTAATGGACGGATGCTGCAGTGCTAGGCAATGTCGCCACATTAGTCAGAGCTTAGATGTGATCGGTTCAACCTCAGGCAAAACCACTTAGAAATATTTTCTTATTTTTTCCAGAATACATTTTATGCAAATAGTCTGCTTATGTCAAGCACTGTTTTCTGGGGAAAATAAGAAAAATATTTCAAAGTGTCATCTGCTGAAAAACTTACCCAGTATACTTAGCTTCAAATACAGTATTTAAAAGCTACCTATCATATGTTAGTCTTTTCACTGCTCTGAAGGGTCATTCATTTTAAAACTGATTTTGAAATAAAAATTAAAGTTAAACCCTTCTCCTGCTGAACCTGGATATACCCTACCTTTGCAAACAGTGTAGATCCAGATCAGTTGGCTTCTTCAGAAGCCAACTGATCTGGATCTGCACTGTTTGATATAATGTGAATTTATAGCAGCAAACCTGATCAAGTAATCTGATTGGCTGAAAGTTAGAAGTGGGTGTGGCATCTTAAATTATTTAGCAGGGCATGGGTTAAAACGGTAGTTCTGCTACAGATAGTTGATTCTGTAGATTCTAGTGACCAGTGCTTCAAAACCTTAGCGTATTAGTACAGTCCAAGTTTTAGTTTAGTGTCTATATCAAAGAGAACTATAAAACTAATAAATTATGTCACTAAAGATGGGAGCCAGTCTACAGTGGAACATGAACAAAGAAATATACATGAAAAACTGAAAGTTCTGCTACTGATATCAATTCATTAGACTCTAATGAGCATGTTAGTATTGTCTCAGTTTTATTTTAATGTATATATATATATATATCAAAGAGAACTATTTAAAGCAAGAGGCCCACGGGCTACTGCTCGCTACACCTGAGTGAAATAGCCACTGCAGATATGCAGATGTTCTGCAACATTTTTTTCCAATCCTGTCATTGAAACTACATGTAATGAAAGGATCATCATTTGAGTAGTTCTTGGTTTTGAAGAAGACTGTTTTTAATTATTATTTTTTTTTTTACCATATATGGGCATGACAGTCAATGGAGCATGACCATTTGAACAAACTCTCAATCCTGTTTGAACATACTCGTTGGATCAACATGAAATTTGGTGGAAATTGGCCAAGTGGTTTCTGAAGAGAGGTTAAACATCATGATTTTATACATGTACACAGCTCTGGGGCAGAGGAAGATAGCCCTCACAAAATAAAATTTTGATTGTAGCTTAAAGCTTTTGCTACTTCAATCATATGTTGTAAATTTTAGACACTTCAGCTATTTTTGTCTTTGTGTGTGTGTTCATTGCTGTCAAGGGTCATTCTATTTATAATCTATTTATCTTTACCAGAATGCAGGGACTTGCCAAGCTTTCATCTTCATTGTATAAGTAAAGAAATGATGGAAGAAGATGTACTTCAATTGCATGTTGCCACTCCCACCCAAGCTACACATCCTGTGTCTCTTTTCAAGGCCAGACCAGCTGAACATTGTCTTCTTTCCCTGCTGGCCCTGCTGGTGCTTCACAAATTTCCTACTTTCTAATTTTACCATGGCAACCAAACAATATGGCCACTGGTCATAAAACACATGAACTGGGTAGACAATCATCAAAATTAATGATCATAACTGCCAAATATGGTTCACATCACTTCACGTTATGGAGAAAATGCAATTTAACCATTTTCCCATTATAAGTCTATGGGACCTTTCAGTTGTCATAGCAACCAAACAAAAAGGTAAATCACCATAATTTTAGCTCTTTTTAACCCTTAGCGTGCTGAGAAAAAATGAAACAGGCCTGTAAGAGGGGGTACCCTACTCAAGAAGTCATTACTCCCTCAATTTTGCCTCGATTTACCTGGAATTTTCACATATAATTTGCCGATTGTAGGTGGCCATTTTACCAGCAAGAGGATGGTCAGGTGACTAGAAAGTCACATGATAGTAACATGTAAACTGGGAACCGTTTAAGACACTTGGAAAAAAAAAAAAAAAAAAAAAAAAAAAAAGTTACAAGAGACCAGCACCTACTGTGTACTACTGCGAATGAAACGAGTGACATACATAGGTTCTTCTGTTATTCCTACTTCTTCCTCACTAGAAATGATTTAGGTGTTATGGCTTTTTTTCCAGGAAATCATGATCAATCTGTTGAAGTGAGTGCTGAAATTAATGGCAGCTTCAAATTCGGTATTCTCGGTCTTTATTAGTGTGGGTAAAATCCAGCACCCAACTATCTAATAAAAAGTGGCGTGTTTGTATGAAAGTAGGTTCACTCCTGTATGAGAACACTTGCTCTGAATGGTTGCATGTGGTGTATAGTAAGTATGACAGGCTTTCGAGTTAGCAGACACCTCCTGGGCGCATATAGTCGCCTACAGCAGAGTAAAGGTTAAATCCCTTTACCCAAGCAACATTCCTACCTAATTAGGGACAAATCGCTTCAGCAGCTTTAGAGTTGTCATTTAATAGTGTTAACGAATGGACAACTGGACAGATGGACGAACAGATGGATGGAGGACAGACAAAAAGTGATCACTATAGCTCATCCTGAGCATAGCTAAGATAAGCTAAAAATAATAGATTGAGGAGAACTGATACACTTTCAAGAGAGACACCTATCAAGATTGCTTTGCTCCCTTCTGAAAGGGGTCTACTCTAAAAGGAAATTCTTTCCTTATAGTGTAGATCCCTTTCAGAAAGGGGTTAGTGGGCAGAAAAACAAACAGGAAATCACAAAGTTGTCTTCCTTGCAAAAAATGGTAGAAAATCTACTAAGTGTATCCATTAATCTTAACCCTTGTTATGCTGAATAAATTAAGATGCTCCGCCTGCTTCTAATTTTCAGCCAATCAGATTCCTTGATCCAGATTGTTGACATAAATTCAGATACTGAATGGCAAACAGTGTAGATCCAGATCAGTTGGCTTCTTTAGAAGCCAACTGATCTGGATCTACACTGTTTGCAATGGCAGCACATATCCAGGTTCAGCAGGCCTAGGGTTAAGAAACTAGAGACTGTAGCCAGTCTGCAGTGGTAGATGAACACAGCAATCTGAATAAATGAGAAGAATTATGCAGAGCCACTGCAATATGAAGTCAAACAAAACAGAGCCATGGAAATGTTGTATGAGCCACGCCAGGCAAAATGGTGTCCAAGGGAGTTAATAGGAGGAATATTTGGTGATGATTCTGGGATAATTTCCTCCAATTTTCCATAAAAAAAAACAAACAAACATATGTTGTGGGTAATCAATAGAAGTGCCTTACTGAGGCCCTTCTAATGAGTAACCACAACATACATTTTTATGGAAAATTATCCCAGAATTATAACCAAATATTCCCCTTAATAACTCCTTTAGGGCTTTCAAGACATATGCTGATAGTGAAAAACAGACCTAACTGTGCATCCATGTAGTCTGATCAGGGCCTTCACCTTCCACTTACAGAATCATTAGATACTGCAGAATGTATCAACAGATGGCAGTGATCCTAATCAGACTATGCTGACAAGCAGGGTGATCTGAATCTACACATTTTACATATGCTCAGACACAATAATATTTGGTGTGGCCAAATAATGACACTGTAATCTGTTATCAAACAGAGCGGTGGTCACACTGTAATTTGCTGTAAAACTAATTAGAATAATACAGTTGTTATTTAGTGCTATTTAACCCTTGTCCTGCTGAATAAATTAAGATGCCACACCCCTTCTAATTTTCAGCCAATCAGATTACTTGATCTGGATTGTTGCTATAAATTCAAATACTTAATGGCAAACAGTGCAGATCAGATTAGTTGGCTTCTTCAGCCAACTGATCTGGATCTACACTGTTTGCAAAGGCAGGGTATATCCCGGTTCAGCAGGACAAGGGTTAATAAGCTGCTTGTAGCTAACACTGCAATCTGCTGTCAAACCAAACACCATGGCTGTAACACTAACACTGCAAATCTGTTGTAAAACTAAACAGAGCAACAGTCACACTACAATCTGCTGTCAAGCTAAACAGAGTAACAGGCACACTGCAATATGTAAAACTAGCCAGAGTAGTGTGTTAAACCTTGGCTTCACTGAGTGCAGTAAAAATGTTAAACAATGGCACTGCAACCTACTGCTAAACTAAAACATAGTAGTATACAAGTATTATATAATCTAAAGGTAGAACAGAACTGAAATCTGCAATAAAAATATCAAGAATAGTGGAAGAGTTTTATAGTGAAACTGCAATCTGCAGTAACAATGCATTGGGTAGTGCACTGGCCTTTGGTGCCAACCTCAGTGCCAATGTTTCTGGGTCCAAACATATTCAATAAGCATCACTGACCAGGATGGTGCTACTTAAACTGTATCATCCTTTAGAGTGGGGTGCTAACTGTAGAGGTTACAAAGACATGTAATGTCAAACCTTGTTCTCTGATTTTTTTTTTTTTTTTTTTGAATCAGAGTGTTGTCCACTGCAGCTGTAATTGGTGCTTTAAGGGTTTATTATCCTGTACCTGGAGCTCTTTAAAGAGTAATCCTTTGAAGTGGACTCCGATATGTATTCAAGGGAGATCACTCTGAAAAAAATTCGCCTCTCTTGGAATCAAATTATTTCCTTTAAGAGATCTCCACCACTTTGTGGAGGGATTTCCAATACCCAGCAATCAAATATTTTTCTGTTATAGTGGTCAACCTTTGAGAAGGGAGGCAAAATGTTTAACTTGGAATGCCCCCCCCCCTTTAAAGTATATCTATGAGGTGCAAAAAAAAAAAAAAACTGTAAAAAATCAGAATGAAGAAGAACTAACAGGAGACTGGTGTACATGTATAGATTTTGTAAGTTCCACACTATGTCAAAAAGTCCAAATTAATACTATCAATACTATATTAGTAAAACTTGTGCAAAATCTAAAACATAACTGTTTATTTCTCTTCTGATGGCAGAATTACACAGATGCAGAGTAGTAATTCATTCCTGAATGGAATTTTTTGTGTCTTCTACATTCTTTTAATTTTCATTACAGAAGACTGAGGATATACCATATCTTTTGAAAATCTAAAAAAACGTGAAACTATAATACCCATACGCTATCATGTCGAGGGCAGATACTCTGTCAAAAATTGACAAAACTTGCCCATTTGCAAATCCCAAACCAGATCTTCACAATATCAAACACATACCAAGTTTGGTGAAAATCCATTGACATTTACTCAAGTTATCATCATAAAATGAAAATACCGACAGACTCTAGACAAACTGGACAGATACTCTGCAAATTTCACAGGGGAGACAACTGTTGTACCTTCCTGTCACCAAGCCCCTTCTGAAATGGGTCTACTCTACAAGGAAAGAATTTGCTCCTAAAGGGAGCAAATTCTTTCCTTTTAGAGTAGACCCATTTTCAGAAGGGAGATAAAACGTTCTTACAGCCTTTGACTCCCCTGAAAGTATATCCATTCCTCTTAAAATATAATCTACTGATATTTAAAATCTGCATGCTATATGCAAAATTAATTAGTTCATTTCTAAAAATAGAATTCTGCCATTTTGAAAGAAAATAAACAAAAAATACCTCTACCTCCATGCTCTTGAAGGTGGACCTGGGTGGGATCCGCTAAAATTATATATACATGCAGCAAATAATAATGATAACAAGCAAGAAGTAGCAAAACATAAATGACAAGAATAATTTGGATATGTTTATTCATTAACATTTTATAAACTTTCATGGGGAAAAGTTTAAAGCTATTTACACGGTATATCATATTTTTGACTGTGTCTGACCAAAGGCCATCACTGGTTCCCAGTTGTATTGTATCCAACAGAAAATTGTAACCAGAAATGTCATTTGATTAGACAAGGTCATATTTATACCGATACCTGCATTCATATAATAAACATCACCACATTATTGTTGTCGACCAAACTAATTGGTTGACTAGAACACATTTAATATCTGACAGGATCTATCACTGTATAATTGAGGAAAGACAATAAAAAATTTTTCCATTCCACCTGAAACAACTATTCACTCATCTTAATAAGCAAAATGTCAAAATGACCAGTCAGTTTGGTTGCACAAATCGCATGCAGCAAAAAAGACAGACACTGTACAATAATTGCAACATGCAGCAAAATAGCAGTGATTTCTATTTTATTTATATTTCAGCAACATAATAGAAAGAAATACGGCAACATATAATACAGGTATATCTTTATCAAACTTTCATGGTGAAAATTTTCCCAACTATAAACAAAAAAGAGGGCCATGATGGCCCTGTAATGCTCACCTGAGTATCATAGCATTTTGAGAACCTGACCTAGAACTGATCAAGGCAAACATTCTGATTAAAATTCATAATGATTATCTTAACAAGTAAGATAATGTAGCATGTCTAATGGACTGTGAAATAGAGGTCAAGGTCAAATATGGATGAATGCACTCAAGTGTGCATGCTAAGATGTGTGCATGTACTAAGTATCACCGGCTGTATGAGCAATAGTTACTGAGAAACTGACCTAAACACAAACACTTCACAAGTGCCAAATATTACTCTGTAGAACCCATAATTACTGAGTAACTGACCTAAACAGAAAAACTTAGGAAAGTCACTGGACCATGAAATATCGGTCATGTGCCCCAGTTCCAAAATTCCCCTAGAAATCATCAAGACAAACATTTTGAGCAATATTTATGATGATTATTTAAAAAATGTGACCTCTGGAGTGTTAACAAGGTTTTTCTTTGATTTGGCCTGGTGACCTAGTTTTTTACCTCAAGTGACCCAGTTTCAAACACGACCTAGAAATCATCAAGACAAACATTTTGAGCAATATTTATGATGATTATTTAAAAAATGTGACCTCTGGAATGTTAACAAGGGTTTTCTTTGATTTGGTCTGGTATGGCCTAGTTTTTTTATTTCAAGTGACCCAGTTTCAAACTCGATCTAGAAATCATCAAGACAAACATTTTGGGCAAGATTCATGATGACTGCTTCAAAAATGGGACCTCTAGAGTGTTAACAAGGTCTTCCTTTGATTTGGCCTGGTGACCTAGTTTTTGACCCAAGTGACAAAGTATCAAACTTGATCTAGAAATCATCAAGACAAACATTTTGAGCAAGATTCATGATGATTGCTTCAAAAATGTGACTGCTAGAGTGTTAACAAGGTTTTCCGCTGATTTGGCCAGGTGATCTAGTTTTTGACCCCATGTGACCCAGTTTCAAACTTAACCTAGAAATCATCAAGACAAACATTTTGAGCAAGATTCATGATGACTGCTTCAAAAATGTGACAGCTAGAGTGTTAACAAGGTTTTCCTTTGATTTGTCCTGGTGACCTAGTTTTTGATCCCAAGTGACCCAGTTACAAATCTGACCTACAAATTATCAAGACAAACATTTTGAGCAAGATTCATGATGACTGCTTCAAAAATGTGACCGCTAGCATGTTAACAAGGTTTTCAGCTGATTTTGCCCGGTGACCTAGTTTTTGACCCCAAGTGACCCAGTTTCGAACTTGACCTAGACATTCTTAAGACAAACATTTGGGCAAAATTCATGATGATTGCTTCAAAAATGTGACCGCTAAAGTGTTAACAAGGTTTTCCTTTGATTTGGCCCGGTGACCTGGTTTCTGACCCCAAGTCACCCAGTTTCAAACTTGACCTAGAAATCATCAAGGCAAACATTTTGAGCGAGATTCATGATGACTGCTTCAAAAATGTGACAGCTAGAGCCTTAAGAAGGTTCTCTGCTGATTTGTCCAGGTGACCTAGTTTTTGAATTCAAGTGACCCAGTTTCAAACTGGACCTAGAAATCATCAAGACAAACATTTCATGCCAGATTCATGACAACTGGTTCAAAAATGTGACCGCTATAGCATTAACAAGGTTTTCTGCTGATTTGGCCCAGTGACCTAGTTTTTGACCCCAAGTGACCCAGTTTCAAACTTGACCTAGAACTCATCAAGACAAATATTTTGAGCAAGATTCATGATGATTGGTCAAAAATGTGACCATGAGTGTTTACAAGGTTTTCCTTTGATTTGGCAAGGTGACCTAGTTTTTGACCCCATGTGACCCAGTTTTGAACTTGACCTAGAAATCATCAATACCAACATTTTGAGCAAGATTCATGATGATTGCTTGAAAAATGGGACCTCTAGAGTGTTAACAATATTTTCCTTTGATTTGACCTGATGACCTTGTTTTTGACCCCAAGTGACCCAGTTTTGAACATGACCTAGATTTCATTGGGGCAAACATTCTGAGCAAGTTTCATCAAGATTGGTTACAAACTGTGACCTGTAGAGTGTTAACAAACTAACTGTTGATGACGGACAGAGGGTGATCACAATAGCTCACCCTGAGCTTAGCTCAGGTGAGCTAAAAACAACACTTCTGAGCTGTAAAGTAAAGTAAGGTTAATACCTTATTTTTTCTGTTGCTAGAAAAATTTATCTTTATGTGTTGGTCCACAAGTTCTTGCATGTGTACTTTATATTAAGGAACAAAAGTTAGAGATACCCACAATTGTTGACATACATGCACTTTAAATGCTAGGTCAGATTTACAGCAATAAGGTATCAGTCTTCATTTCTTTTGTCGTTTGTAGTGTTACATTTCTTTTTTTAGGTCAGTATACATATATATAATCATTTCTCAAATGACACAACAGTCATTCAAATCAGCTGACAGAGGATATATAAGATTATAAGATTGTAGTCCTCAGTGCATAAAATTATGTCACAAAAAAAATTTTATTGACTATTTCAACAGGTTTACAGAATATTGTAGTGACTGTGGAAGACTTGAATGTAATTATAATAGTAATCATACCCATAAAGCAGCAATCACAACTGCACAGCAGATGACATTCCAAAATATAATTTTTTGTTTTCTTTTTTCAGGGAAAATAAGGCATGATATTTCACCTAAATCATCTACTGGCCAGAAGATTCACATGAACTGTCAAGCCTTATTCTCTCAGAAAAAAAATAATGATAATTAATAATGCCATCTGCTACAATTTTACATGGCCTTTAACCCTTGCCATGCTGAATAAATTAAAATGCCACACCCACTTCTAACTGTCAGCCAAGCAGATTGATTGATCTAGGTTGTTGTTACTAATTTACAAACTAAACGGCAAACAGTGTTCATCCTAATCAGTAAGCTTCTTCAGAAGCCAACTGATCTGGATCTACATTGTTTTCAAATCCTGCATATCCTGGTTCAGCAGGACCAGGGTTAAGGGTTAAGACACTGCAAAGATTTTCTCAAGAGGATTTGTTTATACAAAATTGACTACATCAGATGATAATCAGATAAAAGAATCTAAATTCTTGAAAGATTTTTTAACCCTGGTCCTGCTGAACCTGGATATGCCCTGCCTTTGCAAACAGTGTAGATCCAGATCAATTGGCTTCAAGTGAAGCCAACTGATCTGGATCTGCAGTTTGTCATTTAGTATGTGAATTTGTATCAAAAATCTAGATCAAGCAATTTGACTGACTGACAGCCCGACTCGGTGGCTCAGTGGGATGTGCGTGCAACTGGTGATCATGAGGTTATGGTTTCGATTGACTGATTGTGTTGGAGTTTAACGACATATCTACCCTTGTGGGTCATTTTGAATCGTCTCCCAGAGAAAGGGAGAAAAGAGATAGAAGAGATAGTAGAGGAGATGAAAAAGAGGGACAGGGAAGAAAGAGGAACACGAATAAAAGTGAAGAAACAGAAGAAATAAAAATATTCCCCCTTTACCCTTACCTGCTACAAGGATAGCAGGCCTATTACGGTTTTGATCCTCACTGGGTCTGGCAACATTCTTTCATGGAGACTGATCATGAAATATTTTATACTGTCATTCCCTTCCTTCCACTGATTCAAGAAGGGCAGTTGTCAGTTTCTGGCAAAAGAATGTGCACAAGTAATTGGTTAACCGCTAGAGGACAAAGTCTGCCCAGGAAAAAAAGTGTCAGGTAAACTGACATGATCCTAATGGGTTGACTGGGCCGTAAAACCTCAACAAAAACAAACAAACTGACCAGCTGACAATTAGAAGTGGGGATGGCATCTTAATTTATTCAGCATGACAAGCACTAAGACATTATCGTTTGAGGTGCACAGTGTAATACATGTACTGTGAAAAAATAAAGCATATAATTTTTTGAATACTAAGTACTTGTACAAATGACAGTTTATGGTTTTTCACATGTTAGTGTTTTTATATAAATCCTTAAAACACTAGCCAAAATTGTAGCAGGCAACATTCTATAATATTCTTTTTATTCTATTTTTCAGAGAAAATAAGGCTCAATATGTCAAGTGACTTGTCTGTGAATTCTCAGAAAAAGAAATCAGAATGCTGTTTGCTTCTGTTGTGACTAGTGCTTTACAGATTGAAATGAGCTGTGCATAAAAAGGGGGCTTTGTGTATATGCTACTGATGGTTAAAACAACCTGCACATCAGCACAGTTTATTAATTAACTCTGGTTCTGCTGAACCCAGATATGCCCTGCCTTTGCAAACAGTGTAAATCCAGATCAGTTGCCTTCTGCCAATTGATCTGGATCTGCAATGTTTGTCATTAAGTATGTGAATTTGTATCAATTTTTACAACCTAGATCAAGAAATCTAATTGGCCAAAAATTAGAAATGAGCATGGCATCTTAATTTATTCAGCACGGCAAGGGTTAATACACTTCACCATTCCACCATGGAGAATCAATAGACTTCAATGACAGGGTTCACACAATGCTGCAACAGCACTTTGGCCTATATTATTTATTCCAGAATGCACTTTAATCATTTTTTTTTTAAATTTAAGGCCCCAGAAATCAGCAGTCATTCTGTTTTTTACCACAAAAATACAATCTGTACAATAAATGGCCAAAACTGATAAATCAATGGATCCCATTCTGACCCTCTTAATGGCAACATTTACAATTACCCTGACCATTTGATCCCTATCCCTTGTCCTGCTGAACCTGGATATGTACTGCCTTTGCAGATGGCTTCTTCAAGAAGTCAGCTGATCTGGATCTGCACTGTTTGTCATTCAGTGTGTGAATTTATATAAACAAGAGGGCCATGATGGCCCTGTAATGCTCACCTGAGTATCATAGCACTTCGAGAACCTGACCTAAAACGGATCAAGGCAAATATTCTGACCAAAATTCATAACGATTATATTAAGAAGTAAGACAATGTAACATGTCTAATGGACTGTGAAATAGAGGTCAAGGTCAAATATGGATGACTGCACTCAAGAGGCCATGCTAAGATGTATGCTTGGGCTAAATATCACTGGCTGTAGGAGCAATAGTTACTGAGAAACTAACCTAAACACATACACTTCACAAGTGTAAATATCACTCTGTAAGACCAATAGTTATAGAGACTGACCTAAACAGAAAAACAAGAAAGTCACTGGACCATGAAATATATGTCATAAGTGACCCAGTTCCAAACTTCACCTAGAAATCATTAAGACAGATTCATGATGATCACTTCATAAATATGACCTCTAGAGTGTCAAGAAGGTTTTCCTTTGATTTAGCCTGGTGACCTAGTTTCTGACTGTAAGTGACCCAGTTTTAAACAAGACCTAGAAATCATCAAGAGGAACATTTTCAGCAATATTCATGATGATTATTTAAAGAATGCACATTTGATTTGGCCTGGTGACCTAGTTTTTGACCCCAAGTTTCAAACCTGACCTAGAAATCATCAGGGTAAACATTCTGAGCAAGGTTCATGATGATTGCTTAAAAATGTGACCTCTGGAGTGTTAAGGTTTTCCTCTGATTTGGCCTGGTGACCTAGTTTTTGACCCCAAAGTGACCCACTTTCTAATTTGACCTAGAAATTATCAAGAAAAAACATTCTGAGCAAAATTCATGATGATTGCTTCAAATATGTGACCGCTAGGGTGTTAATAAGGTTCTTTGTTGATTTGGCCCGGTGACCTAGTTTTTTTATACCAAGTGACCCAGTTTCAAACCTGACATAGAATTCATTAAGACAAACACTTTGTCTTAATGCAAGATTCAAGATAACTGATTAAAAATGTGACCGCTAGAGTGTTAACAAGGTCTTTGATTTAGCCTGGTGACCTAGTTTTTGACCCCAAATGAACCAGTTTTGAACTTAACCTAGAACTCATCAAGAAAAAGATTTTGAGCAAGACTCATGATGACTGCTACAAAAATATGACCGCTAGTGTGTTAACAAGGTTTTCCTTTAATTTGGCCTGGTGTCCTAGTTTTTGTAGTCCAGTTTCAAACTTGACCTAGAAGTCATCAAGACAAATATTTTGAGCAAGATTCATGATGATTGCTTCAAAAATGTGACCACTGGAGTGTTAACAAGGTTTTCGGTTGATTTGGCCCTGTAACCTAGTTTTTTACCCCAAGAAAGCCAGTTTCAAACTTGACCTAGAAATCATCAAACATTTTGAGCAAGTTTCATGATGATTGCTTCAAACATGTGACCTCTAGAGTGTTAACAAGGTCTTCCTTTGATTTGGCCAGGTGACCTAGTTTTTGACCCCAAGTGACCCAGTTTCAAACTTAACCTAGAAATCATCAAGACAAACATTTTTAGCAATATTCATGATGATTGCTTCAAAAATGTGACCACTAGAGTGTTAACAAGGCTTTCCTTTGATTTGGCCCTAGTTTTTGACCCCAAGAGACCCAGTTTCAAACTCGACCTAGAAATCATCAAGATAAACATTTTGAGCAAGTTTCATGATGATTGCTTCAAAAATGTGACATCTAGAGTGTTAACAAGGTCTTCCTTTGATTTGGCCAGGTGACCTAGTTTTTGACCCCAAGTGACCCAGTTTCAAACTTAACCTAGAAATCATCAAGACAAACATTTTGAGCAAGATTCATGATGATTGCTTAAAAAATGTGATCACTAGAGTGTTAACAAGGTTTTCATTTGATTTGGTCTGGTGACCTAGTTTTTGGCTCCAAGTGACACAGTTTTGAACTTGACCAAGAAATCATCAAGGCAAACATTATGAGCAAGATTCATGATGATTGCTTTAAAAATGTGACCTCTAGAGTGTTAACAAGGTTTTCCTTTGATTTAGCCAGGTGACCTAGTTTTTTATCCAAAATGACCCAGTTTTGTCCTTGACCTAGAAATCATCAGGACAAACATTTTGAGCAAGTTTCATGATGATTGCTTCAAAATTGTGACTGCTAGAGTGTTAACAAGGTTTTCTTTGATTTAGCCTGGTGACCTAGTTTTTGACCCCAAGTGACCCAGTTTCAACCTGATCTAGAAATCATCAAGACAAACATTTTGAGCAAGATTCATGATGATTGCTTTAAAAATGTGACCTCTAGAGTGTTAACAAGGTTTTCCTTTGATTTAGCCAGGTGACCTAGTTTTTTATCCAAAATGACCCAGTTTTGTCCTTGACCTAGAAATCATCAGGACAAACATTTTGAGCAAGTTTCATGATGATTGCTAACAAGTGTTAACAAGGTTTTCTTTGATTTAGCCTGGTGACCTAGTTTTTGACCCCAAGTGACCCAGTTTCAACCTGATCTAGAAATCATCAAGACAAACATTTTGAGCAAGATTCATGATGATTGCTTGAAAAGTGTGACCTCTAGTGTGTTAACAATATTTCTTTTGATTTGACCTGGTGACCTAGTTTTTTATCCCAAGTGACCCAGTTTCAAACTTTACCTAGATTTTATAGGGGCAAACATTCTGAGCAAGTTTCATCAAGATTACCTAAAACTGTGGCCTCTAGAGTGTGAACAAACTAACTGTTGACAACGGATGATGGACGACGACAGACGACGCACAGAGGGTGATCACAATAGCTCACCCTGAGCTTTGCTCAGGTGAGCTAAAAATCTTGAGCAAGTCATCTGATTGACTGACAATTAGAATTGGGTGTGGCATCTTAATTTATTCATCATGACAAGGGCTATCAGCCAATGGTTGCTTGATAAAAAATGATACTGCTGTCATAATAATGTGACATTATTTATATGAGGTTTTCTTTGATTTTATGTGGAGTACTGGCATCTGCATTTTACTCACTCAGCATGCAAATCAGTTTTGAGCAATTTGCTTGCCAGTGTTTTCCCCAATCTGACAGTATTATGGCATGAGTCCTATCATATGAATCACAGGATTCTCCACTGTGTGTTAACCATGATGATGCCTGGATACTATTGATTTTGTTGGGGTCAACCCTTGTGGGTCATTTTGTGTCATCTCCCAGAGAAAGGGAGAAGAGAGATAGAAGAGATAATAAAGGAGATAAAAGAGAGGGACAGGGAAGAAAGAGGAAAATTAATGAAAGTGAAGATACAGAAGAAATAAAAACATTCCCCCTCTACCCTTACCTGCTGCAAGGATAGCAGGCCTTGCCCAACTGTAAGCCAATCTCAGTTGGACACCTCTGTGATGTAAGATACATGACCCCTTTGCCTCACCCAACCATCCCCACCTGGATACTATAAAGTGTACTGGAGGCTCTGATAAGGCTGTACTGATGCACAAGTTGGTCTGGGCTTCACTATTTTCATACTGCCTTAGATCCATTTTTCATACACTCATAGATCCATTTTTCATACTCTCTTAGATCCATTTTTCATACACTCTTTGATCCATTTTTTAAATCTCCATGTAAAGAGAGTAATCACAAGATAATTTTTATTTCTGCACCAAAACATACATGTATCCTGCTGGTACTCACTAGAATTTTTTCACTGAGACAATTCTAATGAATATCTTCAAAATATGTCTTGGTGCAAAAATAACGAAACAATATTTTAACTCTTAAAATGCAAAAAAACCCCAAAAAAACAACCTGAATCTGAAAATGTCGACTGTTTATGTCGTCTGCTGAATATTCTTGCAAACTTTTCAAACTGGCAAACAGTGTGGACCCTGATCAGACTGCTCCTGGAGAGGAGTAGTCTGATCTGGGTCCACACTGTTTGCAAAAATGACTTTTAAAATGACAAGCAGATGACAAAGCAGATGACATTTGTTGTGATTGGCAGTTTAAGAGCTAAATTATCTCCACCATTGTCAGCTTATCTGAAACTACGATTTTTGTGTGTCACATTTCACAGAGTGAAGCAGCAACATAAAAAGGGAGACTGCATTTACCCTAAATATTGGGACATCTTTACTCCTTACCATGATTGTTCTGGAAGTCCAATTTACTACCTACAAACTCTTGATGTGTCTTAACCCTTGTTCTGCTGAATAAAGTAAGATGCCATGCCCTCTTCTAATTTTCAGCCAATCAGATTACTTGATCTGGATTAATGCTTTAAATTCACATACTTAATGGCAAACAGTGCAGATCCAGATCAGTTGGCTTCTTTAGAAGCCAACTGATCTGGATCTACACTGTTTGCTCAGACAGGGCATGTCGTGTTCAGCAAGAGAAGGGTTAAAATATTGCTGGATTGTTTAGCAAACAGTGTAAACTCTGACCAGATGCCACACTGAAAACAATGGTGTTTTGGCAATATCTGGTGGTATATATAGTGCCAACTAAAGTTATTGAATGTCAAAAAATAATGAACATTTCATAAAACAGCTAAGATATACTCAGAACCATTCATTTAATATTTTAACCCATTGTAGTCTGGAAACCCCTAAAAGAGTAATTTGCAAACAATGCAGACCCAGGATATGATCAGGGTCTCCACTGTTTGCAAATAGTTTAGCCATTTTTCTCTAGGAATATGTAAATCTCATAGCCGGATGTACCTAAAATTGAAACTGGACCCTTCCAATATATAGTGTGGGAGAGTTTATTCAGTATACAATGGGTTAACCCATTTATGTTGGAGTGTCTCTTCTACCACAACTCTTTGGACGGGTCTGTTTCCAATAGCAGGGTGTGTGATTAGTTTTTATTATTACTATGTTTTTAGAAATTCCTGTATTTAATGCAAACAGTGTAGGCCTTGACCAGATGCCATGTTCTGCGGCATCTGACCTGGGTCTGCACTGTTTATCAAACCCTTTTGGGGGGTGGATGTGTGCGTGTGTGTGTGGGGGGAGGGGGGGGGTTCTGACTAAAATGGTTCAAACAATTTCAGCAAGAAAAATAACTAGTGTCCACATGTTGTGGGAGAATTTCTCTCACTCTTGGTCTACACTGTTTGCGCTGGCATGTCTGTCCCAATATTTAGAGTAATTATGGCCTAAAGCTTTACATACCTCCATAGGGTGGCTGACCATAGCCTAACAAAAAAAGCATACAAGGCAAGATTAGATGAAGATTACAATATACAAACAAACAAGTTCAAGGTTTAGCATGCTGAGAAAAAGAAACAGCAGACAACATTTTGAAATACATGTATTTTTCTTATTTTTACCAAATAATAGGCTTTGATATTCCATGCAAACAGACAATTTGCATCAAATGCCAAAGCCTATTTTCTACATTTCAAGCACATTGTCTCCTATTTGCATCAGTATCAAAGCCTATTTTCTGGAAAAAATAAGAAAAATATCATCAGATTGTTGTCTGCTGAATTTGCCCAGCAAGAGGAAGAGGTTATAGTTAAGGGGGATGGATACATTTTTAGGGGAGGGTGGGGGGAGGGGGTGAGATAACTCTGTCAAGATTATCTCCCTTCTGAAGAAGAAGCAAATTCTTTCCTTTTTAGAGTACATCCCTTTTCAGAACAGACTTGGTGTGCAATTAAAGCAAACAGGAAGTCACAATAGTTGTCTCCCTGTTAAAAAAAGCAGAAAATCTACCATGTGTATCCAGACCCCTTAACCCTTAAAGCTGCCAGTCACAATTATTGTCGTCTGCTTTGTCATCTGCTTGTGATTTTAAGTCATTTTTGCAAACAGTGTGGACCCAGATCAGACTGCTCCTCCTTTAGGAGCAGTCTGATCAGGGTCCACACTGTTTGCCTGTATGCAAAAATAGGTTTGAAAAGTCTGCAAGAATATTCAGCAGACGACATAAACAGTCCACATTTTTAGATGCAGTTTTTCTTGGCGCTTTAAGGGTTAACCCTTGTAGTGCTGAACCAGGATATACCCTGCCTTTTCAAATGGTGCAGATCCAGATCAGTTGGTTTCTTCAGAAGCCAACTGATCTGAATCTGCACTGTTTGCCATTAAGTATACAAATTTATAGCAACAACCAGGATCAAACAATCTGATTGGCTGAAAATTAGTAGGCATGGCATTTTAATTTATTCAGCAGGGAAGGGTTAATACATGTATTCATTTTCAACAAGCATAATAAGATAGCTTCTTTTATGATGCTACCAAAGAACCAGTTTTAAAGTTGCTAAGGAGCTAGTTTTGATATAACTAAAATCACAGGAGCGTCACTTTTGTTTCAAACTGATTTTCCCAAACTGTTGTTTTGATAATTTTATTGTCCGTATAAAATTCATTAGAATAAGTGTCTGATACTCTAAGTTTCATGAAAATAATTGATGCTCTCACTGAGACTCTGAAGAATCTGCACACTCATTGTGAAAGAAATAAACATGCCTATCATAAATATACCTAAACATACAAATATACAAAAAAAAAAAACAAACTTTTAAAGTAATTAGATTACAAGAGGGCTAATTCGCTCATCTGAGTGTCATTGTCTCTAGTATATTCTAAAAGACTATCATTTCTCTTCATAGGACTATGTATGTTTAAAATTTGTTGAAAATGAATGTTTTCGGATGACAGGCTGGAGGGGTGCTGGACAGAAGCATGATCGCATGGTGCCTTATTGTTGAATAGGCATGTAAACTAGATGAAGCTATGTAACCAAATATCAAAGGCCAGGGCCTTCTGGTTTCAGACAAAATGATTTTTAAAGGTTTTCCCTATATAAATATATATATAAAACAAGATGGCGGCCATGGCGGCCATCTTGGAGTGCCAACGGGAATGATTTTAGCTATTTTTGATCTACAAGTCATCCCTATGCTTCCTACCAAGTTTAAAGTCAATAAGCCTTTCGATTCAGGAGAAGAAGCGAAAAACAGATTTTCAAGATGGCCACCATGGCAGACATCTTGGATTTCCGATCAGAAAGATTTTAGCTATTTTTGACCTATAAAATTGGCTTTTTCAGTTTAGGAGAAGCAGCGAAAATTGATTTTCAAGATGGCCACCAAGGCAGCCATCTTGGATTTCCGATCAGGACGATTTTAGCTATTTTTGATCTACAAGTCATCCCAGTACTTCCTGCCAAGTTTCGAGTCAATTGGCCTTTCAGTTCAGAAGAAGCGAAAAATAGATTTTCAAGATGGCCGCCATGGCGGCCATCTTGGATTTCCGATCAGCATGATTTTAACTACTTTTAATCTACAAGTCACCCCAACGCTTCCTACCAAGTTTGGTGTCAATTGACCTTTCAGTTCAGGAGAAGAAGCGAAAAATAGATTTTCAAGATGGCGGCCATGACGGCCATTTTGGATTTCCGATTGGAACGATTTTAGCTGTTTTTGATCTACAAGTCACCCTGATGCTTCTGACCAAGTATCGCATCAATTAGCCCAGGGGTGTAGGAGGAGTAGGCTTTAAAGCAATTGTTGACACCGCACGACAGACAACGGACGACGCACGACGGACATTGACTGACCACAATAGCTCACCATGAGCACTTCGTGCTCAGGTGAGCTAATAATCACTATTTAATTGATAACATTTTTACTTCCCTTGAATTAACTTGGCTAGGTAGCTTAGTTAGAAAACTACAAACTTAGACCATTTTTTCTCCTATAATACTTTATTGCACAGTCCTCAGACGCATTTTATAGCAAACTAAGGGCAGCTTAATTTTATTTGGAAATAGTATTTTCAGACAACAAAAAGTAAGGTTATATCAAAATTAGCTCTGTTAGCAACCTTAAAGAACCAGAATTTGACCACATAACCAGTTTTAAGAACCAGGCTTCTACCACAGAACCAGTTGGGCATTTAAATGCTTTGACTATTTTCCATCAGTAGCTCGAGAATGTTCTGTGTGGACTCCAGTATTAATACGAGGGTTAGTCAATAAGTAACCAGCCTAAATTATTTCCGGTTGAGATCAACCTCTTCTTTTTCGATGTAATTGCCCTCTGGTGTGATGCACTTAGATCAACGGTGTTCAAGTGCCATCAGCCCAGAAATGAAAAAGTCAGGGTCCTTTCAATTGACCCACTCCTCAACTGCCATCACGACTTCTTCATCAGACCGGAAATAAAGTCCACAGATATCCTTTTTCAAGTTTGGGAATAGGAAGAAGTCGCTAGGAGCTAGGTCAGGCGAATAGGCAGGATGTGGTATTAATTCATACCCGTTTCGCTCTACAGCATCCATTGCAACTTTGCAAGTGTGGACTCTTGCGTTGTCCTGTTGCAGCAAAACACCTTTAGAGAGTTTACCTCGGCGTTTTTCACGGATGGCGGTTCTCAACTGGTCTAACAAGTTTGCATAGTACACTCCAGTTATTGTACTTCTCTTGGGTAAATAGTCCAACATAATAACGCCTTTTGCGTCCCAAAATTACTTTGGCCATCACCTTGCCAGCAGATGGTTGCGTCTTGAACTTCTTTGGCCTCGGGGACCCAGGCCCTACCCACTGACGACTCTGAGCTTTATTCTCTGGCTCATAATAATGAACCCAAGTCTCATCTACAGTCAGCAGACGCAAAATAAAATCATCTTTTGACCTAAAACTCTTCAACAAGGCGCTGCATACTGATGCTCTGGTTGCCATTTGCTCATTGCTAAGGGATTTGGGGACCCAATGGGTTGTTAGCTTGTGCATACCTAAACGATCATGTAAGATTGTTGAAACGCTACCATGTGAAATGCCTAACGTCTGCGCTATTTCTTCCACCTGAATTCGCCTATCAGGGTATACCAGATCCCGAACTTTCTTACACATTTCTTCGTCGGTGGCATCCAGTGGGCGTCCAGACCTGGCTTCATCTTCTAAAGACGTTCTACCGCATTTGAATTCCACTACCCAGAATATAACCTGAGCATAAGATGGTGCAGAAGACCCATAAACATCGGCTAATTCGCTGTGTATTTCCTTGCCTGTTTTGACCATTTAAATACAAGTACCGAATTACAGCACGGTATTCAACTTTAGATGAAAAGCATGCCTTTGCATCACTAGCCATGTTTGACATTCAATATCTTAATAAAGAATGACTCGATATGTGTGCAATTTTGTACCCATGTATAAAACATATATTGAAACAAAGCATGAAAATCATGACCGTCTCGGTCCATCGGAAATGGGATAGGCTGGTTATTTATTGACACGCCCTCGTACTTTAACACCAAGCTCACCAGTGTAGCCTAACCAAACTATATTAACCTTTACACATTGCATGCTGGGTAAAAAATTGCAGCAGATGACATTTTGAAATTTTTCTTATTTTTCCAAGTAAATAGGATTTGACATTTCATGCAAATTGTTTCCTAAGGAGACAATTTGCATAAAGTGTCAGAGCCTATTTCTAGGAAAAAAAAAAAAAATATCATCAGTTTTTGTCTGCTGAATTTGCCCATATTCTGTTAAAGTGCAACTACAGCAGATGACATTTTGATATTTCTTTTTCATTTTTTCAGAAAATAATGTCTTGACATTTCATGTGAATCATCTGCTAGGCTGGTGATTAACATGAAAATTATCTTATTTTTTCTGAAAAAATAACAAAAACAGGTTAAGAATGTCATCTGCTACAATTTTGCTTCGCATGTTAAGACCAAGCCCGTTCTTATACTGGTTGCAAAGCATTATGAGGAACAGAATTAACCTTTATCATTCTCTGTGCAAATTCAGCAGAATGATGACAAACTGATCATATTTTTCTTATTTTTCCCAGAAAACAAAATCTGACAGTTCATGCAAATTGTCTCCATTGAAGACAATTTGCATGAAATGTGAAATCCTGTTTCCTGGGAAAAATAAGAAAAGCGTATTTCAGAATGTTGTCTGCTGAAAATTTTACCCAGAGTGCTAAGCGTAAAGCATAATGAGGTTTGTACGTATCTGCAACAAAAACCCTGATCAGTTGCAGCAGACTATTTTTGGTGAATCTTTTCTTTCAAAGTTAGGGTTTGAATCAATATCTCGTAGTTTTATTTCTTGAATGAGAAAACAGAATTATCCCATTTTATTTTTCTAACTTCCCCTATTTTTTTTGCTTTCTAAGACTAACAGGTCTTAAATGCCTTTGTAGGCTTTTTAACCCTTAGCACCCTTAGTACATAGCTCTTGATAAGGTGCTTTTTATTCAATCAAAAAGTTTTTATAGACATGTATACACTTTTTTATTTCTTCAAGAAAACACATAAAGTTTGTGTTCATTAGAATCACCTCACATAGATGCTTCTAATGAGTACCACAACATATGTTTTCATGGAGAAAGAAACAAATATCTGGATACCCCTCTTATCTAAAGCTATGCCAAGGGAGATAACTTTTGTGCCTTTCTTTTTGTTTGTTTTTCTGTAGTCCAATCCCTTTTCTTGAAAAGGGTCTATTCTAAAAGGAAAGAATTTGCTCTCAAAGAGAGACAATTGTTTCCTTTTAGAATAGGAAAAACAATTGAAAGTGTATCCCTTGAAAGTGTATCAATTACCTTTAACCAATTGTAGACTGAATAGACTCTCCCATACTATATGTTGGAAGAGTCCAATTTCAATTTTAGGTACATCCAGTTCTGAGATTTACATGTTCCTAGAGAAAAATGGATAAGCTATTTGCAAACAGTGGAGACCCTGATCAGACGCCGCATTCTGCGACGTCTGATCTGGGTCTGCACTCTTTACCAATTACCCTTTTACGGGTCTCCCAACTACAATGGGTTAAGAAGACTACAAATCCTCAGTTGGCTGAAAAGGATTAGCAGACAAGTGATTGAACCTTTTCCTGCTTTCCTACAAAACAGAGTCAGAAAATTGAGTATTCATGCACATCATTTCCAATGAAAGGAGATGATGCATATGGAATGCCAACCTTATTTTCTATGATAAAAAAAGGAACATATATATCATCTGCTAATAATTCCAACTCAACATACTCAGTATAATTTGATTGGTTGGGAGCAAATTCAAAACTGCATTTATACATCCACCGAGCAAGAATCTATAGGATTTTTTTTTTTTTTTTTTTTTTTGAATAAGCTACACAACTAAACTCACCTTTTTAAAGTAAATATGACCAAGATGGAATAAAAGGAAGTGTTTGATTTTTGTGGATTTTGTCAATGTGTAAATGCTGGCAAATCACTCACTAACTTAACATAAAGCCCTTTTGGGCTTTATTCACTTTGTGAGTGAATTGCTGGCATTTACACATCAATAAAATCTATTCTCCGGTCCTATTTTTTTTTCAAATTCAAGATCTGTGTAATAAGGGATAAAATAATCAGCAAATGGTAAATCTGGGAAGATGCAGATGACCAGGGTCTTTATTGATTATGTACAATAGGCAAATCAGTTATTCATTTCCCTTAACCCTAGTCCTGCTGAACTTGGATATGCCCTGCCTTTGGAAACAGTGTAGATCCAGATCAGCCAACTGATCTAGATCTGCACTGTTTGCCATTAAGTATGTAAATTTATATCAACAATCTGGATCAAGTAATCTGATTGGCTGAAAATTAGAAATGGGCATGGCATCTTAATTTATTCAGCAGGGCAAGGGTTAACCCAAGACATGAGTTACTAGTAATAATATAGATAAGAATATTTGTCATTTTTGTATGCTGGGTAAACTTTCAGCAGACACCGTTTTATTTTTTTTTCTGACTTTCCAAGAAAATAGGGTTAGACAAATTGTTGCTCAGGAGACAATCTGCATGAAATGTCAAACCCTATTTTCTAGGCAAAACCAGATAAGCATCACCAATTTTGTTGTCTGCTTTTGTTGCCTAGAGTGTGTTAATCCTTACAGTGCCAAGCAAAATTTGTGGCAGTTCTTAAGTTTTATTTTATTTTTCAGAGAAAATAAATCTTGACATTTCACAAATGTTTCAAAATGCCATCTGCTGCAACGGCGATTGGTGCTTTAAGTATATCTACCTGTACCATATCACTTGAAAACCCTCCTCATCCTTCATTCCTTTTTAGGACATAATGCATGGGGAATAGCTGAATGAAATACTACAGCTTACTGGATCCAAAAAGCTTACTGGAAAGTACTGCAGGGCCCTCTGACTGATTTATTATTTTGTATCTTAAAATTGGAATTTTCTGCAGGGTCCTCTGGATACTTTCTTATACTGGTGCTTATAAGAATGTACTGCAGGACCTTGAACTGGCTAAGTTGTTGTTTTACAGTTTACTGAAATGAACTGCAAGGCCCTCTGGGTAAGTTTCTGCATTGGACTTTACCTGAATGTACTGCATGTCCCTTTATTTCACAGTTTATTGGTATGTAATCCAAGGCCCTCTATGTAAGGTGTTGATTAGCAGTTTACTGGAATGTACTGCATGTCCCTCTGGGGAAGTTTTATTTCACAGATTATTGTAATGTATTGCAAGGCCCTCTATGTAAGGTGTTGATTAGCAGTTTACTAGAATGTACTGCATGTCTCTCTGAATAAGTTTTTATTTCACAGTTTATTGGTATGTATTCCAAGGCCCTCTATGTAATGTGTTGATTAGCAGTTTACTGGAATGTACTGCATGTCCCTCTGGGGAAGTTTTATTTCACAGATTATTGGAATGTATTGCAAGGCCCTCTATGTAATGTGTTGATTAGCAGTTTACTGGAATGTACTGCATGTCCCTCTGGGGAAGTTTTATTTCACAGATTATTGGAATGTATTGCAAGGCCCTCTATGTAAGGTGTTGATTAGCAGTTTAATGAAATGTACTGCATGTCCCTCTGGGGAAGTTTTATTTCACTGATTATTGGAATGTATTGCAAGGCCCTCTATGTAAGGTGTTGATTAGCAGTTTACTGGAATGTACTGCATGTCCCTCTGAATAAGGTTTTATTTCACAGATTATTGAAATGTATTGCAAGGCCCTCTATGTAAGGTGTTGATTAGCAGTTTACTAGAATGTACTGCATGTCTCTCTGAATAAGTTTTTATTTCACAGTTTATTGGTATGTATTCCAAGGCCCTCTATGTAAGGTGTTGATTAGCAGTTTACTGGAATGTACTGCATGTCCCTCTGGGGAAGTTTTATTTCACAGATTATTGGAATGTATTGCAAGGCCCTCTATGTAATGTGTTGATTAGCAGTTTACTGGAATGTACTGCATGTCCCTCTGGGGAAGTTTTATTTCACAGATTATTGGAATGTATTGCAAGGCCCTCTATGTAAGGTGTTGATTAGCAGTTTAATGAAATGTACTGCATGTCCCTCTGGGGAAGTTTTATTTCACTGATTATTGGAATGTATTGCAAGGCCCTCTATGTAAGGTGTTGATTAGCAGTTTACTGGAATGTACTGCATGTCCCTCTGAATAAGGTTTTATTTCACAGATTATTGAAATGTATTGCAAGGCCCTCTATGTAAGGTGTTGATTAGCAGTTTACTAGAATGTACTGCATGTCTCTCTGAATAAGTTTTTATTTCACAGTTTATTGGTATGTATTCCAAGGCCCTCTATGTAAGGTGTTGATTAGCAGTTTACTAGAATGTACTGCATGTCTCTCTGAATAAGTTTTTATTTCACAGTTTATTGGTATGTATTCCAAGGCCCTCTATGTAAGGTGTTGATTAGCAGTTTACTGGAATGTACTGCATGTCCCTCTGGGGAAGTTTTATTTCACTGATTATTGAATGTACTGCAAGGCCCTCTATGTAAGGTGTTGATTAGCAGTTTACTGGAATGTACTGCATGTCCCTCTGAATAAGTTTTTATTTCACAGATTATTGAAATGTATTTGTATGCAAGGCCCTCTATGTAAGGTGTTGATTAGCAGCTTACTGGAATGTAATGCATGTCCCTCTGGAGAAGTTTTTATTTCACAGATTATTGGAATGTATTGCAAGGCCCTCTATGTAAGGTGTTGATTAGGAGTTTACTAGAATGTACTGCATGTCTCTCTGAATAAGTTTTTATTTCACAGATTATTGAAATGTATTGCAAGGCCCTCTATGTAAGGTGTTGATTAGCAGTTTACTAGAATGTACTGCATGTCTCTCTGAATAAGTTTTTATTTCACTGATTATTGGAATGTATTGCAAGGCCCTCTATGTAAGGTGTTGATTAGCAGTTAAATGAAATGTACTGCATGTCCCTCTGGGGAAGTTTTTATTTCACAGATTATTGGAATGTATTGCAAGGCCTCTGTGTTAGTTGTTTTGCAATTTACTGGAATGTACTGCATGTCCCTCTGGGCAAGTTGTTGTTTTGCAGTTTACTGGAATATATTGCAAGGTAAGTTGTTGTTTTGCAGTTTACTAGAATGCACTGCATGTCCCTCTGGATAAGTTGTTGTTTTACAGTTTACAGGAATGTATTGCAAAGCCCTCTGGGTAAACTGTTGTTTTGCAGTTTTACTAAAAAAACGCATGTCCCTCTGAATAAGTTTTCTATTTTGCACTTGACTGGAATGTATTGCACGGCCTGCTGTGCTAGTTGTTCTTTTCCAGTTTAGTGGAATGTACTGCATGTCCCTTTGTGTAAGGTTTTTTTGTTTTTTTGTTTTTGCAGTTTACTGGAATGTATTGCAAGGCCCTCTAGTAGATAATAAATATTGATAGACTGTTTATTTCTAAACAAAAATATATGTTCTTGGATCTCATTCTGCATCTGCCTTAGTGAGAAAGTTCTAATTATTCTCCAAAGCATGTCTTAAGTGGAGAAAGAAGCAAAAAAACTAAAAAAACAATCTCAAACCTAGTTTGAAATAGCCTGTGCTTAGCCATTTGTTTTATCCTCCAAGTGACCAAATTTCACAAAGGACTGGCACATTGCTATGAAACTGGACAGGAACCAAAATGCTTATCATATTTGCCCTGAGTAAACAGTGCAGACCCAGATACTATGCCACAGAATGTGTCATCTCATCAGAATCCACAGTTTTGACACTCATCTGGCAGTGTTATGGAACATCGTAGTAAAATGAAGCAATGCAAATTTTACAACAAGTATGGTAAGGAGTAAGGTGTTTCAATATTTTGGGTATATATGGTACAGATGACTACATCCATGAAGAGTACAGATGACTACATTCTCAAAGAGTATATATGAGCATATTCATGAAGAGTACAGATTAGTACATTCAGTAGAGAGAACTACATCCATGAAGAGTAAGGATGACTACATTCATGATGAGTACAGATGAGCACATCTAAGAATATTGATGACTACACTCATGAAGAGAACAGATGAGTACATCCATGAAGAGTCAGATGAACACATTCTTGAAGAATACAGCAAAATACATCCATGCCTCATAGGTCCAGATAAGCCATCAATGATGAAAATTTGCTGAAATCTGTCATCAAATTGCTGAAGCAAAAACTTCACAATGCATACTAAAACGGTCTTACGATGAAAATTGAAACTGTCTTACATTGAAAATAATGGCTTAACTTTGCTTACTTAGTTATTCCATTTGTTGTTAAATTGTCTGACATAACTTTCAGTTTCTGGCGAAAGAATGTGCACAATACTGGTTAACCGCTTAGAGGACTAAGCCTGCCCAGTAAACGTGTGGTTAGGTAAACTGACCACGCTCGGCATGACACCATTGGGTTGACTGGGCCGTAAAACCTCAACACAAACAAGACTTACCTCTCTCTGGGCAAATTAAGAAGAAAACAATCTGACAACATTTTTCTTATTTTTTCCCAGAAAATAAGCTTTGACATTTCATGCAAATTGTCCCCTTAAGGAGACAATTTGCATGAAATGCCAAAGACTTTTTTGCTGGGGGAAAATAGGAAAAATATTTCAAAATGTTGCCTGCTGAAAGTTTTACTCAGCATGCACGGGCTTAATGTTTTGGCATATACCAAGAGTATTCTGAACTTACAGGAGCTGCCACTGACTGAACAATATCAAGTGAAACACATTATAGCATGTTGGATTCAGACCTATATCACAATTAAATGTTAGCAGTATTTTGTGTGTTTCCCTTTCAAGACTGCTTCCACAGCAAGAAAGATCCACCATTAATAAATCACTATAACTCAGTTTTCGTACGGTGTTGCGTGTGTGGAGATAAGCAGCCATGCATTACCAATATATTTTTTTCTGGGTTCATACAAAATGAACATGAATGCAAAACTATTTTTTTTTTTCATACACGAAAATAGTGTTTAAGGGGACTGAATACACTCAGTAGATTTTTCACTATTTCTAACAAGGGAGACAAATTTTATGACTTCCTGTTTGCTTTACTGCAAACCATGCAAGCCCATTCTGGGCCCACTTGTTCAAAGCATTGTTAGCTTAACGAGCTTGTTAAGGGTCATTTCGTTAACTTTTTTAGCAGATTCAATATACAATATTCTGATATTTTTTGCTGAAAAAATGTGAGTAGCTTTTGCACAGCAGCAAAAGCTACTCATATTTTTTCAGCAAAAAATTTCAGCATATTTGCGTATCACTTGATGTAAATTTTAATGAATCGTTAACTAACGACATCGTTAGCTTTGAACAACTGGGCCATGGTAGATTTTTCATCATTTCCAACAAAGAAGACAAATTTTATGACTTCCAGTTTGCTTTACTGCAAATCAAGCCCCTTCTGATAAGTGATCTACTCTGTAAAGAAAGATTTTGGGAACAAATTCTTTCGTTATAGAGTATATCCATTTTCATAAGGGGACAAAAATGATTTTGACAGAGTTGTAACCTTTGAAATGTACCATTGCCCTATAAACATGATTTTAAATGTTGTTTTAGTGTAACAACACTGGTAAACTGAATAACTGCACCTCATGACAATCGATCTGGGCCCAGTTGTTCAAAGCGTCGTTAGTTTAACGAGCTTGTTAAGGGTCATTTCGTTAACTTTTTTAGCAGATTCAATATACAATATTCTGATATTTTTTGCTGAAAAAATGTGAGTAGCTTTTGCAATGCAAAAGCTACTCATATTTTTTCAGCAAAAATTTCAGCATATTTGTGTATCACTCGATGTAAATTTTAACGAATCGTTAACTAACGACGTCGTTAGCTTTGAACAACTGGGCCCAGGTGCCCAGACAAAATTCAGATCAGCCTATGCATTCAAGTCGGTGCCTTGATCTATTCATCATTATATTGTATTTGACGTCACTACTGTATATGTTCCTAGAAGCACACAGTCAAGCAATTTTAGATTAAAGCTAGTGTACTTCATCTTCTTTATAACACAAGGGCCAAAATGGCCCTGTACAGCTCACCTGATTACCAGACAAGTTTGAGTCAATTGGCCTTTCGGTTCAAGAGAAGTTCAATATTGATTTTCAAGATGGCGGCCATCTTGGATTTCAAATCAGAACGATTTTAGCTACTTTTGATCTACAAGTCACCTTGATACTTCCAATGAAGTTTGCGTCAATTGCCCTTTTGGTTCAGGAGAAAAAAGTTCACAATAGATTTTCAACTTGACTGTTAGGGTGACCATCTTGGATTTTCAATCAGAATGATTTTAGCTATTTTTTATCTACAAGTCATTTCAATACTGCCTATCAAGTTTCAAGTCATTGGGCCTTTCTATTCAGGAGAGGTGAAAAATAGATTTTCATGATGGCCGCCATCTGAGATTTCTGATCGGAACAATTTAAGTTATTTTTTATCTACAAGTCACCACAATGCTTCCTATCCAGTTTGGAGTCAACTGGCCTTTGGGTTCAGAAGAAGTGAAAAACAGATTTTCAAGATGGGGAATAATTTTTCCTATTTTTGATCTACAAGACACCCCAATGCTTCCTACCAAGTTTTGAGTCAGTTTAGCCTTTTGGTTAAGGAGGTGAAGAGAAAAATAGATTTTTAAGATGGCCGCCATGGTGGCCATCTTGGAGTTTCGATCTGAACGATTTTAGGTATTTTTTATCTATCAGTCACCCCGATGATTCCTACCAAGTTTCGAGTCAATTGTCCTTTCGGTTCAGGAGAAGAAGCCAAAAATAGATTTTCAAGATGGCCACCATAGTGGCCACCTTGGATTTCTGATCGGAGCAATTTTAGCTATTTTTGATTTACCAGTCACCCCGATGGTTCCTACCAAGTTTTGAGTCAACTGGCTTTTCGGTTCAGGTGAAGTGAAAAATAGATTTCCAAGATCGCTGCCATAGCGACCATCTTCGATTTCCGATCAGAACAATTTTAGCTATTTTTGATCTACTAGTCATCCAAATGCTTAATCAGTTTCAAGTCAACTGGCTTTTCAGTTCAGAAGAAGTGAAAAATAGATTTTACAAGCTGGCCGCCATCTTGGATTTTCGACTGGAACGATTTTAGCCTTTTTTTTTATCTACAAGTCACCTCCATGCTTCCAACCAAAGTAAACTGGCCTTTCGCTTCCACAAAAGAAGTGCCACCATGGGGGCCATCTTGGATTTCCGATAGGAAAGATTAGCTATTTTTGATCTACAAGTCACCCTGATGCTTCCTACCAAGTTTCGAGTCAAGTGGCCTTTCAGTACATCTTGGAATCCCGATCGGAATGATTTTAGTTATTGTTGATGTATAAGTCACCCCGACACTTCCTACTAAGTTTCGAGTCGATTAGCCTTTCAGTTCCGGAGAAGCAGTGAAAAAAAGATTTTCAAGATGGTGGCCATCTTGGAATTCTGATCGGAATGATTTAAGCTATTTTTGATCTACAAGTCACCTTGATGCTTCCTACCAAGTTTCAAGTCAACTGGCCCAGGGGTGTAGGAGTAGGCTTTTAAAGCAATTGTTGATGCCGCACAAACCACGATGGACATTGACTGACCACAATAGCTCACCTTGAGCTCTTCGAGGTCAGGAGAGCAAAAAAGATATGTTGTGGTATTCATCTGAATTGCCTAGACAAGTCCAGGCAATTGAAATGAGTACCAACAACATATGCTTTTATGAAGAAAGTCAGAAAAATTTTGGGCAAGTATAATTAAATACCCAGTCAGCATTCTACGTAAATCTATATCGGGCTGTCATCGGCCCGTCAGGGTAGCTGACGGGCCGATAATGGCCCGATGTAGAGTTACGTAGAATGCTAACTGGGTAAGCCCCTCATGAAGGTCTCTGCTGATCATCCTTTAAAGTCATCCATTTTAGAAGGATATTTAACTACAAAGTTTTTCTAGTGATATTTGAAAAAACTAAAGCGCACAGTGTGGTAATTTGGGCCAATTCCGTAATCTACCGCATCTAGTGATTCAGTGAGCTGACTGTGCAAAGGCTACTCTCAGTCTCCCTTGACCGTATGTAAGATACAGGACCTTTTCTCAAGTGATGGCTCAACTGCTTTTTGAAAGGCTGATGTCACATCACCAACTGATGTCTAATTAACCAATAAATGCTCAGCACGCTTGGACATTTGACATATTTTTATTTTTCCCAGAAAAATATGGTTTGACGCTTCCTGTGAATTTTCTTCTTTTGAGACAATTTCCATGAAATGTCAAATTCTGTTTTCAAGGGAGACTTGTTAAGGTTAATTTTAAACAAGATAATAAGATGGTGTGATTTACTTTAGATATACCAATATCAACCAGTCTGCTCATTGTATTTATTACACTGCTAAACAGAACTTACTTCAGTCAAACATAACGATGTGACACAGCAGCGGGTTGTTGTATGTATAATGAAATGTGCCATCCTGGAAAACTGCATTCCTTTTGTGCCCTATATGTATTGATGACCAGTCCAGAGTGGTACGATGTCAAGTGGAAAGGACGAAACGTGCCTTAAATTGCCAATTAATGAGACCTTAAGGGTTAAGTGCATATTTGATGATGTCTGGTAGAACAGCTTATGGCGCAATTCAAGGGTTTCCCGAATGTTCGAAGGCATATATATATACTGAGCTTGTTTTCTCACTCAGCAAACAACTAGTCTGCCACTAGCAGCAATAAAGCATTGTCTTCTTTTTCTTCCGAGTTGTTATTTTGTCAGTCGACTGTGCGACAACTTAGAATAACAAGAGGCCCTGTATACCTCACCTGAGTACCAGACAAGTTCAGAGTAATTTGGCCTTTTAGTTCAAGAGAAGAAGTTCAAAACAGGATTTGAAGAAGGTGGCCAAGACAGCCATCTTGAATTTCCAATCGAAACAATTTTAGCTGTTACCGTGATACTTCCTACCAAGTTTCCAGTTAATTGACTTTCGGTTCAGGAGAAGTTCAAAATAATTTTTCAAGATGGTAGCCATCTTAGATTTCTGATCAAAACAAATTAAGTTATTTTTTATCTACAAGTCACTCTGATACATGTACTACCTTAGTGACCAAATTTTGAGTCAATTGGCCTTTTGGTTCAGGAGAAGTTCTAAATAGATTTTCATCTTGGATTTCCGGTCTGAACTATTTAGCTACTTTTGATCTACAAGTCATCCCATTAATTCCTACCAAGTTTTCAAAATGGCTGCTGCAGAGGCCATCCCCGCAGCAGCCATCTTGGATTTCCAATCAGAACAATCTTTGCTATTTTGGATCTACAAGTCACCCTGGTACTTCTTAGTTTAGAGTCAATTGGCCTTTCACTTAAAGAGAAGAAGTTCAAAAGATGGCGCCCATCTTGGATTTCTGATCAGAGCAATTTTAGCTTTTTTTTGATGTAAAAGTCACCCCCGATACTTCCTACCAAGTTTCAAACCAATTAGCCTTTTGGTTCAGGAGAAGGAGTTCAAAACTGATTTTTCTACTTTTAAGCTCTGGCCACCACCTTATTTATTGGAGCTGGACCATTCTACCTAGTTTGGCAGAGAGTCACATAGGAAACATTCCTTTGAAGTTTAACTGAAATTGGCCTATAAATGTAGGACGAGTCATTTAAAGCAAGTTGCTGATGCCACATGATGGACATTGACCAATCACAATAACTTTACATGAGCACTTAGGTCAGCTAATAAAACTCGAGAAAATGGCTGATACCTCCTGTAAGGGTACAAAATCATCCTAATTTGTATTATTTATGTGGAAGCTGTACTTTGTGGCCATAACTATGTGTCTCATCGAGTGGGGATGAGGGGAAGCGGCTCAGCAGGCAACATAACTGATATACTGGTTTATATGCACAAAATAGTATCTATTTTATTTATTTTTCATTAATGCTTAACAGTGCTGGGCCCATTAGCATATGTACATTGTACAATCCAGTTTTGCAGGATGAAGGCCTACAAGTAACCATTTCAAATTACCGTAGGGTTTTTTAACCTGCAGAGGGTGTGACTTTCCCTGCACAGGGTGTCTCCACTTAACGTCCCGATCCGAAGGACAGCACATTGTTTACTCGTCATGCTGGCAAATGACATGAAGGAAAGTGTGTATGGATACCAAAAATCCCCTTGCCTAAGCCTGGGATATTTGGATATTAGACACATTATTGACACCAGGAATTTCTAGTGAAATACTATTCTCTTTTCATAAGCAAACACTAGTTTGAGTTACTTTTTGTTCATCTCATTATGCACACATACAGGTATATCAGTATACACAACAGTAGAAGTGTCTTTCAAAACCATGTTTTGAATAGTTTAAATATAGCCAAGGCAAAAACTGTGACTTATGCCTATTGTGTCATTTGAATGAGCTCAGCCTTGTGAAAAGATTTGTTTCTCCAGACAAGAAATATTTTTCCTATTTCCTTGAAGTATATTATGCTGTGGTTATACTGGTAAAACCTCACCAAACAGCAACACCAAATATTTGGATATCTTAATCCTGGTCCTGCTGAACCCTGGATATGTCCTGCCTTTGCAAACAGTTTGTCATTCAGTATGTGAATATATGTCAACAATCTGGATCAAGTAATCTGATTGGCTGAAAATTTGAAAAAAGGCATGGCATCTTTATCTATTCAGCAGGACAAGGGTTCATATATCCAAGGCAAAAACTGGGACATGCCTATTGTGTCATTTGAATGAGCTCAGCAATTAGGAAGAGATTTGCTTCTCCAGACAAGAAATATTTCATTTCCCTGAAATATATTATGCTGTGGTTATATGCTGGAAAAATGCTGTGGTTATATACTGGAAAAACCTCACCAAATATAGCTACACCAAATATCTGGACATATTACTCATTACCACAACTGTCCAAAAATTCAACAGTCCATTTTACTACTTGGTAATCGGTCTAAAAATTGCTGCTTGCATGGGTTATCACCCAGATCAATCTGCTTTCCTTTTGGAGGTTTGATGGCAGTTATATGGTTTGTCTGGGTACCACGAGGGAGTGGACAGGGAGGGCGGGGATAAAGGGGGCGGGGGACGGGGGATGGGGAAAGAGGGTGCGGGGGACGGGGGAAGAAGGGGCGGGGGACGGGGAAAGAGGAGGCGCGGGTAGGTAAATTTTGCAGGCGGCGGTTATACCAAAATTTGTTGTAGTTTACTAATTTTACTCTTTTTATGTACTTCAATGCAAGACTGGGTATCAGAAGTATCTAATAGACGTATTGAGGTAAATTCAGGTATATTTACAATGAATCCGGCATTGATTTCACTTCGCCGACAGGGAGTGTTCGTTGCTTTTGTTACGTCCGATTTCGGTTTATCTCTAGATTACTTCCCTTTGATTCCGAAAGTTCAAGAAATAGCCGTTGTTTCGGTGGCAATCCACACCTTCAGAAATAATTATCTGTCTGTCGTAGACAATCATTTTATTTGCTCATTGTTGGATAAGGACTTTTGCGTTGTTCAAAAAAAAAATAAAAAAACTTCAAGATCCAACATTAAATTTTCTGATACGTGTTCCAAACACGGAATATTACGTTGCCCGGTGGGGCAGTTTGGAGAGGTAAAGATGTTGTGTATCTTACGTCACTGGGGTGTCCAATTGATATTTGCTTACAGCTGGGCAAGGCCTGCTATCCTTGCAGCAGGTAAAGGTAGAGGGGGGATGTTTTTATTTCTTCTCTTTGTTCATTTTCATTCATTTTCTTTCTCCCCTATCCATCTTTCCATCTCCTCTACTACCTCCTATCTCTCATCTCCTTTTCATCTCCTTTTCTCTGGGAGACGACAAAAAATGACCCACAAGGCTTAACGTGTCGTTAAACCCCAACTCAGTCAAATCAGTCGCACGTTGCCCAGTGACAAAACACGGACCATTCACGGGCTTACGGACCAATAAACATTCTGTGTCCATAGTCCGTGATTAGTCTGTATTAACTGCAACCACTAATTGGTCCGTGAGTACTCCGTGGGGCGTGAATAGTCTGTAATTAGTCCGTAATTGGTGCATCGTACATCGGTCCGGTATAGCAATCAGATCGTCTGTGAAAAGTCCTTAGTCCATGAATGGTTAGATATGGTCCAAAAATTGGTCCGTAAATGGTCGCAGCAGCGATAACATGGTTAGTTAATTGAAAACTACAAAATAATTAAATAATAAATCATAATTTTAATTGATTGTCTCTTATGACCTGTAATCTAAACACTTGACTTTTTTTTGATAATTTGTCGTACTGAATGTGTGATAATTGGTTACCTTGGATGAAACCGTTTTTGGCATTCTGAACATGTGAACATAAAACCAGTGAACTCAGGAACTGATACAGTCAGATCCATATCTAACCCCCAACACCAAAGGTAAAGACAGAAAAATACAATTAAGCAGCCACATAATGAAGAGATGGCAAGCAGAGCTGGCAATTTTTTCCCCAAAGTGGTGGCATCTCTGTTACCAAAACTTATAAAATAAATAATCTTAAACATACATAACTGTTAAAAGTAAAACACTAGAAAGTGAAACACTACATAACATTTAACAAAAAGCACCACAATCAAAGTACCGCCTCGGAATGGTCAGTAATGAACTGAGTCCTCCGTGAAATCACCTGACCAGTAAATGACACCAAAATCTGACCAACCAAACTAGCTTACCAGTTAACGGTTAATGTTATTGCTTAGACAAACAATATTACCTATGTACTTTTTCATTGATAAATACAGGTATGGATGCAGTTTTCATTGACAAATACAGGTATCACGATATTGTTTGTCTAAGGATTTACACATGGGCGTGGTTATAGCCTTCTGACGGAGGAGTCAATTACCACCTGCACTATCATATCAGTTGACAACATCATCGTCGCCATTGAATTTCGAGGAACAAACCCAGTGCAGACCTAAATCATTAGGATGGGTATAAAAAATCTACAATTGGATTACTTCAACGTACATGTAGGTATCTATGACAATGTAACGCCACGTTATCCATAAGGTCACGTTATTCCGATAAGTGGCGTTCATAATTTAAATAACAGTCCGTGGTTTGTCAAGTCCGTGAATTGTAGGTCCGTGGTTTGTCAAGAGATCTGTGAATAATCTGTCCGTATTTTGTTATGCAGTCCTTGTATTGTCAATAGGTCCAAGAGTCCGTGTCCGTAAGTGGTCCGTGTTTTGTCAACCACCACAGACGTTCGACATTTAACTCACAGTTTTTTTTAGAAAACCACGAAAAAGATGATTGTTCTCACGGCCCGCAAGTGTGGTATGCTTATAAAAAAATATTTAAAGAAGATGCAGATTTACATGGTATTCTTGAGTTTTGATTTCAGCAATTAATACGACTGTTTTTATGCCAATGTGGATCAGTTAAGGTCTGGACCTAAGCCCACCACATTTTTTTTTCTTGACCAGTTTAGGACCGGATCAAGGCCCACAACTTTGTGATACCTGTTTTCCATATGGCTTATATCCAGGCCCTTACGCAGACTTTTGAAATGGAGGGTGCAAATCTTTAGGTATTTGTAAAGGGGGTGCAAATTCTAAGGAAATACCGATTTTGGGGCAAAAAAGGGTGTAGTTTGGGGTCAAAATCTGCATGAATGTATATTAAGTAGTCATGTTTGACTTTAATTATAGCGTTAGAGATATTAGAAACTCTGATTTAGGTGAGGGAATAGTTTGCTTGGGGGAGGGAAGTGGGGGTAAGGGGGAGGGAAGTGGAGGAAAGGGGGATGGGAGTGGGGAAAAGGGGAAGAAGTGGGGGTAAAGGGGGAGGGAAGTGGGGAATGCCTACCCCCCTGTCCAACCCCTCTACAGCCATCCAATTATTCAGGGTAAATATGACCTACATGTACTTAACATTCTGTTTTGGTTTTACAATATCACAAATTATTTTCTGAACAATTTTAATCCTTGTCATACTGAATAAATTAACCCTTATCCTGCTGAATAAATTTAGATGTCACGCCCTTTTCAAATTTTAAGCCAATCATTTAACTTGATCCAGATTGTTGCTATAAATTCACATACTGAATGGCAAAGTGCAGATCCAGATCACTTGGCTTCTTAGGAGCCAACTGATCTGGATCTACACTGTTTGCAAGGCCAGGGTATATCAGGGTTCAGGCCGGCCTCAGTGGCTCAGTTGGCTGCGCATCCAACTGGTGATCAGGAGGTTGCGGGTTCAACCCTCGCTTGGTCAGCAACATTTGATCAGGAAATATTTTTTATGGTCATTCTCTCCCTTCTGCTGATTCAAGAATGGCAGTTGTCAGTTTCTGGCAAAAGAATGTGCACAATACTGGTTAACCGCTTAAAGGACTAAGTCTGCCAAGTAAAAGTGTGGTTAGGTAAATTGACCATGCTCAACATGACCCCATTGGGTTCTGGGCCGTAAAACCTCAACACAAACAACAAGAGGCCCAAGGGCCATGGTTCGCTCACCTGAGTGACATAGCCACTGCAGACATATATGCAAAGATTCAGCCATAAGGCATGCTCGGTTTTGGAGAATAAGATTTTTAAATGTTTTTTCCCATACAAATGCATAGGGAAGCAAACTTGTACAACCATTATTTTAGCAACTTTGGTAGACCCCCTGTCCCCGACGATTTAAGCGAAGATTCAGCCCCAAGGAGTCCTCGGTTCTGGAGAAGATTTTTAAAGATTTTTACCATATATGGGCATGGTGGCCATCTTGGGCAATGAACCACAACCATTTTAGCAATCTTTCATTCCCCCAACCTAAGGAGGCTCCATATGAAATTAGTGCAAAATTGACCCAGAGGCTCCAGAGGAGAAGTCATTTGAAATTCTGAATATTTTTCCCATACAAATGCATAAAGAAACAAAATTGACCTCATGGTAAAAAGGTCAAATGTCAATGTATGACCATTATTTTAGCAACTTTGGTAGACCTCCAGTTTCCGATGATATATGTAAAGATTCAGCCACAAGGCATCCTTGGTTTTGGAGAACAAGATTTTTAAAGGTTTTTCCCATACAAATGCATAGGGAAGCAAACTTGACCTTGCCGTAAAAAGGTCAAATGTCAATATACAACATTTATTTTAGCAATTTTGGTAGACCTCCCGTCCCCAATGACTTATGCAAAGATTCAGCCCCAAGGCATCCTCAGTTCTGGAGAAGAAGATTTTTAAATTTTTTTACCATATATAGGCATGGCGGCCATCTTGGTCAACTAACCGCAACCATTTTAGCAATCTTTCATTCCCCCAACCTAAGGAGGCTCCGTATGAAATTTGAGCAAAATTGGCCCAGAGGATCCAGAGTAGAAGTCGTTTGAAATTCTGAACATTTTTTCCCATACAAATGCATAAGGAAATAAAATTGACCTTACCATAAAAAGGTCAAATGTCAATGTACGACCATTATTTTAGCAACTTTGGTAGACCTCCAGTTTCCGATGATATATGTAAAGGTTCAGCTATAAAGCATCCTCGGTTTTGGAGAACAAGATGTGTAAAGGTTTTTCCCATACAAATGCATAGGGAAGCAAACTTGACCTTGCCGTAAAAAAGTTAAATGTCAATATACGATATTTATTTTAGCAATTTTGGTAGACCTCCTGTCCCTGATGACTTATGCAAAGATTCAGCCCAAAGGCATCCTCGGTTCTGGCAAAAAAGATTTTTAAAGGTTTTTACCATGTATGGGCATGGCAGCCATCTTGATCAATGGACCGCGGCCATTTTAGCAATTTTTCGTTCCCCAACCTAAGGAGGCTCCATATGAAATTTGAGCAAAATTGGCTCAGGGGCTTCAGAGGAGATGTGGTTTGAAAATGTTAACGGATGGATGGACGGACGGACGGATGACGGACGAAAAGTGATTACAATAGCTCATCCTGAGCATAGCTCAGGTGAGCTAAAAATTACAAGCATCCTGCTATCTGAAATGCTCTCCTAGAGATACAAGCCCCACTGCTTGGATTATATTGCTTATTGTTGTGAAATCTCTGTGGACTTTTCAAACTGTAATAAAAATCCTCTGAAACAAAAGAAAATATGTGGGCCACTACAAGCCATGACCAGCAAATGTGAGCATGTCCGAGCGAAGTGTGATCAGTCTGCACATTTCATATACTTTATTTATTTACCCTTAATATTTGGACAGATAGGCCTGAGCTCAGTGTAGACCCACATGAGATGCTGCATTCTGCAGAATCTCATCTGGGTCTACACTGTTTGCTACTCATTAATAATTTTGAAACACAGGTTGTTATTCGGACTTGTTCGAATTCCAGGACAAGTATGGTATGAGTTTTAGGCGTTATGAAAACACGCCTATTCAAATATACTGAAAATTTTATCACAAAAAAAAAAAAAAAAAAATTCAGATAAAAAATTCTGATATATTTCATATTTCTGCTCAAAACAGATAGTGGGTACTCGTTAGAAACTCCTCAGTGAGGCAGTTCTAATGAGTACTCACAATCTATATTTTGAGCAGAAGTAAGAAAAATAATTTATACCCCTGTAAACCCCAGTTTTACTATATAAAAGTGGGGTTTAAGGGGGTCAGAATTACATAGGCATGTCTTCGTGATGCAAATACCACTATCAACCCAAAAATTCCTTATCACAGTTATCCCAATTTGACAGGCTAGTGGTGTGTCTGAAGAGTCTGATGGATGGAAAACAGTGTTGACCCTGATCAAAACAGCCATTTGATCTGCCTCTACATTGTTTGCCCAGGCATCTCTGCACTGTTTGCCAAGGCATCTCTGTCCAATTATTTAGGTAAATACAGTAGTCAAAAATATCTTTTTACTTGTTGAGACCCATTATTTATTTATACATGACATAATAAGGTAAGTTACAGGTATACATGTACAATAAATGATCAGCTTGTGTTTCCTTACAGTACACAGGTTTATTTTGATTACATAGTTATTTGTTTTGAAGAAAGGAGAAAAAACATGTCATCTTTTGCTGTAAATTTTGTTACAGGGTGCGTATCTTAGATACTCCACTATTCCAGATTCAACATTTCAATGCACTCTCCAAATACTCTACATATTCTCCATTCTGCATAAAAGACATAAAAAAATCTTGTTTAAGAGAAACTGTTTTATGCCTTAGAAAACGTCATGTATAGTGTTGATGTTTGTTTCTTGAAACTGGGAAATCTGGTACTGTGGTCAGTATGGAAATTGACTAATATGTCAGACTTAGAATCTGAATACTAAGTAACTATATGCCATAGTTACCCTGAGTATTGGAACAGAAAGACCTGAACAAACAGTTTGGACAGATCACATGTAGCAAAATGCAGCATTTGATCAAAGTCTACAGTTTGCCTCTCATCCAGCAGTATTTTAAACACAATTATTAGGATAGACAGGCCTGAGCAAACAGTGTAGAGACCCAGGATCTACACTATTTGCTACCCATCCAGCAATATTTTGGACATATCAACAGTGGTACTTACATGAACTTGTTCCAATTATACTGGCAAGTATGATAATGAGTTAAGGTGTCCAAAACCCATGTCCTGCTGAACCCGGATATACCCTGTCTTTGCAAACATTGTAGATCCAGATCAGTTGGCTTCTGAAGAAGCCAACTGATTTGGATCTGCACTGTTTGTCATTAAGCATATGAATTTGTATCAACAACCTGGTTCAAGTAATCTGGTTGGCAGAGAATTAGAAGTGGGTGTAGCATCTTAATTTATTCAGCAGGACAAGGGTTATTAATACTTAGGGTAAAATTATGGTACTTTCCTGAATGGTAGTGTGATGTTAGTATTAGTTATAAATGGCCTTTGTGACATCAACAGGTTGAAGCTGCAATTTACAAGTGTGAAGACTCAGGCTGAATAAATTATAGATGCCACGCCCACTTCTAATTGTCGGTTAATCAAATTACTTAATCCAGACTGTTGATATACATTCACATACTGAATGACAGTGTAGATCCAGATCTGAAGAAATCAACTGAACTGGATCTACACTGTTTGCAAAGGCAGGGCATATCCAGCTTCAGCAGTACCAGATAAATATTATTATTGGTGGGCGCATGGGAGAATTAATAGCATGTGGATATTGATGTTTGTATGTAAATCTGCAGAAAGAACATGTCAGAATCCTGGAACCATTTTCATTATGTCATCAACACTTTTACTTGATATCTCTAACCTTTATCCAGTTACAAGCAAACTGATTAACATCTTAAAATATTTTCTTAGTTTGCCTGAAAACAGGATAGTATTTCATTCATCAAACACCTATCTGGTAGTCCCATTTCCAGGGAAAAATAAGAAAATCACACAATTATCGTTTGCTGCAGTGTAAAAGTCTGTAAGATATCTAATATCATACATTTAAGTTGGTTTGGTAATAAAACGCTTATTTCATTGCTGTTTTGCTTACCATAAAGTAAAGTCCATTAAAATTATGTTAAATCCACAAATCCATATTTGTTACAGTTGGAAGATTTGGTGTGTGTGTGTGTGTGTGTGTGTGTGTGTGTGTGTGGGGGGGGGGGGGGGGGGGGGGGGGGGAAGAAATGGGAGGTTTTAATGCAATTTTTAAGTATGAATTATGCTATATGGAAATGGGAGGTTTTAATGCAATTTTTAAGTATGAATTATGCTATACAGTAGGTGTCCTAAAATTTTAATATGAAAGTATCTGACTAGATGGCACATGCAAACAGTTCAGACCCAGATCAGACTGCTGTCCTGATCAGAGTCTACACTGTTTGCTATTCCACCTAGTACTTTAAGAATCAATTGCATAAAAAGCAAAATTTAGGCAAAAACGTATTGAATTGTTGAAATTTTAGGACATTTACCGTACATGATTATCCTGATTGAATGATGGAGTGACTGTCAGCAAGAACATATATATAATCAGTATGGATAAAAACCCTCAAAAAAATGGTGCAAAAAGAAAACTAAAAGACCTTTTTTTATGTATAGAAATTTATTTGGGAAAAGATTACTTTGGTAAAATAATATACAAGGTTTTCACTGTTTTAAAGCTAAAAAGAATCATAATCAATAATATAGATAATCATAAAGTCTTATAATAAATTTTAATAAAGTATAAAACATCTTTCAATCATTTTTTTTTTTTTCATATTATAGAAGAAAAACAGGAAATCAAACAAAAATTTAAGCAAGATTCGAAAATCCTTGACCTATACTTCTAGAGGAAATCTAAACAACAATCAGGTTTGTTTAGGAATGGTCTAATGCCTTGTCTAGTGCCTCCTAACTTTAGGTGGTCAAGAAAACTTGGTAGACCTTTGATCATTTTTTAACAAGGGAGACAGCTTTTGTGACTTCTTGTTGGGATTCCTGCATAACTATCCCCTTCTGAAAAGAGGTCTAATCTAAAAGGGAAGAATTTGTTCCAAAGGGGGCAAATTCTTTCTTTTGCACTGTGTGTGTGTCTGTGTGTGTGTGTCCATTTCTTTCATTTTTATATACTATTTGGAAAATACAAAAAGGAAATATGAAGGCTATAAATTACACAACAAACAAAACTTGTATTATGCTTGTGAGTTTCTGAAGTTGAAAGGATACATTCCAAAGAGAAAGCACTCTCCACTGAAAGTTTTTGCCTCACTTCTAAAGATACACCAGTTCTTCTCAAAGAGGGAGGGGGCACGCCTACAGAGAACAATGTGCACACCCCTTCCCTGGAGAAGGGAGACAAATACTTTCTGGTAGATTGCCCTTGGATGCATTTCCATGCACAGTAAGAGCAAAATTCTTTAATACCAATTACTTCATGCAGAAAAGACAAAAATATATATCTATATTTACAAACCGAGACTTTGTTTTTCTCAGGTTAAGTAGTACTGGCATTTTTTTTGTACAAACAAAAATTGCTGGGAGATATGTATGTAGAAATATTTTAAACTCATGGGCAACATGCATTTGAAACCATGCTCAGGACAATGCATAAAATCATAGCTCCAGATAAAAGTGACATCCAGGTAAATATTTTTCTTATTTTCTCCATGGAAACATATGTTGGGTGTACTCATTAGAAGTGCCTCCATGAGGCACTTCTAATGAGTACCACAAGATATGTTTCTGTGTAGAAATAAGAAATATATAAATATTTTTGGATGAAAAAAAAGGTGTCTTTTCTGGAGCTATGATAAAATATGGAGTCAGTATTGTTTTTGACATCATGTATACAGTTGCTATCAAAGTGTATGCTGTTCTAAATCGCAGACAGTATCTTGATTTGGAGATAACTATTTGCGAACAAAGCGCGCTTCTCGTGTGTATGCAGTATGACTAAAAGAAGTGCATTATTAATCTTTACCACACTATGGACACATTCAGCAGACGACAAACTGATATGTTTCTGATTTTTCACAGAAAAGAGACTTTGACATTTCACGAAAATTGTCTTGATTTGCATGCAATTTCAAAGCCTATTTTCTGGAAAAAAAAAAAAAAAAAAAAAATTAAAATGTCATCTGCTGATTTTTTTACCCAGAGTGCTAAGCGTTAGTCTTGTAGAAAGTATAGCCATGTAAAATTTCATGATTAGCTCAGGCTATTGACAATTCAAAATAGAATAATACAGCAACATACTGCAACCTAGCTGGATGATGTGAAACATACCCAATACAGCCTACCATACCATAAACAAACTGTCTTCTGCACCAAGTATGCCTAGATATATACATATTTTTTTTTACCACTAGACATAACTCAAAAGATAGGATTTCATTAGTTTACAATGAATAAATATTTGCATGCATCTTTTAGCCACTAAAAGTGCCAAGCAAAATTTGCAGCAGACAACATTCTAAAATATTTTTATTTTTCAGAGAAAATAGGTTTAAACATTTCATGTGACTCATCTGCCAAGCAAACAATTCATATGTTCTACTTTTGTTTTGCAAAAATAAAACTCAAAATCAAAAATCTGTCTGCTGCAGTTGTGAATAGCTCATTTAGGGTTAATTACAACAGTTTGTTTACAATATTCACCAGCTCTATTCTAATATAAAGCAGCAATTATTTACATACTAAAATTTTACGAAGACAGCAAAAGAAAAGAAAAAAGCTTAGAAAGCACTTCATGTATAATGTTTGTCTTAATTTTAATTCTGTTTCATTTCGATTGTAATTGTTGTTTGCATGCAGGCTGGTTTCTGGACCGGTTTCCTCTGCAGAACTTCCTATTTCAGACTGGACTACATGCGATTGTACCTTCCCAGCTGCTGGTGACAGTTGGGGCATGTATGGACAACGTCCTTGCAGGCATTCAGACAGAATGGGATCAAACAGCAACCAAGCCATAAGCTGAAAGGAAATAAACATTTAAACATGCAACATGCAGAACTTACTGACCACCAGACAAAATAAGCAACAGGCTTGAAGGTCCCACACAAGCCAAACCAATGTATACATGCTCAGAGTATACATGCAAATTAACATTGGTATACTTTATTTATATTACTGACATGTAATTGATAGCATTATGTGAAATAATTTTTTTAACAGACTATTCTGTAAGAAATATAGCATTTTGAAGTTTTTAAATTTGTTTAACCTTTAATTACATAAGTGTACCGGATAAGTTGGTGGATTTTCTGCCATTATTCACAAGGGAGACAACTTTCACAACTTTCTGTTTGCTTTCCTGCATAACAAGTCTATCCTAACAAGGGAACTACTCTAAAAAGTAAGAATTTGCTCCCAAGGGTGGATCCCTTTTCTGACCTTGGGAGCAAATTCTTTCCTTTTAGAATAGGTCTCTTTTCAATAGGTTGGCAAAACAATGCTGATAGAGCTGCCTCCCCACTGACAGATAGCTACAAATAATGTTTAAATATTAAATTTTATCTACCCTTCAAGAAATTTAAAATGAGCTATTCCATGTGAAAACATGCCTTCTGTGAATATGCATATAGCAAAGACCCAGATCAGGGTGGGCAATCTCACTGATCAGGGACTTCACCGTCTCCTACAGTAATTGGCTACAGTATAATATACTGGGCCCAGTTGTTCAAAGCATCCTTAGCTTAACGAGCTCGTTAAGGATCATTTCGTTAACCGTTTACGCGGATTCAATATACAATATTCTGATATTTTTTGCTGAAAAAATGTGAGTAGCTTCTACTCACATTTTTTCAGCAAAAACATTCTGCATATTTGCGTATCCCTCGATGTAAATTTTAACAAATAGTTTACTAATGATGTTGTTAGCTTTGAACAACTGGGCCCTGGTGTATAGCAAAGGTCCTTATCAGATTGTGTGTTCTTGGTGGCCAGTATGGACCTGTGATTGTGTTGGGGTTTAAAGACATGTCAACCCTTGTGGGTCAATTTGTGTTGTCTCCTAGAGAAAAAGAGATAGAAGAGATTGTAAAGGAGATGAAAGAGAGGGACAGAGGAGAAAGGAAAATGAATGATAGTGAAGAAACAGAAGAAATTAACCCTTAAAGCGCCAAGAAACTCTGCATCTGAAAATGTCGTCTGCTTATGTCGTCTGCTGCATCTTCTTGCAAACTTTTCAAACTTACATTTTGCATATAGGCAAACAGTGTGGACCCAGATCAGACTGCTCCTTTAGGAGCAGTCTGATCTGGGTCCACACTGTTTGCAACAATGACTTTTAAAGTAACCGGCAGAAGACAAAGCAAACGACAATTGTTGCGATTGGCACTTTAAGGGTTAAAACATTCCCCCTCTACCCTTACCTGTTGCAAGGTCTTGCCCAACTGTAAGCCAATATCAGTTGGATGTCCCTGTGACCCTTTGCCTCACCCAACCACCCCCTGTATGGTCCTGTACTGTTCTCATCCAAAGACACTTTTTCTCATGGCTTAGCTCAGATGTATTATTATATTTTTCCTAATAAGGGTGCCCCATTACTTTTGTTCCCTCAGATATTTTCCTTTTCAATTCTGTACCATTTACATACAGTATTGGAAAGTGAAACATTGTTGACAGTTTGGTATTTTATGTCCGTTCAACATTATTGTCATATCGAGATGATGGAAGACTGTTTATGAAAGGCTCTGTACGATGAAGTGCCATACAGTCATGAGCTGAATTCTACCTCCAGCAGGATTCAAACCCAGGACCATGTGATCTAAAGCCAGGAGCACTAATCACCCATCCACCCGGATGCTTCATAAAACCCTGTGGTTTTATTGGTAAACAGTGTAACTACTTAACTCTTTGCATGTTGGGTAATTTTGCATGCTTTTTTCTTTTGTCACCTTGGTTGTTTTTTTTTTTTAAATTAACAATGGCTAACCCATTGTAGACTGAATGAACGCTCCCACACTATATATTAGCACTTCTCTTGCTGGACACGTCATGCCCTGTCTTAGCAAACAATGTAGATCCAGATCACTTGGCTTCTGATCTGGATCTGCACTGTTTGTCATTAAATATGTGAATTTCTATCAAAAACCCGGATCAAGAAATCTGACTGGCTGAAAATTAGAAGTGGGCGTGACATCTTTATTTATTCAGCAAGGCAAGGGTTAGAAGATTCTAATTTTGATTTTTGGTATGTCAGGCTACGTGATTTAGATATTCAGAGAAAAATGGCTGAACTATTTGCAAACAGTGAAGACCCTGATTAGATGCTGTATGCTGCAGCATCTGATCCAGGTCTGCACTGTCTGCCAATTACCCATTTAGGGGTCTCCAGTCTACAATGGGTTAGCCACTCATCTGGCAGTTTTTAGAGGCATCAAAATAGGTAAACAAATGGACTTGTTCAAATGGTTTGACCAATTTGGTAAGGAGTCCAGGTGTCCTAATATTTAGCATAAATATGGTAAGTTCTGAAATCTCAAGTGTTCTACCCTCTCCAGACCTAATACCCCAAGCTTTAACAGGAATAAATTTCCCAAAACACAGCACACCACAAAAAAGCGAAAATCTGAGGCAGATAGGTGTTAGTATTGGAGGAAGAAAAAGCCAAACAACATAAACTAGTTTATTGAAAGAGCATGCAGCTGTATGTATGTCGTGTGATATGTGTGATCTGTGTCCTTGTGTTCTACATTTGTTGTAGGGATCCTTTTCTCATGCTTGGGTACTTATAAAAACCTGTCGTACATCATTATATCTTTTAGTCAAAATACAAGAAAAAGGCCTAACAGCATTATTAGCGGGTTTTTCAAAAAGGTTAACCAAAAGGTGAACCTCAGACAATGTCCACCCACCTGCCCGGACACTGCTAGTTTAAGGACCGATTTTTTTTTCGAAAATTCATCTAAAAAGCGTCTAATCTGCAGTCCTGTCATTAGATTTGTGCATGCACAAGCTCGTCAGCGTCTATCATTTGCACTGAAGTATGGGTTTTGCATGTCAAAATTCACACAATTTTTATTGATTTCACACAAAATTTTTAAAGACTTCACAGTGCCCCAGCAAAGACCACCACTACATACAATGCTTACCACAAATTATCCTAAATATACAGACATCTCCACTTTCAGGGGAGGCAACTATGACAAAATTGTTTTGCTTCCCTTCTGAAAAGGGTTCTACTCTAAAAGGGAATAATTTGCTCCCAGTGGGTGGGAGCAAATTCTTTCCTTTTAGGGTAAAACGTTTTTCAGAAGGGGATTGGTGAGCAGTAAAGTAAACAGGAAGTCACAAAAGTTGCCTCCCTTTAAAAAGAAAATTTACAAAGTGTGGCCAGTCACCTTAAACTCTTTACCATACTTGTCCTAAAATTTAAATGCCAATTTGACTACCTTCTGATGTATCTAAAAACTGTTTGAGGAGTGGCAAACAGTGTTGACTTTGATCAGACACACCGATCACATCTTATCTCGGTCTGCACTGACTGCTCTGGCAAATCTTTCTGGACATTTAGGGTAAACAAGGTGTGTTGAGGGTTAGACTACCATAGACAGGAATAAATAGGTTGGAAGAAACAAAAGATAGTTTTAGGATTGTCTGAGAATTTCGTACAAACAAAAATAAATGTAGCGTTTCTTTCCTACAAAACATTTGAGAATGTGTGCACATGTAGTTTATCATTGTGTGTGTGTGTGTGTGTGTGTGTGTTCACATTTGTCTACATTTTGTGATCATGTGCTCTTTAGAGTAAAAATTCATTTGCATCTTGAAATCTTTCATCAGGTTATGTGAACCACAAACACCCAGACTTGCCTAAACATTTATGCAGTGTGCATTAAATGTCCTAAAATTTCCAACACTTTATTCAATCCTTTTTTGGCCTAAGTTTTACTTTTTACCCTGTTGTCTTCCTAATGCTAAGTATAAACATTTATGTAGTGTGCATTAAATGTCCTAACATTTCCCCCACTTTATTCAATCCTTTTTTGGCCTAAGCTTTACCTTTTACCCCATTGTCTTCCTCCTAATGCTTAGTATAAACATTTATGTTGTGTGCATTAAATGTCCTAACATTTCCCACACTTTATTTAATCCTTTTTGGCCTAAGTTTTACTTTTTACCCCATTGCTGTCTTCCTAATGCTAAGTATAAACATTTATGCAGTGAGCATTAAATGTCCTAACATCTCCCACACTTTATTCAAACCTTTTTTGGCCTAAGTTTTACCTTTTACCCCTTTGTCTTCCTCCTAATGCCAAGTATGAAGCAAAAAAGCAACTTATAACAGTTATATAGTCTCTGGCAGGACCCAGCTGGGGATAAAGCCCATATCTCCTGATCCAAAAGCTGACACTTTACCAACAGTCACTCACACTGGACTCTACTTCCATTTGATTACATTAACCCTTGTCACGCTGAACCTGGATATACCCTGTCTTTGCAAAAAGTGTAGATCCAGATCAGTTGGCTTCTAAGAAGCCAACTGATCTGGATCTACACTGTTTGCCATTCAGTTTGTGAATTTATATCAACAATCTGGATCAAGTAATCTGATTGGCTGAAAATTTGAAAAGTGTGTAGTGACTTAATTTATTCAGCAGAACAAGGGTTAAAGTTATTATAGTGCAGGCCATGCTTTCATTCACTATAACATTTTATAAAATTGAACAGTTAGCACCCCAAGTGCTAGGACAGACAGGCCTCAGCAAACAGTGTAGACATGTATCAGACAATGTTAAATGCAGCATCTGATCAGTGTCTACACTCTTTGCCACTCATCCAGCAGTTTTCAAGCATATTAACCCATTGTAGACTGAATGAACTCCACCATACTATACATTGGAAGATTCTAATTTTGATATTATGTCAGGCTGTGATTTAGGTAATCCTAAAGAAAAATGGTTGAACTATTTGCAAACAGTGGAGACCCTGATCAGATGCTGTGTTCTGCAACATCTGATCTGTGTCTGCATTGTTTACCAATTACCCTTTTTAGGAGTCTCCAGACTGAAATGGGTTAATAGGTACAGTAAAATGGATTTGTTAAAATTCTAGGAAAAGTATGGTTAAGGAGTTGAGGTAACCCAATATGCAGGTATATGAAGTAGAGCAAACATTGGATGGTCACAGAAATTTCCCAATATTTTGTTTGTTTGTTTATGTTGAGGTTTTACAGCCCAGTCAACCCAATGGGGTCATGTCGAGCACGGTCAGTTAACCTAACCACACATTTACTGGACAGGCTTAGTCCTCTAAGTGGTTAACCAGTATTGTGCAGATCCTTTCGCCACAAACTGACAACTGCCTTTCTTGAATCAGCAGGGAGAGAATGACGAGAATGACCATAGAAAATATTTCATTTGATCAAATCTCCACAAAAGAATGTTGCCAACCTAGCTGGGGTCAATCCCGCAACCTCCTATCACCAGTATGATGCCTAATATTTGGTACCTATGTTGTAATATGCCTGAATCACAAGAAATTATGATATCAACCATCCAAAATATATCAAGGCCAGTTGGTTTTTTAAGGTTTAGCACTCTCTGTAAAATTTTCATTACACAACATATCAAAATATTCCTTATTTTTCCCAGGCAACAAGTTTTGACCTTTCATTTCATGCAAAATTGTCTCCAACTGCATGAAACTTCAAAGCCAGTTTTCTGGAAAAAATAAGAAAAAATATCATCAATTTGTTGTCTGCTGAATTAACCAAGAGAGTTGTAAAGGTTAAAGGAGAAAACAAAAACAGATTTTGATTAAAATTTATTTGGAAAGAATAAAAGATCAGTTTTGATAAAAATAAATTTTACAACACTATTTTCATACAACTCCTGAATTAAAAGTAGTTTTGAATATCAGTGCAAATTAGATTCTTTGTGTAATGCCATTTTCAACAGACAGTTTTCTGTTCTGTTCTGTTTACATACATAAAAGAAAGGAAATAAAGTATTTTAAAGATAAGAAATGGTCTTATAATGATCTATAATGTTTCAGAATAAAAAAAGAACAAAAAAAACAAACAAACATAAAGAATGTCAGTATCACAGTTTTCTTAAAAGTAAGTCAAGTAGTCAAAGAAATAATATTAACCCTTATCCTGCTGTTCACGACATCCCCTACTTTTGCAAACAGTGTAGATCTGGATCAAGTAATCTGATTGGCTGAAAATTAGAAGTGGGTGTGGCCTCTTTTTATTCAGCAGGACAAGGGTTAAATGGAGATGATAATCCATATTTTAACCCTCAAAGCACTTATCAAAACTGTAGCAGATGACAGTCTAAAATTATTTTTTTTTCTGTTTTCCAGACAATAACATGAAATATCAAGCCTTATTTTCTCTGAAAAAAAAAAAAAAGTAAAAATAAGAATATCGTCTGCAACAATTCTGATGAGACTTTATGGTTTAATCAAGCAACAAGCTTGGTCTGGCCCTGTTGTCTCATATTTACTCTTCTTACAGCATGGCCCAAATGTATTTATGTACCCTTTTTAAAATCACCCTGTTAACCCACTGTCCCCTCCAAAATATCAGGCATCTTTGTTAACAAAAAAAATTTGCACCAACATTCATTTTTCAAACAACATGCAACATGCTATTCTTTTAATTAATTCTTTTTTCTTTTTGGATTAAATGAACAATAAGGAAGTCAACAACACTGCATTTCTTTCCTAAAGCCCATATATTTCATGCAAAACAAAAACAAAATGGCCCTTTTTTTCATTCCAGGGAAAATGACATTAGCCCTGTCATGTGAAAATGTCCTTCACCATTACCACTCTGAGCAAATTTAGCAGGTGAAAAATTGATATTATATTTCATATTTTCCCCAGATAATAGACTGACCTTTCATGCAGATTGTCTCCAAAAGAGACAATCTGCATGAAAGGTCAAACCATTTTCTGGGAAAAATAAGAAAAATACTTCAAAATGTCCTATGCTGAAATTTATACCCAGCTAAGGGTTAACCCTTAAAATGCCAAGAAAACCTGCATCTGAAAATGTCGTCTGTTTATGTCGTCTGCTGAATATTCTTGCAAACTTTTCAAACCTATTTTTGCATACAGGCAAACAGTGTAGACCCAGATCAGACTGCTCCTAGAGGAGCAGTCTGATCTGTGTCTGCACTGTTTGCAACAATGACTTTTAAAGTTACTGGCAGAAGACAAAGCAGACGACAACTGTTGTGATTGGTGCTTTAAGGGTTAAGAGCATATGCAGACAGCAAAGGCCCCGGCAAGCCTGCATGGTCTGAAGTCCAGATTAGCCTGTGCATGCAAGCAATCTGACTGATCTGACTGTCCACCACTAGAATTATTCAACACTGCAGGAAATACTGACATATAACAAAGGCTTTTCATTATCAGACTGTGCAGTTGCTGACTGCCCTGGACCTTTAGTGTTCTAATATGCTTCAATAACACTTTCTCATGACATAGTTATTCATATAGCTCCAGATAAGGAACTTTTTTTTTTTCCCACCAAAAATCGTTGATTTTTTTTTTTTTCTTATTACTCCTTGAAAACATAGGTGGTGGGTCCATATTAGAAGAGCCTCAATGAGGCACTTCTAATGTGTACCCACAACATATTTTTTTTTTTTTTGAGGAGAAATAAGAAAAAGATTTTCCTGATACCCATTTTAATCTGAAGCTATGCTTCATTTACATAGCTCCAGATATTCAGGGAATTCAGAAAACAATTTTTTTGTTCTTTTTGCATCTTTTCTGTGTACAGTCACTGTCTAAAATTTTGACTACTTTATTCCCTGCTCTTTTTGCCTTGATTTTGATTTTTACGGCTTTGATTCAAAATACCTGGCCTGCAGGAGCAGTCTGATCTGGCTCTTAATTGTCTGTAAGCTTAATCAGAGATGTACAAAATTTTAGGGTAATTACTATACCGCATTCATTAGAATCTCCAAATCTCACAGGGACTTTCAAAAAGAACTTACTTTTTTTGATGCAAAAATAACAAATAAATATAAGTACTTTATCTGAAGCTAAGTACAGTAAATGTCCTAAAAATTCTGAACACCAAAGTTTCTGACAAAATGCCATATGCAAACAGTGCAGACCCAGATCAGACTGCTCCTGAAGGAGCAGTCTGATCAGGGTCTTCACTGTTTGCCATTCCACTAAGCATTTTAAGAGACAAATGCATAGAAAGCAAAATTTAAGCCCAAAAGTATGGAATAAAGTGTTAGAAATTTTAGGACATTTACCGTAGTCAATGATGAGATATGGTACAATGATATGCATGTGTTTTGCCTAAAAAAGATTCAAACTCATGATTATCACAGCTCTAGACAATAGGAAATGTATCCAAATAAATAGGTTTTCTTATTTCTCCACAAAAATATATGCATTTTTATTAAGGGAGTACTAATAATGCATTATTTTATGAAGCAGGTACTCATAATGCGTTTTTATGTAGGGAGTACTCATAGTGAATTATTTTATGGAATACTCATAATGCATTTTTATATACGGAGTACTCGTAATGCATTTTTATGATAGGAGTACTCACCCTGCATTTTTAAGGAGTACTCATAATGCATTTTCATAAACTGAGTTCTCATAATGCATTACGTATGGTGTACTCATGCATTTTATGAAGGGAGTACTCATAATGCATTTTTATGAATGCATTATTTTTAATGAAGAAACAAGTAATCATTTCATTTTGGTCGAAAAAAGTATCTAGAGTTATGGCTCTCGGAAATGCAGCATACCAGATGCTACTATCAACAAATGAAAAAAGTATCTACTACATTTACCCTAAGTATTTGGACAGACAGGCCTCAGCAAACAGCAGGATAGAGAATCTGATAAGGTTATAATAGCGAATCTGATAAGAATCAATTATAGACACATCATCAGTTTGTAATAACTGATTTGTTCAAAGTTTATTAAGTCTGGTAAGGAGCTTAATGTCTAAATATTTAGGGTAACTACGATTAAAAAAATTATGAAGACAACAGAAAGGCAACCAGCATTTTTCTATAGGTGGCAAACAGAATTCTTATGGTTTTGCCTTCAATTAATCCTTAAAATACCCAAGCATATTTGTAGCAGACAACATCCAACTTGAACTTGTTTTTTTTTCTTTATTATTTTCAGAGAAAATGAGGTTTAAAATTTCATGTAAATCGTCTGCCTAGAAATTATGATTCAAAGTTTAACATTTCATGTGAATTGTCTGCTAAGCAGATAATTCACATGAAATGTCAAACCTTATTTTCTAAATAAAAAAAAAAAATAAAATAAAAAAAAAAAGAATAAAAAAAATAAATAAAAAAATAAAAATTAAGTTTCGTCAGCTGCTGTCATGACAATTTTTAAGAGTAACAATGCAGACCTTGTAGAATGCATATGACCAACAGAAAAGATTAGCCGTATGATATCATACGGTGACAATTATGATAATACCATATTCGCCCTAATTACTGCACACAGCCCTATAAGTGCACAGTCAAGCAATTCCGTAGTCTTCAAATTACAGCCGTGTACTTTTTGTCAACTTTATAAAGGCATATGTTGTTGGTACCCATTTGAATTGCATCGACTTGTCGATGCAATTCAAATGAGTACCCACAACATATACTTTTACAAATATTCAGCAAAAAAAAAAACCCCAAAAAACACACACACAAAAACATCATTTGATGGGCCCTTCGCTAATCTTTTTTTTTTTTTTTTTAAAGTGTACCCTTAGTATGGGTAGGACAATATTTTACAAGTTTTCCGAGTACGAGTATTTTTGAAAAAACCTAAGCACACAATGCGTTAATTAAGTCCAATACGGTACTTTAGAATAATTTTTGTTATTTTGCATCATATTGTGGGACCCATAGGAAACGCCTTTCCAAAGCCATTCCAGCGAATACCCTTGTTTTCAAGCAAAAACAAAAATTATCTTGTGTAAACTCCCTATGGATTCTGACTGCAGACTGCCAGATATCTGGACACTAGGATAGCGGATACAGGAAAATGCTGGTTTTTCCCTACTACATGGTTCATGATACTGTTTAAACTAAGGCTAAATAACATACAAAAATATTCATAAAAAGTCATACCTCTAGATAAGAAGGGCTATCCACACAACATTTTTCGTATTTCTCCAAAACATAATGTAGTGGGTACTCATTAGAAGTGCCTCACAGAGGCACTTCTAATAAGTAGCCACAACTAAAGTTTTTCTGGAGAAATGAGAAAAGTATCAGTATTTTTTTTGGAGGACAAATGTGCCTTATCTGGAGCTATGTTTAAACATGTAACAAAGACTGTATATATAAACAAGAATCTAGATGGAAAAGAAAGACTATGAATATAAGATAATTTAGAATTTCTGCATTTACAAACACAAGAGATTATGTACACAGAACCAAAAACACTGGAAAAACTTTGCCTAGGCATGATTTTCTTCTTAAAATTGTGTAAAAATTCAAAATGTCTTTTAAAATGTGTAACTGTTCCTATTTCTATTTTGTTAAAATATAATAGCTTTTTTCTCATAAACTAAAGCATTGTAGATTTTTGAGTCATGATTAACTCCATTTGTTGCCGAGTTTGCATGCAGACTGGTTTTCCTCTGCAGTACTTCCTGTTTCAACCAGAAACTGGACTACATGCGATTGTATCTGCCCAGCTGTTGGTGACAGTTGGGGCATTGATGGATCACATCCTTGCAGGCATCCATACAGAACGGGATCAGACAACAACCAAGCCAGCAACTGTAAGGAAATGGACACTTACATGCAAAAATGTTGTTCAAAACAACTCTATGTATGAACTATAAACAATCTGAAATTTTCATGCTAAAAAATGACAAACAACAAAACGATCCTCAAATCTACACACTGACAGTGAATGTAAAACACAAGCATACTGAAAATGGCTGAGTAATCGTAAACTGTCCACAGCTGGCTTTAGCAGCCAACATTGACAATTTTAGACAGGGCTAATTAAGATATTCTGCAGGAACAATTCCCACAAGTAACTATGATGTACTACTTCATTTAAATTAACCATATCTCACATAAAAAAAGAGCTGTCACAAGACAGCATAGCTCACTTGAGTTGCGCCTTGTCTAGCTATGATATGGCTTATATTCCAAATATGGACCAGTTCTGGCAAAGGTGTCCTGAGCTGAACTAGAATGGGGATTATTAGAAAACTAAGGCACTGAGAGTTAAAATTCTTATACTTGACACACCTTTTTGACCTGTCCTACAATTCTGCCAACTGTCATAAATCTATCTCAAAGGGTACAGAAATTATGGAGCCTAAAATATTTAAAATCAGTTATAAGGGGAGGTAACTCAAACATTAAGGCAGTGGGAGTTACCATTTTTGTGTGTGACATGCCTCCTTGACCTGTCCTACATACCTACGAAATGTCATCAAACTATCTGCAAGGGTACTGGAGTTTGGGACTGTGCAAGGTTTCATGATTTAACATTAAAATGGGAAGTTATCTGAAAATAAGGCAGTGAGAGTTATTTTCTTGCATGTGACACACTTACTGGACCTCTTCTCCATATCTACCAAATATTATCAAATTCCGGCAATTTTTTATGACAGAGGGACAGACATACAGACAGATGCTCCAGGGTCTGACCTTGGAGTATGTAGTACATAATCTAAGGTTATGCTATGATATGATTATATTTCAAGTACGGAAGGGTTCTGTCCAGTGGTGGCTGAGATAAAAATGTTCAAAAAACCTTGTAACACTTTATTAAAGCAACAGTGACATAATTTATTACTCATAAGACCCACTCCAGGGTCTGACCCTGGGGTATAGTGTTAGGGAATCTAAGATTAAGCTATGATATGTTTATATTCCAAATATGGAAGAGTTCTGTCTAGTGGATTGCAGAGATATGATGATCAAAAAACTTTGTCGTAAAACTTTTAAAGTGAGTGTAACCTAATTTTTTACCCCTAAGCCCCACCTCAGGGTCTGACCCTGGGGTATGATGTTATAGAATGGAAGGTTATGCTATTATATGATGATATGCCAAATACCAAAGTGTCCTGGTCAGCCGTTTTTGAGATTTGAAGGTTTAAAAAAACTTTGTGGTAAAACTTTAAAGTGTGATGCCAAAGCGGATGCGGATGCGAATGCCGAAGTCAGGGTGACAACAATAGCTCCCGGTACTTTTGTACAGGCGAGCTAAAAATCCATGTTATGCAATTCTGAAGCCAAAAAGCATTCCTATTTCTGGAGACTGTCCCTCATTACAATTTCAAAAATACACTCTCATGCCAAAAACATCAGCTTTTCAAAACAACAGAAACAGAACTGTGTGTTGATTTTCCTGGAAAATGAAATTAGGGAATTTCTTTCTGAACTATAACTTGTGCATCATCAGATGATGACCTCTGAAGTACCTTATGAACAAATCAATTCATCTTTAATTTGTAATATAAAAATGGGCAGGGGGTGTGAAATTTTCATGCTCAAATTGCCAGAAATAAGAAACTCTACAGAAATATTTTTAACCAGCCACCAATCAGAACTGAAGCAGACAGACATTCAGAAATATTTTTTAAAGTTTAAGCCAAAATAACACTTGACATTCCAGGTGAATTGTCTCAGGGGCAGACAATTCTAGTGAAAAGTCAAGCATTATTTTCTCTGATAAATAAGAATGCTATATGCTACAATTTTTGCAAGCTGCCTTAATTGCTAAAAACATATTCAAATGAAAATTTTGAAAACAAATCAGAGACAAAAGGGAGAACAAAACTGCCAATACTTCAAAATAGCAATACTTTGTTTATTTTTCGCTACATTCTGAGGCATCTGATCTGGGTCTAAACTGTCTGCTCAGGCCTGTCAATCCTAATACTCAAGAATATTTCATTTATATCGAGCCGATCATTCATCAAAGGTCGGCGAAAAACCAGAGAACCCGGGGAAAAAACTACCTGACCTTCCATAAGCAGAACTTGGCTTTCCCACACGTGACTTATATCGAACCATTCGTTCGTCAAAGGTGGGCGAAAACCGGAGAACCTGGGGAAAACAAGAATTCCGCGGAAGGCGTCATCGCACCTGCTGGGGCAAAAGTCACAGGAGCCACAATCAGAATGTGGTTATTAAATAAGTTTATTTCATTCTTAGCAGTGCTTAGTTGGAAAACTGGGTTGAAAAAAATGAGGACAAAGTGCCTAGTGGGGCACATATATTCCAGGCCAGTGCCATTCCCACTAATGGCTATATCTTCAGCACTGACTTTTTGTATTATACAGCCCAATGATAATGGAACGTCGACGTAAAATGTGTAAAAGTCACTGGAGCGTGAAATATAGGTCAAGGTCATGGGTCAAAGTACCTGCTAATTCAGTACATCAAGGAGAAGCACTATGCAAGATATGGTAGTTGTAGGCCTTATAGTTGAGGAGTTATCAAACATCAACGTAAAATGTGTCAAATATAGGTCAAGGTCACCGGGTCAAGGTACCTGCCAAGCCAGTGCAATGAGGTGAAGCACTATGCAAGGTTTAGTGGTTGTAGGTCTTATATTTGAAGAGATACCGAACATCAACATAAAATGTGTCAAAGTCACTGGAGTGCAAAATATAGGTCAAAGCCACCAGATCAAGGTACCTGCCTAGTCAGTACATCGAGAAGAAGCACTATATAAGATTTGGTGGTTGAAGGCCTTACAGTTGAGGACATATGGAAGGGCGACGTAAAAGGTGTAAATGTCAATGGAGCGGGAAATATAGGTCAAGGTACCTGCGGACATTGAGGAGAAGCACTATGCGAGGTTTGATGGTTGTAGGCCTTATAGTTGAGGAGATATTGAATGTCGACGTAAAATGTGTAGAAAGCACTGGAGCACAAAATATAGGTCGAGGTCACCGGGTCAAGATTCGTGCCAAGTCAGTACATCTAGGAGAAGCATTATGCAAGGTTTGGTGACTAGAGTTCTTACACTTGAGGAGATCTGGAACGTTGACGTAAATTATGTCAAAGTCACTGCAGCCAAAATATAGGTCAAGGTCACCAGGTCAAAGTATCTGCCGAGTCAGTACATTGAGAAGAAGCACTTTGCAAGGTTTGATGGTTGTAGGCCTTATAGTTGAGGAGATATCGAACATCGACGCAAAATGTTCAAAGTCACTGGAGCGCAAAATATAGGTCAAGGTCACCGGGTCAAGGTACCTGCCGAGTCAGTACATCTAAGAGAAGCACTATGCAAGATTTGGTAGCTGTACGCCTTATTGTTGGGAAGATCTGGAACATCAACGTAAATTATGTCAAAGTCAATGGAGCGCAAAATATAGGTCAAGGTCACTGGGTCAATGTACCTGTCAAGTCTGGAGGTCTGGGAGATGTGTCATGCAAGGTATGATGGTTGTTGTAGAATTGTAATTGATTAGAATACTAACTGATGTAAATGTCGAACTTCGACATAACAGAACTGTTAACAGATGGAGACAGATGGACGAACGGACAGACAAATGGAAAAGCGGGCACCTATGTCACAAAGTCTGGAGGTCAGGGAGATGTTTCATGCAAGGTTTGATGGTTGTTTAGTCTTGTAGTTGATTAGAATACTAACTTTGACATGAATGTCGAACTTCGACATAAATGTTGACAGATGGACGGATGAACAGACAGACGAACGGAAAAGCGGACACCTATGTCGCAAAGTCAGGAGGTCAGGGAGATGTTTCACACAAGGTTTGATGGTTGTTTAGTCTTGTAGTTGATTAGAATACTAACTTTGACATAAATGTGGAACTTCAACATAAATGTTGACAGACGGACGGACGGAAAATCTGACACCTATATCGCATCCTGCTACAAGCAGGTGGGATAAAAACCACCTGACCATCCGTAAGCAGAACTTGGTTTTCCCACAAGTGACCTGAATGAGGCTCAAATCCCAGCGGTAAGAAACCTAATGGATTAAGAGTCAACTCTCTTATCCACTAGGCTATGCGGGCCTGCAATACTTTGTTTAAGGTTTTGAAATGTTTACCAGACAGTAGGTTTAATACATTTGGAGTACTCCAGCAAAAGTTTAAACATACAATACTGGACCTAAGTGTTAAGACATTATTCAAACTAGAAATAATGTTCAGAAAATCGGTGATATCCTCCCTCCCCCTGTCTGTCATTCCAACTTGAAATATAGGTCAGAGTAAAAACAACACTTCAGAGCCCGAGACCATGTTAGGGAGAAATTACATGCCGTCTTAGATGACTGTAGGTGTTAGTTAATCAGAGATGGTGTTAAATACAGTAAGTTTCAAATAAAAAATGTTGAAGTTGTTAGACCATGAAAATAGGCCATGGCCATTAAATGACACTGGCATTGTTTGAGTCCCTGCAAGAGAGAGTGTATGCCATGTAAGATAACTGTAGGTGTAATAGTTGTTTAGAAATTGACTTGAATGCTAGGGCTGAGGCAAATGTTGATAGATGGACAAATGGATGGATGAGCAGAGAGATGAATGGATGGATGGAAAACCAGATTGAAGAAAGGCTTAGTTTTGTCATCATTCCTTCAATAACAGTTGTAGCCAGTTTGAAAAGTTGACAAATATATCTTTGGCATGTGTGTTTTTAAAATGACGTTTCCCAAAAAGGAGTTTCCATAAAAAGGATCTTAAATACCATTATTTTATAATGACTCTTGATAATTTAACACCGAGTCAAAATTTCAGCAGACAACATTTGGAGTATTTCTCTATATATTTTTCCTAGAGAAACAGAGTTTGATATTTCTGCACTCTTTATGGGACACTATGTATGAAATTTAGAAATTATTTAATGGAGAAAAATATCATCAAATTGATGTCTGCTAAACATAAGGGATTTTTCTTCTCTTCAAGAAAATGAATTCTCTCTGACAGAGATCTGGATAAGGGAACTATTCAACCAAAAAGTGTTGATATTTCTTATCTCTCCATGAAGACATGTTGTGGGTGACAATGAGAAGTCCCACACCAAGGGGCTTCTAATGAGTGCCTGGCCACTGCCACAATGTTTTTGTTACAAAATAAGAACAATATTTCTCTGGATACTCTGCTTACTTAAAGTTTTGACAAAACTCCAGAAATGTATTTTTTTGTGGAGAACACTTTTTCTTATTTCTCCATACATGGTGAAATCAGAAAAATCGAAGCACTGACGACACTGATGGGTTGATTTTCTCTTACAGCAGGCGAGGAAAATGGTCCTGAAAGGGGACAAGACTGCTACGTTTTACCCTTAACTTCCTGTAATTTAAGCAAACAGTGCAGACCCTGATCAGAAACTGCATTCTGCCTTGTCTGATCTGGGTCTGAACTGCTTGCCAATGCCCAATATGTCCCAGTCCAGGTTTTACAGATAACCCTCTATCAACAGCACTCGGACGTTACAGACATCTATAGCACAGCTATGAACAACTATTACCTGGATTTTCGCGGTTTGATTACATTGGTCAATGATAATCACATGGTCAACTACTTAAACCTGTACCATTCTCTGGGAAAATTCAGCAGACGACAAACTGATTGTATTTTTCTTATTTTTCCCAGAAAATAGGCTTTGACATATCATGCAAACTGTCTCCTAATCAGACAATATGCATGAAATGTTAAAGCCTAGTTTCAGGAAAAAATAAGATAAATACTTCAAAATGTCGTCTGCTGAAATTTTTACCCAGAGTGCTAAGGATTAAGGAAATTACGGCATTTGTATACTAAGGCTGGAATGTAAAAAACAATCAACCCAAATATATCAATTCTCAACATGTTTACCCTAAATATTTGGGACACATTAACTCCTTACTATAACTGTCCTAAAATATGAACCAATTTCCTATCTATTGATGTAACTAAAAAAACTTCTGCACTGATGCAAACAGTGTAGACCCTGATCAGATGCTACATTCTGAGGCATCTGATCTGGGTCTAAACGGTCTGCTCAGGCCTGTATCCCAGTACTAAGTATTTTTATTTTAACCACCCACTTAATCTGATGCCAAACAACAATAAAAACAATGTGGCCTCGAGGTTATAAACTTTTTACATGCTAAACGAAGCTGAGCATGAAATTATCTCTGTTAATAAATACGAAAATGCCAACAATAGCTGATATTTTCGAATTATTTGCAGAGAAATTTCCATGCTAAGAAAAAATTTGCAATTGTTAGTGATTTGAGATTCATTAACAGAACAAATTTCATGCTCAGTTGAGTTTAGCACAAAAAAGTTTTTTAACCTCGCCATTACCTCAGGGCCTGAATTTTTAAAATGTTAATTTAAATGTATAAATTAGAAACTGGAAAGCAAACCATGCAAGCAATATAAGATTTAAGCACTATCACTACGTATATGGAAAAAGCAACAAGGTGCAAGACATAGCAAACTAAACCTGAAGGAAGTTACAGTGGACTCCAGTTATCTCGACCTCGCTTATCTCGAATAACCGTTTATCTCGAAGTAAAATTCTGGTCCTTGTTTTATTTAATATGAAAACTTAACAACAGGTTACAAAATATTGTGGAAAAGAGGAGAAATTGCTCTTAAGGAGCAATTTCTCCTCTTTTCCACAGTATTTTCGATATATCTCTAACTTTAAGAGTCAAATTACATATTCATTTTTGAAATGTGGTTGTTCAATTTATTTATTTAATTTTTTCGATTTTGCAGATCTGATATGTCGAGGTACGGATATCTCGAAGTATTTAAGAGAGTCCCTTGGACTTCAAGATAACGAGAGTCGACTGTACATGTATTATTATAATAAAATATCCATCTCCCCAACCCTCTCATCTTGACCCATCACCGCAAATGCAAAACAAAAAAAAAAAAAAAATCATCATTTCTCCTCTTACGGAAGTAGTAAAGATGATAATAACCAACAGGAAAGTAAAGTTCTACCAGCAGGTTACAAAAACATATTTCTTTCAACATTTGCTTTTATTTTGAAAGCTGGAGATTTTCCTCACTTTTTGTCCAAATACCCATAAAAAGATTTGAATTAAGACAGAAAAAGGTACTGGTAATTATTGAAAATTATTTCAATATCAACAGGAAAGTAAAATTTAATTTGTCATGCAAACTTATACCACACAAGTTCGAATCATGCTAGTGCCCCTTCAAAAAATATAAAAATGTAAGTTGTGATCTGCTTTCTAAGAATTTAAGTGATTTGCTATCTAATCCCTTAAAGTGCTAAGCCAACTGCACCAGACAACAATTTGATTTTTTTTTATTTCTTTTTTTCATAGAAAATAAGACTTAGCATTTCATATGAATCATCAGCTAGGCAGAGAATTCACATGAAATTCCAAGTCTTATTTCTCTGAAAAATTACAAAAAAAAAAGTTTGGAATGTCGTCTGCTGCAATCCTGTTCAGCGCTTTAAGTGTTAAAATTTATGTGATTTGCTTTCTTTGTGTGTGCACTGTACATCCCTATTACTTGTTTTATTACACCTAGAATATTTGGGAGAACTAGCAAAACAAGGTAAAACACTAAAATTATTAAACAATACTAAAAATGGTGGCTAGTAGCAGCCATAAAGAAATTCTCACAGGTGATTTTAAAACCTAACAAGTGTTGCCAAGCACAATTTGTAACAGAAGACATTTTTTTTTCTTTCTATTTTTCAAAGAAAATGAGTCTTGACATTTCATGTGAATCATCTGCTCAGATTTTGTATGAAAAAAAAAAAAAAAATAACAAGTATCGTCTGTGCAGCTGTGATTGGCACTTTAAGGCTTAACATGCAACAGACTTTGCTGTGTGTGTGTGTGTGTGTGTGTGTGTGTGTGTGTGTGTGTGTGTGTGTGTGTGTGTATGTATACGTGTATTTAGCAGAAATGAAAATACAAAGTAATAAAATAATAGCAGAAAAATAACAGGATAAAAAAACAACAACAAAAAAACAGAATATAGATTCAGTTATAGGAATAGATACATTTTCAGAAGAGACAACTCTGTCAAATTTGCCGTCTGTTTATGTCGTCTGCTGAATATTCTTGCAAACTTTTCAAACCTATTTTTGTATACAGGCAAACAGTGTGGACCCTGATCAGACTGCTCCTAGAGGAGCAGTCTGATCTGGGTCCACACTGTTTGCAAAAATGACTTTTAAAATCACAAGCAGATGACAAAGCAGGCGACAATTGTTGTGATTGGCAGTTTAAGGGTTAAGTATCCGTCTGCAAACGGGTCTCCTATTGGCAGCAAATTCTTTCCTTACAAAGTAGACTCCTTTTAAGAAGGGGAATGTGGAGGGAGGGGGGAGGTGTATCCATTTACCTTAAAATATGTGATAATGACATCTTTATAATGGCATATTGTCTTTGTATTTTATATTGTATGCAAATGAATAATCCTACTTATGGGACAGCATAAGACCAGATTCAGAGTAGGGTAAACCCTTTAAAGCACCAATCGCAACTGCAGCAGACAACAATTGTAATTTTTATATTATTCAGAGAAAACAAATCTCGACATTTCATGTGAATCAGCTGCCTGGCAGACAATGCAATGAAATATCAAGACTCATTTTTTCTTAAAAAACAAAACAAAAAATATAAAACTTTTTAGAATGTCGTCTGGTACAACTTTGGCCAGGTGCTTTATGGGTAAAAAGACAAAGCAAAATTTTCAAACAGGCGAGTTTTCTTCTGGTCCCATATAAGTATTGAAGAATGCAGATAGGCTAGAAACTGAAAAGTGTTCACTCAGATTTGAAAAAACAAACAAAAAAAACTGTATCACAATCTAGTATTCAATATAAGACAAGCTGATCACCTAATGTACAAGCAAGAGTCAATCTCAGACACACTTATTAAATATCTCTACACTGTAGATCCAATATATCGCGGTGCTTGGGGTCCAAGTTCCGCTACCGCGATATATCCGGATCGCGATATAAGCTGGGGTGGTAGTTTGCTGAGACGCCGCTAATCAATCAACACCAAACGGCTGTCAGTAAAGCTATCGGCCACATTACATCAGTATAGTAGGTTTAGAATTACTCAATGGCAGTATTTACACTGGGAGATTATGTCTACCAATTAACTTTAATCGAGACTAGCTGATAAACGACGTTTAAAATCATTTGTTCGCGGAAATGTCAAGCGAGGGCGCCATTTTGGATGAAGGGGGGCAACTCGCATATCCTAAGGATAGAATAGAATAGAATATCACGGACTTTTGCTGAGGCAATTCGGGTTGCTTCCCTTCGCTTCTTTCGTCTGCTGCGGGCCCAAAAACTATTCTATTTATCTTTTGATCTTTTTAATTCTTTCATACTTTATTTATTTTTATTTGTTAAATTATTACTTGCTGTGAAAGTGTAAAGTGGGAGGGCTACGAACTGGGTGTTTAGCTGACATTTTCACTTGAAAGGCGTGATAGATCACAATGAGGATGCTCTGCATGATTGCAAGTTAAATAGACGGCGCGTGGACATCGTTAATTGATTGAGCACTGAGAACATGTACTCAATTATGACACTGATTATGACAAGTGCGGCGATTAATATTAATTGATTGCCAATTATTATCAATCTGTGTACTGATTGACACTAATTGGATTGTTTGGTCATAATGCGTGACGCGATTTCGCGTTTGGATATGCGCGAAAAATCAATACCGCAACGAATTACAGTCATTTTTTTTTTTTTTTTTTTTTTTTTCAAATTAAGTAAAAAAAACATTTACTTATTTTTTTTTTTATGGTCATGGTAAATTTGGGGTCCACGGACGATTCGCGATATACTGGATATCGCGAAATAACGGACCGCGATGTATTGGATCTCCAGTGTATTTACTAAAACACAACTGACCTATTGCTTTTACCAACAGAAGTGCATTTCTTCTGACTGCTATGGGAGACAGCAGTCAGTTAACTCCCCTGCAACTACTCTCTAAAAACAACTTATGGTTTCTGTTTGTGATGTTTTTCCCTGACCAGTATGCATGTAGTTTGACAGTTAATGTACCATTATTGTTAGGTTTGTCTACTGTATATTAATATTAGCTACTTCTGTGGTTATACCTTTAACCCATAAAGTGCCAAACAAACTCTATAGCAGTCAACATTCAGTTGTTTTATTTCCAGAAAGTCCACATTTCATGTGGAATGTCTGCTAGACTTAATGCTGACTTTCTCTGATAAAAGTGTCATCTATTGCAGTTGTGATAGACACTTTAGGAGCTATCGTGCAAAATTAATTTTTTGCATGCCACCCAGCATTTGGTTCGATATGCTTTAATTTGGAGTTTTACAGCCCAGTCAACTTTGTTATGGGCATGTCCAACCAGACAGTTAACCTACTAAACAATTTTTCCTGGGTAGGCTTAGTCTTCTAAGAGATTAACTCCCAGCAGGCACACAACATCAAAATGATGTTGTATCAACGTCGATGCGACGTGATCGAGTCACATCGACGTTGATATGATGTCATTTTAACGTTGTGTGCCTACTGAGCTTGTACTTTGTACACATACCTTTTCCCAGCAACTGACAAGTGCCCTTCTTGAATCAGCAAAAGGGATACAACGACTGCAGAAATTATTTCATGATCTATCTCCATTATGCAGCCTAACTGAGATTCAAATTTGCGATCCCTGAGATTACTGACTGCATTACAAAGCCCCGCTAAGGAGTTGTTGTGTCCAAATATTCAGAGTAATGAGAGATAGCAGTCATTTAACTCCCCTGAGTACTTTCTGTGAACAACCAGGTCCAATTAATTGGATTCCTCTGATATTATCATTAATATCTCTATTAAGGGTAGCTACTTTTTCCTTGAGGAATCTGACTCATATAAGTGGTCATATGTAAGTAAAGCTACCAAAATATCACAAGAATTCCGCGGAAGGCGTCATCGCACCTGCTGGCGCAAAAGTCACAGGAGCCTCAATCAGAATGTGGTTATTAAATAAGTTTATTTCATTCTTAGCAGTGCTTACTTGGAAAACTGGGTTGAAAAAAATGTAGACAAAGTGCCTAGTGGGGCACATATATTCCAGGCCAGTCCCATTCCCTCTAATGGCTATATCTTCAGCACTGACTTTTCGTATCATACAGCCCAATGATAATGGAACGTTGACGTAAAATGTGTAAAATCACAGGAGCATGAAATATAGGTCAAGGTCATGGGTCAAGGTACCTGCTAATTCAGTACATCAAGGAGAAGCACAATGCAAGGTATGGTGGTTGTAGGCCTTATAGTTGAGGAGTTATCAAACATCAACGTAAAATGTGTCAAATATAGGTCAAGGTCACTGGGTCAAGGTACCTGCCAAGACAGGGCAATGAGGTGAAGCACTATGTAAGGTTTAGTGGTTGTAGGTCTTATATTTGAGGAGATACCGAACATCAATATAAAATGTGTCAAAGTCACTGGTGTGCACAATATAGGTCAAGGTCACCAGGTCAAGGTACCTGTCGAGTCAGTACATCGAGAAGAAGTGCTATATAAGGTTTGGTGGCTGAAGGCCTTACAGTTGAGGACATATGGAAGGGTGACCTAAAAGGTGTAAAAGTCAATGGAGCGTGAAATATAGGTCAAGGTCACCCAGTCAAGGTACCTGCAGAGTCCGTACATTGAGGTCAAGGTATCTGCTAAGTCAGTACATTGAGGAGAAGCACTTTGCAAGGTTTGATGGTTGTAGGCCTTATAGTTGAGGAGATATCGAACGTCGACGCAAAATATGTCAAAGTCACTGGAGTGCAAAATATAGGTCAAGGTCACCAGGTCAAGGTACCTGCCAAGTCTGTACATCTAGAAGAAGCACTATGCAAGGTTTGGTAGTTGTATGCCTTATAGTTGAGAAGATCTGGAATGTCAACGTAAATTGTGTCAAAGTCAATGGAGCGCAAAATATAGGTCAAGGTCACTGGGTCAACATATCTGCCAAGTCAGGAGGTCAGGGAGATGTGTCACGCAAGGAATGATGGTTGTAGAATTGTAGTTGATTAGAATACTAACTTTGACGTAAATGTCGAACTTCGACATAAAAGAACTGTTAAGAGACGGATGGACGAACGGACAGACAAATGGAAAAGCGGGCACCTATGTCGCAAAGTCAGGAGGTCAGGGAGATATTTCATACAAGGTTTGATGGTTGTTTAGTCTTGTAGTTGATTAGAATACTAACTTTGACATAAATGTCGAACTTCGACATAACAGAACTGTTAAGAGACGGACAGACGAACAGACAGACGATTGGAAAAGTGGGCACCTGTGTCGCAAAGTCGGGAGGTCAGGGATATGTTTCATGCAAGGTTTGATGGTTGTTTAGTCTTGTAGTTGATTAAAATACTAACTTTGACATAAATGTCGAACTTCGACATAAATGTTGACAGATGGACGGACGAATGGACAGACATACGGAAAAGCGGACGCCTATGTTGCAAAGTCAGGAGGCCAGAGAGATGTTTCATGCAAGGTTTGATGGTTGTTTAGTCTTGTAGTTGATTAGAATACTAACTTTGACATAAATGTCGAACGTCTACATAAATGTTGACAGACGGACGGACTGACGGACGGACTGACGGACAGAAAATCGGACGCCTATGTCGCACCCTGCTACAAGCAGGTGCGATAAAAAGAAACATTGTCAAGGCAATAAAATACATAATGTTAATAAATCTTTCATATGTAAGCGGAAAATTTTAAAGTTAAATATGTTTAATTCCACTGAGGATCTATGATAAAATCAGAGTATTCCAATTAGAAGGACCTAGTTTGTGTTTGGTCTACCTTGCACTTTACCTATCAAGGGAGATAATAGAAAAACTACTGCTATCTCTCATTACATTGTCTTTCTTAACAGGTTTGAACAGTAAAGCTCCAGATATGGCATTTTTTTAGTAACCAAGAACTGATATATTTTTTATTTCTCAACGAAACCATACATTGTGGGTACTCATTAGAAGCACCTCAGTGAGGTGCTTCTAATGAGTACCCACAATGTACGTTTTCATTGAGAAATAATAAAAATATGTTGAAGCTCCACTGATCTGGAGCTATGAATAAAATCAAAATGTTTGCAAATCACAGCATTTAACTTGCAAATTTCGAAAGGAAATCAAAGAACTGAAAAGGTAAAATTCTTGTGACTCTTGTTTTATCAGTATACCTGCAACTTACCCAACAAAAGCAACAATGAAGCAGGCCACCCAAGTTAAGGTTCCAGTCTCATAGAAGGTTGCTGTCACAATATCAGCATGACAGTAATGACACTGCATGCGAACTGGCGTCTCACGGAAATGTTGGATGATGGGAACGATAGGCTGGGTCATAACAACAGTTGTTGTACCTTGTGCTAAACAGAAAACTAGTTTCAATGAAACAACATGAAGAAGCAAAACATTTTTTCTTTTGCAGTTTCCACCTGTATTGCCTTGTTGGGTAAGTTATGGCATTTTCAGTAACAAGAGTCAATCCTGACGATCTATTAGAGAGAAATATCGTCTTTTCTTTGATGGGTATAATTGTATATACAGCTTGCAAAGTTTAGTCAATGCCATCAAAATGACAGTCATCTGCTTCAATGAAAGCTTAGTATGCTGGGTAAAAACTGCAGCAGAAAACACTTTGAAATATTTTTCTTATATTTCCCAAAAAACAGAAACTGCCTCCAATTCTTTTGTGTGTTCTTTCTTTCCAAAGGCAATCTTTTAGATTTTTACATTACATCACAGCAGCTAGTATTAACCCTTTTCCTGCTGAACCTGGATACATCCTGCCTTTGCAAACAGTGTAGATCCAGATCAGTTGGCTTCTGAAGAAGCCAACTGATCTGGATCTGCACTGTTTGCCATTCAATATGTGAATTTATATCAACAATCTGGATTAAGTAATCTGATTGGCTGACAGTTAGATATAAACGTGGCATCTTAAATTTATTCAGCATGTGGGCTGGATGGCCTAGTGGTTAGTGCACTTGACTTTCAAGCGGGATATCGTAGGTTCGAATCCCGCTCAAGTCGAGACAATTTTCAGACCATTAGTACGCCTAGCTCATACTCGACGTGCCCTGGGTTGAGTATAAAGTGGACAGGGCAGCGCTTGGTGACAGACAGCGGCACCAAGTGTGCGTGAATGATCCATGAAATCAAGGCTGTACAAATACATGTACATAACAATCGCCGCTGCGGCACTGCCTCTATGTGCCTCAAGTGCCTGGTAGCGTTAAAAATCCGCACAACAACAATTCAGCATGACAAGGGTCAATTGCCATATGCAGTGGTAAAACTTCTCCCCTTAATTCACCATAGTGCATAATATATATTATTGTTTCCTTTGGGGTCATTGAGCCAATTCTGGTTCCTTTGAAAACTGAATACATTGTACCTCTTAACACTTGTCATATTGAATAAATTGAGATGTCATGACCATTTCTAATTGTCAGCCAATCAGATTATTTAATCTAGATTGTAGATATAAATTCATGTCCTGAATGAAAAACAGAGCAGATCCAGATCAGTTAGTTTCTTCACAAGCCACTGGTCTGGATCTACAATGTTTTCAAAAGCAGGACATATCTGGGTCCAGCAGGACAAGGGTTAAGCCAATCCTAGGGTGCATATACAGAATACATAGGTGTATATGAAGAGATTTAATAAAACCGAGTTTCCGATTTTGGTTCTTTTGTGTGTTCTTCATTTCCAAGGGCAACCTTTTAGATTTTTATTTGTCAGTCCATGAAAATTGTGTCCAGAGACAACATGTCCTCTGATATGGTATTCTAAATTACACTTGAAGATTAAAATCCCTCAACTTATGGATTAGTGGAACTAAGCTACCATTTCTTAATTACATGTTTAGTAAACAGCTAGCAAAGTAAATTCAATATGTGTTATAAAATTAATCAGTCAAAAAAAAAACTTTACTCACAATCAACACTTCACACTAACTCTATACACTTCTTTAACAAGAATTCTATGGAAGGCGGTGTCGCCCCTCAAAGGGTCTGTCAGTGTTATAAATGTTAAAAATTCAAGTATAGAATGACAAAGTCACTGGACCATGATACGAAGGTCATGGTCACATACTGATACCACAGTATTTGAGTACCTGTTAGACAGCAAGTGTATGATGACTGTCATGTCATTAGACTGTGAAATATAGGTCAGGATCATATCATACCACAGCATTAAATGATGTGTCAACTCATGAGGGTCGTTTGCATCAAAACCATATACATGTATTAATTTGGTTTAGTAGTGAATGGGTCATAAATTTATACCAGTGTGTGCTTCCCCGTAGGGAGGAAAATTATGCCAAGTTTGATGATTGTAAGGGAAAAACGAGAAAAATATCTATTTGTCATCTGCTGACTCAGCCTATAGAGTGGTAAAGGGAAATAAAACAAATGGCTATCTGATCAACAGTGGTTGGTACTCAATTTTACATTTCTATAACCCTTACCTTGCTATGGGCAATTTCTGCAGATGACTAACTCAGGATCTTTTTTCTAATTTTCCCTAGAAAATATGTTCAGATACTTCATGCAAATTGTCCCCGAAGGAGACAATTTGCATGAAATGTCCAATCCTGTTTTCTAGGAAAAATAAAATATTTCAAAATGTCTGCTGTAATTTTTACCTAGCATGCAAAAAGTCAACAGCTTTTCAGATCATATGGGCATTTCAAATATAAAGAAAAAAAGAAAAAAAAAAAGAAAATGAAGAGAAAAAGAAAAGTGTACTACACTACATAGACAGGATTCTAGACTCCAATGATTATTCTGCAGATAAATCATTCTTATTTCTACATGAAAATTGCATATCATGTTTACCCTAAATATTCTGAAACTCTAGGTTCTTAACCAATTTGTCCAAAACACTGAACAAGTCCAATTCACTACCTGCTCGTGGGTCTAAAAATATAGCTACAGATAAGAGGGCGGTATCCACATAATATTTTTCTTATTACTCCACAAAAACATATGTTGTGGGTACTCATTAGAAGCGCCTTGCGAAGGCGCTTCTAATGAGTACACACAACATATGTTTTTGTGATGAAATAAGAAAGATATCAGCATTTTTCGGATGAAAAAAAGCGCCTTATCTGTTGCTATACAGTAAAAGCCACTGACTGAGTGGCAAACTGTAGTTGACCTTCATCAGCCACTGAGTTCTGTGGCATCTGATCTGGATCTACAGACTTTGCTCTGGCTTGTCTGTTCTAATACATGTACTTAGGGTAAATATGATATTCTAAATGCATCTTAGAGAACTACAAGAAATTTTTATTAAATTTTAGTGAACAAACAATGAAGTTGATGAGTTCAGGTTTAATGATGTTTCAACACTTCAAAATGGTATATTAATTTGGTTTAGTAGTGAAAAGGGTATAGAAATTGAGATAGAAATAGTGCATCAGGTATGCATCAATAAAGTATAAAACTGGAAGAATTTAAAAATCAAAATAATTTTGTTAAAAAGATTGTTTTAAAAACCACAGAATGCCATGAACCAACAAAGAAAGAATTTTCTGGAATAAAAAAAACATATCTTGCCCATACTCTTACTCATGTGCATGAAGTATATATGTGCATGTTGCTGTATAATGGATACATTATCATTTATAAATAGCAATTGTGCAAGGTTCATAACGTGTAGGTTTGGGTAAGCTGTTCTTGGTAAAGTATAACAGGAGGTATCTGAGTATGAATAGAATCTAGCTCACTACCAAGTTTGACTCTTGCTGGTTGGTATACCTATAACTTACCCAACAATGGCTATGACAAAACAGGCCACCCAGGTCAGGGTTCCGGTCTCATAAAAGGTCGCAGTTACCACATCGGCAGAACAGTACTGGCACTTCAGACGAACCGGCGTCTCACGGAAATGCTGGACCACAGCATAGGCAGGCTGGCTTACGACAACTGTTGTTGCCGTTTGGCCTGGTGGATTATATTGAGCTAAAGAGACAAGCAGCAACTATTAGTATCCTCTAATTCTTCAATCTAACTTTTTTCCGCTCTCACAGATTCAGATAAAACACCTTTGTTTTTCAACCAAAAAGTATTGCATTTTCTTATTTCTCCAGAAACACATATTTTGTTCATACTCATTAGAAGCATCTCACTAAGGTACTTCTAATGAGTACCAACAACATATGCTGACATGGAGAAATAAGAAAAATAAGAAAAAACAGTAACCTCATACACCCTCTTATCTTTGTTTTCTTTCCTCACCTTGTTTGGACAAACATCAAGGATATTCTCAGGCACAAGAGTCAAACTTATTAACCATGATAACTAACAAATGTGCAAGTCACAGTCTTTAAATCTCACAATGACTAGTGTATGTACTAGTACATAAATGTCATTTCTAAAACAAAAATGATAAAACCATTCAGTTATTCCTTGCAAGTTTTATTCTTGCCAAAGAAATTTCATAAATTATACCTCATTACTTTATTAAATAAATAATCAAATCAATAGATATCTATGTCTATGTAATATTCAAGGATATAAAATTAAGGAGTTTTACTGTATTAAGAAAATGTGTATTTCCCATAATGTCCCACCAACAGTATTTCAGTCATTTCAAGTCATATGATGAACCACGATAAAAGTATTCTGCTCCATTCTTGACCACTGTACCAGCAGGCAGGCCCTGCATCTGCTTATTATTTTTAAAATGTTTGATAGGAACATCCTGAATCGAGTTGTTTTTTCTTTTTTTTTTTTGCTGTTGTCTTTTTTTTTACTTTTCAACAAAAAATACAGCCCGACATTTTATCATAATTTTTGCTTTCATATACTGTTATCTGCTAACATTTAAATGTTGTCATTTGATAGTATTTTAATAGGGGCGTCTAGTTAGTCATCTGCTGGTATTAAAATGAATTTTATCTGTTGCTATTTACAGGCATCTAGTTAGTCATCTGCTGGTATGAATTTATCTGTTGCTATTTTAATGTTATCACCTGCTGGTATTTTTATATTGTCATCTGCAAGTATTTAAATGTTTTCATCTGCTGGTATTTTAATGCTAACATCAGATAGTATTAAAACATTTTCATCTGCTAGTATTTTAATGTTATCATTTACTAGTATTAAAACATTTTCATCTGCTGGCATTCTAATGTTATCATTCGCTGGCATTAAAACATTTTCACCTGCTGGCATTTTAATGTTATCATCAGCTAGTATAAAGGCAGTTTCATCTGCTGGCATTTTAAAGTCATCATCTGCTGGTATTTTAATATCATCATCTGCTGGTATCAAAATATCATCACCTGCTGGCATTTTAATGTTATCATCTGCTGGCATTTTACTGTTAACATCTGCTAAAATTCCAATTTTATCATCTGCTGGTATTTTGTGTTATTATCTGCTGGTAAGTAAACATTTTTATCTGCTAGTATTTTAATGTAATCATCTGCTGGTATTTGAAAGCTGTGTCATCTACTGGTACTTAAATGTTGTCATCACCCTGTATTAAATGCCATAATCTGCTAGTATCTAAAGGTCATAATCCATCGGTATTTCAATGTAACCATCTGGTGGTATTTAAATATTGTCATCTGCTGGTAATCAAATGTTGCCATCTGCTGAAATTTAAATGTTATCATCTTCTAGTATTTAAACTAGAAGTGTTTTCAGAGGAAAACATATGTACCCCACCAGTTTGAACAGACATATTGTTGAAATAGGTTGTATCTAAAAATTCTCTTTTTTTTTGTGTGTGTGTGTGGCCATTTTCAAAAAATATAAGCCCTCGTGTGACCTTGAAAATGGGGTCAAGATCACCAAAATCTAATCAGTTCTTATCCCTGTCTCAACAATATAGCTGTGCAAGTCTGGTCAAAGCCCATCCATTTATTTCTGGAGATAGGGTGCAGACAAGCCATTTATCAACAATCTGAGCCCTCCTGTGACCTTGAAAATGGGGCCAAGGTCACTAAAATCTAATCTGTTCTTTTCCACATCACAATATAGCTGTGCAAGTGTTGTCAAAATCGATCCATTCCATCATGAGATAGGGGGCAGACAAGCCATTTTCCAACAATCCACCTTAAGCCCTCCTGTGACCTTGAAAATGGGATCATGGCCACCAAAATCTAACCAGTTCTTTTCCATGTCACAACAATATAGATGTACAAATTTGGTGAAAATCCACTCATTCTTTCTGGAGACAGGGTTCAGACAAGCCATTTTGCAAGGATCTAAGCCCTAGTGTGACCTTGAAAATGGGGTCAAGGTCACCAAAATGTAACCAGTTCTTTTCCATGTCTCAACAATATAGATGTACAAGACTGATAAAAATCCATCCATTCATTCAGGAGATAGGGTGCAGACAAGCCATTTTCCAACAATCTAAGCCCTCATGTCACCTTGAAAATGGGGTCAAGGTCACCAAAATCTAATCAGTTCTTTTACATGTCTCAGCAATATAGATGGGTAAATTTGGACAAAATCCATTTGTTCCTTCAGGAGATAGGGTGTAGACAAGCCATTTTCCAACAATCTAAGCCCTCATGTGACCTTGAAAATGGGGTCAAAGTCACCAAAACCTAATCAGCATTTTCCTCCCAGCCAATGATAAATTTATGTAAGTTTGGCCAAAATCCATCCATTCATTAAGGAGTAGAGTGCAAACGAGGCTATGCGAATGCTGATAGGATCCCCATTAAAAACAATATGTCCCCCCAACCCCCATGGTGGGGGGACATAATAATATAATCTGCTATTTAAATGGCATCATCTGCTGGTATCTAAATGTTGCTGTCTGCTGGTATTTCAATGTTGCCATCTGCTCATATTTAATTGTTGTCATCTGCCTGTATTTTAATGTTGTCATCTGCTTGTATTTAAGTGTTGCCATATGCTAGTATTTAGATTGCTGGTATTAAAATGTTGTGATCTGCTGATAATTTAATGTTGCCATCTGCTGAAAGTTGATGTTGTCATCTGCTGGTATCTAAAAAGTACCATCTGCTGGTATATAAAGGGTTTTGTCTGTTGGCATTTAAAGGTTGTAATCTGCTGGTATTTAAATGTCACCATCTGCTGGTATCTGCTGATATTTAGGTCATCATCTGCTGGTATTTTAATGTTTTCATCTGCTGGTATTTAAAAGGTTTTATCTGCTGCTATTTACATGTTATAATTGTCTGTATTTAAACATTGTTATCTGCTGGTATTTAAATGTATGTAGCACTCCTGGTATTTACATGTTGTTATCTGCTGGTACTTTAAATGCCTTCATCCGCTTTTATCTAATTGTTGACACATGATGGTATTTAAATGTTGCAATCTGCTTGTTTTTTTTTTAATGTTGTCAACTTGCCATCTGCTTTCATTTAAATGTTACCATCTGCTGGTATTCAAATGTTGTCAATTGTCATCATCTGCTGTTATCTAAATTTTGGCATCTGTTGGTATTTAAATGTTCGAATCTGCTAGTATCTTAAGGGTTTCATCTATTGCAATCTTAAGGTTGCCATCATCTGCTGGTATCTAAATGTTGCCATCTGCTGGTATTTAAATGTTATCATCTGCTGGTATTTAATTGTTTCATCAGCCTGATTTTAAATGTTGCTGTATGTGTGTATTTAAATGTTGCAATCTGCTGGTTTTTAAATGTTGCCAACTTGCTATCTGCTTTTATTTAAATGTCATCATCTGCTGGTATCTAAATGTTGCCATCTGCTGGTATTTAAATGTTATCATCTGCTGGTATTTAATTGTTTCATCAGCCTGATTTTAAGTGTTGCTGTATGTGTGTATTTAAATGTTGCAATCTGCTGGTTTTTAAATGTTGCCAACTTGCTATCTGCTTTTATTTAAATGTCATCATCTGCTGGTATTTAAATGTTGACATCTGCTGGTACTCAAATGTTGAAATCTGCTGGTATCTAAAGGGTTTCATCTATTGCTATTTTAAGGTTGTCATCGGCTGGCATTTAAATGCTATCATCTGCTGGTATTTAAATGTTGTCATCTGCTGGTATTAAAATTCAAATGTTGCCAATTGCTGGTATTTAAATGTTATCATCTGCTGGTATTTAAATGTTGACATTAAAATTTTGCTGGTACTCAAATGTTGAAATCTGCTAAAAGGTTTCATCTATTGCTATTTTAGGGTTGTCATCGGCTGGCATTTAAATGCCATCATCTGCTGGTATCTAAATGCTGTCATCTGCTGGTATTAAACTGTTATCTGCTGAAATTTAAATGTTTCATCTACCTGTTTTTTTTAATGTAACCATCTGCTGGTATTTAAAGAGTTTCATCTGCTGGTATTTATAGCTTGTTATCTACTGATTTTTATAGGTTGCCATCTGCAGGTATTTAAATGGCATCATCTGCTGGTATTTAAATGTTCCCATATGCTGGTATTTACATGTGGCCATCTGCTGGTGTTTAAATGTTTTCATCTGCTGTTATTTTATTATTATAATCTGCATGTAATTAAACATTATCAATTACTAGTATTTCAATGTCATCATCTGCAGGTATCTAAAATGTTGACATCTGCTGATATTCAAATACTGTCATAAGCTGGTATTTAAATGTTGACAACTACTGGTATTTAAAAGTTCTGATCTGCTGGTATTTAAATGTTGTCATTAGCTGGTATTTATATATCATCTGCTGGTATTCAAATATTAACATCTACGGGTATTTAAATGTTGACATCTGCTGGTATTTAAATCTTGACATCTGCTTGTATTTAAATGGTGACACCTGCTGGTATTCAAATGTGAACATCTACTGGTATTTAAATGTTGTCATCCACTGCTATTTAAATGTTGACATCTGCTGGTATTTAATTGTGATATCTGCTGGTATTTAAATTCTAACATCTGGTTTTTAACAGCTGGTTTTTAAATTCTGACATCTGCTGGTATTTTAATGTTGACATCTGCTGGTATTAATATGTCATCATCTGCTGGTATTTAAATGTTGACACCTACTGGTATTTAAATGCTGACATCTACTGCTATTTAAATACGGGCATCTACTGGTATTAAATGTTGACATCTGTTTGTATTTAAATGTCATCATTTGCCGGTATTTAAATGTATCTTACAAAAATAAAGTTGATATGAATACAGGGATCACGCATTTCTAGTGAAAAGTAAGTGGCAATAAAATATACAGTGAGACTGAAAGAAATGAATTTTGAGGTGCGGTTATGCCATATATTTAAACAACCAAGACTAAGACCAACCTTTGCATGTGCATAGTTTTGTCAGATTTCTTCACTCCAGTAACAAATCTTAATATTCAGACACCAGAGCACTTGTCAAGGAGAATTTGATGAAAATCCTTGGAGAATTTTTCTCCAGCTCTCCATTAAAAACTGAATTGTGGGACCTACACTATTTATTAGGTATGTCTGTCTGTTAACCCTTAAAGTGTTGAGCAAATTTGCAGCAGATGACATTCTGATTTTTTTTTTTTTTTTCAGTGAAAAGAAGAACTGACATGTCATGTGAATAATCTGCTAAGAAGATTCACTTGAAATGTCAAGTCATTTACTAGAAAAATGCATAAAAAAAAAAAAAAATGTTATCTACTTTATTCGTGATTGGCACTATAAGGGTTAAAATATGGCATATACTGTGCCAATATGAAATAAGTAAACATTCATTATGCAAAGAGAAAAAACCTGATCAGATTGTGCATTTGCATAGGCTGTCCAGCCTTGGTTGTTGAAATGTTATTGCACAAAGCTGTCTTCTCCAGATGCACCTAATATATAAGCAAAATCAACCCTACACCTGTACCATATAATGATTAACATGCAGCAAAGTAATTTGTGTTTATGTTTATTGACCTGAGACCTGCAGAATATAAAGACTAGCAGAAAATATTAAAAAAATAAAAAAATCAATAAAAATAAATATTTTGCTTATTTTTCGCAGAGAAAAAAAAATAGGGTGTAAGGGAGTGGATACACCCTCAGGGGAATTAACTCTGCCTTGGAAATATTTGCCTCCCTTCTCACAAGGGGCTTCTCTTAAACAAAAAAAAAACACACAAAAGAACACCCTCAGGGGCATTCTTTTTTTAATTCTTTTTTAAAGGTTTCAAATATCAGGGAGGAAACATACTGTCTGCAACATTTGTCTCCCTTTAAATAAAGGCAACAGAATCTTGTCAGATCTATACAAGGCTACTTGACAATTTTTCTTCCCATTTTAAACAAGGCAGACAACGTTTTTGGCTTGACCAAAGTCCTTCTTTAAAGGAGTCGACTGTAAAAGGAAAGAATATCTTCCCAAGGTGAACAACTACTTTCCTTTCAAAGTAACCCCTTTTCAGAAGAAAGGCAAAACTAGAAATGCATCCAAAAAACATGGATGCCCTTGCCTGAAAAACTTTACCCTTCTCTTGCCAAAAACAGCATTTACTGTCTTAGCAAACAGTGCAGATCCAGATCAGTTGGCTTTTCTCAGAAGCCAACTGATCTGGATCTGTACTGTTTGTCATTAAATATGTGAATTTCTATCAAAAACCCAGATTAAGTAATCTATTTGGCTGGAAATTAAAAATGGGTGTGGCAATTTATTCAGCATGAGAAGGGTTAAAGGCAAACTGCAAATGCCGGAAGCAGATGGAGAAGGACTGACAGGGTGACATTTTATGCCATTTCCATCCTTCTTTGAATGGCAGGGGCATAAAACTTCTGACAGAGTTTCCTCCCCTGACAGAGACTAAATTTCCCTTTCAAGAAATTTGTTTGGATCATCTCCCCAGGTTTATGACTCACATAAACTTTCAAGCCCTATCATTGTCTAAGAAAAATACGAAAAATATCTTTTGCTAATTTTATCATGAACTCATTTAACTTAAGCGGTCAAATGAGAGTTCAAAATATATAAAAGCTTCTTGACTTTAATATACGTTGATATAAATTCAAAGCAAAGGCACTTTGTATATATGCTAGTATTGTCAATACATACAGAGAGAGCACTTAATTTTTGTGTTACAAAAGTCAAACTAGTAAATAACAAACTGTTTGAGCAAATTTCGATAAACAGGATTACCAGTGGAACATCTGGGCCCAGTTGTTCAAAGCTAACGATGTCGTTAGTTAACGATTCGTTAAAATTTACATCAAGTGATACGCAAATATGCTGAAATTTTTCGCTGATAAAATTTGAGTAGCTTTTGCAGTGCAAAAGCTACTCACATTTTTTCAGCAAAAAATATCAGAATATTGTGTATTGAATCCCCTAAAACAGTTAACGAAATGACCCTTAACGAGCTCGTTAAGCTAATGACGCTTTGAACAACTGGGCCCTGATGATAATTCTGGAATAATTTTTGCAATTTCTCCATAAAAGCATATGTCGCGGGTACTCAGTAGAAGCACCTCTCTGAGGCACTTCTAATGAGTACCCACAACATGCTTTTATGGAAAAGTTATCCCAAAATTATCACCAAAAAATTTGTAAGCCTACTATTTATAACAGTTAAGTTTCAAATTTTGCAATTTTCCCATACTGTGAAATCTAACTGGACAAATCAGATAATTCATTCACTTGCCCTATGGCCTGTTTTGTCAAAGTTTGTACAGTACTTATGGTACAATCAGATAAACATGCTAGATTTTCTTTGCTTTGAGATCCTACATTATTACATACTGTCTAAACCTTAATCCTGCTTATCACAACACTTTGCAGAAAATAACCACCTTCATGTTGCATCTAAATTGTCTCTAATAAGAATCAAAATGCCAGCCTAGATTTCCAGAATACCGTTAAATGTTTCTATTTGCAATAAAAGTAAGATATGCATAGCTCCAGATAAGAATTTTGTTTCTTTTTTTCATCATGAATACTCATGTTGTGGGTACCTGTTAGAAAATCCTTACCAAGGCTCTTCTAATAAGTACCCATGACATATGTTTTCATGGAGAAATAAAATAAAAATAAATACTTTTCCGACAAAAAATGTACCTTATCTGCAGCTATGGACACATGAAAGCAAACAGTGTATACCCAGATCAAATGGAGCAATCTGATCAGGCTCTGCACTCTTTGTCCTGTCATTTACATTTGAGCCAGCCCACAGCAAAACCTACAAAATGCCATGTGCGTCCAGTGAAGACTCAGATCAGCCTGGGCATCTGCCCAGTCTGATCAGAGTTTTTCGCTGTCCTCATGAAGGAATATGTCCTCAGCTAGCTATTGAACGTAGAGCATAGAATGATCAGACAGGGCAGATCCTCAGACTGATCTGTCTTTGCTGGGCCTACATTCCATTTTGTTGGTATTGTCATACGTTGGCTCATTTTAGAATAAATAGAGCAAGACATTAAGTGCCTGAAGTAACTAAAGCAAATTACTGAAATGTTTATCCCTAGCAGGCTTAAGGTTCAGCAGATCATATACATTATTAAACAGATAAGATTGAAAAAGCCAATCAATTCCGACGTGCAGATTAAAATCAACTCAGAATAACAGTGAATTAATTCGGATATACAAAGCTGAATTTTAAAACTTAACTCGATTCATCATTTTCATTTTAGAAAATAATAATAATAATGTAATAATAATGAATAGTAGTAATGAATTTTAATTGCAATCTTCTCTTTTTTTTTTTAATGAACAATTAACTTGCAATATTTGGGACTTAAAACAACAAAAAAAAAAACATTTGAAAGTTAATACTAAATTCATGGAAAATCATCGTTTGACTTTTGTGTCTGATAATATTTTCAGTTGTCCAGGTAAGCAATAAAATATTATCGCTCTGCATGTCGGGTAAAAATTACAGCAGATGACAGTTTGAATTAGTTTTATTTTTCCAAGGAAAAAGGTTTTGAAATTTCATGCACATTGTCTCCTGAGGAGACAATGTGCATGATATGTCAAATCCTATTTTCTGGAAAAATGAAGTTAAGTATTTCAAGATTTTTGCTGAAATTTTTACGCAGCATGCAAAGCATAACAAACCCCATCTTATCTGGAGTCCTGAGTGACCCTGAACTTACCCAAATATGGCGATAAGGAAACAAGCCAGCCATGCAAGGGTGCCAGTCTCATACAATGTGGCTGTTACCACATCAGCCTGACAGTAATGACACTTCAGGCGGACTGGCGTCTCGCGGAAATTTTGGATCATGGTAACCGTAGGTTGGGTAACAACAACAGTTGCCTGTGGGCCTGACGGTGAATATCAAAAGTAAAGTTGCTGTGGTAATCACAACATTTTCCCATCCATGCAAACATCAAAGATCCCAGCTAGCATTTTGCTTAAATTTACTTTAGACATCATCTGCTTGACACGATTCCTGTCAGGCTGATGACTGTCCAATATAGATTTTAGCAGAATGCTAGCTGGGATACAAGCCAGCCTTTATTGGTCAATAATGACCTACAATCAACTTTCAAAACATATGTTCTTGCACAATACAGTGTACAAAGAATACCATATTAACCCTAAATATTCCAACTTAGACTGATTGACTGAGTTGCCATTTTATGGCCAAGTTAATCCATTAGGGTCATGTAGAGCTGGCCAATTCACCTAATCACTTTTCCTGGGCTGGCTTAGTCCTCTAAGCTATTAACCAGTATTTGTGCACATTCTTCCCCAAGAACTGACAACTGCCCTTCTTCAATCAGCGGAAGGGAGAGAGTGACCGTAGGAAATATTTTGTGATATATCTCTGCAAAGAATGCTGCCAGATATGGTGGGGATCAAACCTGTGACCCCCTGATTACCAGTCAGACATGCATCTGACTTAGCCACCAAAGCTGGCTTCAAAAAACATTCCTGAACAAAGTGAAGACCCAGACACAAAACTACTCATACTTAAGGAGCAGTTTTGCAGGATCGGCTATTCAATTTAGGCACAACAAAACGTTGAAATTTTAGGATAAGGTAAGGAGTAATAGTCCAAATTAATTTTTTATTATTATACCCTTAGTATTTGAACAATCAGGACTGAGTAAACAGCACAAACCCAGATCAGGTACTGCCAAATGTAAGGTTAACACTATCTGAGACTCATCCAGCAGTAGGAAAAGTATGCTAAGGACTTAAGGTGTTGGAATTTAGAGAAAATATGGTGATTGCACTACTATGAGACATTTTGGGCTAGTTTAGATCTTTATTGATGATGGAAAAATGTATGTTTATACCAACAATTTAACCTTTAGCAGGGCTTTCTTTATTTTTCGCACAAAAATAAGGCTTACCACTCCATTCAGATTGTGTCCAAAGGGAACTTTTTGAATGAAATGTCAAGCCTCATATTCTGTGAAAAATATACCAAAATGTCTGCTATTTAAATTCAACATACTAAAGGTTAACAAGTGGCAGCCAGGTGACATTTTCCTTCTTTCTTCCAAGAAACTAAGGAGTATATTTCACTGACTAAATTTTTCTTCCAAGAAACTAAGGCTGTACATTTCACTGTTTAAATATATTTGAATGGAATTTGTTTGTGTTGAGGTGTTACCGCCCTGTAAACCCACTGGGGTCATTTTGAGCACAGTCAGTTAACCTAACCACACTTTTACTGGCAGGCTTTGTCCTCTAAGCAGTTAACCAGTACTGTGCACGTTCTTTCATCAGAAACTGCCCTTCTTAAATCAGGGGAAGGGAGAGAAAGACTGCAGAAAATATTTCATGATCAATCTCCATGAAAGAATGTTGCCGACCCGGCCAGGGTTGAACCTGCAACCTCCTGAGCACCAGACAAATACGCATCTGAATGGAATGGCACGCCCTATTTTCTGGGAAGAATCATATTTTCTGGGAAGAATAGAAAATATTAAGTCAGAACTTACAGAGAAAATACATTATACAGTTAATGTCCTAAAATTCGAAACAATTTATTCCACTTTTTTTCTTTTTTGCCTAATTTTATTTCTTGTGTGTGTGTGTGTGTGTGTGTGTGTGTGTGTGTGTGTGTGTGGTTACTGTATATCTTAAAATACTTAGTGGAATGGCAAACAGTGTTGACCCTGACAAAACTGCTCCTTCAGGAGTTGTCTGATCTGGGTCTGCACTGTTTGCATATGCCATTTTATAGGGAACTTTGATGTATGAAATTTAGGACATTTACGGTATGCAAGAAAACATTGAATAACTCAAAGCATGTTTCATTTTTTAACCCTTATCCTGCTGAATAACAATTAGCCACACCCATTTTTGACTATCAGCCAATCAGATTACATCATATATTTTCAATCAAATTCACAAACTGAATGACTAACAGTGTAGATCCTGATCAGATGGCTTCTTCAGAAGTCATCTGATCTGGATCTACACTGTTTGCAAAAGTAGGGGTTGTCGTGAACAGCAGGATAAGGGTTAACCCTTATACACAGTAAAATAGCAGACGACAAACAAGCGGTTTTCTTTCATTCTCATTTATCAGATTATCGCTAAAAATCATTGCTCCCGATAAGGTGATAACTAAGGCAAGGATTCAGGGTATTTTTACAATATTTTTTTTTTTTTGCACCATAACATAACCTGTGGCCACTCCATGAAATCAACTCCCTAGGGCAATTCCATTGAGCTTCCCCAATGGCAAGAACAAAAAATATCTCATTTATCCAGGGCTATCAATTCTACCAATTACAACTGCAGCCGGCAACAATTTAAAACATTTTTTTTTTATTAGTTTTCAATGAAAACTAGAGCTGGTGTTTGTAAAACACTATGCCCCCAACTGCCTGACTCTAACACTGTTTGACTCCAACACTGCTTAGCCATGACGGTAACAACAGCACAAATATATGATTTCAATGTTATTTTATCAAAGGGAAATAACTCTAAAATAGGAGATGATTGGGATAAGAAAAAAATACGGATCACCTATTTTTTCATGAGGAATCAAAACATGAAATTTCAAAACATTAGCATACATGGTTCTAAACTTATGCTATACACAATAAAGCAACGACATTAAATGGCCCGAAATTGCGAAGGGCCATAAATCCAACATTTCATTTAATTGGTTCAAAATTTATTCAGGTGATCTCCTCCTCAATCCCAATCAGTATACCAAATATCATGGCTCTAGCTTAAATACTTTTTGAGATATCTTGCTGAAAAAGTCAAAATGCCTAGAACTACAAAGGGCCATAACTACATCAATTTTTCATGGAATTCCCTAAAAAACAAACCAGATAATCTCCACATCATCCCCAATCAGCATATAATATTTCAAGACCCTAGCTTAAGTGCTTTTCGAGAAATCTTGCTGACAAGGTCAAAATGAGCAGAACTGCAAAGGGCTGTAACTTTATCAATATTTTCATGGAATTCTCTCAAAATATAATCGGGTAATGTACACATCATTCCCACTCCCTGTATCGAATTTCAAGAACCCAGCTTAAATACTTTTCAAGATATCTTGCTCACAAGATTTAATTCTGATTTTTTTCAAAGGGGCATAACTTTAAATAAACATGCTAGACAAGAAACAAAATACGGGTCGGCTATTTTTTCATTGGGAACCCAAATATAAAATTTCAAAACCCTAGCGTGCAGGGTTCTTAAGATATGGCATGCACAAAAAAAGCTTGATGAACGGACAAACAGTCAGATGGACAAATGAAGGCAAAATAATATGCCCCATCAATTTCATTCGAAACTGGGGGCATAATCAGGTCATCTACTCATCGCTACCAATCTATTCATCAAGTTTCAAGGCTCCAGCTTCAATAGTTTTTGAGATATTTTGTTCACAAGGGAAACATGCCCAAATTTACAAAGGGCCATTACTTATGAAATATTTTTCAGAATTTACAAAAAAATTAATCAGGTCATCTACTCATCATTACCAATCAATTCACCAAGTTTCAAGTCTCTAGCTCTAATAGTTTTTGAGATATTTTGCTGACAAGATAAAAATGCCCAAAATAACAAAGGGGCATAACTCAAGAAGTATATTTCAAAATTTCTTCAAAAGTTAATCAGGTTGTCTACTCATCACTACCAGTCTATTCATCAAGTGTCAAGGCTCTAGTTCCAACAGTTTTTGAGATATTTTGCTGACAAGGTAAAATTGCCCAAAATTACAAAAGGCCATAACTCATGAAGTATTTTTCAGAATTTCTTCAAAAATTAATCAGGTCATCAGATTCTACTCATCACTACAAATCCATTTACTAAGTTTCAAGGCTCTAGCTCTAACAGTTTTTGAGATATTTTGCTGACAAGATAAAAATGCCTAAAATTACAAAGGTGCATAACTCAAGAAGTATATTTCAAAATTTCTTCAAAAGTTTATCAGGTTGTCTACTCATCACTACCAGTCTATTCATCAAGTTTCAAGGCTCTAGCTTCAATAGTTTTTGAGATATTTTGCTGACAAGTTAAAAATGCCCTAAATTACAAAGGGCCATAACTCATGAAGTGTTTTTCAGAATTTCTTCAAAAGTTAATCAGGTCATCTACACATCACTACAAATCCATTTACTAAGTTTCAAGGCTCAAGCTCTAACAGTTTTTGAGATATTTTGCTGACAAGGTAAAAATGCCCAAAATTACAAAGGGCCATAACTCAAAAGGCATTTTTCAAAATTTCTTCAAAAGTTAATCAGGTTGTCTACTCATCACTACCAGTCTATTCATTAAGTTTCAAGGCTCTAGCTCCAACGGTTTTTGAGATATTTTGCTGACAAGATAAAAATGCCCAAAATTACAAAGGGCCATAACTCATGAAGTATTTTTCAGAATTTCTTCAAAAGTTAATCAGGTCATCTACTCATCACTACAAATCCATTTACTAAGTTTCAAGGCTCTAGCTCTAACAGTTTTTGAGATATTTTGCTGACAAGGTAAAATTGCCCAAAATTACAAAGGGCCATAACTCAAGAAGTATTTTTCAAAATTTCTTCAAAAGTTAATCAGGTTGTCTACTCATCACTACCAGTCTATTCATCAAGTTTCAAGGCTCTAGCTTTAATAGTTTTTGAGATATTTTGCTGACAAGATTGCATCCATATTTTTTCAAAGGGCCATAACTCAGAAAAGAGGCATAATCCTGTCAAGAACAAAAATACGTGTCAGCTATTTTTTCATGAGGAATCCATATATGAAATTTCAAAACAGTAGCATTCACGGTTTTAAAGTTATGCTATGCATCAAAAAGCGTGACGAACGGACGGAAGGACGGACGGACGGACGGACGAACAACCCAGAAGCAATATGCCCCTCCAACTTCTTTGAAGTTGGGGGCATAATAAAGCTTGATATTACCTGTGAATTATTTGCCCAGCAGATAATTCACATGAAATGTCAAGCCATATTTTCTCTGAAAACTAATAAAAAAATCTGTCACAATTTAGCCCAGAACTTTAAGGGTCAGTTTTCCTCTGAAACTACGCTTGACCTAAAATGATTTGCTTACAAGGTCAAGCCCTATTTTCATGGTTAAAAAGAGAATGAATGTTTACTAGAGCTGGTGTTTGTAAAACACTATGCCCCCAACTGCCTGACTCTAACACTGTTTGACTCCAACCTGCTTAGCCATGACGGTAACAACAGTACAAATATATGATTTCAATGTTATTTTATCAAAGGGAAATAACTCTAAAATAGGAGATGATTGGGATAAGAAAAAAATACGGATCACCTATTTTTTCATGAGGAATCAAAACATGAAATTTCAAAACATTAGCATACATGGTTCTAAACTTATGCTATACACAATAAAGCAACGACATTAAATGGCCCGAAATTGCGAAGGGCCATAAATCCAACATTTCATTTAATTGGTTCAAAATTTATTCAGGTGATCTCCTCCTCAATCCCAATCAGTATACCAAATATCATGGCTCTAGCTTAAATACTTTTTGAGATATCTTGCTGAAAAAGTCAAAATGCCTAGAACTACAAAGGGCCATAACTACATCAATTTTTCATGGAATTCCCTAAAAAACAAACCAGGTAATCTCCACATCATCCCCAATCAGCCTATAATATTTCAAGACCCTAGCTTAAGTGCTTTTCGAGAAATCTTGCTGACAAGGTCAAAATGAGCAGAACTGCAAAGGGCCGTAACTTTATCAATATTTCCATGGAATTCTCTCAAAATATAATCGGGTAATGTACACATCATTCCCACTCACTGTATCGAATTTCAAGAACCCAGCTTAAATACTTTTCAAGATATCTTGCTCACAAGATTTAATTCTGATTTTTTTTCAAAGGGGCATAACTTTAAATAAACATGCTAGACAAGAAACAAAATATGGGTCGGCTATTTTTTCATAGGGAACCCAAATATAAAATTTCAAAACCCTAACGTGCAGGGTTCTTAAGATATGGCATGCACAAAAAAAACTTGATGAACGGACAAACAGTCGGATGGACAAATGAAGGCAAAATAATATGCCCCATCAATTTCATTCAAACTGGGGGCATAATCAGGTCATCTACTCATCGCTACCAATCTATTCATCAAGTTTCAAGGCTCCAGCTTCAATAGTTTTTGAGATATTTTGATCACAAGGGAAACATGCCCAAATTTACAAAGGGCCATTACTTATGAAATATTTTTCAGAATTTACAAAAAAATTAATCAGGTCATCTACTCATCATTACCAATCAATTCACCAAGTTTCAAGTCTCTAGCTCTAATAGTTTTTGAGATATTTTGCTGACAAGATAAAAATGCCCAAAATAACAAAGGGGCATAACTCAAGAAGTATATTTCAAAATTTCTTCAAAAGTTAATCAGGTTGTCTACTCATCACTACCAGTCTATTCATCAAGTGTCAAGGCTCTAGTTCCAACAGTTTTTGAGATATTTTGCTGACAAGGTAAAATTGCCCAAAATTACAAAGGGCCATAACTCATGAAGTATTTTTCAGAATTTCTTCAAAAATTAATCAGGTCATCTACTCATCACTACAAATCCATTTACTAAGTTTCAAGGCTCTAGCTCTAACATTTTTGAGATATTTTGCTGACAAGATAAAAATGCCTAAAATTACAAAGGGGCATAACTCAAGAAGTATATTTCAAAATTTCTTCAAAAGTTTATCAGGTTGTCTACTCATCACTACCAGTCTATTCATCAAGTTTCAAGGCTCTAGCTTCGATAGTTTTGGAGATATTTTGCTGACAAGTTAAAAATGCCCTAAATTACAAAGGGCCATAACTCATGAAGTGTTTTTCAGAATTTCTTCAAAAGTTAATCAGGTCATCTACACATCACTACAAATCCATTTACTAAGTTTCAAGGCTCAAGCTCTAACAGTTTTTGAGATATTTTGCTGACAAGGTAAAAATGCCCAAAATTACAAAGGGCCATAACTCAAAAGGCATTTTTCAAAATTTCTTCAAAAGTTAATCAGGTTGTCTACTCATCACTACCAGTCTATTCATTAAGTTTCAAGGCTCTAGCTCCAACGGTTTTTGAGATATTTTGCTGACAAGATAAAAATGCCCAAAATTACAAAGGGCCATAACTCATGAAGTATTTTTCAGAATTTCTTCAAAAGTTAATCAGGTCATCTACTCATCACTACAAATCCATTTACTAAGTTTCAAGGCTCTAGCTCTAACAGTTTTTGAGATATTTTGCTGACAAGGTAAAATTGCCCAAAATTACAAAGGGCCATAACTCAAAAAGTATTTTTCAAAATTTCTTCAAAAGTTAATCAGGTTGTCTACTCATCACTACCAGTCTATTCATCAAGTTTCAAGGCTCTAGCTTTAATAGTTTTTGAGATATTTTGCTGACAAGATTGCATCCATATTTTTTCAAAGGGCCATAACTCAGAAAAGGGGCATAATCCTGTCAAGAAAAAAATACGTGTCAGCTATTTTTTCATGAGGAATCCATATATGAAATTTCAAAACAGTAGCATTCACGGTTTTAAAGTTATGTTATGCATCAAAAAGCGTGACGAACGGACGGAAGGATGGACGGACGGACGGACGGACGGACGAACAACCCAGAAGCAATATGCCCCTCCAACTTCTTTGAAGTTGGGGGCATAAAAAAGGGGTCTGCTAATGTTAAAATTCAACAGGTCAAGGGCTGAAACATGCTTTGTACAAAATGTCTTGCAGCTGTGTATGTGGTATTCATCCCCTCAGAATCATGTTGAACCTGAAAATCAGAACTGAAATGAAATTGATAACACTGAAGACTCATAAACAACAATAGCCACAGAGAGACCATAGCAATAATTGCTAGCTAGACCAAATTTGCATGTACTTAAGGTTACCCCACCCACAATGTGTAACTAGAATCAATCTTCAAACAAAAGTTCTATGCACAGAAGCTGTGTGCCATCAATTAACCCCGGTCCTGTTGAACCTGGATAGGTCCTGCCAGTGCAAATAGTTTAGATCCAGATCAGTTGGCTTCTAAATCTAATGAAGCCAACTGTTCTGGATCTGCACTGTTTGTCATTAAGTATGTGAATTTGTATCAACAACCTGTACCAAGTAATTTGACTGGCTGAAAATTATAAGTGGGCATGGCATCTTAATTCATTCAGCCTCACAAGGATAAAGATACCCTTGTCTTGCTGAACCCGGATATACCCTGCCTTTGCAAACAGTGTAGATCCAGATCAGTTGGCTTCTGAAGAAGCCAACTGATCTGGATCTGCACTGTTTGCCATTAAGTATTTGAATTTATAGCAACAATACAGATCAAGTAATCTGATTGGCTGAAAATTACAAGGGGGGTGTGGCAATTTATTCAGCAGGACAAGGGTTAATTAAGACTAGTTCTTGTGCCTAAATAAGAACAAGCCTACTACTACGTTATAATTTTAAAAGGAAAAAAAAAAAAAAAAAGGCAAAACTGCATACTGCTATGATCAGGTTTGTCTGTTCAATGTCTGATTACTGCCATAACTCCAGATAAGAGGAGTTTCCAGAAATGATCTTTTCTTATTTCTCAGTGAAAACATGTGGGTACTCATTAGAAACACCTCAGTGAGGCACTTCTAATGAGTATTAAAACATATGTTTTCATGGAGAAATAAGACAGATATCCATACTTCATTTTGTTCTTGAACAAAACAAAATCTTCTCATCTAAAGCTATAAATGCAAGGCAAAATGTTCAACATTGTTTTCAATCTGTTCTCTACCTATATCTTAAAACTTTGCATGCTGGGTAAAATTTCAGTAGACGTCATTTTGAAATATTTTTCTTATTTTTCTTAGAAAATGGGATCTGACACTTCATGCAAATTGTCTCCTAAGGAGACAATTTGTATGAAGTGTCAGATCCTATTTTCTAGGAAAAATAAGAAAAAATATCATTCAATCTGTCGTCTGCTGAATTTCCCCAAAGCATTGCAAGTTTTAAGTATTGCACTCAAGTGTTAAGTATTGCACATTGTAAGGACAATCATTTGGTGTTTTACATCTTTTTCAACATTATTTAACCCTTGTCATGCTGAACCCAGATATATCCTGCCTTTGCGAACAGTGTAGATCCAGATCAGTTGGCTTCTGAAAAAGCCAACTGATCTGGATCTGCACTGTTTACCATTAAGTATGTTAATTTATAGCGACAATCCAGATCAAGCAATCTGATTGGCTGAAAATTAAAAGTAGGTGTGGCATCTTAATTTATTCAGCAGGACAAGGGTTAAGTTCTATTGAGACAATGAAGGGGTGATGATGAAAGGCTCTTTGCAATGAAGTATCATAAAGACATTAGCTGAACTCTGCAAATATTTGCAATATTTTTTAGTTCTTATTTCTCTGAGAAAATACAGCTTGACAATTCTTGTGTATCATCAGTCATCAGGCTGAAGCAAAAGGTCAAACCTTATTTTCTGAAGAAAACGAAATAAATAATAATACCAATTCCTATTTTGTGGGAAAGCAATTCAAATTGTCATATGCTTAAATTTGTAGCAGACACTTTATTTTTCAGACAAAACAAGACGGCATTTCATTTGAATTGTCTGCTAGACAGCTAGCAGATGAGTTAGATGAAATGTCAAGCCTTATTTTCTCTGAAAATTACAAAATGTTGTCTACTGCAGTTGTGATTAGCATCTTAAGGGTTATTGTAGAAATTCTCTCCCAACTACAAATTATTTACCACAGACACTTTTGGCTGACACACAACAGTGCACATCTATATATGGACTTATATCATGCAAAAAAGAGATCTTAGCACATATGCCAACATCGTTGGGCAAGATCAGTTTTTGCATCTGATCATGGCATTTGCTATTGCAATGCAGTAATAATCATGGTTGTATACAGGTAAGGTGTGTATTTTTCTTCAAAAAAAAAAAAAAGTAGATATTTTTCCTTCTTTCTCCACAAAAACATATTGTGGGTATTCAATACTGTGGCACTTCTAATGAGTTCATGACTACCCACAACATTTTCCCCCCAAAACCCCCCAAAAAACAAAAAACATGTTGTGGGTACTCATTAGAAGCATCTTGCCGAGGTGCTTCTAATGAGTACCCACGATATATGTTTTTGTGCAGAAATAAGAAAAAATAGTGGGGCACTTTTACGGAGTTCCCCTACATGTTTTCTCAGAGAAATAAAAAAAATATCTTGATACACTATGAATCATTATTACTGTAAACCCTACTGGGTGAACACGAAGGCCCTGATCAGACAGACAGATGCACAGAATTGATTGTCATTATGCCCTAAAGTCCTTTTTTTATGGTAAACAGCTGTTACCTGGATTTAAATTACATCATTATGAAATTAGGTACTTCTAAAAGTACTAAAAGCTCCAGGTTAGAAGGGGTATCCACATAATATTTTTCTTATTTCTCCATGAAAACTTATGTAGTGGGTACTAATTACAGGAGCCTCAGGAAGGCACTGCAAGTGAGTACCCACAACTTATGTTTTCATTGAGGAAGTAAGAATAATGTCATTGAAATATTGGGTTGAAAAACACACCTTGTGAGCTATGACAGTGGTACACTTTGAGTTTATCAATAGGTCCTTTGTATTTTGGAGCAAGTTATATTTTATCGACATGACTTGCTTTTATACAGGTAAAATAACAAGTGGGAAATACGCGGCAACAAACATGTTTTGTATTATGCACTTTCGGCGCTTCTACGTACAAGCCATAAAGACACTATTAATAAAATACTTAGAAGCACATACAAATTACATGTATAACATATTTTACGGTATCTTAAAGGTGTAATAATTTCAAAGAATTTTAACCCTCATCCTGCTGAACCCAGATATATCCTGCCTTTGCAAACAGTGTAGATCAGATCAGTTGGCTTCTGCACTGTTTGTCATTAAGTATGTGAATTTGTATCAATAACCTGGATCAATAAATTTGACTGGCTGAAAATTAGAAGTGGGCGTGGCTTCTTAATTTATTCAGCATGACAAGGGTTAAATGTGCAGTAACAAACACATGGTGGTGAGCATGAATCACAAAATAAAAAACTGTTAAATATTCCACCATGACATCATGTAAATACTGAATTAATCAAACATTTTGAAATGTATCATGCAAAAAAGCAAACAAACAAGGTCCAATTGAAAATGCCCAGCTCAATCTGTGAATCTGCATTCTGAACTGGGTAGACTGCATACTGTATTCTGACAGAGAGGCTTGAGCAAACATTGTAGGCCCAGATCAGATGCCGCAGAATGTGGCATCATTTGATCTGAACCTACACTGTTTGCCACTCAACCAGCAGTTTTTGTATACAGATACAGAACAGTACATGCGGTAAGCACCTTTTCTGCTTGATCTATTTACTGCACAGGTACAGACAGATGTAGTATTTAGCAGATTTTTTTTTTTTCATTATTATTATCTTTTTGCCCCAAAACATCCCTTGTTGGTACTCCCTGTAATCCCTTTTTTAACCTTTGACCTGCTGAACCCGGATATACACTGCCTTTGCAAATGGTGTAGATCCAGATCTTTAGAAGCCAACTGATCTGGATCTGCACTGTTTGTCATTCAGTATGTGGATTTATATCAACAATCTGGATCAAGTAATCTGATTGGCTTCTAAAGATTGGATGAAAAATTTGAAAAGGAGTGGCAACTCAATTTATTCAGCAGGACAAGGGTTAAGGCAATTCCAGTGGGTAGCCATAAGGTATATCTTAATGCAAAAAGTTATCCTAAACTAGAAATGTGTTTGTAAAATACTATGCCACCAACTATACAATTGTCCTTAAAAATGAGTTAAAAAGGGATATAACTTTCAAAAACTTAATCTGATTTTTTTTTTCACAAGTCAACCAGGTGACCTACTCTCCAGCCCTAATAAGCTCACCTAGTTTCAAGGTACTAGCTCAAATAGTTATCAATATATCTTCCTCACAAGAGAAGCATAATGATCGGACAGATGGACAGACGAACGACCCAAATGCAATATCTGAATATGCTCGAACTTCTAGGAAGTTGGGGGGCATAATAAACTATCATCTCAATAATCACCCTATCTGGAGCAATGCAGATCAGTATCAGGCCACAATTTTTTATTTTCAGGTTTACGGGAGAGCCCACCCTATGATTTTAGCCCTCTGGAAAAAAATAAAATTTGCATTTCAATATTTTTTTTTTTTTTTTATTTTATGTCCCTATCCTTCACATTTAGGGCTGAAATATTGCATTTTTTTTACATGTATTTCTGTTAGAAAATTATTTTAATTCATCGACCCAAGCTTTTTCACATTTCATTTTTATTCCTACCTCCCAACAGCAACTTTTTAAGAAATCTCCTGTAAACCTAAAAATAAAAAAAACTCTACCTGAATATGCTTGTGTTAGTTAAAAGTCCTATGAGGTGCATCTAGTTAAATCTATGACATGCAACTTCAAATCAACAATTAATTCACAAAATAAATGTGCAATAATCTTTGCCAGGAAAAGGACCTTATGACAGACTAGCCATGTCATGGGAAAGTATGCCTTACACTGCACATGCCATGCCTTTATTTTTGCTAATTTCTGTATGATTTCAATAAAATCTAGATTATCAATGTCAGACTGCAGATGCATAGCTATCGATAAGAGATCCAGAACAATTTTTTTTTTTTTTTTGTTATTTCTCCACAAAAACGTTATATATAGCTTCAGATAAGAGGGGCATCCAGAAAATTATATTTTTTTTTCTTATTTCTCTATGAAAACCATATGTTGTGGGTACTCATTAGAAGCGTCTCACTGAGATGCTTCTAATGAGTACCCACAACATATGTTTTCTTGTTGAATTTGAAATGAGACTAACAGACATACTGTTTGGTTGAAAATGCTGTCTGGTATAGAACATTATGTTGTTGAGAAATGTAAAAATATGAAACTTGTTTTATTGAAAGATGCACCCTATCATCTAGAGCTATGACATGTGTAGACAATCCTATCATTTGCCAATGCAGTTACTCTGCAAGACCATCCTCCAAAAATACTACTGCAGACACATTTTTTTTTTTTTTTTAATATTTTCTTTTTTCATTAAACCATATTTATTCTAATATAAGCCCCTGTCTAATAAATGCCCCTTCTAATTTTCCAAGAGAAATCATTACCAAACGCATACAAAATTGAATTTGACCATCAAAATATCTTGTTTTGGGCCAAAATTTTGACTCAATACTGTCATTTTAGCAGTAATGAATTGCAACACCCCTGTGGCATATATTGGGATAAATATGGTTTATTATTTCATGATCACAATTTTAGTTTTGTTTTTTTGTTCATACAGCATGTAATGAGCAAGTATAAGCTGGACATGTCACTGGTTAATACATTTTTTCTTGTGGATTAACCCTTGTCCTGCTGAATATATTTAGATGCCATGCCCACTTCTAATTTTCAGCCAATCAGATTACTCGATCTGGATTGTTACAATAAATTCACATACTTAATGGCAAACAGTGCAGATTCAGATCAGTTGGCTTCTTCAGAAGCCAACTGATCTGAATCTACACTGTTTGCAAAACAGGATATATCCCGGTTCAGCAGGACAAGGGTTAAGTTGAAGAAATGCTAAGGGCTGGACAAATGTTTAATCTGATTACTTGCCAGGTGAACATTTTTCCTAAAACCTTCAAAGAAGACCAATCACTACATAGAGTAGCTTGCCCAAACTCGCTCTTTTCCATTATAAAAAGTACTGCAAAGCCGTGTGTAACATTCTGTCACAAGACTGGCATTAGTCTGCTGAATTAAACAACTGCATAAAAAAGCATTATCGTCAAATGAAATTAATTTTTCTTCTGATGGTGATTTTTTTTTTTTCTGGACAAGAATATTTTATTTACCCAGCTTAAGTGTATAAACATAAGATTTTGTCCAGCCCTGAGAGCACTTTCCACCTGATGGACAACAAGTGAATAACATTCATGAAAGGCAAACAACAGTAGGATTCATTTCATTTGCCCTAAATATAAAGACACCTCATCTCCATTCCAAACTTATCCTAAAATTTGAATGTTCATTTAACCCTTAAAGTGCCAAGCAAAATTTGTAGCAGACAATGCTCTGATTTTTTCTATTATTTTTCAGAGAAAATAAGACCTGACATTTTATGTGAATCATCTGCTAGGCAGATGATTCACATGAAATGTCAAGTCTTATTTTCTCTAAAAAATAATGAAAAAATATTTCAAAATATCATCTGCTGCAGTTGTGACTGGCGTTTTAAGGGTTAATTACCTGCTTGTGTGACTAAACATTGGAGTATGAGAGGCAAAGAGTGAAGACCCAAGTCTGACACAAAATCTGTGGTGTCTGATCTGGGTCCACATTTTCGCTCAGGCCTGTCTTGTCCATATACTCAGGGTAAATAGGGTAAATTTTTTATTGTTATCAATAGTGAATAACTCCAGATAAGACATTTTTTAATCAAAAAATACTTAAATTTTTCTTATTTTTCAACAAATACATATATTGTGGGTACTCATTAGAAGTGCCTCATTGAGGCACTTCTAATGAGTCCCCACAACATGTTTTCATCGAGAAATAGGAAAAATGTTTGCCTGATACCAGTCCTCTTCCCTCTTATATGGAGCTATAATGGTGTTCTTCCTCTCTTCTGGTTACAGGTTAAGACAAATCCCAATGACAATTTTAGGTATTATTTTTTTATTTTTTTTTTCTCAATTTCATGAACAAATTCTGTGGATGTACACATACTTAATAGTAATGGGCCAAGCAGTACCTTGATACACCCTCACATGTAGAACATGTAAGTAGGATTCATCATTGTCAAACTTATGGTTTTCTTTTGTTCTTATGTCGTTGTTGTGTTGAGGTTTTAGTACCATTTTACGGCCCAGTCAGCCCAATGGGGTCATGTCAAGCATGGACAGTTTACCTCACCATACTTTTGCTGGGCAGGCTTAGTCTTCTAAGCGGTTAGCCAGTATTGTGCACATTCTTTCGCCACAAACTGACAACCGCCCTTCTTGAATCAGCGGAAGGGATAGAATAACCGTACTTATGCCACCATTTTTCATGATCAATCTCCACGAAAGAATGTTGCGACCCGGTGGGGTCGAACACGCAACCTTCTGATCACCAGTCTGATGCAGCTTGTGTAGGTCTCTGATATCTGAAGATGCTGTCCTGTTCTTTTTCCCCAGGGAAAAAGTGCTGTGGCCCATTTTTTTTATTCATTTAGCTGAGCTATTTACCCGTTTGACTTCTGCAATGGACTTTTCAATTTTTGAATTTGGGCATGTCCATTGTTGCAAATAGGAATATCAGACAAAAATCTAGAACCGAAAAGCAAACAGTGTAGATCTGGATGAGACGGCTCATTATGAGCCGTCTCATCTGGATCTACATTGTTTTCATAAGAATTTCTTTTTGTTGTTGTTTTTGTTTGAATTGAGGTTTTACAGCCCAGTCAATCCATTAAGATCATGTCGAGCTGGTGGCATAAGTATTTGTTTTGGTCTAATGGGCTGAATGGATTAAATACCAGTAAACAACAGTCAGTCATGCAGAGATATTGCTTCAAGATTTGAGGACTTTTACAATAAATGAGACAAATGATGAACCTGTGTCTACCTGATGGGCTGCCTCGTCTCTGTGGAAGAGCTGCTAGTAACTAACAGCCCTGCAGCTCTGCCAGAGGCCAGGCAGCTTATCAATTTCCGAAACCTAAATGGGTGGGAACCAGCTGGGCCCATTTGTTAAACCCACTTTTATTTTAACCAGCAAGAGAGATCGGAACCCAGTCTGAAAAACAAAACAGGACTCCAGTGTTTTTCTGCTATAAAACAAAAAATATGTTAATGTTTTTCTGAACTTTTCATGGAAACATGCTGCATCTCAATCAAACTGTCTTGCTGACAGTATTTTTTTGAGTTAACCTTTTATACCATTCTCTGGTCTAATTCAACAGATAACTGACATAGTTTTTCTTATTTTTCCCAGAAAAAAATGCCTCATCTGCTTGTATGAAATGTCAAAAGCATATTTTCTGGAAAAAATAAGAAAAATATCATTTATTTGTTGTCTGCTGAATTAGCCCACAGAGTGGTAATTGATCTGGCTGGGTATCAAATACACAACCTCCTGATCCAATGACGGATGCTCTACCAATCACATCACTTGCACTAAGTCTTGTTCTTGCTCACATGATTCTGAGATGCACAGTTTCTTGGAAAAATAACAAAAATGTTTACCCCCACCCATGCTCTGGAGTCCTGCCAACTAAGGAACTATTCATTTCAACAAGGACATAGCTCTAGATATGAGCCTTTTTTTCAACCAAAAAGTATTTCTCTCTTTCTTACTTCTCCACATACACTGTGGGTACTCAATAGCAGTCACAGCTCCAGACAAGATCCGTTTTTTTCATCCAAAAGAAAACATTTTTCTTTTTTTCTCCAAGAAAAACTATAATGTGTGAACTCATTAGAAGTGCCTCCCCAGGGCACTGCAAATGAGTACCAAAACATATATTTTGTGGAGAGATTAGAAAAGTAAATTTACTGCATATTCCTCTTGTCTGGGTTTTGAAGTGCCCTGGCCTTGCTAATGAGTTCCAACAGCATATGCTTTCTTGAAAAAATTGGAATAAAAATGTTTGTATGGTTTTATGCGCAAATCCCTGTTTTATGTGGCAATCCTTCTTACCTAGAGCTATGCAATATATACTGAGAAACATTTACCTTGACCATAGGGTGCCTGTGGGTAGGCTAGCAATAGTAAATAAAAATATTTAGATATTAATTTGATAGTAATCCTTTCTCACCCTAACTATTCCTAATCAAAGCACTGACAGCACAGGAGGGTCGACCCTTTCTGAGTGCAGGCTGGGAAAATGGTCCTGAACGGGGACCTAGAAGTTTCATTAAACCTTCACTTCCTGTAATTGAAGCAAACAGTGCAGACCCTGATCAGATAAACATTCTGCAGTATCTGATCTGGGTCTGCACAGTTTGGCAGTGTCCCAAACATCCCAGTCCAGGTTTTACAGATAACATTCTATCAACAGCATTCTGACATCACAGTGTCAAGAACAACACAGCTATAAATAACCATTACCTGGATTTCGTCTAACACATGGTTGGTGGGGATCGAACATGTGACATGATCACCAATGCACATCAAACTGAGCCACCGAGGCCGGCGCTACAATATGAAATCTGATCACAAATCCACTTTATGATTTAAAGGGTGTGGACAGGTGAATGAAATGCAACAGACCAACTGTAGCTAGCTCATGCATAGTCCTGATCTCATGCCCAAAAGACATTCCAGTTATGATCCAGGTCTTGTATATGAAGACAATGGACAGGTGGATGAAATATAATAGATCAAGTTAAAAGGCTCCAAGAAGATAAATGCTACAATCCAGTGGTTTCATTTTTTACCTTCCTCGATTCATACATATGTATAATGGTAAAATTGTTGCATCATTTGTTCTCTGTAGACAGAGGCTCAATGAAGTAACGATTATACCCTTTTTTGTTCTTTTTTTTTTTTTACATATCCCCACTTACAATAATGGTCAAAACATGTAAAACTGTATACAACATATCTTAAATAGATACGTCTTAAGACTCAAGGAGGATTTTTGTTTGTGCTGCGGTTTTATGGCAATGGGGTCATGTCAAGCAGTCAGTTTGCCTAACCACACTTTAACTGGGCAGGCTTAGTCCTTTAAAAGGTTAACCAGTATTGTGCACTTTCTTTTGCCAGAAACTGACAACTGCCCTTTCTTGAATCAGCTGAAGGGAGAGAATAACCATAGAAAATATTTCACGATCAATCTGCATGAAAGAAATGTTGCCGAATTGAGGAGTATTTGATAATAATTCTGAGATAACTTTTCTCACTTTTCCATGAAAATATATGTTGTGGGTATCCATCAGAAGTGCCTCGGCAAGACACTTCTGATGAGTAAACACGATGCATGTTTTTTATGGAGAACTGGAGAAAATTATCTCAGAATAATCGTCAAAATACTCCTCCTTAACACATCCTCAGTTAATCAGGGCCCAGTTGTTCAAAGCATCGTTAGCTTAACGAGCTCGTTAAGGGTCATTTCGTTAACTGTTTTAGCGGATTCAATATATAATATTCTGAAATTTTTTGCTGAAAAAAATGTGAGTACCTTTTGCACTGCAAAAGCTACTCACATTTTTTCAGCAAAAAATTTCAGCATATTTGCGTATCACTCGATGTAAATTTTAACGAATCGTTAACTAACGACATCGTTAGCTTTGAACAACTGGGCCCAGATATAGAGAGAAAGGAGGGAACAATAACTGAAAAAGATCATACAGTGATCTTATTATATATGTTTGGTTGTCATGACAATATAATGGAATTGTCACTGGCTTTATTAGACTTTCCAATAATAATCATCTGTAAACATACAAGCAAACAAAAGTCAGAATCTATTAGGAGACTATTTGTCACTACTAATAAACTTGTTTTGAGGTTGCATGACAATGTGTTTACCTTCAATTTTATGGCCAAGCAATCAGCATAGAATTTGTAAAGGAGGAGTACTTGATGATTTTTTTTTTTTGTGTGTTGAGATTTTAGGGCCCAGTCAACCCAATGGGGTCATCTCCAGCGTGGTCAGTTTACCTAACCACATTTTTACTGGGCAGGCTTAGTCCTCTAAGCGGTTAACCAGTATTGGGAACATTCTTTCACCAGAAACTGACAACACCCCTTCTCGAATAAGCGGAAGGGAGAGGATGACCGTAGAAAATATTTCATGATCAATGTCAAGAAAAATATTGCCGTCTCAGCGGGGGTCGGGGCCGAACCCGTAACCTCCTGATCACCAGTCTGATGTGGATCCAACTGTCACCGAGGCCGGTTGTAGTATTTGATCATAATTCTGGGATAATTTTTTTTACTCTCTATAAAACATATATCGTGGGTACTAAGGCACCGAGGCACTTCTAATGAGTACCTAAAGAATTTGTTTTCATGGAGAAAAAGAAAAATTATCCCAGAATTATCACCAAATACTCTTCCTTAACAATTCCTATGCTGTCTGGAACAGGTAGAGGTCTGTTGTTTTTATTTCTAGTTATCCTCTGTTCAAGATTCTACAGAAGACATTAAATAAGTTTGATTTATCATTTTGAGTTGGTTGGTTTGGAGTTTAACGGCCCAGTCAACACAATTAAGTTCTTGTCAAACCAGTCAGTTTACCTAACCACACTTTTCTTGGGCAGGCTTAGTCTTCTAAGCAGTCATCCAGTACTTCTGCACATACTTTCGCCAGTAACTGACAACTGGCCTTCTTGGTCAGCAGAAGTGGGGAATGGTTACAATGAGCAACCAAGAGAAATATTTTACTAAAAGTAACAACAATGTCCCCAGGTAAAACTTCCTGTAAAATCTCACACTTAAAAGTGCTTATCAGCATTGTGGCAGATTGTTTTTCTTCTCCTATTCAGAGAGAATTAAGCTTGAGCTTTTATGTGAATTATCAGCCTAGCCAAGTCTATATTTCCCTGAACAATAATTAAAAAATTTTTTAGAATGTTATATGCTTAAATTTTACTTTGCCTTTCAAGGATTATCAAGCTAGGTAAAATACTTCAGTGTATATATATATAGTATGAAAAGAGCAATGAACTGTATCATCAGACTTATCCATCACTCTGACAAGATATCATTAACCTTAACCCTTAAATTGCTAAGCAAAGTTTGTAGCAGATGACATTCTAAAATTTTTCATTTTTCTTATAAAATAAGCCTTGAGATTTCATATGAATTGTCTGCTTGGCAGACGATTAACATGAAATGTCAATACTTATTTTCAAAAAGAAAAATAAATAAAAAAATATATATTTAAAAGTGTTGTCTGCTGCAGCTGTGATTGGCGCCTTAGGGGTTAAAGCACCATTCAAAATTGAAGCAGACAACATTCTACAATATTTATTTTCTTGCTTTTCTGAGAAAAAAGGCTTGACAATTTACATGATGTCAAGCTTTATTTTCTCAGAAAATGAAAATAAGACTGTCTTCTGCTGCTGTAGTTACTAAAGTTAACCGTCCCTGTATTAGACTGGCTCCAGTTGTTTTTGTTTTATATCTATTTCTCTCTTTCTCTACATTATTTTTTTATCATGCTCCTCCTTAATCCAACTTCAAGTTACCTATGGCTGAGCCAAGGGACTGAATTAAACGAAAATTCTACAAGCTATACAAGTGTTGTGTCCCCTCAAAAAAAAAAGAAGAAAAAGAAAGAAAAGAAAAATAAAGAAAGGGTCTGGGGCCAGACTATCTCAGTATGTCAATGTTCACTTGTACAAAGCATGACCAAGACTCCTTTACTCTTCTGGGCCCGGTTGTTCAAAGCATCGTTAGCTTAACGAGCTCGTTAAGGGTCATTTCGTTAACTGTTTTAGCGGATTCAATACACAATATTTTGATATTTTTGCTGAAAAAATGTGAGTAGCTTTTGCACTGCAAAAGCTACTCACATTTTTTCAGCAAAAAATTTCAGCCTATTTGCGTATCACTCGATGGAAATTTTAACAAATCATTAACTAATGACGTCGTTAGCTTTGAACAACCGGGCCCTGTTTGTGTTCCAGCAAATATATATATCTACAATTCAAGATACTCATCAAAATATATTTAACTCTTAACCCTTCTCTTGCTGAACACGACATGCCCTGTCTTAGCAAACAGTGTAGATCCAGATTAGTTGGCTTCTGAACTGATCTCGATCTGCACCGTTTGTCATTAAATATGTGAATGGGAGTGGCATCTTAATCTATTCAGCATGACAAGGGTTCAATCAAAACTGCACAAGATGACATTTTCATTTTTTCTCCAGTTTTCTAAAAAATAAGTCTGTACATTTTATGTGAATCGTCAGCTTGGAGACAATTTGCATGAAAAGTCAAAGCTTATTTTCATGAAAAAGTAAGAAGGAGTTGTCATCTGCTGAATACAGCTAGAAACTAGTAAAAATTAAACAATTTTTAAAATTATTTCATATTTCAGGGAATGCTTTCTCCAAAAGAGCTCACAGACAGTAATGGTGGGGTTTAGGATTTGGGTGATCATACCTGGCTGTCCTGGCTGATATGGTTGTGGTGGTGGAGCAAACCCGGAACCAGCTGAAGAAGAAAAGATACACAAAATGTGACAAGAGTTACATCACAGGAACCTTTATGTCTGTCAACTGAAATGTGAGCAAGGGACCATGGCGTATATATGAGCTGTAACAAAACCAAGTTTCGAGTCAATCTGTTTAATGGTTCAGTTGTTGAAAATGGAAAACTAATGGATGGACGGACAGACGAACAGATGGACTTTCTTACGAGACGGTATTTGTGAGGTTATCCCTTTGATCTTTCTTATCTTTTCTAGCCCCACAGTGCAAATTTTCAACCCCACAATGCTACAATGACGGAATAAACGTAATGAGCCCCATAATGTCAAATTCTACTCAAACCCTAACCCTAGAATGTCATGTGGGCATGTACGGACAGACTGATGGACGGACTGACCACTGGCAACAGTCGATCGCATAAGCAGACCTGACCTGGAGCAAATGAGCTAGACATACACTGAGGGTACTCATTAGAAGTGCCTTGGTAAGGCGCTTCTAATGGGTACCTACTATGTATGTTTTCCTTTATATGGATCTATGCAAAAACTTTGCTGTGGCATTTACCTCTGCACATTTCTTTTTTTAAAAACAGTTGGAGATTTGCCATACCATCCATCTGTATATCTGCTCACAAACCATTTGGAGGATAAACTTGATACATGTACTTGGACATGTCCTTACGGCATATAAGTAAATGTGTATGAGTGTATTAATGTTTTGATGACACCTGGATGTGGCATATGCAAGGACAGGGTCAAAATTAGACATTTTGTGAACATCAAAAGGCACGAAGAGTAGAATGAATAATCACTAAAAGCTCTGTCCTAAAATTATATTTTTATATCCCAACACACGATAGTGGCGGGGTATTATGGAATTTATAGTCATCCATCTGTCCATCCACCTGTTGTATGTCCATCTGTATTTTTGTTTACGGACAATAACTTATCAGTAAATATCAAACCATTTTCACCAAACTGGGTATGTGCACTGATATTGTGGAGATCTGGTTTGGGATTGCTAATGGGCAAATTTCATCGATTTTTGAAAGAGTTATCTGTCTGTCTGTCTGTTGCTTTTTGTTTAATGACCATAACTTGAGTAACCAAACTTGGTATGTGCATTGATATTGTGGACCTCTGCTTTTGGATTGCTAATGGACAACTTTTGACAACTATTCTGCCCACCACATGAAAAAGGCAGGGTATTATCGTTTCATGTTTTTATTTCTGATAATGGTCATGAAGCATATGAAATGAAATGTTATAAAGAGCAATACAGATATTCTGAAAAGGGGAATCGTTTCTAAGCAAAAAAAATTCTGCCCTTGGGTAGCTGAGGAATGTGGTCTATGGAGAAGAAAGATGATTTGGTGTTTTACGTCCATTTCAACATTCTTTAACCCTTGTCCTGCTGAATAAATTAAGATGCCATGCCCACTTCTAATTTTCAGCCAATCAGATTACTTGATCCAGATTGTTGCTATAAATTCACATACTTAATAATAGTAAATAGTGCAGATCCAGATCAGTTGGCTTCTTCAGATCTGGATCTACACTGTTTGCAAAGGCAGGTACACGGGTTCAGAAGGATATGGGTTATGTCTTGTTTGTGTTGAGATTTTACGGCCCAGTCAACCCAATGGGGTCATGTCGAGCGTGGTCAGTTTACCTAACCACACATTTACTGGGCAGGCTTAGTCCTCAAAGCGGTTAACCAGTATTGTGCACATTCTTTCACCAGAAACTGACAACTGCCCTTCTTGAATCAGCAGAAGGGAGAGAATGACTGTAGAAAATATTTCATGATCAATCTCCACGAAAGAATGTGGTCGACCTCGGCGGGGGTTGAACCCGCGACCTCCTGGTCTCCAGTCGGACGGCGTATCCAACTGAGCCACCGAGGCCGGCTCGGTTATGTCTTGTTTGTTTGCGTTGAGGTTTTACATTGCAGTCAACCCAATAGGGTCATGTCGAGCGTGGTCAGTTTACCTAACCACACGTTTACTGGGCAGGCTTAGTCCTCTAAGGGGTTAACCAGTATTGTGCACATTCTTTTGCCAGAAACTGACAACTGCCCTTCTTGAATCAGCAGAAGGGAGAGAATGACCGTAGAAAATATTTCATGATCAATCTCCACAAAAGAATGTTGCCGACCTCAGTGAGGGTCGAACCCCTGAGCCAATGAGGCCTGCTTCTTTAAGTTACATTGAGACAATGGAAGGGTGATAATGAAAGGGTCTGTGCAGTGAAGCACTGTACAGTCATGAGTTGAATGTTTTCTGGAGAGATAAGTGGGATTCAATGACCTGAAGTTTAGAGTGCTTACCACTCACCTGCTTCCAAGGGAGAAGGAAGTTTTCAAGAAAATATTTATCCCAGGGTGGTTCAGTACAAAAGTGTGGGGATTTGCAAAGGCAAGTCTTCAACTGTACAATTTAGTCTGCATTGTTTTAGACGGCAATTCTAATGAGTACTTGCCATGTATTGCTTCATGGAGAAAAAGTAAAAAAAAAACAACAAAAAAATAGAGCTGTTGTTTGTAAAACACTATGCCCCCAACTGCCTGACTCTAACACTGTTTGACTTCAACACTGCTTAGCCAGTACAAATATATGATTTCAATGTTATTTTATCAAAGGGAAATAACTCTAAAATAGGAGATGATTGGGATAAGAAAAAAATACGGATCACCTATTTTTTCATGAGGAATCAAAACATGAAATTTCAAAACATTAGCATACATGGTTCTAAACTTATGCTATACACAATAAAGCAACGACATTAAATGGCCCGAAATTGCGAAGGGCCATAACTCCAACATTTCATTTAATTGGTTCAAAATTTATTCAGGTGATCTCCTCCTCAATCTCAATCAGTATACCAAATATCATGGCTCTAGCTTAAATACTTTTTGAGATATCTTGCTGAAAAAGTCAAAATGCCTAGAACTACAAAGGGCCATAACTACATCAATTTTTCATGGAATTCCCTAAAAAACAAACCAGGTAATCTCCACATCATCCCCAATCAGCATATAATATTTCAAGACCCTAGCTTAAGTGCTTTTCGAGAAATCTTGCTGACAAGGTCAAAATGAGCAGAACTGCAAAGGGCCGTAACTTTATCAATATTTTCATGGAATTCTCTCAAAATATAATCGGGTAATGTACACATATTTCCCACTCACTGTATCGAATTTCAAGAACCCAGCTTAAATACTTTTCAAGATATCTTGCTCACAAGATTTAATTCTGATTTTTTTCAAAGGGGCATAACTTTAAATAAACATGCTAGACAAGAAACAAAATACGGGTCGGCTATTTTTTCATTGGGAACCCAAATATAAAATTTCAAAACCCTAGCGTGCAGGGTTCTTAAGATATGGCATGCACAAAAAAAGCTTGATGAACGGACAAACAGTCGGATGGACAAATGAAGGCAAAATAATATGCCCCATCAATTTCATTCGAAACTGGGGGCATAATCAGGTCATCTACTCATCGCTACCAATCTATTCATCAAGTTTCAAGGCTCCAGCTTCAATAGTTTTTGAGATATTTTGTTTACAAGGGAAACATGCCCAAATTTACAAAGGGCCATTACTTATGAAATATTTTTCAGAATTTACAAAAAAATTAATCAGGTCATCTACTCATCATTACCAATCAATTCACCAAGTTTCAAGTCTCTAGCTCTAATAGTTTTTGAGATATTTTGCTGACAAGATAAAAATGCCCAAAATAACAAAGGGGCGTAACTCAAGAAGTATATTTCAAAATTTCTTCAAAAGTTAATCAGGTTGTCTACTCATCACTACCAGTCTATTCATCAAGTGTCAAGGCTCTAGTTCCAACAGTTTTTGAGATATTTTGCTGACAAGGTAAAATTGCCCAAAATTACAAAGGGCCATAACTCATGAAGTATTTTTCAGAATTTCTTCAAAAATTAATCAGGTCATCTACTCATCACTACAAATCCATTTACTAAGTTTCAAGGCTCTAGCTCTAACGGTTTTTGAGATATTTTGCTGACAAGATAAAAATGCCTAAAATTACAAAGGGGCATAACACAAGAAGTATATTTCAAAATTTCTTCAAAAGTTAATCAGGTTGTCTACTCATCACTACCAGTCTATTCATCAAGTTTCAAGGCTCTAGCTTCAATAGTTTTTGAGATATTTTGCTGACAAGTTAAAAATGCCCTAAATTACAAAGGGCCATAACTCATGAAGTGTTTTTCAGAATTTCTTCAAAAGTTAATCAGGTCATCTACACATCACTACAAATCCATTTACTAAGTTTCAAGGCTCAAGCTCTTACAGTTTTTGAGATATTTTGCTGACAAGGTAAAAATGCCCAAAATTACAAAGGGCCATAACACAAAAGGCATTTTTCAAACTTACTTCAAAAGTTAATCAGGTTGTCTACTCATCACTACCAGTCTATTCATTAAGTTTCAAGGTTCTAGCTCAAACGGTTTTTGAGATATTTAGCTGACAAGATAAAAATGCCCAAAATTACATGGGGCCATAACTCATGAAGTATTTTTCAGAATTTCTTCAAAAGTTAATCAGGTCATCTACTCATCACTACAAATCCATTTACTAAGTTTCAAGGCTCTAGCTCTAACAGTTTTTGAGATATTTTGCTGACAAGGTAAAATTGACCAAAATTACAAAGGGCCATAACTCAAGAAGTATTTTTCAAAATTTCTTCAAAAGTTAATCAGGTTGTCTACTCATCACTACCAGTCTATTCATCAAGTTTCAAGGCTCTAGCTTTAATAGTTTTTGAGATATTTTGCTAACAAGATTGCATCCATATTTTTTCAAAGGGCCATAACTCAGAAAAGGGGCATAATCCTGTCAAGAAAAAAAATACGTGTCAGCTATTTTTTCATGAGGAATCCATATATGAAATTTCAAAACAGTAGCATTCACGGTTTTAAAGTTATGCTATGCATCAAAAAGCGTGACGAACGGACGGACGGGCGGACGGAAGGACGGACGGACGAACAACCCAGAAGCAATATGCCCCTCCAACTTCTTTGAAGTTGGGGGCATAAAAAAAAAAAAACACTTTACCATGCTATGAGCAAATTCAGCAGATGACAAACTGGTGGTATTTTTTCTTATTTTTCCTAGAAAATAGGATCTGACACTTCATGCAAATTGCCTCCTCGGGAGACAATTTGCATAAAGTGTCCAATTCTATTTTCTAGAAAAAAAAATAAAAGAATTTTAAAATGTAGTCTGCTGAAATTCTTTCCCAGCATAAAAAGTGTTAAATTAACCTAAACAATGGTAGCATGCTGTTATGAAGTGCAAACCAGCTGTACTGCATACACTAACAGATAAAATATCCTTATTTCTGCAGAATTATACACCTGAAAGTACAGTACGGCTCAGGTAAAAGAACCATTTTTATTTTTCATTTCGCGGACTAATTTTACAATCCGCGATTTTCCGCCGAGTGGTTTGGAGTAAACCACTCCGAGTGAAAAAATTTTACTCGAAGTTATGCGCTCGATATTCCGAGGACATTCAGCGGACTTCAGTGTACCCATGATATTCGGAGTGTTTGCGAGTATTTGCGAGTGGCGATAGATTATTTTGTACAGGTAAGTTTGACCACTCAGATCATTCTCTCGCACGACGATAATCAAACAAAAATTGTTACAACTGCGAATACAATAAATACCCGTATAACTACAGCTGGCGGCAGCAGGATCAGACTGCTAAATGTACCCACTTACATAAATAGTTCTGCTTCCGACAACCAACTCTGCGACTGATTTTTTATGTTTCAGCTGCGAGTATCGAAGGGTATATCCGAACAACAGTTGGTAGCCCCAATGCGCAAGGCCGGTGACGTATTTGGCCCAAAGCCTCGGATGATTTCAAATCGCCCAGTTTTAGTTTTGGATTAAGGGTGATGGTCGCCTGAGTCTTCCTACATTCGTTTTCATGTGACACGCACTTTTATCCAGGCTGGCCCATTTTTCCCGTGTCACTTTGCACGTGCTGCGGCTGCCAAGAAAATAATTCGAACCCCCGAAGCACTGCTGAAAATTCTTGAGGAGTTGTCGATCGAACTGTTTTAGTATTTTACAGTGAAAATAAGGCTGAACATTTCATGTGAATCGTCTGCCTAGAAGACGATTCACATGTTACGCCACACTTAATTTACGCAGGAAAATAAGAAGAAAATGAAAATGCCGTCTGCTGAATATGCTAAGCGCTTCGAGGGTTAAAGTATGGATACATTTCATTTGAAACGGACACGCTGGAATGTATCTACACTGCTCGGATCGAGGCCTGGACGGCTGCTGACTGGACCAGGGTTAGGACTGTCCATTCAAGTCACCACTTTATGATGACGGTGACTTGGTGTTCTCTGTCTCTTTCAACAATAACAAAAATAAAAGAAAAGAAGAGAAAATATTAAAGTCATATTGAGATGATAGAACGCGGCGTCTGGTCAGGGTATTCACTGTTTGCAAAAACAGTTTAGCCATTTTTCTCTAGGAATATCTACATGTAAATCTCATAGCCGGATGTACTTAAAATGGACGAGCCAGAATCTTACAAGTTTTGCAAACCCTCTCTCTCTCTCTCTCTCTCTCTGGAAAGCTCTTTCTTTTTACCCTCATGCAAAGATGCAAATATCTCCTTTCGAGGTAGAAGTTGTTTGCACTGACTTTATTGGAAAAATGATATCGCACCAGTGGGAATCGAACGTGATTCGATCCCCACTTATCATGAAACACGTGTATTTGCTACCGTCATTCGCTCCTTCCACTGCTTCAAGATTGGCAGTTACAGGTTTCTGGCGGAATGGGGTTCAGTGTACTGGTTAGCCGCTTATTGTATAAGCATGCCCCCCTCTTTACTGGCGCGATTCATAAAAAATGCTGTTCTCAATCCTATTTCGCATGGGCCATACTCGTAAAGCAATTGCAGTTAACTCCCTTCTGATAGTCAGTTGCAGTTAGCTCCCTTAATAAAAGTAACAACCTGCGGTTTTTAGGACATTACCCCGCATTTATCAGGGTACAAATGAATATTATGTTATGTTATTCTCTTACAGTATATACATTAATAACATTATCTTTATGGGTTTATAAAGCAATCTTCAAAACTTTCGTTTCCATGTAAAGTTTCTGTTTTTGTGTCTTCAACATGCGATATGCAAAACCAAGACCGTAATTTATTAAACGAGTAAAAGTGACGTATGTAGAAACCTAGCATCGGCGGGAAATAATCTTCAAAATGACAATTGTCCATAATATTGTCATATGCCCTCGCGGACATTCCAGGCAGTCTTCCTGGTTAGAAACCAATTCTAAGTTATAACACTTGGTGCTCGCGGGTATCGAATTACCACTATCTGGGCTAATTCAGCAGACGACAAAAAAAAAAAATCGCTATTTACTTTTTTTTATTACCAAGAAAACAGGTTTGACATTCATGCAAAGGAGAGAATTTGCATGAAATGCAAATCCTGTTTGAAGAATGAGAAAAATATTTCAAAATGTCACCTGCTTAAAATTTTACCCAGAGTGTTAGGCGTTATGGTTTGCACAAACAAATCGCGCATTGGTCTGTGCATGGCAAAACCTACAATAAAACTTGTACGAAGAGACGGATCAGCCTGCACACTCTGAGCCTGCACATCAGTAGTCTGATCAGAGCCTTCGCTAATCGTGTTTTCTACAATCTCTGGGTTTAACTAAACGTCTTGTGCGACGAGCGAAGACTCGTGTCATTCTGCCAACTGCACATTCTGACAAAAGCATTGCCTGGTCATATTTACCTTCGATAGCTGGGCTATCCAAAGCGGGATAAACAGTGCGACTGCAACAGCACATTCCGATCAGACCCTTCGCTGATCATACAGTATGCACCTTCTTCGGGCTATCCAAAAAGCTTGCTTTTTCTAGTGGGTCGATGCAGAGGCTGACCTGAGTCTTTGCTGGTTGCACGTACATTGTAGTATTGTACGTTTTGTCCGATTCAGTGAACGTACATCATACTTCAGACATGAGAACTTTGTACCGACGTAATTTTGGTTTGAACTGGAGTTAAACGGCCCAGTCTACACTATTTCGGTCTTGTCGACCACGTACACTTTTCCAGGGTGGGCTTATTCATAAGCTATTAATCATTTCAGCAGAAACTGATAACTGCCCTTCTTTTCTTTCATACACTTGATGATAGAGCTTACTTTTGGAGTTATGGCCCTTTGAAAACCGAAACTATTTTAGTGGTTTCTGTAATATTTCTTTTCTTTCTTTTTTTTTTTTTCTTTGTCCGCTCTGTAACTTGAAAACTATTTGAGATATTTTCTTGAAACTTGGTGAAATGTCTGCAGCCCTTTTATTAGATATTTAACAGTAAGAAATATTGGGAAATTGTGTCTCGGTGGTGTAGTGTGAAGCTTCTCGTCTTGTCATCTAGGGGTCATGAGTTCGATCTCAGGCTTCTCAAGCCTTTCATATTGGACTTTAAACCAAGGTCCACATCTCCTAGCTGTTAGCAGGACGTAAAAAAAACTCACTCACTCGTTTGAATTGTCATTAGCCTTGTGTGCGTAAAGTGTGTTTTTTGTGTGACACACACTCTTTTCACATGTGCTGTCTTGTTGATTCAATGTTGATTCAATGCCTCTTTGATAGTAGAAGCGCCCCTTTAAGTAAATTCCTATTGACACGTGCCGTTGCTGCACGCGAGTGAGAATTTCCCGGTCTTTTACCATAGTACGTCATTTATTTTGAGCGCGTGCGGTTGTTGCATGGGAAAAGGTCATTACAGGAATACCAAATATAAATACGTAATACGTCGATTGGGGGGGGGGGGGGGGGGGGGGGGGGGGGGGGGAGGGGAGATGTTTGATTCTCTTTGTGATTTTTGTGTGTTTGTTTTGTTTTTTATGGCACATTAAATAAAAATGACCATGCTGGACCCATTTTGTGTGGACGACTAGACTAAGCCAAAGAATCCGGTACATTTTCATATGGAGCTTTGTTGAGGCCCATGTTACGTGCTCGAACAATGAATGGGGGTACCGGGGTTATCTTTGGACCTAGGGAGCACCCAAATATATTCAGGGAACAAGGCAGCATTGGTTGATATTTTAAGAAAACAAGGGCATGGACCTAATTTTGGGGGATCGGAATGCGGAAATTTGGGAAACACTTTTGGGACAATAAGACCTTTGTGATCAATGCACACTCAGATCAGCCTGTGCATCCGTATGAGCGTGGACGATATAACCTTCACGCAGACTGTACTATATGATGAAAAAATAAAGATATAAATAAATAAAAAATAATATATTTATTAAAGAAATATCTAAATAACTTTATTTATTAAATAAATAAATATATAAAAATCGGACAGGTATTTAGTCAGATTACTCCGAGGAATTTCGCATCACTTCGCGAGAAATATTGCCTCCGGGTACAATATTACCATTCCGAGTAACTTCGCATAACTTCGCATAACACATATTTTCGGCGGACTTGCGAGTGGTGTCCGCCGAATATAACGTTTACTCGGTTTGATTCCGAGTGTTTTTGGGAAGTTCGCGAAATGCCGATATTCGGAGTAAAGAGTTTTTTGGTTCTTTTACCTGAGCTGTACTGTATTAGTACGAAAAGAACAACAAAAAACAACAAAAAAAAAACAAAAAAAAAAAAAACACAAAAGCTAGAAAATTATGCAAAATTTCCTGTGCATGGCTCAAGATATGGCACTTGTGTTAAGGTTTTACAGCCCAGCCAACCCACTGGGGTCATGTCAAACATCGTCAGTTTACCTAACCACACTTCTACTGGGCAGGCTTAGTTCTCTAAGCATTTAACCAGTAGTGTGCACATTCTGTCGCTAGAAACTGACAACTGCGCTTCTTGAATCAGTGGAGGGGAGAGAATGACTAGAAATTATTTCATGATCAATATCTACAAAAGAATGTTGCCAACCCTGTGGGGGTCGAACCTGCAACCTCCTGATCACCAACTGGAGGCGCATCCAATTGAGCAACAGAGGCCGGCTTGTAGATAAGGCATTTTCTACTACACAAATTTCTTATTTCTCCACAAAAATGTATCTTGTGAGTACTTATTAGAAGAGCCTCAATGAGGTCTCCACAATATATGTATTTCGAGGGTTGAGCGCAAGACTGTAGTAACTCAAACATATTTTTGAAACCCTTGCTTAGAAGCAACTTTGACCCCTTTGTAAACAATGCAAATTTAGGTGCCATTCTCATACGAGCAATGGCACCTAAATTTTCATTGTTTACAGAAATAAATGTTGTAATCTTCATAACGCCTTCATGGTGAGGAGATTAAGTATTGGGAAAAACAAACATCTGACTTGCTACAGTGTTGCGATCAACCCTCGAATTTTGTTGAGAAATAAGGAAAATAAATCATGTCTGGATACTCCCTCTTCTCTGGAGCCATGCTGTGCTCTGCCTTTTTCAACAGGTCCTGATAAAGTGTTCTGACAATAGTTTTTGTTTACTTTTTATACTAAAATATTGTTTTTTTGAGATTTTTACGGCCCAGTCAACCCATTGGGGTCATGATGAGCGCAGTCAATTTACCTGACCACACGTTTACTGGGCAGGCTTAGTCCTCTAAGGGGATAACCAGTATTGTGCACATTCTTCGCCAAAAACTGACAACTGCCCTTCTTGAATCAGCAGGAGAGAATGACCATAGAAAATATTTCATGCTCAATCTCAATGAAAGAATGTTGCCGACCTCGGCAGGGATCGAGCCCACGACCTCCTGGTCTCCAGTCAGACGCACACCCAACTGAGCCACCGAGGCTGGCTTATACTAAAATATATGGGCTGCTCTATGTGAAAATGAGTCTTCGGACATATGCATACAGCAAAGGCCAAGATCAGCTGGCACATCAGCGCAGCCTGATCAGGGCCTTCACTGTCCACTAACAGAATCACTGGATGCTACAAAATGTATGAATGGAGAGATAAGGCCAGGATGATACTTGTGCATGTACAGGATGATTTGAATCTTCACATTTTGAGCAGGTTCGAAGGCACTTTTAACCCATATATATGCCTAGTGGACTTTTCTGATTCGCTCTTTGGACAGGTTCATTTCCAAAACAAGGGATGTCAGGTTAGTTTTTAATAGTACCATGTTTGATATAAATTCCTGTATTTAATGCAAACAGTGTAGACCCAGATCAGACGCTGCGCTGTGCGGCGTCTGATCTGGGTCCACACTGTTTGCCAACGTCCCTTTTATGGGACACTAGGCTTAAATGGGTTATCCCAAAAGCCCGTATCATGTAGATACTTGTTGGAATTGCCTTAGGAATTGCCCCAAGTACCCATAAGATATGTTTTGGTGCAAAATAAATTATCCTAAACCAGAAATGTATCAAAAGTATACAGATGCCCCGGCCTTGCACCTGCATCTTATCTGGATCATCACTATTTGCCAATTACCAATTTGGGGGGTTCCTGACTAAAACGGATTAAATGATAATTTGGTGTTTTATATCCCTTTTAACATTATTCAAGCCATATCAATGGTGATTATGGCGATGGTGGTGGCGATTATGGAAATATCGAATTTATTAAAGCTCCTTGCAATAAAGCCCCATAAAGTCATTAGCTAAATTCTACCTCCAGCAGTTTTCATACCTCAGACCACATGATATGAAGTCCGGAGCACTGCGCTGACCACTCGGCCATCCAGCTTCATTTCAGCATTGAAAATTCAGTAACAGTGACAGAGTGATATGAATAAAAGAATGTATAGAAGCAGTCTAATTCTTATTTCTCCACAAAGACCTGGGACGAGTTGCATAAGGCGAGCGTTACAGAGCGCTTTGTAGCCTTCGCAATGCAACGGTACGTTACCAAAAAGCGCTTCGTAGCGCTTTGTAACTGTGTTCGGAGCTGACTCGCTATCTGAAACAGACTGTTGCATAGCAACGAGACAAAACAAAATGGCGGCGCTCGACGTAGTCAGTGTCCGTTTTAAGAGATGAAATGTTTCTAATTTATTTTATTGTCCTTAGACGACGTGCATTGTGCAGAAATGACCATAGAACACAAAACCAATCGCTGAAGCAAGTTTTTACGAGAAATTCCTAGTTTGAAAATCGTGTCATTTTGGCAGACATTTTAAAAAGCGCTCCAAACAAACAGACCGTTGCATAGCAAGGACAAATCGCTACAGAGCGCTACATGAAAGCGCTTTCCTTATGCAACTCACCCCAGTTGCAGCTACTCATCAGTGCTTCAGTGAGTTGCTTCTAATGAGTACTTGCAATGTTTTTGTGAATAAGAAAAATATAAAAATTTTTGGGTTGGAAATAGTGCCTTATCTACAACAACATGACTGTATAATAAAACAGCAATTTTTCTGATTTTTATCACGTTATTTAACCCTCAAAACTGAAGCAGACGACATACTAAACTTATTTTCAGAGGAAATGAGGCTTGACATTTTGTGTGAATCATCTGCCTATCAAACAATTCACAAAATCTATAAAGCCTTACTTTCTCAGAAAAAATATTTAGTATGGCGTCTACTGTTGCAGTAACTGGCAATTTATTTCTGAAACAGTCCTCTCCCTTTAACCCTTTTCATGCTGAATAAATTAAGATGCCACGCCCACTTCTAATTTCCAGCCAATCAGATTACTTGATCCATGTTTTTGATACAAATTCATATATTTAATGACAAGCAGTGCAGATCCAGATCAGTTGGCTTCTTCAGAAGCCAACTGATCTGGATCTACACTGTTTGCTAAGACAGGGCATGTCGTGTTCAGCATGAGAAGGGTTAACCAATACCACTTTCTGGGCTAAGTCAGCAGACAACAAATTTTTCTTATTTTTCTCAGAAAACAGGTTTTGGCATTTCATGAAAATTGTCTCCAATTGAGACAATTTGTATGAAATGGAAAATCCTGTTTTCTGGAAAAATAAGAAAAATATTTTAAAATATCATCTGCTGAAATTTTTACCCAGAGTGCTAAGTTCGGTGTTAGATAGACCCAAGAATAAAGAGAAATTTACTTACGTTGCCCTGGTGGTGGGTAAGCTGGATCTGAAAATTAATAAAAAAAAGTGCATGTAATGTAACCTGTGCACATGTTCTCATACACAGTGCTTGCACTAACTGTCAAAATCAGGAAGTCCCTGGACTTCCTAGCTCCAATATCTGGAAGTCCTAGTGATCATTTTTTTTCACTCACTTTCAGAAATTCAATCTCAATATTCTTAAACTCTCATTTATTGAGTAAAACTGCCATTGTAAAGCTAAATAACACATAAATTCCTTCAAAATTTTTGTTATAAATGACTAAATATCTTTAAAAGTTGGATATCCCAGACTTCCTGACATTGATTTTTGGAAGTCCCAGGGCAATTTTTGGGAGTCTCTGACTCCCAGACTCCCTTAATGCAAGCACAGCATACACAAAGGATCTTTTGTAAGAGGTCATACCCAAAGACACATTCTCTTTTAAAATAAAAAAAGCATTAACCCTTAAAGTGCTAATCACCACTATAGCAGGTAACAGTGAAGATCCTGATCAGACATTGCAGATTTCTCATGACATGGCTCTTTTAACCGATTGTAATCGGGAAACCCATAAAAGGGTACTTGGCAAACAGTGCAAACCCAGGTCAGACGCCGCAGAACGCGGCGTCTGATCAGGGTCTCCACTGTTTGCAAAAAGTTAAGCCATTTTTCTCTAATAATATGTAAATCTCACAGCCGGGTTTACCTAAAATTGAAATTGGACTATTCCAATATATAGTGTGGGAGAGTCTATTCCATATACAATGGGTTAATGATGTCAAACCACCTCCTGTCTCCACCACAATGTTCTCTGCTACGTTTGCATGACAAAGTGTTAACTCCTTGCTATGCTTATCCTAAAACGAACAAACTACTTGGCCACCTGACGCTATGTGTGTCCAACTATTCCGGATAAATAAAGTATTCTGAGTCTTGCTATGTTACAACTATCTATGCAAATTCAGCATACAACATATTTTATTTTTCTTATTTTTCCCAGAAAATAGCTTCGTGTGGTGGCCATAGAATGTCTTGCCATACTTCACCAAAGTGAAGATAATATTTTCATTTTCCCAGAAAAAAAGGCTTCGTGTGGTGGCCATAGAATGTCTTGCCATACTTCACCAAATTGAAAATATTTTCATTTTCCCAGAAAATAGGCTTCGTGTGGTGGCGTAGAATGTCTCCTCGTACTTCACCATAGTGAAGATTATATTTTCATTTCCTTTGGGATCATTGGGCCCATTGTTGTATCTTTGAAAATGGAGTTCTGCTCATGTATACGCCAGAGGGTGTAAGCTGTGTTGCAAACTTCATCACTGCTTATGAAGAGTCTCAATAAAACCAAGACTCCCATTTTCTATTTGTAATGCGTTCATTTCTTTTACCTCACTGTAGCTGGTGTTAGTGCTGTGTTGCTGTCTCTCCATACTTCACAATAGTGACTTCATCACTGTTTATGAAGTGTCTCAATAAAACCGAGACTACCATTTTCTATCTGTAATGTGTTTTTCGTTTCAAAAGGCAACCTTTTAGATTTTTTTGAAGAGGATCATATTATACCGAGGTAACGCTTGACTGCTTTTTACCAGTGATTGCCCTTTGTCAGTTTTAGCCATTTATCAACAGAAGTTCTTGTCTCCGCAACTCCTACATTTCTCATGGGATCTTCATGAAAGTTTCCAGTTATTGTATCCATGACCTGAAGATGATCATATTTTATCGAGGTCATGCTAAACTGATTTTTACCTGGGCCCAGTTGTTCAAAGCTAACGACATCGTTAGTTCACGATTCGTTAAAATTTAAATCGAGTGATACACAAATATGCTGAAATTTTTTGCTGAAAAAATGTGAGTAGCTTTTGCAGTGCAAAAGCTACTCACATTTTTTCAGCAAAAAATATCAGAATATTGTATATTGAATCCGCTAAAACAGTTAACGAAATGACCCTTAATGAGCTCCTTAAGCTAACGATGCTTTGAACAACTGGGCCCAGAGTTACAATCCTTTGGCAATTTTTAACAGTGCATGAAAGTCTTGTCTCTGCTACTCCTCTTGCAGTTTTCAGTGGATTTTAGTGAAGCCTTCCAGTTATTGTTGCCATGACCTGAAGAGGATCATATACCAAAGTCACGCTTGACTGCTTTTTACGAGCGTTATGGCCCAATGTCAGTTTAAGCCATTTATCAACAGAACTTGTCTCCTATATTTCTCAAGGGATATTAATGAAACTTTTCAGTTATTGTTCCCATGACCTAAAGGTAATCATATTTTATCGAGGTCATGCTCAGCTGAGTTACGGTCAACTGGCAATTTTTTAACAGTAAGCCATGTCTCTGCAACTCCTCTTGCAGTTTTCAGTGGATTTTAGTGAAACCTCCCAGTTACTGTTGCCATGACCTGAAGAGGGTTATAATAAACCGAGGTCACGCTTGACTGCTTTTTACCAGAGTTATGGCCCTTTGTCAGTTTTAGCCTTTTATCAACAGAAGTTCTTGTCTCTGCATTCACCACATACTGACAATTCAAATGTTGGGGGGCACTTGGCCTGTGTCCTTTTATTAATCCCTGAAATATCTGCCATGCAAGTATCACTTTTGCTCGAAAGAAAATTTCAGTGGGAAACTCGCCTGTTTTTGGAACATCCGAAATTTACTCTTCCTGATTATAATGTCAACTTAAGAAAGACTTCTCTTTCAAATGCTATAAAGAATATTTCTATGAAGTTTCTTTTTTTTTTTTTGCATGAACCTGTCGTAGGGAATGATTGCAGGTGAACAAAAGATCTTAGCTATTGTCTATTGAATAGTTTTACACTGTAGCTCAATGTTTGCATTTTTGGTTATAAATATAGGTACAGTAGCAGGGCTCTGGAAATTTTGAAATCTGAATCGGTCCAGCCGATGACGATGATGTCATCAATGAGCCCATTTCCCCCCCAAAAAATATGTGTATATCACCTGTCACGAAAACTAATGACAATTGGCAGTCCTATAACTCCTTTTAAATAATACACCTCAACTCCGTTATATGACGGAAGTCCGGGTACAACGAGATTGATCAAAGCTGGCGTCATCAATAAATACAGTCAGGTATGTAAAAAGAAAGAAAAAAAAAGAAAAGAAAAAAAGAAAAACGGTTTTGTTGTTATTTCCACCTCCGCAGGGTTTTCCTAAACTATTTATAAACAACTGATTCCCGTCTTGTATAAGCGCGAAGACGGCGGGAAACAGGAGAGACGGAACGAAACGACTTTCATGGACCTAATTAGGTCTAATAAAAAAGGCCTGTGCCATGGGCGGTTATGCAGTTTTCAGTGTTTCAAGATTTAATCAGACTGCTTAAATTTTAAGCACTGACCAAACTTGCCTAGCGCAAGTGGTGCATTACTTACTTATTTTTACTGTGAAATCTACCTTGAATTATATACTCGCGTGTTACGGCAATCAAAAAAAAAAAAAAAGAAAAAAAGAAGCAATCAATTATACCCAGATCAGACGCCGTTGTATGCGACATCTGATCAGGACGTACACGGTTTGGGAATTTATTTATCGAATCTGGGACCGACAAACCGTGTTGATCAAAACAAAAAAGAAGAGGAAGAAAACGGGTGCGTTCAAGTGGTGCATTCTTTTATCACTCTCAGTAAAGCGACCTTTGATCTTTTGGACACGCCGACTGCACCTGGATGTTTTGCAGTCTCAGTGTATTCACACGTGTCACACAAACGGATTAATTATCAGACTACCATTACTGTAGATTCGTGTTAATCGCTTGTTTACCGCACAAAAGTCAGTGAAGAGTTGATTTTTTGACAATGTTTGGATAATGACGTAATTAATTTGTGCTGCGGGTAGGTTGCCGTTATTCAGCTGTCTCTCCAATATACATGTCAAATAACCGTTTAGAGCCTTTTAACTACCATAATATCGCATTTAAAAGGTGTGCGGACGTTGTCAGTTTGGAAAGACTCGACCATTTGTGATTTTTTAGACATCATTGATTTGTGAAAATTGGTTGGTTTGGGAAATGTTGGACCGATTTATTAGCGTTTTGGGGTGTTTGAAATCGGTCCAGAATTCTTAATTTAGGTCCAGACCGGCTATTTTTCCGGTTTTCCTGAGCCCTGTACAGTAGGTATGGACTAGTTTATGATTGCAAAATAATCATTATTCAACAAGATAAGCCCCCTCAAACATATCTTTACTATCTACCATGTTCATCGTGAAATTAGCCGACAGCAAATTTCAGATAGTTCTTTTATTGTTGGGAGAAAATAAGACTTGATGTTTCATGTGAATCAATGATCCACTTGAAATGTCATCCTATTTTCTCTTTCTCAAAAAATAAAAAAGGGAGAAAAAAAAAAAAAAGAAAAAAAGTTTTGAAATTTCTGCTAAATATTTAAATTTTGTGCTTTAAAGCTATCAAGGAGATTCAACATTGGATATCAAAGTTGACTAAAACAAAATTATAACAATACACACAGCAACAGATAGGACACTTTTTTCATCTGAAAAATGCTGATATCTTTCTTATTTCACCACGAAAACATATGTTGTGGGTACTCATTAGAAGCGCCTCAGCGAGGCGCTTCTAATGAGTACCACAACATATGTTTTCGCGGAGAAATAAGAAAAATACTGTGTGGATACCCCTTCTTATCTGTAGCTATGATACAACAAACATCGCAAGACAATTGGTAAAATCAAAAACCAGAGGACCTTACTGAAGCGCTTCTAATGAGTTTGTTTGTTGGTATGAGGTTTTACGACCCAGTCAACCCAGTGGGATCATGTCGAGCGTGGTCAGTTTACCTAACCACACTTTCACTGGGCAGGCTTAGTCCTCGAAGCAGTTAATCAGTATTGTGCACATTCTATCCCCAGAAACTGACAACCAGCAGAAGGGAGAGAATGACCATAGAAAATATTCTATGATCAAATCTCCATGAAAGAATCGTCAGTTGCACATGACCCGAACTCAGCCACCAAGGCCAGCTTCTAATGAGTTACTGAGTACCCACAAGATATGATTTCAAGCAGAAATAAGAAAAATATTTTCCTGATGGCCCTACTCGGTACATCCCTCTTATCTGGAGCTAGGAATAAGGCCCACTATTGGGAAATAAACTTCAAAGCTGCTGTTACCAAGAGGACCCTGTTGTTCAGAAGAACCCCTGATGGAAGTGCCTCCTATCTTTCTTATCTGGACCACTTTAATACATGTATATCAAGTACATCAGTACTTTTTTTGCAACTGCCTAGTGCAAACACTATTTTGTCTGCCTACCAGCAAAAGACATTTAATCTTTATCACTCTATAGGCTAATTCAGTACATGACAGATTGATGAAATTTTTCTTATTCTTCCCAGCAGGGCTCGGGACTGAAAATTGTCAATCAGTCCAGTCACTTTAGGCTGCATTTCCGGAGATTGCAAAGTCATTTTCAGTCAGATTTACGGAGTTTGCCGAGCGGAGATCTCGGTATTTTATGTAATCCTTGTTAAAGAATTTCCATATTGCAACTTCCAAATGCAGATGCTGCTTTATTTTTAACCCTTAAAGCTCCAATCAATATATGTAGCAGACGACATTCTAAAAACAATGTATTTTTCTTAGAAACTAAGCCTTGAAATTTCATGTGAATCGTCTGCTTGGCAGATGATTCACATGAAATTTCAAGACTTATTTTCTAAGAAAAAATAAATAAAAAAATATATTTAAAAGTGTCGTCTGCTGCAGCTGTGATTGGCGCTTTAAGGGTTAACATAAAGAATGACATACCAACATTTCTTACACTTGATGAACTAAGGCTGAGCAAACAGTGTAGACCCAAATCAGATGCTGCATAGTGAAATCTGATCAAGACTACACTGTTTGTCACTCATCCAGCAGTGTTTTAGATACATCTACAGTCAGTAAAATGGACATAAGACTTTTTCAAATTTCTAGACTAATATGGTAAGGAGTTTCAGTTAACCCTTAAAGCACCAACCATAACTGCAGGAGACAACAATTTATGTATTATTTTTATTTATTTTTTTTTCATTTTTCAGAGAAAACAAGTCTTGACATTTCATGTGAATTGTCTGCTTGGCAGACGATTCACATGCAATGTCAAGACTTGTTTTCTCTGAAAAATAATAATAAAAAAAATCAAATGCCATCTACTACAAATTTTGCTTGGCGCTTTAAGGGTTTAGGTCACTCAATCCAGACATTTAGTATAGACCTCCATATCACATGAATGTTTTTTCTGATTTCTCCACGAGAACATATGTTATGGGCACTCATTAAAAGTGCCTCAGTGAGGTACCTCTAATTAGTACTCACAACAAGTTTTCGACGAGAAATAACAATTTTCAGATGGAAGAAAAGCTCCTTATATTGATACATTTGTATATGGATCAGAAAAAAATTGCCCATCTTCATGATCCTGTTGGTTTTCCCCATTTCCAGATTTGCAACTTGTCCAGGTCATCCAGGTAAATTTACCTGTTGTATACAGTAACCACACAACAATCTTCATAATACCTGCCTTTCTTCATCCAGTTTATATATACAGACAAGACCATAAAATGAATATATAAAAGTTCAACAATTAAGTTCATACAGTAGCTCCAGAAAAGGTTTCAACCCATGATGAATGACATTTCTCTTATTTCTCCACAAAAACGTGTTGTGGGTACTCATTAGAGGTGCTTTTAATGAATACCCACAATGTCTGTTTTTGTGGAGAAATAAGGGTCAGTATTACAATAGTTATGTCTCTTTGTAATTCTTTAAATAAGATGTTTGTATTATGACTTAGAGTGCATACTTTTGGGAATCAACTTTCATCGGATCTTTTCAAAACTTTGCACATATATTCAAATGCAAAAGAAAGTGGGCACTCATTACTGGTACTTGTTGATTTTCAGAAAATCAAGAGATAGAATATCATCAGGTGAGGTATCATTGTTTAGCTTATTATATGTTGTTGTTTTGAATTTCTTTAAATCTTACGGCGCTTAACCCTAGTCCTGCTGAACGCGGATATGTCCTGCCTTAGCAAACAGTGTAGATCCAGATCAGTTGGCTTCTGAAGAAGCCAAATAATCTGGATCTGAACTGTTTGCCATTAAGTATATGAATATTTATCAATCATGTGGATTAAGTAATCTGACTGGTTGAAATTTAGAAGTGGGCGTGGCATATTAACTTATTCAGCAGGACAAGGGTTAATTGTGCAGCAGGGGTGAAAATAAAAAAACACAAGTTTCCATGCTTGGAGTCACTGTAATTTGTTGCAAAATGAATTTGTCCAATAACTTCTAAAATATGTCGCTGTATGGAATTTACGTAATGCACGAATATCTGCAAGGCATTGCGTAGATCATTTGTAAATTCTTAATGGCATACCTTGACCTCACTCTGCTATTGGCTGGCTATTTTGTGTATTTTTTAATTTGGCACCTGCTGCACATTGATGCACTGCAAGTTTTAAAGAAATTCAAAACAATGACATAACCATGTGATACTGGTTAGAAAGGCTTTTGAATAAGCTAAAACATAGTACAATACATGATAATATTCCGTTCTTGGATTTTCAGAAAATCAACAAGTAAGGTGTGCACACTTTCTTTAGCATTTGAGTATATGTTACAGATTTAGTGAAGATGTGTATGTGGTAGTTTAATGCTGAAAAAATACTTTTTGACAAAATCGCAGGATTTTTAATTTACCGCATTTTTTCTAATATACGCCCTAGGATGTTGCAATTCATTTCTGCTAAAAACTAAGATATTTTGATGGTCTTAAGTCAATTTTGCATGTGTTTGGTAATGCTTTTCTCCTAGAAAATAGGAGGGGACATTTATAAGAGGCAGAGCTTATATTAGAAGACCTACAGGGCACTTTATGGGAACTGCACTTAGTCAACAGTAATTAATAGTGCATGCTTTCTAAAATCAACTCCTCTTAAGAGTTTTTGTTGGATCTTTTCAAATTTTTCAAAACTTTAAACATACATTACAGACATACTGAAGATGTGAAACCTCGTGGAGGGGGGTGGGATTTATTAAATAAGCAATGTGTGTGAATATTTCTTATGTGTGTGTGTGTGTTTTTTTTTTCATATGTGAAATCTGTTCAAAACACCTCACTTTTCTGATCTTACCTGGCCTTTTTCCCTACATAAAATACTGTCTGCTAAAATGGTACTCACAGTTTTTACCCTAATACATGTGTACCATGCTTTTCTGAAACTCTGAACAGGTATATCTGACTGCCTTTTGATGTGCCTAAAAAGTGCTGGATGAATCGCAAACAGTGTATACCCTGCACTGCCTAGACCTATCTGACCCAATAATTTTATAGGGCACTACATAGAATTCAGCAGATGAAAGGCTTTTTGTAATGCAGTATTATTCACCAAATTTAATCCATTTATGCCGAGTGGATTCTTCTACCGTAACTTTGGACCAATCCATTTCCAATGGAAGGGGAGTCTGGTTAGTTTTTATTATTACCATGTTTTATAAAAATTCCTGTATTTAATGCAAACAGTGTAGACCCAGATCAGACACAACATTCTGTGGCATCTGATCTGGGTCTACAACATTTGCAAATGTCGCTTTTATGGGACGCTAGACATAAATGGGTTAAGTTTTTTTTTTAATCCTAGCACTCTCAGTAAAAATTTTAACAGGCGTTTTGAAATGTTATCAGTAAATATATTAGCAGACTTTTTGAAATGCTAATCTTATTTTTCCCAGAAACCAAGATTTGATATCTGAAATATCAAATCTTGTTTTCTGGGAAAAATATCTGTCCAATGTGTCATCTGTTGAATTAGCCAAGAAGAATGGTAATGGTTAATCCTTGGCCTGCTGAATAAATTAAGATGCCACACCCACTTCTAATTTTTAGCCAATCAGATTACTTGATCCAGATTGTTGCTATAAATTCACTTACTTAATGGCAAACAGTGCAGATCCAGATCAGTTGGCTTCTTCAGAACTGATCTGGATCTACACTGTTTGCAAAGGCAGGGTATATCCAGGTTCAGCAGGACAAAGGGTTAAGTACTAAGAGGACATTCAAAAATTGACTGTTATTTTACTTGACATATCTGCAAATTGTCTGACTAGCAGATGATTCATGTAAAATGTCAAGACTTATTTTCTATGAAAAAAAAAAAAAAAAAATCAAATTATCATCTGCTTTAGTTAGCAAAGTGTCTGTCTGCTTTGTTTGTGGTTTGCACTTTAAAGGTTAAGTACTTCAGGGTATTTCAAAATCCCAATGACAATTCATAATTCACATGACTATGATCAATATTATAAGAGTGTGTGTGTGTTTGCACATTGGAGAAAGGATTGGAAAAACCCAGTCGAGCAGGGCTCTAGTAAATGAAACAGCTCCAGAAAAGAGGGGGTATCAGAAAAATATTTTTTCTTATTTCTTCATGAAAACGTATGTTGTGGATCTCATTAGAAGTGCCTCAGTGAGAGGCTTCTAATGATGTATATTTTCAATGAGAAATAAGAAAAAAATGAATATATTTGGTTGAAAAAAAAAAAAAAAAAAAAAAAAAAAAAAAATTAAATAAAAATGTCATCAAGAGATATGATGAGAATTCAGATGAATATTTTTCCTTTTTCTCCACATGAACAAACAGACATTCTTGGATATGTAAGAATCCTCTCAATCTGACATTTCTAATCTAAGGAAACCCCAAAACATAGCTCCAGTGAAGAGGGGTACCCAGATAAACAGTATGTGGTGATAATTCTGGTCATTTTTACTTGTTTCTGCAATTTAAAAAAACACATGTTGTGGGTTATGGCTAGCTAATCGGACCCAAAAAAATAACTGATTATCAATTAATAATCGATTAGTAATCACTGAAGATCTGGTAATAATTTTACCTATCTGATTGACTCTTACCATATGTTATAATTTACTGTATACACATTTGGTAAGACATGCATGAGCAAACAGTGAAGACCCAGATGAGACGCCGCATATACAGCCTCTCATCAGGGTCTACACTGTTTGCCACTCATCCAGTTATTTTAGACACAACAATGGATAGTAAATTGCACTTGTTCAAATTTAGATAAAGTATGGTTAGGAGATGAGGTGTCTGAATACTAAGGGTAAATACGGTAAAGTAACAAACACAGAAATCAAATGATCGATTATAAGCAAATCTGTAATGATAGTTATTTTTGTGGAATTTATCAATCAATTAATTGATTATCAGATTAATTGAACCAGCCTTATTGTGAGTAATCATTAGAAGCGTCACGCTGAGGTAGTAAAAATAGCATAATATCACATTGCAAGTGAAATGCTCTCAACCAATGAGATTTCTAATATAGCTTATGAATATTAATGAGGTAGAATTATATTTAGATCAAGAAAACTATTTACCTTTTACCTAGGTGAGCTATGCTTTATCATTAAAATCTGAACTCAAGGATGTGTTTACATTATTTCAAACTTTAGCGCTCTCAGGGCAAATTCAGAAGGAGACAAATTGATGATATTGTTCTTATTTTACCAGAAAATAAAGTCTGGCATTTCATGCAAATTGTCTCCTCAAAGGAGACAATTTGCATGAAATGTCAGTCTATTTTCTGGGGGGAAAGTAAGAAAATTTAGTCAAAATGTATTCTACTGAAATTTTACCAGCATGCTAAGCATTAAAGGAGACCTCAACAATATGTAGGTGTTGTGCATACTTAAACATTTCACAATATACCCAATGTTTACCTGGTAAGTAGTTCGTCAACATGGTTTACCATTCCATCGTAACATTTTAGATGCTTTACAAAAAACCCATACAGACTGGTACAAATTCAAGATTACTGTATTAACTCGCAGAATCTGGACGGGACTAACCTGAGCAAATAGTGTAGACAAAGATCAGACACTGTTTGCTATCCGTCCAGCAGTTTTTAAACACATGTCTTGGCAGTAAAATGGATAGGTTTGGTTAGAGTTTTATGGGGCCAGTCAACACTATTATGGCCATGTTGTGCCAGTCAGTTTACCTAACCACTTTTTTCCTGAACAGGCTTAATTCTCTTAGTGGTTAACAAGGGAGAAGTTCAACTGTTGTGCACATTTCTTTTGCCAGAAATTGACAACTGTCCTTCTTGAATCAGTGGAAGGGTAGCAGTAAAATGGAACCAATTTTAGTATAAGTATGGTAAAAAGTTCAGAATGATGTCCTAAAACCAAGGATAAGAATGGATTGTATTGAGAAAAGTAAAGTATCAGAATATTTAGAGTAAATACAATATACCTCACAAAGTCCTCAAGATAAGGGAAGGGCGATTTCAGAGAAACAGTTTTCCCAGAAAACCAAACATAGCTCCAGATAAGAGGGATATCTAGAAACTTACTTTCCTGGGCCCAGTTTTTCAAAACTAATGATGTTATTAATTAATGTATCATTAAAACTTTGATCATTAAATGTGGCATATATGCAAATATTTTTGCTAAAAAATGTGAGTAGCTTTTGCATTTGCAAAAGCTACTCACATTTTGTCAGCAAAAATAACTGTGAATTAGATATTGTACAGTACAGCTCAGGTGGTTTTTCAAAATCCACCCCCCCACCCCTGAACCGATGGGGTTGATTTTTTAGCCCACCATGGATCTTCCTGATACCCCACTCCAATTCCCTCTGTGACGAATTTTTCGTCCACAGCATTTCCGCCGAGTTCCCTCCGCAATACCACCCACTTACCTGTAGAACGCCGCGGTGGGCAAAAGTTTATCCTGGCCAGCTCGCAATGAAAGATTAGTGACGTCAGAATGATTGACAGCTCCAAATTTTCCGAGTTTGCATGGGGAGGAAATCGGAACCTTTATTTAGCTTACGCATCATTTGGCTGATTTGCCGCTGAATAAATCAGATATATTTCTACCTAGAGATTAAAAACAAAAAAAAAAAAAAAATAAAAAATAAAAAAAAAAAAAGAATTAATGAATAAAACAAGAAATAAAAAATAACATATTTCTGTTTGTTTATTTCTAACCTTGTACCCGGGTACTTAAAGGGGCGCTTCTGCTATTTTAGAGGCTTTTTTTTTTTAGATCAACGAGCATTGTTCCAAAAAAACATCAAAAAAAAACAACAACAAGAATTCCGCGGAAGGCGTCATCGCACCTGCTGGGGCAAAAGTTACAGGAGCCACAATCAGAACGTGGTTATTAAATAAGTTTATTTCATTCTTAGCAGTGCTTACTTGGAAAACTGGGTTGAAAAAAATGTAGACAAAGTGCCTAGTGGGGCACATATATTCCAGGCCAGTCCCATTCCCTCTAATGGCTATATCTTCAGCACTGACTTTTCGTATCATACAGCCCAATGATAATGGAGCGTTGACGTAAAATGTGTAAAAGTCACTGGAGCATGAAATATAGGTCAAGGTCACGGGTCAAGATACCTGCTAATTCAGTACATCAAGGAGAAGCACAATGCAAGGTATAGTGGTTGTAGGCCTTATAGTTGATGAGTTATCAAACATCAACGTAAAATGTGTCAAATATAAGTCAAGGTCACTGGGTCAATGTACCTGCCAAGCCAGTGCAATGAGGTGAAGCACTATGCAAGGTTTAGTGGTTGTAGGTCTTATATTTGGGGAGATACCGAACATCAACATAAAATGTGTCAAAGTCACTGGAGTGCACAATATAGGTCAAGGTCACCAGGTCAAGGTACCTGCCGAGTCAGTACATCGAGAAGAAGTGCTATATAAGGTTTGGTGGTTGAAGGCCTTACAGTTGAGGACATAAGGAAGGGTGACGTAAAAGGTGTAAAAGTCAATGGAGTGCGAAATATAGGTCAAGGTCACCCAGTCAAGGTACCTGCAGAGTTCATACATTGAGGAGAAGCACTATGCAAGGTTTGATGGTTGTAGGCCTTATAGTTGAGGAGATATTGAACGTTGACATAAAATGTGTAAAAGGCACTGGAGCGCAAAATATAGGTCAAGGTCACCGGGTCAAGATACCTGCGGAGTCAGTACATCTAGGAGAAGCACTATGCAAGGTTTGGTGGCTAGAGGTCTTACACTTGAGGAGATCTAGAACATTGACGTAAATTATGTCAAAGTCACTGCAGCCAAAATATAGGTCAAGGTCACCAGGTCAAGGTATCTGCCAAGTCAGTTCATTGAGAAGAAGCACTTTGCAAGGTTTGATGGTCGTAGGCCTTATAGTTGAGGAGATATCGAACGTCGACACAAAATATGTCAAAGTCACTGGAGCGCAAAATATAGGTCAAGGTCACCGGGTCAAGGTACCTGCCAAGTCAGTACATCTAGGAGAAGCACTATGCAAGGTTTGGTAGTTGTACACCTTACAGTTGAGAAGATCTGGAACTCAACGTAAATTGTGTCAAAGTCAATGGAGCGCAAAATATAGGTCAAGGTCACTGGGTCAACATACCTGCCAAGTCAGGAGGTCTGGGAGATGTGTCATGCAAGGTATCATGGTTGTTGTAGAATTGTATTTGATAAGACTACTAACTTTGACGTAAATGTCAAACTTCGACATAATAGAACTGTTAACAGACAGACGGACGGACGAACGGACAGACGAATGGAAAAGTGGGCACCTATGTCGCAAAGTCGGGAGGTCAGGGAGATGTTTCATACAAGGTTTGATGGTTGTTTAGTCTTGTAGTTGATTAGAATACTAACTTTGACATAAATGTCGAACTTCGACATAACAGAACTGTTAACAGACAGACGGACGGACGAACAGACAGACGAATGGAAAAGTGGGCACCTACGTCACAAAGTCGGGAGGTCAGGGAGATGTTTCATGCAAGGTTTGATGGTTGTTTAGTCTTGTAGTTGATTAGAATACTAACTTTGACATAAATGTCGAACGTCAACATAAATGTTGACAGACGGACGGACGAATGGACAGACATACGGAAAAGCGGACGCCTATGTCGCAAAGTCAGGAGGTCAGGGAGATGTTTCATGCAAAGTTTGATGGTTGTTTAGTCTTGTAGTTGATAAGAATACTAACTTTGACATAAATGTCGAACGCCGACATAAATGTTGACAGACGGACGGACGGACGGACTGACGGACGGACTGAAAATCGGACGCCTATATCGCACCCTGCTACAAGCAGGTGCGATAAAAAAACACACGAATAATGCCTCGTAGGCGGTCACATTAATCTCCGATGGTCAGGATTGTGCACTCGATCCTCACAGATTGAGCGATTTATCATGAAACACAAGTATTTGCTACGGCTGTTCGCTTCTTCCACTGCTTCAAGATTGGCAGTTAAAGTTTCTGCCGGAAGGGTGTTCAGTCTGGTTTACCACTTATTGTATAAGCATGCCCCTTCTGTATTGGTGCGATTAATAAAAAATGCTCTTCCCCGTTCCATTTCGCACAGATCAGACTCGTAAAGCAATTGCAGTTAACTCCCTTTTAAGTCAGTTACAGTTAGCTCCCTTAAAACAGTAACACCTGCAGTGTGAGTACCTTACCCCGCATTTATCAGGGTACAAATGAATACTATGTTACGCTATTCTCTTTCAGTATAATACATTAATAACATTATATTTATTAGCTTATACTGTCAGCAATCTTCAGAACTTTCGTTTCCATGTAAAGTGTTCTGTTTTTGTGGCTTCAATATGCGATATGCAAAAACAAGACCGTAATTTATTTAACGAGTAAAAGAGACGCATTGTATAAACCTAGCGCATCGGCGGAAAAGCGTCTTCAAAATGGGCTCTCTGGGCTAAATCAGCAGACGACAGATTGAATTCGTTTTTCCTTTTTTTTCTTTTCATTACCAAGAAAACAGGATTTAACATTTCATGCAGTGGAGACAATTTGCATGAAGTGCAAATCATGTTCTCTTGGCAGAATGAGAAAACTATTTCAGTATGTCGTCTGCTGAAAATTGTACCCAGGGTGCTTAGTGTTAAGGTTTGCACAAACAACTCGTGCATGAGTCTGTGCATGGCAAATTTGCAGTACGTTTTGTGTATGTAGATACCAACAATTCTGTACCCTCATGGTGAATGGGAAAACTTACAATCAAAATTTGTTAATTGCTGTCACACATTGAGTTGAAAAGCCTGATTGATCAGGTCGGCAGTTTGGTCCTATTCAACCATACATGCCGAATAAGTATGACTGGCTTTAGCCACGCCCCTTTGGAAACAGCTTTCTCACTTCATCGCGGAAACACTGCGTGGCCCCCGCAGCAATTTCTTTTCTTTTTTTTAATCTGTAAATTTTTATTCTTTTTTTTTTTTTTAACCCCGTTACAATTCCTCTTTCAGACCCGGGTCATATCTAAAAGAGGTTCTCCAGTATTTTCTTTCTTTCATCTTTCAAATATGTGTACTACCCTCTTGTTCTCTTTCACCCTGACAGTCCGGAGTTTGTCAAAAACATGAATATATATAATAATTATTTTATGTTTATGAATTATGTGGTAGTACACCTTTTTCTCTACTATCATACTATCTGCAAACCATTGTAAAAAACTCCCAAGATTCTGGATGTTTAAATTAACTGTAGTTACTTGAAGAAGAAGAAAACAGTTCAGACCCAGGTCTTTCAGTCTAATCTGGATCTGCACTATTATCCCATGTATATCCATTGAAAGCTTGGGGTTTTGATGGCTTATCAAAAATATGATGTTATGATGTATTCAGAGTTTAATCACTTCGCCCAGACCTCTCCTCAACATCATTCCTTGACACTCTATGTACGGTAGGTTATGCTGTTTTGTGCATATCCAAGTAAATTTTATTGTAACATAGGTAGACATTGATGAATCGAAGAGGCTGGGGTGTGCTTGAGGTCTCTAAAATTATTTTCTAAGATCTATATATAGAAAGTATCCACTAACAGATTTCATTTTATAAAAAACCAGACAGCCTTATACATGTTGAGTAAAACATACACAGGAAAAAGTTACTCTGTATTCGGTTTGTAGAGGGAGTTAGTATAAGCACAATGATTTGTACTTTTATCGTTTTAATATTCTATTTTGTTATCTTTTTCATAGTTCTTTTTTTTTTTTTTTTTGTATCTATAAATACAGTCAATTTATAAAATATCATTAATTAATGCTATATACGGGATACCCGCAGCAATTTCAATAGCATGTCATAATCTCATCGAATTTTGCCTGTTCAAAAGTACTTTTATCGGGCAATTTTTACAGCGGGATCGCAGCCGATCCACCAGCCCGGGTGAAGCCACCGTGGGATACTAAAATTTAATCCTTCCCACTCGAATCCACTCCCCACCGGCTCGGGGGTGATTTTGAAAAACCACCTGAGCTGTACTGTACTTACTAGAACAGTTAACATTTTGACCACTAAAAAGCTTGTTAACCTAACGATAAATTGAACAACTGGAGCCTGATTTATCCATGAAAATGTGTTGTGGGTAATCATTAGAAGCATCTCATTAAGGCCTTCTAATGATTACACACAATGTATGTTTTCATGGAGAAATAAGAAAAATATCAATACTTATTAGTTGGAAAAGTGTCTAATCTGGAGCTGTACCACAGACAGACCAAAGGGGTTTAACACTGATCCCCACCACCCATGACTCAAAAGCGAAGTTTTGAAAAAATTCAAGATATTTTTCATTTCTTTTTTATTCTAAATATTCACGCACATAACCCTTACCTTATATTTCTAAATTTTAACCCATTGGAGACCCCTAAACGGATAACTGAATGTGGCATCTGGTCAGGGTCTACACTGTTTGTCACTCATGTGGCTGTTTTTAAACACATTGATAAGTTGTCACATAGATTTGTTTCAAATTTTTGAGCATAGTCTGGTAAGGAGTTAGGGTGTTCCAACATTTAAGGGTTTTATGGTTAACGGCAGAGCAACTATAGAATAAAGGTTAGAGCCATAAAGTGACACTGCAGCATTTGAGTCTAAAATGGGGTGAAAACACTTGCCATGCTAACTGACTCTACGGTCAATCTTGTTTGTGTTGAGGTTTTACGGCCCAGTCAACCCAATGGGGTCATGTCGAGTGTGGTCAGTTTACCTAACCACATGTTTACTGGGCAGGCTTAGTCCTCTAAGCGGTTAACCAGTATTGTGCACATTCTTTCGCCAGAAACTGACAACTGCCCTTTTTGAATCAGTGGAAGGGAGAGAATGACCGTAGAAAATATTTCACGATCAATCTCCACGAAAGAATGTTGCCGGCCTCGGCGGGGGTTGAACCCGCAAACTCCTGGTCTCGAGTCGGATGGCGCATCCAACTGAGCCACCGAGACTGGCTCTACAGTCAATCTGACATGGTGCTAAATGCTAGGCTTGACAATTATCTTTACCCCTCTGGACAAATTCAGCAGATGACAACTTGATGATATTTTTCTTATTTCTCCTAGAAAACAGGATCTGACATTTCATGTAAATTGTCTTCACAGGAAACAATTTGCATGACATGTCCAAACCTGTTTACTTGGAAAAATATCTTAAAATGTCATCCAATGAAAATTTTACTCAGAGTGCTAAGCATTAACCCATTGTAGTCGGGAGACCCGTAAAAGGATAAGTGGCGAACAGTGCGGACCCAGATCAGATGCTGCAAAATGCGGCATCTGATCAGGGTCCCAATGTTTGCAAATAGTATAGCCATTTTTCTTTAGGAATATGGAAATCTCATAGCTGGACGTTCCTAAAATTGAAATTGGACTCTTCCAGTATATAGTGTGGAAGAGTCTATTCAGTCTACAATGGGTTAAAATAACATAATCAAGACAAAATATTCTTACTTCCGCCTGCTTTCTCTGTTCCTGGGTAGGGTGGTGGTTGACTCATCTTCTGGAAAAAAAAGAAGTAAATAAATCTATAAAATTCATACACTGCAGCGCTGTTATAACGTGGTCACTTATAACGTGGAAACTGTTATGATGTGGTTGGTCTGTGGCTCCCATATTTTTTTTTCTCTCTTTTGCAGTTTTTCCCCATTTTTGAAAATGTTGTCCTTTTTTCACAGAACTCAGCATTATTTATTTGCTATTTTCGTAGTGACTAGTGGCACAGTTTACGCTATCCATAATGCAAGACTGCGGTCGATAGTTCCCTTAAATGATCATAAAAGAAATCAACAAACATTTCAAAGCTTAAAACAAACATCTAGCCAAGCCACACTGGATAGGCCAGCCGTCCAGAATTACACAGATACATGCATGCAATGTTTATGTTCTGGTATAATGATACTTTTATATTATTTTGGTGTAAGTGGATATCCGTATTATAAAAAAGATGAACATGAATCCTGATATAATAATTACAATAATCATAATTATCACCTAATTGTTCCACATTTTCTGACAGTGGAATGTGGTATGTGAGGCAGTGTACAAAAGACAAAGACATTCAATTAAGACTTAAGAAATTTTAACTTCTTATCATTTATAAACAATTGTAATAAATAAAACAAGAAAAACGCCTAACGACATTATGGACGGGTTTTTCAAAAAGGGTTAACGAAAATGTAAACCTCGGATGTCAGGGGAGATAAGTACATAACGAAGAAAGTGAGTTGTCTCTCTTGCATGTGACACACCTACTGGTCCTCCTCTTCATCCCTACCAAATATGAAAGCAATCCACTGAAGAATTAAGGTAACATACAACTTTGAAAAAGGTTAACCAAAAGGTAAACCTCAGATGACACCGGACATATCACTATTTTAAAGGACAGATTAAAAAAAAAAAGAAAAGAAAAAACGTCCAACAAAAAGGCTGATTATTTCAAAGTTCCCAACCCATTCAGTAATTTAGTGTGTATTTTTCCCGGTCTTCTGCTTATTTAGCATTAGTTTTGAGAAAACAAAAAAGTGATGTAATCCGACAAAAACCTCTGACTTGTCAAAGATAGGAAGAGGCATGAAACTTCTTTGTCACACATGAAAGCATAATCAAAATAATTACTTTGTGGTCGTACCAAGACGCCTGCATATTTATGCTTGTGAGTTACGCTATGACATAACTTGTAAATCTGAGTTCCCATTCATGTGCTGTAAACTAGATAGTATTATAATCTTTCATCTTTTAGAGATAGATGTCGAACTGAGTCAGTTCGATCATGGTACTTTAGTTATCCGTAAAGTCATTATTCAAATGCTTATTCCCAGCCATCCAATGGGGAAATAAGTCCATTTTTCTTTTCAAATCCTGCATCTTATTCTGTACTTCAAGGTGTGAACAGCTAAGCTACCAATCATAGTATGCAATGTGCCCATAATTCATCAATCTCAAATGAAAGCCACGTCAAGGGACAACCTGCTTTGGGGTTTTCAACCAGATAAGATGCAAACATGTCTGCTTAGCTACCGAATCTAAAGGTAGTAAGTGATCTCAGCGACAAAGGCCATTGATAGGTGTTGATTGGAGTGCACAGATGCACAAGCGCACCTTTGTTGTTAGTATAAATAAAGTAGTTCTCGTGACGAGGCCCAAATACATGTAGGCTTTTGACAGGCCCAAATACAAGTAGGCTTATATCTGCAATTACTAAGTCAGCTATCTAAATATACAACCCACTTTCCGTTTTGCTCACATTCTACAAGCAGAGCGGTTGCAGATTACCAAACACCTTCAGTTAGAATCAAGTATACATAGCATGTACAATGTGCAGCTAGCCTACCCAGTGTGGCCTAGCTAGCTAGAAGTCCATTCTGGCAGGCTAGCCAGAGGTTAGGTGTCTGATTCCAGACAGCTAGCCTCCGAGTTAGGGATGTCAAAAAATACTGGTATACTGCGGTATTTCTTTGGCATGGTACATATCGTGGTACACTTGCCTGTATTGTGGTATTCTGGTGGTCCTATTTTAAGCAACAGTCTATTGTAGAAAACCATCTTAAAAATATTGGTACGGTTGAAGTTGAAACTGCTTCAAATGGTGTGCTTCAGTTATAAACCAACTGAATTCATTTGCAAATGTTAAGTCCTAATGTCTTTGGCAACAGGTCAGGTGAAATAATTATACATACATCATTACCTGTAAATACATGTATATTTGACAATAAATGTTGAAACTTTATGAAAATATAATAGCTGTTATAGGGAGGTAAATGAGAATGCAGTTAATAAAATTGATTATAAGCAGGAAGATGTAAAACTTATAGACCATCAGATGTTGGCATATCAACCAAATGGCCACTAATGTTGGCAGTCTCACAATGATCACTGCAAAATTTAATGCTTTTGCGATATACTGTGGTACTTACCGAGGTACTCTGCAAAATACCCAGTATACTGTGGTACTTTATTTTTGGTGGTACCCAGTATACCGTGGTACTTCATTTTTGGCGGTACCCAGTCTTGCCGAGGCTAGGCATCCAATTCCTGACAGCTAGCCGCCTAAATCATTTGGTAATGCTTTGCATGCTGGGTAAAAAACAACAATGAAAAATCAGTCAGATGACATTTTGAAATAGATTTTTTTTTCCCCAGGAAAACTGGGCTAAGTTCAGAAGAGTCCGTTTTGCCCTGGGCCCCTGCTCCTTTTGGCACTTCGTTATAGGAACAGGAGCAGAACTATCTAATTGCGCTACTGACAGCAGACCTGGGTTTGACATTTCATGCCATATAGAGACAATGAGGGTAGTCAAAGTTCATTTCAGTCAAACTGAATATGTTACTAATGAATATATAAGTATATTCAGGTAATTAGGGGGTATTTCGGTGTTGCCAGTAACCACTAAATAAATAGTAGAACGGCGTTTTATAAGTCGAGGACCCCACCCGGTTTCTGTCAATGAAAAAATTGACTGCAATTAATGCTCCACTTTTGACACCGTGAAGAAAAACATTAGAATAGGGTAGTGAATAAAAGCACCTCACTAATGATACTAACAAAAACTGGTGTTACCTTTGTGAAATACCTTTACTTCTATCAAAAATTTTCAGGTAAAATATTCCTCACTTCCTCTTTCACTAAACTAACAAGTTGCGCAAGCGTGAAAAATCAACATTGGGGCTGTGTGCAAAACGCAGTCAATATCCCGGTTCGAAATATTGCTTACGTTCGTACTTGCTAGTCTTAATCTTTGTTGCTTTGTGGTTTATTCTACGAGGCGATTTGTTTTATGTCTTACCATGTGTTATTTTGTTCTTGTGTTTTTCAGTCCTTTTAGCATTGCGGTTACCTCGCTTGGGGGAAGAGAGAGCTAATCTTAGTGCTTTTCGTACGGTTGTTCGATTTGGGGGTCTTACTAATAAGCGTCACGAAGCGTCATGGAGCGTCATGAAAAGACACGAAGATATTTAATCATTTGTACAGCATAAAATAACATTTTTTTTTCTTCTTAAAAATAGATTTATGACGAATAAAAGCATTTTAAGAAATTTATTCCAAGAAACATCAGCCAGATCTGACGAGAACTTTAACAGAAAATTCGCGCTAAAACCGCTAGCGCATATAAAGTGACGTGAAATTGTAAAAAGTGACATGAAGTAAAAAAAAATAACTTAGTAACGTCAGGAAAGTATTTCATTGCTTGGAAAAGCAACATGAAAATATTAGAAGGTCATGATTTATTTCATTTGCTTGAAAAAGCGTCATGACAAGCCGAGACAGTATTTTATTGCTTGAATATAGCGAAACGTAATGAAACCTTCATTTGCTTGAAAAAGCGACATGAAAATATTGGAAGGTCATGAAGCTGATAAAGTGTTTCATTGTTTGAAAAAAAAAAAAAAAAAAAAAAAAAAAAAAAGACAAGACAAGAAAATATCGTATCTCCATGAAACTATTTCATAGTTTGAAAACGTGACATGAAAATGCTGGAAGGTCATGAATTATTTCTTTGATTTAAAAATTGACATGAAAATGCTGTAAAGCCGAGAAAGTGTTTCATTGTTTGACAAAAGCGACAAGAAAATATCGTAACGTCATGAAACTATTTCTTTGCTTGAAAAAGCGACATGAAAATTCTGGAAGTTCATGAATTATATCATTGATTGAAAAAAAAATTCTGTAAAACCGAGAGAGTATTTCATTAAAAAAAATATCGTAACGTCATGAGACAAAATTCGGACCTAATAATATTGGGTCCAAGGACAAAAGTACCTCAAGTGCAAGAAGCTGGGACGTCAAGAAATTATTTCCATGCTTCTTGTTAAAAAAAACAAAACTATTTCGACCCCTCCATAAGTCTCATCAGTGTTTGATGAGTGGCAAACAGTGTAAATCCTGCTCAGCTGCCGCGGCGTCTGATCGGGTCTACACTTTGTTCAAGTTTGTCTGTCAGAATACTTAGGGCTATTACGGTAGTAGAATTCTGTGACCGAGCGTAGAATTCTGACGCCTCTTTTCAAAAACACAAACAAAAACTAGAAATGTGTCAGTATGACACAGATGCCCCCGCTCAGGGCCATCCTCAACCACACGCAGGTATTTTGCAAAAAATGAAGTTGAAAAAAGGGCCATAACTATCAAAATAATTGGCAGATTTTACCCTAAATCGAACTTGACCATATTCTATGATGATCTACCTGGGTATAAAATATGAATCCAATACACAAATCAATCTTTTTTTTTTAAAAAAATATCGGAAGGAAAACATCTTTTGATGGTGAAAAAGGGCTATAACTCCCATAATAATGGGTTGATTTTACCTTGCTTGGAACTTGACCTCTATTTTATGATTATATACCTGTGTGTTAAATTTGAATTCAATAAACTAATGTTTTCAAAAGATATCAAGCTGAAACTTTTTTTCAACGTTGAAAAAGAGCTGTAACTCCAAATATAATTGGTGGATTTTGCCCTAAATCAAACTTGACCTATATTTTATAATTATATGCTTGTGTATAAAATATGAATCCAATTCACTTATCTTTTCAAATGTTAGGAACGGAAACCAATTTTCAAAGTTGAAAAAGGGCCATAACTCCAAAAATAATTGGTGGATTTTACCCTAAATCGCACTTGATCTACATTTTATGATTATATACCTGGGTATAAAATTTGAATCCAATATACTTATCTTTTAACAGACCAGAATATAACAGACCAGAATATTTCCCAAACGTAGCCGAGCGCACCTGGATGCCATCTCTGGTAACAAGACCATAATAGTGGAACAAATAATGTTTTTTCATGTTTGCACAGGTTGATAAAAATTATTGTCACTCCAGACGTTTTCTTCACGTTTTCTGAATGAATGATTGAATGAATCTGCAATAAGTAAAGATTCACTTTTTTTTTCAAGTAGAGGCCGTTTGTAAATTATAGAGACAAACCAATAACAAGCCGTCAATCTACACTGAGTGATATCAATTAGCTTGCATTTCTTTGGTTTCCACACGCCAATTATTTAAACCACACAAACAATACTGCTGGATGAGTGGCAAGAGACCTTATCAGATACTTCGTTCTCGTCTGATCTGGGTCTACACTGTTTAGTGAAGACTGTCGGTCCCAATATTTAGGGCTAATATTACGGAAGTAGCATTCTGTACCCGGGCGTAATGTTTTTTTTCCAAGCAATGAAATAATTCATGACCTTTTAATATTTTCATTCAGGCAAGGAAATACACGGCGAGTTAGCCGATGTTTATGGGTCTTCTGGTTTAAACGTATTTATTTAATCAACAAATAAACATGATACACAATATACATAATATCAGCTAAGGATTTGAACGAAAGCTATAAATAGCTTATAAAGTTCATCTCCTAATATGATAGCAAATGTGAACGTAATGGCGAGTCCATCTGTGAGCATTATACGAATGCCTACATATATATATGTCAAATTGTGGAATATAAGTCTGCAAGAGAAGATAATGACACAGAAAAAGAGAGGAGATAAATAAATATATAAATATGTAAATAAAACAAATGACACCAAAAAGAGCAATAAATAAATAAATAAATAGAAAAATAAATGAAAACAAAGCGAAATAAAGGTAAACTGTAAATTTCCTCTAAACACATTTGTAATATTTATTGAACAGAGCTGCAAACATATTTGCAAATGTATATATACACAATACACAAACACGCATACATATATGCACACCTAAACATGCAAATACATATCTACATATTCAGTCATGCACATACGCCCATGTGTCCTACATAAACATCATATATTCATTTGCTCACATTTCGATCTGGTTTACCGTGTACAACTGTATATCCAACGACAAGTGAGGAAGTAAGTAAATAAATAAATGAATAAAATGAAAGAACGAAGCGATAATTGGCTACTAATCAATACAGCACCACCATCTAGCTCATACATATGATACCGAGAATATTCCACTGGCTGTTTGAAAAGATTGGCAAAAACTGTTGCAATCTAGAATCGCTTACTATTTGCAATGAATTTCTGTACGCTATCAAAAATATGAATATGGGTCTTCTGCACCATCTTATGCTCAGGTTAAATTCTGGGTAGGGGAATTCAAACGCGGTAGAACGTCTTTAGAAGATGAAGCCAGGTCTGGACGCCCACTGGATGCCACCGACGAAGAAATGTGTAAGAAAGTTCGGGATCTGGTATACTCTGATAGGCGAATTCAGGTGGAAGAAATAGCGCAGGCATTAGGCATTTCACATGGTAGCGTTTCAACAATCTTACATGATCGTTTAGGTATGCGCAAGCTAACAGCACGTTGAGTCCCCAAATCCCTTAGCGATGAGCAAATGACAACCAGAACAGCTGTATGCAGCGCCTTGTTAAAGCGCTTTAGGTCATAGGATGATTTTCTTTATACGTCTGGTGACTGTAGATGAGACTTGGGTTCATTATTATGAGCCAGAGAATAAAGCTCAGAGTCGTCAGTGGGTAGGGCCTGGGTCCCCGAGGCCAAAGAAGTTCAAGACGCAACCATCTGCTGGCAAGGTGATGACCACAGTATTTTGGGACGCAAAAGGCGTTATTATGTTGGACTTTTTACCCAAGAGAAGTACAACAACTGGAGTGTACTATGCAAACTTGTTAGACCAGCTGAGAACCGCCATCCGTGAAAAATGCCGAGGTAAACTCTCTAAAGGTGTTTTGCTGCAACAGGACAACGCGAGAGTCCACTATTGCAAAGTTGCAATGGATGCTGTAGAGCGAAACGGGTATGAATTAATACCACATCCTGCCTATTCGTCTGACGTAGCTCCTAGCGACTTCTTCCTATTCCCAAACTTGAAAAAGGATATCCGTGGACTTCATTTCCGGTCTGATGAAGAAGTCTTGACGGCAGTTGAGGAGTGGGTCAATGGAAAGGACCCTGACTTTTTTCAGTTCTGGGCTGATGGCACTTGAACACCGTTGATCTACGTGCATCACACTAGAGGGCAATTACATCGAAAAAGAAGAGGTGGATCTCAACCGGAAATAAGTTAGGCTGGTTACTTATTGACTCACCCTCGTATTTTATTGTTAGCGGTGAAATCAGTGTATATCTGGTGAAAATAAAAGTGGTATCAATCACTAGTAAATTGATATCGTAGTGACTGATATGATTTATATTTTCGCTCCTCGCTTTGGACGACTTCGGTTTTCTTCATTGTTTCAGAAGTGGATGTTACCGCCACTACAGATTTTTGAACACCTCTAACTTCTTTGTTTCTGAATTAAACTATTAAGTTTTGGTATGCATTTTCTTAGTTAGAAAGTAAGGAACATTTTGGTATCAAGTTTATTTTGATTTTGCCGATTTTTTTTTTTTTTTTTTTTTTTTTTTTTTTGGTCTCTCCAGCGTTTCACAAGTTAAGCACTGAACGTCGACGCCATGACGTTCATGTTTTGTTTGGTGACGTTAGTTATGACGTCAGAAACGCGCATTGACGTGTAACAATAAAAAGAAAATTTACTCTTTTTTCAGTGAATACCATAAAATTTCCATCTCGTGTAATGAAAACATTCAAATTTTCACTCGTGCTTCGCACTCTTGAAAATACTGATGTTTTCATTTCACTCGACGACAATATTTATGGTATTCACAGCAAAAGAGTAAATATCCTCTATGTCGCTGTACCAAGCAATGAAATACTTTCTTGGCGTTACTTAGTTTTTTTTTCTGTTTTTTTTTTTTTTTTTTTTTTTTTTTTTTTTCTTACTTCATGTCACTTTTTACAATTTCATGTCACTTTATATGCGCTAGCGGTTTCAGCGCGAATTTTCTGTTAAAAGTTCTCGTCAGATCTGGCTGATGTTTCTTGGAATAAATTTCTTAAAATGCTTTTTATTCGTCATAAATCTATTTTTAAGGAGAAAAAAAAAATGTTATTTTATGCTATACAAATGATTAAATATCTTCCTGCCTTTTCATGACACTTCATAAGCAAATGAAATACATGTAGTTTCATGGCGTTATGATATTTTCTTGTCGCTTTTTTCAAGCAATGAAATACTGTCTCGGCTTTACAGCATTTTCATGTCGCTTTTCCAAGAAATGAAATAATTCATGACCTTTTAATAGTTTCATGTCGCTTTTCCAAGCAATGAAATACTTCTTTGGCGTTACTTAGTTATTTTTTTATTTATTTATTTATGTTTTTTTTTTATTTGACTTCATGTCACTTTTTTTATAATTTCATGTCAATTGTTATGTGCTAATGGAATAAATTTCTTAAAATGCTTTTTATTCATCATAAGTCTATTTTTAAGGAGAAAAAAAAAATGTTATTTTATGCCATACAAATGATTAAATATCTTCCTGTCTTTTCATGACGCTTCATGTCGCTTCATGACACTTCATGTCGCTTATTAGGGAGACCGTTCGATTTGCGCTTGTTTGGTTTTGTCTGTTTCCTCTTCCTCTTGGTGTCTGGGAAGGGCTGCGGTTTGTGATTGTGGCACCACCTCCCACCCCCGCCCCCCCCCCTCCCCCCGGCCCCGCCTGGACTTTTCTATTACCTTTTTTTTTTTTTGCAATCTAAGCTGTCCAGGCTTCAAGATCAAATGTTGGTATTAATGGACATACCAATGAATTTGAATTAAAGCGCCACAACCCTGATTCACGTATTTCTAATTCAATTATACAGGTATGTCCATACCAACAATCTCTTGATACGGGTGAAATCGCCAAGGAATGCCTTCTTGCAAACATTTGTTCGCCCCATTTTTGAACATGGCAGCTGTGTTTGGGACCCCCAAGGCATGGTTCTTCAACAAGAAATCGAAAAAGTTCAGGATAGGGCTGATAGGTTTGTTACTAGCAACTTCTTTGAAACTGGAAGTATGACTGAAATACTGGAAGAACTAAAATGGGAGTCTCTCAAGAATAGGAGGAGAGAGAGACAGTAGACTGTACAAAGGTCTAAAGGGGCTGCCAGCAATCCAACAGATGATCTAATCCCCCTCCCCCCGGTTAAGCGCAGTAGAAATCATCACTCATTGACTTTTCAGACCCCTGCTGTAAGAACTGACTATTACAAGGGCTCATTCTTCCCTCAAACAATTAGAGATTGGAATGCCCTTCCAGACTCGATTATTAATTCTGTTCAAGGTGCAAAGGATGGTGTGGCTAGGTTTACCTCTCTGGTGAGAGCTAGGGACTAATCCCATATCACGGGTCCTGGTGAATGAATGTCATTAGATGTGTCACCAGTAAAAATTCTGAAAATTTCTGATTCTGAACAGAAACAATACACTTTTTTTATATTATTGTTTTCACTCGGCCTATTGACACGTGATTACGGTCCATGACAAACTCGCCTCTTAAAAAATTATATAGAATAAAGCAACCTACAATAAGTTTCTTGTCATTTGTAATTGTTGAATAATATATAGGTAAATTTACCGTAAAAGAATATCAATGTTGTGTTAGATATAAACAATTTTCAGGACATAGATATTATTTTCAGTTCTCGGATGGGATTTACCCTATTTACCCAAAATATTCGGATGGTTTAATTCCTTACCATAATAGCCTTTAAGTAAGGACAAATCTAATGGACTCCCTGTTAGAAAAAAAAAAAAAAACAAAAAACTTCTGGATGATTGGTAAACAGTGGAGGCCTGACCAGACATCACGTTATGTGGCACCAGATCTGGGTCTTCACTGTAGGCCAGGCCTGTCTATCCTAACTTAATATAAATACGATAGATACACGTCCGGTAATGATAGATGTGCGGATCGTAAACTATCAGAATATTTTATTTACTTGTGCTGAAAAAGTAAAAACCTTGCTGCTGAAATTGCCCACTTTATTTCTAGTGAAAATATGCTGCTTGTGATTTCATATGGCATTTGTTTGATCATTATTTATTCGTCTTCTCTTCGTCTTTTCGTTCCTGGAGAAATAAATGCTTCGTGATTTTGGTATTTACTGGATATCTTCACTTTTTTATTTTTTATTTTATTTTTTTTTTATTTTTTATTATTTTTTTTTTTAGTAAATCCTGAATCTTCACAAAACAGACATTTCATTAAAACCACAGTTAATGTTTATGCAGCACATTAACATGCCTATGCAACATACAATATTATATCAATCATATTATTTGCAATAAAGACGCAAAAGTGTAGTGTTAAAAGCCAGCTCAAACAGTTTTGCAAAAAAAAAAAAAAAAAAAAAAAAAAAAGGCTACTAAAAGGATTAAAAATACTTTAATAATTTATATGTTAGACGGGGTTCCTTATTTGTTGGTGATGGGTAAACATTACATAGGCTTGTTAGGGTGGTGGGAATATATATTGAAAAACACTGACAGACGCGCGTTACTACATCTTTTCTGCAATTCTATTATACCGAAAAACTCATTCTCATTGGTGGCATCTTACAAACCTTATAGAATGAAAGCCCAAAATTAAATATAGCCATGTACTAGAAAAAAGGCTATCGGCCAAACATAGGCATATTATAACATTTCAGACCCACAGAGACACAAGCCTATGAGGTGCCGTTTTACTATAAATCCCCTATTTTGTGATATCACTAAATCGAATTAGTTGATATAACATTAATTCTATTTAGTGATATCACTAAATAATGAATTTGCGATATTACTGAATCAAATTAGTGATACCACAAAATCGATAATGTGATATCACTTAATAGAATTAGTGATACCACCACATCATATTTATTTTGTGATATCACAAAATCGGATTATGCTCGTTCTAGGACCGGGCAGTACACATCTCGTAACGGCGGCAAATCTATGGCCGCGGTACGACCATATTGAAAGTTGCGAAGCCGTGCATTAACACCGCGTGAGTTGCCTTGTTAATACACAGCTTTTCGCCGGTTAATGCACGGCTGTTAATAACGTGTGACACTGCTTTTCATGCAATAATGTACATTTTCTCACGTTGCGTCTCATACATTTTGCCCTGTGCACCGAGCCAATACTGAAATCAGTCTCCGTATCCAGCTCATTGATTGAAGAGAATCACGGATCAACAGGGAGTAGCTTCTGCATTCGGACATGCACGTCCAACGACTTAGATAAGCGTTTGTATTGTATATTTAAAGTCTGGTCAGGGTCTTCAGTGTCCACCTGAAGAAACCTTGGATCCTGCACTATCCAAGAAGACTGATCAGACTATGCAGATGCAGAGAGAGAGAGAGAGAGAGAGAGAGAGAGAGAGAGTTCAAAATATGTTAATTCAATGAATAATTGTACTAATATTATTGCGAATACGACTAATAAAAATAACATTTCAGATCCGTTAGATAAAGGGATAAATGGGCATAAAAGTAATAATTAGAGAGAGAGAGAGAGAGAGAGAGAGAGAGAGAGAGAGAGTTAATTGCGGAAATAAAATAATCATTTTTAAGAGCAGAGTATCTGTGACGATTTAAACATAAATTGATTTGAAAATGCTGGTTGGCTTGGCCAGCGCTGAATGACCCAGACTTTTAGAATCACAGTCAATGAAAAAAAATACGTCGCCGAATAAATGTCTATAGTAATGAAAACGCATGACAGTTACGGTGAAGAATTACTAAATAAACGACCAAACAAATTAAATAAATATAAATAGAGAGTGGAATGGCTAACGGACGGACACACAAAGAAAGAGCGGATTTGTGTCTTGTCTTAGTTGGCAAACGTGTCTCCAGTTGCATATCAATAGGTACTTTCACAAAAAATGAATTATTTGAACATAAAATGTTAATCTCCGACAAATGCTGTATTTATTTATTTATCTATTTTATTTTATTGCAAGCGGTGAAATCAATGTATATCCGAAATGAATAAAAATGATATTTTCACATGTGAAAGAATGTGATATTTTCACCAGTGAAAAATAACAAGTCGATGTTATTTTCACTTCTCGTTTTGGATTACTTCGGTTGTCTTCATTGATTGCCGAATAGATGCCGATCCCGCTTCACTGTTTTTTTTTTTTTTTTGTTTTTTTTTTAAACTCCTCTAACTTCTCTGTTTCTGAACAAAACTATAAAGTGTTGGTATGCATTTTCTTTGTTAGAATGTAAGGAATATTTTGGTAACAAGATTATTTCAATTTGCCGAAACATTTTGTTTTTGTCTCTCCAGCGCTTCACATGCTCAGAGTTCACATGTTTAAAAGCACTGAACGTCGACGCTCATGTTTTGTTTGGTGACGTAGCTATGACGTCAGAAGCGCATTGGCGTGTTAACAATAAAATTTACTCTTTTTCAGTGAATACCAAAAAAAATTCATCTCGTGTTATGAAAACATTCAAATTTAAATTTTCACTCGTGCAAATACTGATGTTTTCATTACACTCGATAAATTATATTTGGTATTCACAGCAAAAGAGTAAATATCCTCTCCCTCTATAACAAAACAGCACCAAAAGAAAAGAAAAGAAAAAAAACAAAAAAACAAAAAAAAAAAAAAAACAACAACACATTAATCGTTAAAATCATTTGGTTTTATTTCTCATTGTTCCTTTTCAGATCCCACTTGTTTCATAGTATATGTGGTTAATACCATAGGTAAACAGTTTCTTCTTCATATGTGAGAAATTATACTGTGCAGTTCGCTTTTTTTTTTCTTTCACAACAATTCATAATATGTAATGATTTTTAACTTCAATAATAAAACAAGAGCTCTCAGAAAGAAACTCAGCCAATGCAAATTAAATTAAATGGATATTTTCAGTAAACTTTACTGAATCACGGGGACAGAGGTCATAGACGCTTATCATTATTATTATTATTATCATTTATTATTGTTATTATTATTAAAACAGAAATATACAAAATACCACCTTCAAGGTAGTTGTATGGTTGACAGTCATCCAACTATTTCGTATATTTCTATCGCGGAATTTCTGTTTTCATCGAAAAAAAAAAAAAAAAAAAAAAAATAAAAAAAAAAAATAAATAAATAAAGAAAATAAAAAAAAAAAAAAAAAAAAAAAAAAAAAAACCCACATAAGGACGAACGGGCTGACGTCAAAGCCACCATAGTTTTCCCTCCACGGAGGTTCCTTCCGCGGTTTTCATCCTTGTAGATTAATCATTTTGTCAATCGACAAAACTTGAAAAATTGTCAAGATATTTGAAAAAAAAAAAAAAAAAATAAATAAATAAATAAAAAAAAAATAATAATAATAAAATAAATAAATAAATAAAAGGCAATTACTTTTGGTAAAAAAGAATAAACTGTTCTGATGCTCATTATTAGGATTTAGTGAATTTAGAATATATTCTTTTAAATATTCCAGCTAAAATTTGTTTACTGTAGGCGAAGAGAACCAAGGTTATCACATCCATCGAATGAGACAAATAGCGGATTTCATAACTTTTTAGGTTTTGTTTTGCTTGAAGAGTTCCATGCCGATCGTCCCTATGACCCATATCCATGCCCGGCCGAGCTGCCGAGCCGAGCCGAAAAAGCCGAGTCTGATATAGTGTTTTCTTGTATTTGTTCAAACGAGTTCAAGATACTTATTTCTTTTAATCTTATATTACCATATATGTAAAATGCTGTATTCACAATTAAAATTAGTATAATAATTTGCTCGTTTATGACTTTATCCAATTTTCCATTCAACAGGGGTATGAAAGCCACGTCCGCGAAATGGATATATTTTGGCCATTTTGTGAATATTTATGATCAAAGCATTAGACAGAGGTTGCTAAAAGGTATTTAAAATTACTTTGTATCATTATAATATGCAGAAACTGTTTATATTTCCCACTATTCTTCTTTTTCATCCAAATAACGAGGATCGGCAGGATCTAAATATAGAACAGAGAAAACTAAATGAAAACAACCGAAATGGAAAGCAAAAGCATTGAAAGGGCCTAAACTTAACAATTACATCTAATACCAGTATGATGACCAGCATTATTTGGGTAAACTATCATATTAGTCATAGATGTGGAGTTATAAATGACTGTATTAATAGCTCACCTGAGCCTTTAAACCCTTTCAGCCGTTTCGGTTTATATCGATGCTATTTTTAGATTCTGTCGTCCTCGTTATTTGGGTGAAAAGAAGAATAGTGAGAAATATAAACAGTCTCTGTATGGTATAATGATTCAAACAAATTTTAAATATCTTTTTGCAACCTCTGTCAAATGCTCAGGTTATAAAACATCACCATTTGTTCACAAACTGGCAAAACATATCCCCTTCGCGGCCGTGACTTTCATACCCCTGTTGAAAGGAAAATTCGATATAAAGTGATTCATAAGCAAGTAATTATACAAATTTTAATTGTGAATACAGCATTTTAGATATATGATAATATAAGATTAAAAGAAATAAGTATCTTGAATTTGTTTGAACAAATACATGAAAACATAATATCAGGCTCGGCTTTTTCGGCTCGGCAGCTCGGCCGTGGCTTTCATACCCGACCGTATCTAGCGGCAACTTCCATGCTTTTAAAGTAGTATTCGTTGAGAGAATTTATTATTCATTTCCGGTTTGAAGGCCGCTGAATTTGAAGCTGTGAAAATGACTGAAAAAGACTTTTACGAACTGGAAAATGTCAGAAACGGCAACAAAGAAGAATATTGGATGTTTTATGAAAAGAATCGTGAAAAGTCTTTTCAAAACTGGCCATTCGATGAAACTGCAGCTTGCAATCCTATGACGGTTTGAATTGTATTTATTAAAATTGATTGAATTTCGGACGCACCAAATTTCGTAATAGCTACTGTGCTTTCGACATCTTTCAGAAAGTCGTTTTTTGCTTGGCGCTTTAAACAGAAGAAGTAAATTTGCAAACTTTTGTCATGATTTAATGCAAAACCATTTGTCGTAACTACCTATGTGCAAAAAGTTTTATTCTAGTCAGTGGTTTTTAAAAAATCCAATATTTTCACTTTTTCCCATAGTAAAAATGAATGAAAATTATGTAGAAATTCGTAGGGTAGGTAACTTGGAGGCAGATTTTCAACAAGTTCTGCTTTTCAATGGGGGGTCAAAACCTACCCCATTCATATACCTGGCCTTCAAAAAAATGGACGTATTCATATACTTGATCATGAATCCAAAATGTTGACCTATTCATATACTGCCCTTTGATTTTTTGTACCCATTTTTTGCTGGTTATTACACATATATCACAGTCAATTCATATAATACCAAGAGGATAAGCAGCCTCGAAAAATCTCTGAGCGAAAAATATGTGCATATACCAGGATGTCAAAAAAATGGGGCCTTTCACATAGGAATCCAGAAAAGAGAGTGTACCTGGAGACAATCCGTGTAGGACTGTCTCCGGGTACGGCAGTACATAAAAAAAACAACAAAAAAAACTATGTTCTATTTTTAAAATTGTATTTAATATGAAAATAGGCTTAGCCTAAATGCGAGCACAGCACATACCGGAATCGACACAGTTCCCTGACAAGACAGTTCCCCGACAGGGTTTTTGGAGACAGTTCCCCAACACTTTTTGAAGACAGTTCATTACGAAAACATGCCTATATAATTTTGACCCCCTTCAACCCCACTTTTATATAGTAAAACTGGGGTTTACAGGGGTATACCAGAGTTCTCGGAAACGCCGAATTTGGCGTATTTTTACGCCTATTTTTGCTTTTGTACGCGTAAAATTTCCTTCCGAGGATTCTTATTTACGCTCTATTGCCACCGGACGTCCAAACTGAACTTTTGTCCATCGAAATCGATACCCGAGATGTCCAAAAATTGTCAAAAAGTCTGCCCACTTTTAACGAGTTGTATGATGTTTGCCCCGCCTACTTATTGGAAATTCGCTACCTGTGTTGACTGAGCTTTAAGGACGTCCCACTTTCCGCTTGCGGGAGTTTTATTGACATCGGTGTCAAGCGTCGCGGCACCCTTTTAATGGCTGGGTGATCACTGTGTGTATTTGTCATGCGTGCTGAGTTGATTAATTGATGTTTGTATAATCAAACTTTCTTCTGCGACACCCGAAAATATTCAGTGAAATAATATGAAGTCATTATTATTTTTAAATATTCACGTCTTAAAATCTTAAATTATTATTTTGCTAAGAACGTGTGTCGTCTGAAAACACCTCAACACTTCCTGGAGTTACCGAGTGAAATTAAATAAATAACAATTACGCACAGAACGCAAATTTAAATCTATTCGAATTTAGAAGCTTATGTTTGTCATGACAACAAAAGCAATTTTTCAAACGAGAAGAAAACATATTTTTCGTCAAAATTTTTGGAAAACCCGTTTCTAAATTCGTAGCCTTGTTCCGGCTGCGCTGTTTACCAGCGCGGAAAAGACGCAAAGCAAGTCTAATTATAGGCGAATTGCGATGGTTTTGCTTGCTATTCTCCGGGAACGAACGTATTGCTGTTGGTAACTCATCGAGAGCTGCCGTTAATTTGTTTGTTGTTGCACGAGTCGGCGCCATTTTCCCGCAGTTTTTGTGAAGTAAGCAACTCGCTCGCTCGTGTTGATCAGCTTCAATCCGAGCAAATATTTCATTAAATACATTTCTGCAAAATAATTCCAGCATAGTTTGTTTTTAAGAAAACATGTTTTGGGTGTTTTCTCTCATGTATTTTCTTTTCTTTTTTTCTTTCTCTGGGCTTTGAAACGAACGCGAAGTTGGACCAATGTTGATGCGTTCTCTAAGGTCTGACATACAAGTACAGGCTTTCCAAAAAGATGCGATCGAATTTTAATAAGCGATAAGGATATGTTTAAAACACATCTAGGAGAAGTGTATATCATGATGATTCTGTGTGACACTGAATCAAGAACCTCTGTTCTACTAAAGAAAGGGCAGACCACCGCAGCAGGGAAAAAAGTAGGATTTCTAGATTTTCCTGTGGGACTTAAAAATTTGAGGGGTAGGAAGTATGGACTTCCTGAGTCTGGAAGTTAATGGAAGTCCTGTCACTATTTCCTAAGCCCCAAAAGCTTTTGGATCCTTACCAGACAGTCAGTGGGCAAGGTTAACTATGTTGAAAAATGAAGTTGTCCAGACAATGTCCTTAAATATTAAGTTTTCATATTTAGCCGAAAACTCCAAGTTTTCTAGGTCAAACTCCTATTTTTCAATTTTAACTCCAATTTTTCTCAGAGATGGATTCTTAAACTCCTACTTTCAAAATCCTAGTGAGAACTCTGTATACATTATTGTTCTTATTTCTGCTCAAAAACATAGATTGTGTGTACTCGTTAGAACTTCCTCGGCGAAGCGGTTCTAACGAGTACACACAGTCTATGTTTTGGGCAGAAATATGAAATATCAGAATTTTTTATCTGAAAAGTTTCCTTTTTTTGGTTGTAAAGTTTTCAATATATTTGAATAGGCGTGTTTTCATAATGACCCCGACACTTTTGTTCAGTCAAATGACCTGTGACTAATAATTAAAAGTTTGTAACTAATAATTATGGGTTCACAGACGTTTTTGAAGACAGTTCACTGACATATGTTTTACATTGCATTTATACACCTGATACAAAAGCGTAAGAAATACATGCGAGCATCTATGAGAATATCAGAAAAGTTTATTATTTTTGCACCAGAATGTATATTTGTAGTTAGGAAATGTTTTCAGATGTTCATAAATTGTATCGTTTTATCTCGGTGATGATATAATAATAATGACCAGCGCTTTTTTTGTTCGCTGCCTGGATAGTGTAATTATTTAAGGCTGAACTATATTTATGAATAATGTACGTGACATCATTTTCAATCCCCTTTTTATTGCGAAATAAAGATTTCAGCTGTTTTATAATCCTCACATCACATCTATTATGTCGAATCCTGGGAGAGAAAATGTCCCCGTCAATCATAGGCACAAATAATCCAATCACAATCCATCACTTATCTATAATTATCCTTAATTACCCATAATTACCAATTATAATTATCAGTTACATGTCATTTGACTTTGAACAAAAGTGTCGGGGAACTGTCTTCAAATCTGTTGGGGGACTGTCTCCAAAAGCCATGTCGGGGAACTGTCTTGTTCCCCACATACCTATCTGTAGTCTCTCCAAAATGTGTTGGGTCGCAAAAGACATTACAAGAATCAGAATATTTTACTGGTGATACACAATATTCATTCACCAGGATACACTAAAAAAAATCAATGATACTTGTGAGTCTGTGTTAAGAGCCAATAATTGCAAGACCCATGCAAGATTTCTGTTACTAAGACAACTCCAGTAAACAATAGCGTCGCCATGATTGCAAAGCGAGCAGCCATTATCTGTGTGCCAGATTGTTTTCCATTTCAGCATAAATCTAGTATGTTTTCACCAAGAGCTATTCATCAAAGGAGTAAAATACAAAGTGTTTGCAGGTTCCATTACCCTCATAGTGCAGAACTCAACCTCTTGTACTATCAAGAGAAGTCTTGAGGCCATGCATGCGACAGCCGATAGCCATTTTGTTGAGTGATTCAAGACTTAAAAAAGTAAAAACTGTAAGTCAAAAGGAATTTATAACTCACCATGTCATCTCATCAACAGTTTATCAAGGATAGGTTTGTTTGGTTTGGTGATATTTATATGACATGGCAGCTTGTGGTGCCTTGGGCTCTCGAGCAGCTCTCATAGTTTCTCTCAGTAGTATGAGAGTCTGCATTCTGCACTATTGCTAGTAATGGAAGTTGTGAATCCTGTTTGTTTTAGTCATCGGGGTGGCCAAGTGGTAAGCACTCTTGCCGTTGGATCACAAGGCCTAGGTTCAACTTCCACTAAAGGATGAATTCAGCTTGTTTCTGTATGGCACTTGATTGCACAGTGCCTTTCATTATCATCCTTCCATCATCGGGATAAGACTTCACTACTTTTTATCCAAAATCTACTTAATCTTTATTTTGTCAGACATGTTTGGAACATGTATTATTGGGCATGGGGTGCACAGAACCACAAAAATGCGCAGAAATACCAGAAAGCACTTGAGTAACAAATATGTATTAAGCAGGGCTCAATCTAGCTGCTTTTTACACTAGAGGCACACCATTTCATGTTCTTGGCACTTTTCTGAAAATTAAAGGCTTTATATTCCTCAAAATAGACATTTTTTGTCTAAGAATGGTTTAATAAATTGATATATGGTATTAACTCAGTCATAAAATATGACATCTAACAACCTATAAAATATCAGTTAGTCTCATTTTTGAACTGGCAACATATATTCAGAGATACGATAAAAAACCATTTCATTTCAAGAACGAGAGACTAACTGCTATTTTACAGGCTGTCGTATGCCACATTTTATGGTTGTATTAATACCATATATCAATTTATTAAATCTTTTTTTTGGATATTAAAATGTCTATTTTTGAGGAATATTGAGCCTTTAAGTTTGTCCAGTATACATGTACAAAAATTCTGACCCTACAATGGGCTATTGCTTAAATAATTTTGAGTAGTGTAATTGACTTTGGTTACAATTAAAAAATGACAGATTCAACCTTATTTTGCTTTTCAGTTTTCATTGTATAGATGCTAATAAATGGAATGTATCTATCAGAAGAAAGACTACCGGTGCAGTGTAAAAGTTCTCCTTTGAATATTCCAGATAGTCCAAGCAAAGAAATATGTTTAGGGTGGCACAAAGCTACCATGTTTTCCTAGAGAGGCTTGCATTTTTTTTTTTTCTCATGTTTTCTTGAAAGTACAGAGTCTTTTAGGAATAAAATAATTATGCCTTTTAGGAATAAAATAATTATGCTACCATATTTACCCAAATAGTTGGACAAATATGTCTTAAGCAAGTAAATTAGACTCAGATCAAACTGTTCCTAAATGAGCAGTTTGATCAGGGGCTACATGTTTGCTATTTAAACAGTACTTTTTAGACACATCACCAGCTGACCGAATGGATTTTTTATTCAGTGAAGATGTTACACCCATTTTTAACTGTCAGCCAATCAGATTACTTACCGGGTATTCCAGACTGTTGATATAAACAGTGCTTGCACTAACTGTCAAATTCAGGATGTCCCAGGACTTCTTAATTCTAATATCTGGAAGTCCAGGCAATCAAATTGTTTCACTCACTTCCAAACATTTAACCTACCTGTTCTTAAACTCTCATTTATGGAGTAAAAACTGCCATTTTTAAGCTAAACAACACACCAATTCTTTCTAAATTCTTTTTATAAATGATCAGATATCTTTAAAACTTGGGAGTCCCAGACTTCCTGGCACTGATTTTTGGAAGTCCAAGGGCAATTTTTGGGAGTCTCTGACTACCAGACTTCCCTTAATGCAAGCACTGAAGTCCTATACTGAATGACAAACAGTGCAGATCCAGATCAGTTGGCTCTGCACTATTTGCAAAAGCAGGGTATATCCGGGTTCAGCAGCCAGGACAAGGTTTAATTATTATTCTTGATTCTTCTTTCAGTTGTCAGAGGCTGGTTTCTATCACATACCTACAGACAATGAACCAGATGCTGTCCGCTGTTTTTGTTGTTTTAAAGAATTAGATGGCTGGGAACCAGAAGATGACCCATGGTTAGTGGACTACACTATGTGCAGTCAGCATAAAACAAATATTTTTTCATAGTTCCATAAGGAAATCATTTTTATGGTCATTCTTCAACTTCCGTTGATTCAAGAAGGGCTGTTGTCATACATATATATTGGTTAAAGTGTGCACAAGTACTGATTAACAGCTTAGAGGACTAAGCCTACCCAGGACAAGTGTGATTGGGTTAACTGACTGGGTAGAAATGACCTTAACAGTGTTGACTGAGCCATTAAATTCAAACTTGCTCATATTTCAATAACATTGTATGGGTTGTCCACAGTGGTTGCCCTAAGTATATTCTAACAAATAGGCCTAAGTAAACGGTGAAGACCCAGACCAGACACCTCAGTCTTCTGGGGCATCTGATCAGGGACTGCTCTATTTGTCACTCATCCAGCAGTTTTGACACCCTTCGACAGGGATTAACCTTAACCCCCGCCGAGATCGGCAACATTCTTTCGTGGAGATTGATCATGAAATATTTTCTACGGTCATTCTCTCCCTTCCGCTGATTCAAGAAGGGCAGTTGTCAGTTTCTGGCGAAAGAATGTGCACAATACTGGTTAACCGCTTAGACGACTAAGCCTGCCCAGTAAACATGTGGTCAGGTAAACTGACCACGCTCGACATGACCCCATTGGGTTGACTGGGCCGTAAAACCTCAACACAAACAAATAAAGCGCCAAGCAAAATTTGTAGCAGATGACATTCAAATTTTTTTTTCTTTATTTTTCAGAGAAAACAAGTCTGACATTTCATGTGATCATCTGCCAAGCAGACGATTCACATGAAATGACAAGACTTGTTTTCTCTGAAAAATAAAAATAAAGAATAAATAAAAAAATTGTCGTCTGCTACAGTTGTGATTGGCGCTTTAAGGGTTAAAATGGACTTAAAAAAATTAGGAGTATGGTAAAGAGTTATGGTGTCCCAATAATATATTGTACTCCACTGAAGTGAAATTCTGCTGTGAATGCTAAATGCCCAAAACATAACATGTATGATTTTTATAGTGCTGTAAGAAAAATAATTTTTTGCTTCTTTTTGTAGAAGATATAATTAATAAAGGGTAATGCAAGCTTAAAGGGTATAATTGTGCTTTAAAGTAAAGAACTTTATAAACAACGAATTATGGTACAAATTTGATCAAAATCGATGGAGAATTAAAAATGTTATGGGCAATGGACTATTTTAACATTGATGGAATGGGTGCCGCCATTTTGAATATTTAATGATGTCTCAGAAAAAATAAAACTCGTCTGACAAAGGTTGTTTTTCTCACAAAGTTGGTTTATTTTGGGAGAAATGATTGCTTGTCACTAGAATTAAAGATCTGTAGCAAAATTATTTTTGAAACCCTTTATAATTTGGTTTTGCATATTTAATTTGGGCTGTGTGACATCACAAAGCCTACAATATGGCTGCCATGACAGCCATTTTGTAGATATTCAAACCGTCATAACTTCCTTAATTTTAGGCCTATTTTAAAAAAAATCTTGCATCAAAATTAATGGCTTGCTTAGCACCATACTTGGATCTAAGACAAACTTCAAGCCAATATTGCGTTCCCCTTTAAGGTTAGATCTGAGGTGGAATATAGAATCCAATTTATATGGTACAATTCTGTTTTTAAAATTCTGATAAAGATTTTGTAAATGTGAAAATAACTCTATTTCACATCACATACTGTTTTAAACCTCGTTTGATTATATAATGTGGTATTTGTTTCCAAAACAAAAAACTGTAATATAAAAACACACTACTGATATTTTTCTAATTTCTCCATGAAAACATATGTTGCCAAGACACTTCTTATATGAGTTCCCACAAATTATGTTTTAGTGGAGAAATAAGAAAAAATATTTGAATACTCATCTAATCTGGAGTATGCTCTTCCCATCTCTGTTTGAGGTAAAAGTAAAAGAAGTTTTCCATAATGTTCAGTTCTGCCTATTCAGAAGGGAGCAAAATATTTTTGACAGAGTTGCTTTTCTTGAAAGTGCATCAATGCCCTTTAAAATGCAAACATGAAAAAAAATGTACCTTTGTACAGGTGATTGTAGCAAAGACTGAGGTCACCCTGTGCAGTGATTCTGGTCTACTAGACACTGTAGATAGCCAACAGTCCATGGTTCAGTCAAGCTACCGCTACATGTAAGACTGTGATCAGACTATATAGATTGGTAGGCTGATCTGAGTTTTCTCTGGGCTCATGCATACATGTATCTGAAGATACACATTCTCACATTAATTCATGACTCATTTTACGATATTAACTTACAGGCAAGAACACGTGAAACACTCACCAAAGTGCCATTTTCTAAGCCTGAGAAAACCACTGACTCAGATGACTATGGAAGAACTTGTGAGACTGGAATGTGACAGAGTAGTAAACAAAGTGGTAGGTGTATTTGAAGGTTGCATTAGGGAGTGACCTATAACTTTCAAGTTCAACCAAATGTTTGGATATTTTTCTTATTTCTCACTGAAAACATATATTGTGGGTACTCATTAGAAAGGCCTTGGTGTACTCAAAACATATGTTTTCATTTAGAATTAAGAATGATGTTTATTTGGATACCCCTCTTAAGGCATATCTAGCCCATTTTAGACTGAATAGACTCTCCCACACTATATATTGGAAGAGTCCAATTTTAATTTTAGGTTTGTCAAGCTGTAGGATTAGATATTCCTAAAAATAGCTAGGCTATTTGCAAACAGTGAAGATCCTGATCAGATGCTGCATTCTGTGGTGTCTTAGCTGGGTCTGCACTGTTTGCCAATTACCCTTTTGTGGGTCTCCAGATTAATCCTAGTCCTGCTGAACCCAGATATGTCCTATCTTTGCAAACAGTGTAGATCCAGATCAGTTGGCTTCTGAAGAAGCCAACTGATCTGGATCTGCACTGTTTGCCATTTAGTATGTGAATTTGTATCAGCAACCTGGATCAAGTAAGCTGATTGGCTGAAAAGTAGAAGTGGTCATAGCATCTTTATTCAGCAGGACAATGGTTAAATGGGTTAAGGGGCAATTTCTTTGGCATCTGAGCTGGAACTACTGTAGCTCCAGACAAGAGAGATTATCCACTTAATATTTTTCTTATTTCTCCATGAAAAAGTTGTGGGTACTCATTAGAAACACACCAAGGTACTTCTAATGAGTACTACAATATATGATTTTGTGGAGAAATAAGAAAAAAATATCAGTACTATTCAGTTGGAAAAAAAAAAGGGGGGGGGCTTACCTGGAGCTATAACAACATTGTTTGCTTAAGCTTATCAGCCTGAATTCTTTGGGTAAACATGGTAGTCAGGTCCCCCCCACCCACACACACACACACACTAATATGCTGAACCCAAGGAGCATCGGGTATGAATGTCCCAAATGGGATTTTAACCATTTGGAAGTAGAGTGTCTTAACCAGCAGGTCACCCAGTGTGCAATGGGCCTCAACGGGAAGTAAAATATCTTCAGCCATAAGCTTCCAGCGAAGAAACACATCTGTCTGTGCAGTCTGATCAGGGTCCTCATTGAGTGCTCCAAAGAACATTTTGGATAGCCAGTGTTTCTTCAGGCTGACACCGAAGACTGATAAGACTGTGTGGATGCATAGATTTATCTGAATCTTCGCTGGGTGCGTATCTCTGAAAGCATATTTTTTATGTTGTGGCTCATAATTATATACTATGGACATTATTAGGGACAATATTTAAGAGAACCCCTAAAGTCAAGTTGAAAGAAGCAAAAGTTCAATGGCATAAGGAATGTTTATAAGCAAAGATGATCAGTATCTGGGCTATGTCCCATGAGCATTGATGCATGCACATCACCTTCAGGGCATGCTAGCGATTGTGTGGTTTCAAAACAGTTTTAAATTTTCACATACTCTGAGAAGTCAAGGAGTTCCCTTAAATATTGTCCCTAGTGTATATGGCTAACTATTCTGAACATAATGTTCTTCTTTAATTACATTTTTCTTCTTTTACTGACTAAAATCGTGACTCAAATGTTTTCAGCTCATTCCTTAGAAATAAATACAAGTGCCTTTATTATTGAAGTACATGTACATGTACATCAACATCAGTCAGTCTGTGTTTATACAGAGGTTTTAGGTCTCATTGAAATGAGGGAAAATTTGGCAATAAAAAGCCGTTACTGAATGCGTGTTATTCAAATGTCAGTTTAAAGGTAGTGCTAAATTAGAGACAGTTTTAATTTTTAAATGAATATGAGAATACAATAGCTATTATCCGGAGCAATTTATGAAGCATTCTTGTATTTCTTGATGTTACCATATTATTAGCATTGCTGACAAAATATATACACGTTTGGCTGTAGGACAAACAACAACAAAATTAATACAACAATTGGAAAAGTGTCCACTTTATGGGTAGACATCCAGGCACTAATGGCTTAACTTCATCAATAAGCAACAAAGGCAGGCTTCCACAGAAAAGCTGAAGAAATAACATGTACACCTATTTCCTGTAGAGACAACGCTCAAAAATCTAGGTTGAGTTATGGTTGATTCTTAAACTATTCTTAAGTATAATTGGAATGTAGTGTGTACATGTATATTATGCAAATCTATTCCATTCAGGATATGCTCACATTCATAGTGGTTTTTATGAAATGTCACTGCCCCGCCAGAATGACACGGTCTTCAGCAAACAACAGCAACACTACTGTCTTTACATAAGAGGAACTAGTGAGAACTATTGAGAACGTGGGGAGAATCAGTCAGGTTTTAACCTATGATAACCGCTAATTCTTGGCTTAGCAGCCATCCTACACTTCTGTGTTGAAAAAGTACACAGGCACTGTTGTTATTCCTGAAACATTACCTGAGCAGATGTAAATGTACCACTAGCTGGTGTAGTTTGTATATTTGATTATTTTTGATTAGTTTAGTTTTAACCATCCTGTCAAATGCTCCAGTTTCAACAGGGATTTGGAATTATCAAATTATACGACTTGTCCACAGACAAGTAAATGGTCAGAATCTATTTGTGCAACCAAGATTTACTTGCCTGAAAATTAACATGTTTCTTTTTTCTTAAAGAAAACATATGTTATGGGAACTCATTAGAGGCACAGCATGAGGTGCTTCTAATGAGTACCCCCAAGTGTGTTTTCTTTCAATCTTTGAGAAATAAGAAAAATATACAGGAAAATTGGACAAGTTGGGCATGGTATTTCCACTGCCCTGATTTCAAGCTTTTATGAAAACTGCCATTATATGTTTCAGGGAAAGATCACAAATGCCAAAATTGCAGAGTTTCAAGCACAAGCAGCCAAAGTTCGAGATGAAATGAAAAAATTGGGAAAATGATGGTTGGAAATATAAACTCTTGGACTGTGATTGACAGTGGATAGTTTTATGAATATCTCAAGTCTGTTTGATACAGTCAACTTATAACCCCTAAAATGCTGTTCAAAATTGTAGCAGGTTACATTCTAATATATTTTTATTTTTCCTAGAAAAGAAGGCTTGATATTTCATGTGAATCATCTGCATGAGCAGATGATTCACATGAAATGTCAAGTCTTGTTTTCTTGGAAAAAATAGTTTTTATTTTTAGAATGTCTCCTGCTGCTATTGTTGTAAGGGTGCCTAAGGGTTAAGTTAGTCATGTCCTGCAATTTGTTGGTGGAAGGACTGTGCATAAATGTAGTTTTATCACAAACAAAGAAGTATTGATAATATTCTTATTTCAGCATGAAAACATACATTGTTGCTACTCATTAGTGGTTTCTAATAAGTAGTGACAATACTGAAGAGAAGTAAAGAAAAAATATTGATCATAGCTGTCGATAAGGGGCATCCAGATAATATTGTTCTTATTTCTCCACAAAAACACATGTTGTGTATTCTTATTGGAAGTGCCTCAGTGAGGCACTTCTAATTAGTACTCACAGCGTAGGGGTGGTTGGGTGTGACGAAGGAGACGTGTATCTTACGTCACCAACCATCCAGCTGATATTGGCTTAGTTAGACAAGGCCTGCTATCCTTGTAGCAGGTAAGGGTAGAGGGAGAATGTTTTATTTCTTTACTTTCATTCCTCTTCCTCTTTCTTCCCTATCCCTCTCTTACATCTCTACTATCTCAATTATCTCTTTTCTCTGAGAGATGACACAAAATGACCCACAAGGGTTGACATGTCGTTAAACCCCAACATAATAAAAAAACTCACAGCATATATTTTCTTGTGGAAATAAGAAAAATATCAGGGCCCAGTTGTTCAAAGCTAATGATGTCGTTAGTTAATGATTACATCGAGTGATACGCAAATATGCTGAAATTTTTTGCTGAAAAAATGTGAGTAGCTTTTGTAGTGCAAAAGCTACTCACATTTTTTCAGCAAAAAATATCAGAATATTGTGTATTGAATCCGCTAAAACAGTTAACGAAATGGCCCTTAACAAGCTCGTTAAGCTAACGACGCTTTGAAAAACCGGGCCCAGTACTTTTCTGCTGAAAAAAATGTGTCTTGTCTGGTACTATGTCTGGATACTCATGATATACAGTCAACTATCTCGAATTCCAAGGGACTCTCTGAAATACTTCGAGATATCTGTACTTCGACATATCAGATTTGCAGAATTGGGGAAAAAAACTAATTCGATTAACCACATTTAACAAATATATGGACTCTTGAAGTTGGAGATTATTGAAAATATTGTGGAAAAGAGAGTAATTTCTCCCCTTTTCCACAATATTTTTTTACCTGTTGTTAGATTTTCATATTTAAGCAGGGACAAGACTTTCACTTCGAGATAAGCGGTTATTCGAGATAGCGAGAGTCAACTGTATATGTAGACAGGGAAGAATGCACACAAAAGGAATCTATGCAAACTGTTTCAGGCCTTTAGATTTCATGAGTAGATGGCTAATCAGAGCTGAAAAGATAATCGATTATCGGTCCTGCCATTGCAATGGATAATCGATTAGTTATCATCGAAGATTTGGTCATACTTTACCTGTCTGTCTGAGCATGACTTACCATATGCTGTACTTTACTGTATGTATTTGATCTGACAGGCCTGAGCAAACAGTGTAGACCCAGATGAGGTGCTGCAAACACAGCATTTCATCAGGATCTACACTGTTTGCCACTCATCCAGCTATTTTAGACACAACATTGGTAGTAAGTTGTACTTGTTCAAATTTTATATTAAGTATGGTAAGGAGTTGAGGTGTCTGAATACTAAGGGTAAATATGGTAAAGTAAGAGACACAGAAATTAAATGATCGATTATTAGCAAATCTGTAAATATAATCATTTTTGTGGAATTTATCGATCAATAAATCAATTAACCGATTAATTGTGCCAGCCTTAGTAGATGCCAGGTCAGCAGATTCTTCCGTGGAGATTGATCATGAAATATTTTCTACGGTTATTCTCTCCCTTCCGCTGATTCAAGAAGGGCACTTGTCAATTTTTGGTGAAAGAATGTGCACAGTATTTGTTAATTGCTTAGAGCCTAAGCCTGCCCAGTAAAAATGTGGTAAGGTAAGCCGACTGAGCTATTCGGTTGACTGGGCTGTAAAACCTCAACGCAAACAAAATCATTAGATGTCAAAGGATGTGGAGTGCTGTGATGGCACTGGGCGGTCTTCATGGTTGAGCCATCGCTGTTCGTGTATAAGGTGATACATGAAATGATAATTTAGGATAATTTTATAGCTCTGAATTAGAGCTAGGTATCAGCAGAAAGAAAGTATCATAATATTATCAAGATATCAAGTGTCGGATAAGACACTGTATCAAGATACTATAAACCGTTTGCTTTTTCTATATTTGTCACAAAATATGTGAGTACATGTATTGTGTTAATGAAGGGTAAAAATTTTCAGCAGATGACAATTTGAAATATTTTTCTTATTTTTTGTAGAAAATGGGCTTTGACAATTTGCATGAAATGTCAGAACATATTTTCTAGGGAAAATAAGAAAAGTATAAATAGGTCATCTGCTGAATTAGCCCAGAGTGTGGTAAAGGTTAAAGGACTTTCTATATATCAAAAGTGCATCATGCCAGTATCATGAGGTATTCATACTAATCGTCAGTATCACAATACAGTATCATCACAAAAAATATCATGATACATCAATGCATTGATGATATTGCCCCAGCCTTAGTGTGGATAGGGCCTCTTATTTTTAAATAAAAGTTATTGATATTTTTTTTTATTTCTCCACATTGTTGGTACTAACAATGAAACTCTTCCATGTGTACCCGAAACATACATTTCGGTGGAGAAATAAGAAATAAAATTTTTGCCATTATACCCTCTATGAATATGTGAACAGGGAGAAATGCAATGGGGCTCATGGCTTTCAATAAGAGGGATTATCAGGTTAATTTTTTTCTTATTTCTCAATATGAACACGTGTTTTTGTGGAGAAATTGGAAAAAAATATCTGACAGGATCTTTCGGTTGAAAAAAAAAAAAAAAAAAAGCACCTTATCTAAACAAAATGGTGGATAATCTACTATTAAATTGCATCCAGTACCCTTAAGCTGTCATCTCTATTTAGAGGCATATGTGGATCCCTTTAAAGTCAGATAAGTAAATTGATGTATTAAACAAGCAACTCTCTTACTGTATTTACCGTAAGTATTTGGACAGACAGGCCTGAGCGAAGAATGGAAACCCAGATGAGATGCTGCACAATGCAGCTTCTCATCAGGGTCTACACTGTTTGCCACGCATCCAGGAGTTTTTTGACACAACACCAGGTAGTAAATTGTACATTCAAATTTTAGAACAAGTGTGTTAAGGAGTTAAGGCATCCGAATACTTAAGATAAATATGGTAATCTAGCTCAGCTGTGTTTAGCAAAAAGGAATTTGCATTTGTTCATAATTTGAGATTTATCAGCAGGACATATTTCATGCTCAGCTGTCTGCTGAGTTAAGCATGAAAAAAGTGTTATAACTTTGGGCCTGGTTTTAAAATATGTGAACTGCTCAGAGCAGCGCTCTCTTTAGTATCTAATATTGGCCTCTTTTGTGTATACAAGCGAACATATCCATATGCATGAAAATAGAAGATTGTGGTGAGAAAAATAGGATATTGAGGTGAGGAAGATAGGGTGGAAGGGAAAATACAATATAATGCTGAGAGAAATATACAATTCTAGTGGGAAAAATATGGAAATGTTATGTAGGAGAAAAAAGAGACACTGTGGTGAGGAAAATATTGTGGTGTCAGAGGAAAATGTTGTTGTGTCAGAGATAATTCTAAGAGATACCAGAACATATGTTTCCACTGAGAAATAAAATTTGAGTTGCCATGGGGCATATACTGACAGATCTGGCCCTGAGGTTATAAAACTTTTTTCATGCTCAACTCAGCTGAGCTAGAAATTTTCTCTGCTAATAAATATGAAAATGCCAACAATAGTTGGCATTTTCATATTTATAAGCATAGAAATTTTCATACTCAGCTATGTTTAGCAAGAAAGAATTTGCAATTGTTAGTAATTGAAGATTTAATAGCAGGACAAATTTCATGCTCAGCAGAGTTGAGCATGAAAACAGTTTTATACCTCAGGGTCTGGTTTTAAAATATGTGAATGGCTCAGACCAGCATTCTCTATATTACGTTAGATAAGTTTCTTCGGTGTATGATTAAGTTTAGGTTTTAAGGCCCAGTCAACCCATTTGGGTCATGTCGAGCTAGTCAGCTTAAACCTAACCACACTTTTAGTCCTCTAAGCAGTTATCCAGTACTTGTTCACATTCTTTTGCCAGAAACTGACAACTGACCTTCTTGAATCAGTGGAAAGGAAAGAATGAGGTAGAAATTATTTCATGATCAATCGCCATACGCATCCTACTTAGCCACAGAGGCCGGCATCTTTTGAATATATCTGTATCCATGAAAAAAAAATAAAAAAAATATAATATTGTGGTGAAAAAAATAGATAATTATATAGCTATAAATATTAAGTGATTAGAAATGAATGTTAAAATACAAGGAACAATGGTGTTGATATTTTTCAATACTGGCATGCAGTATCAAAATTGCACACTTTCTTTAGATCAGTAATGCTTGCTTGTTGAATATTAACAAATCTCAAACTTTACTACCATTGTGGAATGTTAAAGTTGTATGAAGTCATATTGCTGACATCATTTTTTTTCTATAGATGTGTCATGTAATATGACCATGCTGGACCTAAACATCATATTATTTACTCTTAAATTTTGAAAGTCGCAAGTTAAGCAAAACATTTTGTATGTCCTCATATAATTTGTTTTTACAACTAGATTTGCTGCAAAACAGCAACAGTGCAAAATTAATACAATGTTGATATTGCACTAGTGCAAAAATGACATCACCTTCTGAGCCGGCCTCGGTGGCTCAGTTGGATGTGCCGTCCAACTGGAGACTAGGAGGTTGCGGGTTCAACCTCCACCAAGGTCGGCAACATTCTTTTGTGGAGATTGATCATGAAATATTTTCTACGGTCATTCTCTCCCTTCGGCTGATTCAAGAAGGGCAGTTGTCAGTTTCTGGCGAAAGAATGTGCACAATACTGGTTAACTGCTTAGAGGACTAAGCCGGCCCAGTAAACGTGTGGTTAGGTAAACTGACCGCACTAGACATGACCCCATTGTATTGACTGGGCCATAAAACTTCACAAACAAACATCGCTTTCTGAAATCAGTTTTGTAATGTTACAGAAAGCTGTATTTGCTGCATCAAATTAGACAAAAAAAAAAAAACAAAAAAAAAAAAAAAACAATAAGAAGCAAAACAATATTTATAGCTACAATGTATATAATTGAAAGGGTTACTACACAGATATTGGTGAATATTGTCCCTCGTTGGGATATCTATGGATGCTCGCAAACTCGTGTCCTCGATATCCCTACTCAGGACAATATTCACCAATATCAGTGCAATAACCCTATAGTATTGTGGTAAGGAAGATAGGGTGGAAGGGAAAATACAATATAGTGCTGAGAGAAATATACCATTCTTGTGAGAAAATATGAAATTGTTGTGTCAGAGGAAAATGAGATACTGTGGTGAGGAAAATATTGTGGTGTCAGAAGAAAATATTGTGGTGAGATGATTCTTAGAGATATTAGAGCATATGTTTCCACTGAGAAATAAAATTTGAGTTGCCGTGGGGCATATACTGACAGATCTGGCCCTGAGGTTATAAAACTTTTTTCATGTTCAACTCAGCTGAGTATGAAATTTTCTCTGCTAATAAATATGAAAATGCCAACAACAGTTGGCTTTTTCATATTTATAAGCATAGAAATTTTCATACTCGGCTATGTTTAGCAAGAAAGAATTTGCAATTGTTAGTAATTCAAGATTTAATAGCAGGACAAATTTCATGCTCAGCAGAGTTGAGCATGAAAACAGTTTAATACCTCAGGGTCTGGTTTTAAAATATGTGAATGGCTCAGACCAGCATTCTCTATAATAGATTAGATAAGTTTCTTTTGTGTATGATTAAGTTAAGGTTTTAAGGCCCAGTCAACCCATTTAGGTCATGTCGAGTCTGTCAGCTTAAACCTAACCACACTTTTATTAGTCCTCTAAGCAGTTATCCAGTACATGTTCACATTCTTTTGCCAGAAAGTTGAGAAACTGACAACTGACCTTCTTGAATCAGTGGAAGGGAGAGAATGATGTAGAAAATATTTCATGATCAATCGCCATACGCATCCTACTTAGCCACAGAGGCCGGCATCTTTTGAATATATCTGTATCCATGAAAAAAAAAAATAAAAAAAATACAATATTGTGCTGAGAAAAATAGATTATTATATAGCTATAAATATTAAGTGATTAGAAATGAATGATAAAATACAAGGAACAATGGTGTTGATATTTTTCAATACTGGCATGCAGTATCAAAATTGCACACTTTCTTTAGATCAGTAATGCTTGCTTGTTGAATATTAACAAATCTCAAACTTTACTACCATTGTGGAATGTTAAAGTTGTATGAAGTCAAAATTGCTGACATCATTTTCTATAGATGTCTCATGAAATATGACCATGCTGGACCTAAACATCATATTATTTACTCATAAAGTTTGAAAGTTGCAAGTTAAGCAAAACATTTTGTATTTCCTCATATAATTTGTTTTTACAACTAGATTTGCTGCAAAACAGCAACAGTGCAAAATTAATACAATTTTGATATTGCACTAGTGCAAAAATGACATCACTTTCTGAGCCGGCCTCGGTGGCTCAGTTGGATGAGCCGTCCGACTGGAGACCAGGAGGTCACAGGTTCAACCCCCGCCGAGGTTGGCAACATTCTTTCGTGGAGATTGATCATGAAATATTTTCTATGGTCATTCTCTCCCTTCGGCTGATTCAAGAAGCGCAGTTGTCAGTTTCTGGCAAAAGAATGTGCACAATACTGGTTAACTGCTTAGAGGACTAAGCCTGCCCAGTAAAAGTGTGGTTAGGTAAACTGACCACGCTAGACATGACCCCATTGGGTTGACTGGGCCGTAAAACCTCAACACAAACAAACATCACTTTCTGATATCAGTTTTGTTCTGTTACAGAAAGCCGTATTTGCAGCATCAAATTAGACAAAAAAACAGAATAAGAAGCAAAACAATATTTATAGCTACATAATTGAAAGGGTTACTACACAGATATTGGTGAATATTGTCCCTCGTTGGGATATCTATGGACGCTCGCAAGCTCGCGTCCTCGATATCCCTACTCGGGACAACATTCACCAATATCAGTGCAATAACCCTATAGTATCGTGGTAAGGAAGATAGGGTGGTGAGAAAATATGATATAGTGGTGAGATAAATATACCATTCTTGTGAGAAAAATATGAAATTGTTGTGTCAGAGGAAAATGAGATACTGTGGTGAGGAAAATATGGTGTCAGAAGAAAATATTGTGGTGAGATGATTCTAAGAGATATCAGAGCATATGTTTCCACTGAGAAATAAAATTTGAGTTGCTGTGGGACATAAACTGACAGATCTTGACCCTAGGTTATAAAACTTTTTTCATGCTCAACTCAGCTGAGTATGAAATTTTCTCTGCTAATAAATATGAAAAATTTTCTCTGCTAATAAATATGAAAATGCCATCAACAGTTGGCATTTTCATATTTATAAGCATAGAACTTTTCATGCTCGGCTATGTTTAGCAAGAAAGAATTTGCACTTCTTTATTAGCAGGACAGATTTCATGCTCAGTTGAGTTGAGCATGAAAAAAGTTTTATTACCTCAGGACCAGTCTGCACTGCCTGATCTGAGAGGGTTGAAGAGGAATCAGTACACTTCCACAGAAGGCAACTCTGTCAAAACATTTAGTCCCCTTCTGAAAAGGGATCTACTATAAAAGGAAAGATTTTGCTCCCAAGGGGAGCAAATTCTTTCCTTTTAGAGTAGATTCCTTTTCAGAATGGGGCTTAGTGTGCAGCAAAGCAAACATAAAGTTGTAAAATTTTCTCCCTTCTTAAAAATGGCAAAAATCTGTCGAGTATATTTTGGCCCTCCTTAACAGGTGTGCAGGATGATTTAGATCTGCATATTTTCAGTATGCTCAAAAGATATGCTTTATCTCTTGGTCTAGCCTCTTTTTTCTTTTACTACACTGTATTACAAGCTGGGTACTACATATCTATATTATTTGCCATTTACATTTGGTGATTGTGACAATTCTCAGCAATTACAGAAGCTTGAACAAGCTAATTGGTAGTTTTTTAAAATTTCGTACATAAAAATAAATATTTATAACAGAAAATTTCGAAGTTTTGTTTGTTGTACCATTTGAGATGTCCAGTGTTTTAGATCACCTGAGCCAAAGGCTCAGGATGAGCTGTTGTGATTACAATCCATCCACATCTGTAAACAATATCTGTGAAACCTCAGGGCCTCTTGTCACCAAATTTCATGAAGTGTTATGTCCAAGGAGGGATCAAAAGTTTGTTCAAATGGTCATAGACAATCAACCAAGATGGCAGTGGAGCCTATATAAATATGGTTAAATACTTAAAAATCTTCTCCCGAACCACGCAAGCTTTGTGGCTGACTCTTGGTATATGGCATTGTAAACTCTGTTGAAAAAGATTATCACTTAAAATAGAAATTTTGATTAAATATTATTAGAAATTGTCATAATATCATCATTTACTTATCTTTCTCTGGACGGGAAAGGATGGGGAAGGGGCCAAGATACCATGGCCTTGGCTACTCATATCCACCCATCCTCCCAGTGAAGATATTGTAACATGGAATAGGGGGGGGGGGGGGGGGGGGGGGGTGGACAGCTTGCCCTCTATCTTGAATTACCTAGAAAAATAAGTTCAAAAAGATGTTTATCACTTAAAATAAAAATCCCATTGAATGATTATTAGAAAAGTGATATCTACATTTACCTACTGACCTATTTTTCTCCATCTGGAAAGGGATTGGGCAAGATAACTTGCTTAGACAGTTTGGTCCCCATCCCAGAAAAGCTGGCAAACCAAGTTCAAAAAGATGTTTTACACTTTTGACAGATATACCCTTTGAACAGACATTAAAACTTTCATGATATCTGCTTTGACCTACGAGTATCTTTCTTCAGATGGAAAGGGGTTGGGGTGCCTAAGTCTTGCTCCTTACCCTCTCAACCCCAACCCAGTAATTCTTACAGCTTAGACCTGGGCAGTTTGCCCCCTTTCCCTCTCTAGCCCCACTCAAGACAATTTAGCAACCTCAGTCCAATGTTTACCATTTCAAATAAAACATCCTATTGAACAATCACTAGAATTGTCATAATGTCTTCCCTTACCTATTTTTCTGTGGAGGGGAAGGGGTAAGTGGCAAGATAGCATGGTCTGTGCAGCTTACCACTAGGGATGAAGATACGACCTTAGCAGCTTGCCTACACCCAGAAAATCTGATGGGAAGAATTGGGGCAAAAAAAACCCCAAAAAAACCTGGCCTGGGGAGCTTGTCTTCAATCCCCAGAAAACAGCAAACTTATTTTAGAAAGATATTTAATCACTTAGGATACAAATTCACATTTAATGATCATTAGAGCTATCATAATAATGCCTGTATAATAATACAGGGCCCCTAGGGAACCTTTAAAACCTTTAAAAACCTTCAATTTTGTTGAAATCCTTTAAAACCTTTAATTTGGCTGAAAAACCTATAAAAACCTGTATTTTGATGAGAAAACCTTTATATTTGGCAATTTGTAAATGCAAGAGAAGGATTGAGTAAATATATAGCATTTTGTAATAACAAATTATAGTTCTGTTACTTAGATTCATATGTTTCTAAACAGAAATGCAAGTTGATATTGTCATCACCATTTAAAGATGAAAATATTTGATTTTCTCTGCAGTTTTTCTCCCTGTTCTGCTTGAGAGCGATGATGCGGAGTCCTTTGCTTGGGATCTGCCAAGAAATTTAACCATTAAATGCTCTTTATTTTGTACAAAATTTATCCTGAAAAACCTTTATTTGGCCGAAAATAGCCTTTATAAAAAAGCCTTTATTTTTAAGAGAGACTGCTAGGGGGCTGAATAATATCTTTTTCTGGTTGAGAAGGGGTGGCCAAACTGCCCCAGCCATAGTATTTTGCATCCCGACACCCACCCCAGAAAAGCTGGCAAACCAAGTTCAAGAAGATTGAACTTTTAATAGAAATGCCCATGGACCATAATCATAGCTCCAGACAAAGTGCCTTTTTACAAACAAAAGTTGATATTTTTCTGCATGATGACATACATTGTTTGTACTCATTAGAAGTGCCTCAGCGAGGCGCTTCTAATAAGTACACACAATGTATGTTTTTTCATGCAGAAATAAGAAAAAATATTATCTGGATACCCCCTCTTATCAGGAGCCTATGATAATATCTGCTTTGATGTATCTTTTTTTAGATGTGAAGGGGTTGGGGTGGGCAGATACTGCAGCCTAGTCAGCTTACCCGCTCTCCCAACTCCCATGCTACACAACCCAGTAATCTTAACAATTCAAAAAAGATACCCATTTACTTTAAATAGAAACTCTTCTGGTTTGATTAATGGAAACCTCATTTTTTCTGCCAGTATATATCTTATTATACCCTGCCACATGATAGTGGCAGGGTATTATGGTTTCAGGTTGGATGTCCGTCCCTCAGTTGTACATCCGTCCATCCATCCGTTTTTCATTTCCGGATGATAACGAGTAAACATCAATGGGTTTTCTTCAAACTTGGTATGTGTATTGATATTATGGAAATCTGGTTTTGGATTGCTAATGGGCAAATTTCATCCATTTTTTTACGGAGTTATCTGCCCAAGACATATGTCAATATTTTTGTTTCCGGATGATAACTTGAGTAAACATCAATGGATTTTCACCAAACTTGGTATGTGCATTGATATGATGGAAATCTGGTTTGGGATTGCTAATGGGCAAATTTTGACGGGTTATCTGCCCGAGACATGCCCATATTTTCGTTTTCTGGACAATAACTTGAGCAAATATCAAGGGATTTTAAACAAACTTGGTACATGCATTGATATGAAGGAAATCTGGTTTGGGATTATTTTTGGGCAAATTTCGTCAATGTTTTACAGTTATCTGCCCGCGACACGATAATGGCTGGGTATTATAGTTTAACGTTTTTATATAATTATATCTTATGCTGGATGCAGTAGTGAGGGCATGGCAAGATATCATGACTTGGGCAGCTTGTCCCCACCCCCACTCTCATCCCAGACAATTCAGCAGTTCAAAAAGATTTTAAAACTTTAAATAATTCCCATTGAGTAATTACTAAAATTGTTATATTATCTGTCCTTACTTATCTTTGGGTGGGAAGGGGTGAAGAGTTAGATGCTGTGGTCTGAGCAGCTTGCTCTGGTGGTGGTGAGAGGTGGGGGCGGCAGATACTCTTATCTGGGAATCTTACCTCCCACCCAAGTAAATCTGGCAAGCACAGTTCAAAAAGATATATAATCACTTTAAACCGGGACAGGTCGCAGTATCATTCCCCTCCCGCCCCTCCCCTTCCCCCACCCTGTCCATACCATGCTCTCTTGTCCCATCCTTTCAGGGCAAATTTATAAATTTAGAACCAATTCTAATTATCATTAAATGGAAATTTATATTTAACTCTTTCAGCCCTGTAGTCCCAAACTGATATTTTTGCAAACAATGTAGATCAAGATGAGACGGCTCGTAACGTCTCATCTGGATCTGCACTGTTTGCCATTCCTTTCTTGATTTTTTTTATTTGGACCCCTTTTTGAAAAGACAAAAAGTTCTGTCCAATTTCAAAGCTCTTAATTATCATAATATCTACTCTTACGTATCTTCCTCTTGATGGGATGGAGTGGGTGCAAGCAAAAATAGTAATGGAGATGGCCACACAATCACAGAACATAGCCTACCAACTACATCAAGAGGAAGAGCTAACAATCCACGACGGACATCACACACAACACAAACCAACGAAAAGCAAAGTAAGCACTTCCCAACAAGGCGACCACAAAGCAGGCAGGACCCACATAATATAACGACAATAAAGAGAACAAAATACGAAAAGGGCCCCGCATCAAGCAGCCATTAGACATCTCGAAGAACGATATCGGACCGTTATAGGCCCGATAGGAATCCTGTCGGGTCGATAACGGTCCTGTATAGAGTTAAGTGGAATGCTAGCTGGGTTAACACTGGAACCACCGCCTTAGAAAACCAAACAGATTTTACTGGTACCAAATCTTCAACCAAGTACAAAAAACACTCGACTCGCAAAGAGGCAAAACATAAATGGGCCAGCGACTGAGAAAAGGGATCTTAGAACATATGCGAACAGTGAAGATCCGGACCAGCCTGCGCATCCGCACAGTCTGGTCAGGATCTTCGCTGTTCGCCTACACAGTTTAGGGACCTTGTGGAAGATATAGGACTGATAGCGAAGATCTTGACCCGACGCGTGGCTGTGGGGCTTCGCCATTCATATATGACCTGAGGGCCTTCTTGTCAGCCGCCGGCCCAAATAAACAAAGAACACAAAGAAAAAGAAAGTAAAGCGGTCAACTACTGGAGGTAAGGTGACTGTAGTGCCAGCATCACAACTAGAAAACATAACAAGAAAACAAAGTTAGATTATAATTTAATGAGAAATGCCCTTTGGACAGGTATTCGAACTGTCACAATATATATTTTAGGTATGTCAAGCTATGCGATTTAAATATTCTTAGAGAAAAATGGCTATTTTTTTTTTTTTTGCAAACAGTGAAGACTATTATTAGACACCGCAGAATGCAGTATCTGATCTTGATCTGCTCTGTTTGTCAATAATAGGCCGTGATAATGTTTCCCAGGACCGAATGTCAGTTTCTACAGGTTTTGGTGTGTGGTGGACCGGTTGTCTTGCTCCCAGCCCCGCTCCAATGAACTCAATCAAAAAAAAAAAAAAATGTATTTTGCAGTCTTGTCCGAACTACAGGTATGTTGTTATAAGGGAGGCAACTGCAGGAGGGATGAAAAAATATTTTAAGGGAGACAATGCAAACAGCTCAAGCGTTTGGTTGATATTGATCATTCGCCATTTTGGAGAAAAGTCGAAGAAAAATCTGTTGCTTTTTATTTAAAATTCAGGCGTTTAGCGTAAGACTTTCAACAATATTAGGATCTGTATTTCGTTGTTCATGTGTTATTCTTAGCAGGAGTGCAATTTTTGGAGTAGTTTATGCGCTGGTAAAGAAGTAATAACGTTTTCTTTTTACGTTAGAAAATGTTCTGACACATTCGAATATTGATATTTGGCAAGCTGAAATTTGATACATTATAGTAAGTAGTATTGTTTTGACATAAGCTGTCAGTTAAGAATTCCGTTCGGAGTTTCAATAGAACAAACAAGTAAACCCATCAGTTTGAAACTTTAATTGTTAAATACTTCATTAAGCCTAATTCAGAATTTATTTTTGATTGAGGAAATGGTAAAATAAGTGGAAATTTCAGTTAAATGTTTGGTGTACATGGTGTAAGACAGTGATTTTTTTTTGTGGTGTGAAGATGGATGCAAAGAAATTCAACTCCACTCAAGAAGAAATCTGTTATTGGCGGGATCAAGCACAAAAATTTAAACAAGAGTAAGTATAAACATAATCCCTGAAAATGGACGGTGAGGTGATTCGGTTCGTAGAAATACCGGAACACACGAAACACCAGAACACTCTGGTAATTACCGGAACACACTCAAAAAACTTTGTTTTTTTTTTGTTTTTTTGTTTTTGCTTAATAAATAGTTTTCAGGGGAATATGTGGTCCGTTTATACATTCTGTGTCTTATTTTGATCATTTGTAATACGTATACTTTATAAACCTTAGCTCAGTTAACCATCAAATATCATATCATATCATAATCAGATTTTTGAATAACATGCAGGTACAGGGGCAACATCCACATCAGTGGGCCCCCTTCCAGATAGCTGGCTTGCTGCACGCATGGCAGATCTCACACCAGATCTCCAAGTACGTCTATCATGAGCGTTGATAGCCGAGAGCTTCCACTCTCTGCAATCCCTCTGTCAGCTGCTTCTATGTCATTTTGGGCCTCCCAGGCCCACGTTTTCCATCAACCTGTATGTCAAAGGCTGTCTTGATTGCACCACTGGAGCATTCCACATGTCCATACCATCGAAGTCTTCTCTCCTTAAGAATGAGGTCCAGATCCTCAATGCCAAGCCGCACAAGTAGCTCACTGGACCTGGTGGTGACAATGTCTTGCAGCCTGACATTGCAGATCTGTCTGATCATTGCCCTGTCATTTTGCTGCAGATGCTGGAGGTTCGGCTTTGTCAATGGCCAAGTCTCGCTGGCATGGAGCATTGCACTCTGCACACAAGAGCTGTACACATGGCCATGTGTTTTGAAAGAGAGGTGGCGTGAAGAGAGGACTGGTAACAGATCCTTGAACTTCTTCCAGGCGGTTTTCACACATGTTGTGGTTGAAAGTTCACAGCCACCTGCTGCTGAGAGCATGTCTCCTAGGTAGCAAAAGGAAGCTACCACCTCAAGCTTGTCAGGTCCGACCTGGGCTTCCTTCTGTGGTCTGCCATCCAAGGGGCGTGCAGTTCGCTGACACCGTGTACGTCTATAGTCAGGGTCCTTTTTCAAGCGCTTCAGCCCACTGCATTTCTTGTGCACCCAGTGCTCGCAGCCATTGCAGAAGATGCTGTTGCTGCCCACTCCAGTGCGACAGACAGCGAATGGAAACTCACCTGAACTCTGCAGGAGGTCCAGTCCGGTACCGCAGATCATGATCTTTGTCTTTCCTGCATTTACTCTCAGTCCTTTCTTCTCCATTGCTTCTTTCCAAGTCAAGAGCCTCCTGACACATGTCATTCCTCAAGCGATTCAGCGATGATAACAAAGTCATCGGCATAGAGGTCCTCCCAGGGGACCCCAGAGCGGAACTCTCGTGATAAGGCTTCAAGCACAATGATGAAGAGCAGTGGGCTGAGTACTGATCCTTGGTGAACACCAACCTTCACTTCAAACTCTTCACTGTACCCCTCACCAACACGGACACGGCTCCGTGCATTTGCATACATCCCCTGCACCACTCGCACAATCCACTCCTCCACACCAAGTTTTCTAAGCACCCACCAGATGACTTTCCGAGGTACTCGATCAAACGCCTTCTCCAGGTCTACAAAAGCCATGTAGAGTCTCTTATTGGCAGCTAGATACTTCTCTTGCAGCTGCCTGACAACAAAGATTGCATCTGTAGTGCCTCTGCCTGGGACGAAGCCAAACTGGGAATCGCCGATTGACACCAACTGTCTGATGAGGCCGTCCACAATCCTCTCCAGGATTTTCATAACCTGCTCTGTCAGCTTGAGACCGCGGTAGTTGCCCCTTTCCAATGCGTCCCCTTTTCCCTTGTAGAGGCAGACAATGAAACTCTGCTCCCAGTCAGAGGGTACCTTGCCATCACGAATGATTGCAACTGCGAGGTCACGGATCATGGAGGTGCCCATGTCACCGGCCGCTCTTATCATCTCCACCACTATGCCTGATTGGCCTGGTGCTTTGCCTGCCTTCATCTGGGAGATAGCCTTCTTAACCATGTCAGTGGTGATAGGGATGGACGGGCCTTCCACTGGTGATTGATATGACAGGTGGTCTGTAAATCTGTAAATAATTAATATTATTATATGGCAGTGTGATACGGTAAATTTTTGTCATGATGAGTTTGGTATTAAAAAGTTATTAACCATAATAAATATTATGATGGTGATAAATTTTATAATAATGGGTGTTAGCTGGCATTAAACCTCATATTGAATATTAATGATGAGATTGAACAATGTAATTGACTAAGACATTACAAATACTTTATCATAAAGGGACCGAACACATTTTTATAAAACACTGGAATGAGGCAAATTTATTGTATGCTAAGATCAAATTTATTAATAACAACATCTGACACACAAACAGACAGTAATTAAGTTATAAACACGATCTTTAATTATATAAAATGAAAAAATTAAAGTGTGTTCCGGTAATTACCAGTGTGTTTCGGTGTGTTCCCGTATTTCTATGAACCAGAGGTGATTGTATTGTTGGCTGGCACCTCAATGTCTCTTAGATGAACTCTCAGTGCATATACGAAATAAAACATTAACTTCAAGTGGGTCAAAACATGGTTTTCGGCTAACAACAAGAATGCACCTGTGATCTGATAGGCAATATTCAAGAGATCGCACAAAAGTATGGAGACTGCCAGTATTTTTGTGAAAAAAACTCTGTTCTAAAAACCTTTCACAATTGTCCTTTTTTCCACAGGCATTGAAGCTGCTTCGTTGCAGCTAATGGATGAGAACTGAAGTATGGCTATGCAGAATAGTTATCTGGGAAACCAGTTCTTAACCTGGGGCTGAGTTGACCTAGGGCAGAGTTGACCTGGATTCAGGAATATAATCACTGAGAATGTATGCAGCAAGGATACTAATTCCAAAATCCCTATTTTGGCAGTTACTGAGTGGTCTCAAATTCAACCAGTAAGGTACTGACTGGAAAAATAGCTAGACTGCATGGTCGATGGCACTCATTCACAAAATCTCCATGCTTTCATTCCATGTCAGGTGACCTTTTGACCCCACCCAAAGGTCACATGGGACATAGTGAAAAATAATGTTGCTCTCACATGCCCTTACCATGTGGGGAAGTTCATGTAGGAAGATTGGTTAAATTCTGCCTAGTGTTACGGAGGGGATAGTGTGACAGGCGGACAGAAGGAGGCGTTCACAATCTCCCCAACACTTATTTTTTTTTAAAGTGTGGGGATAAATTATCTGGAGCACTGTTATTGTACGTCTTGAAACAGGAAAATATATGGATCAAAACAGGTAGCAATTTAGGGTTTGGTACCTGATTTTAAGCCCCATTTTCAGCTGTTGAAGTCTTTTAAGGTTGCAGTTCAGGCTGGAAGATTATTGTGTCAAACTCGTGAGAAAGTGTTGCAATACAAATATATTTGGCAAGTACTATTTGAGCACACAGTTTAGGCATTGCTTTCTGATGATAAGATCTTTCTCGTCGTGGATCATTCATCCTAAGGCCATTTTCTGCTAATTTTGAACAATTTAGTATTGGCGTTTTTTGCACTTTTGCAAAGTTTGGTCATTTTGCCACCCAATATTTTTCACACCTTTCAGGAGATTCTTTTTGCTACCTGGTCATTTTGCCACCCAATATTTTTGGCACCTTTCAGGAGATAGCCTTTTTGCTACCAGTTTATTTTTTTGCACCTCCTCCCTCTAGCAAACAAATGGTCGGTTGTAAAGTTACAACAACACTTATAAGTGGTTTTCAGGCAAAACTGGACAAGATCGGCCGGTGTCAGAAATGATTTCATGTTTTATGTTCTGGATTTCAAGTTTACGATTTCATTTCTGATATCTTTCTTTAGTTTAGAACAGCAATGCTTGAAAATACATTTAGATCCCAACTCATCCTACATGGACATATATTTGCTGCCTTTGAAAGTTTTGATACGTGTATGTGAATTATAATGGGGAAAAGCTAGAATTTGCATTTCATCTGTATCGGTATATAATAATCCATTGCCACTTGTCGTAGCAAGGAGACAAGTGGAATTTTCCAGCTCTTTATAATATGTCTGTTGCTGCAGTGCTCCAGCTAGGATTTTCGGGCAGAGGGGTTCTAGGTAGGACTTTCTGCACAGTCATACAAGAATGAGGGCACCATTCTCGTGTGATATGCTAAGTATCGTGACATGTTACAAGATATAATCCCATTCCACAATAAATGTCTCAGACTAGGATACACATCAAACTGACGTTTACACATTGATAACTTCTTTAATTTTTGTCCGATTTTCATGAAATTTTCGGCAAAATGTAGTGTTTTATGTCTGGAGTTGAAATAAGGCAGAGGGCAGCTTCAGAAAGGCAGAGTGGCAGCAGGAGAGGGCAAGAGGGGCAGCCTGCCCCTCTATATAGGGCTAGTTGGAGCACTGTGCTGTTGTGACTGATGCTTTAAGGATTAATAGTATCAGAGAATAGTGGACATGCTTATCTGCAGTTTCAAAAACAGTTTTAAAAAAAATAAGTTTAAAGCATGAATTTGGTTGCACTGACAGTGTGGGTAGCTTTGAAATCTCTGTTCAGAAGAGTTGACCTTCAGCCTTCTTTAATTACTTGCTGTCATTGTTTTAATATGCATTCATGACATAGTTTTAATAATGCATTCAATTAGTCAAGATAATGTTTCAGTATTTAACACATAGCATTCTAGTGGCAATTTCAGCAGAATGATGACAAATTAATTGTGAGTTTTTTCTTGTTTTCCTCAGAAATTAGGATTTGACATTTCATGCAAATTATCTCCTATGGAGACAATTTGCATGAAATGTCAAATCCTATTTTATGGGAAAAATAAAAAGATATTTCAAAATGTTTACTGAAATTTTTTACCCGCATGCTAAGTGTTAAATAACCGGTTCATTGTATTTATATAATAATTAAGTGATACAATATGGATTGAGTGTGAATAAACCTTTTCATCTTTCCATGTTATCAGTCGCCATTTAAATTTTAAATAACCCATGTATTAAAATGGACCTTTAAAATGCCATACACAATTGTTGCAGACAACATTCCAGGGTGTTTTTATTTATTTTTTCTTCAGAAGCCAACTGATCTGGATCTGCACTGTTTACTAAGACAGGGCATGATGTGTTCAGCAAGAGAAGGGTTAAAAAATTTTGAACTTTAAAATTTTTACTTTATCCATACGTTTTTGACCCAGATCCAGGAGCAATCTGATCTCCTGCATATGCCCCTAGTACCAGCTTAAGCGGTATTTGATTTTCAAATAATCAAAAGTGGCTCAATGATCCTGCACTATGGTGAAGTACAGCTGCCACACAGCCCTTAACAGCACTAAACACCAATGAATGAAAACAGGGTTCGAAATTAACAGAAGCAAGTAGCAAATTTGTTCCCTGAAAATTCAGTTTGCTACCTGGTCAAACTGTTGGTAGCAAAACATTGCTATCTGGTATAGTGCCCTGAACATTATCAACTTTGTGTTGTGAATGTCTTCAGTGAAAATCAGACTTGACACTTCATGTGATTCATCTGTCACTTGTAATGTCCAGCCTCATTTTTGCTGAAATAAAAAAAATACTTTGAAAATGCTGTCTGCTATATACATGTACATGTATGCTTAGCGCTTGAAGGTTTAACCCATGGCACTGGGGCAACACCTTTTGCTGCCACGTAGATGCATTTTGCTACCTACACCCAGACCAGGTAGCAGCTTCTTGCTACTTGCGAAAAAAGTTAATTTCTAACACAGGAAAAAATAAGAGACTACATGTAGGTCTATTGCCCCACACCCCACACCCCACTCCCACATGCTTCAAGTTGAAACATTAAGTTCAGTTTCATCATATCATTCAGTTTATCCACACCCCAGAATAGGTTAAGTTACTTGGTTACATTCAAGTATTCATATCTCTATGTTCTATTTAGATACATATACAGTTGTATATGCAAAACCAAGTCTTTATGGAAGACAAATTTAGTAGCTGTTGAATATTTCTATGATATACAATGTAGATATTATCATATTTGCTTATGCCTACAAAAATGTAAAAGTGAAAGATCATAAATCTTGATAACATTCACAAATTTATTATTGACCCTCTATAGGATTAGTTTTCCTTGTAACAAGTTGACCTAGCTTATATATTAGCTACATGTCCATTATCCCTTCTCTTGCTGAACACGACATGCCCCGTCTTAGCAAACAGTGTAGGTCCAGATCAGTTGGCTTCTGAAGAAGCCAACTGATCTGGATCTGCACTGTTTGTCATTGAATATGTGAATTTCTATCAAAAACCTGGATCAAGTAATCTGATTGGCTGGAAATTAGAAGTGGGTGTGGCATCTTAATTTATTCAGCATGACAAGGGTTAAACAAAAAAGTGTCTCTGAGACATATGGTGACAGTGAAGGCCGAGATCAGTCTGTGTTGTCTGTCAACAATCCTCACTGTCTGCTTAAAAAATCATGGGATACAGTAGCCCCAGATAAATGAGATTAGTAAAATTGTTGATACATGCATCTTTTTTATTTCATCATAAAATCATATGTTGTGGGTACTCATTAGAAGTGCCTCATTAGAAGTGCCTCTTGAGGCACTTCTAATGAGTAGCCACAATATATGTTTTTAAGGAGAAATGAGAGAAATATTTACCTGGTACTGGGTCCTCTTATCTAAAGTTATGGATACTATAGAATGTATCAACAAAGGAAAATACATGTACCATGACAGGACTGTGCAGAGTTGCAGGATGATCTGAATCTGCTTATTAGAAGAAATTATTTTTCTTCATGCAGTCGATAGGGTGGTTGGGCGAGGTGAAGGTGTCATGTAGCTTTTGTCACTGGGGCGTCCAACTGATAACGGCTTATAGTTGGGCAAGGCTTGCTGTCATTGCAGCAGATAAGGTAGAGGGGGAATGTTGTTATTTCTTCTGTTCCTTCACTTTCTTTCAATTCCCTCTTTCTTCCCTATCCCTCTCTTTTATCTCCTCTACTATCTCTTTTCTCCCTTTCTCTGGGAGGACACAAAATGACCCACAGGGGTTGATGTGTCGTTAAACCCCAACTCAATCAAATTGGTCAATCATACGCTCCATGTGCAACCCCAGCATTAGATAAGAGGGGTGTCTAGATAAGCGAGGTGTTTTTAATGAGTAACCTGGGAATGTTTATTAATATTTTCATCAAGAAATAAGAAAACTATCTACTTTTTTGTTGAAGTGTAATTTGAAATTATGTGATCACTGTATGCAGTAGGGTACCTTTTTGAATGGCCTGGCTAAGCTTATGCTCAAACAGATTTTATGTCAAGGGACTAACAAACTGTTGACACCCAATATTGATACTGAACTAAACACCCAAAATCTGACAATATTTAACTTTCAGCAGACAACATTTTGAAATAGTTTTTTTTTTTTTCCCCAGAAAACAGGATTTGACATTTCATGCAAATTGTCTCCAGTGGAGACAATTTGCATGCAATGCCAAATCCTGTTTTCTGGGAAAATAAGAAAAATGTTGTAATTTGTCGTCTCATGGTCTGCTGAATTAGCACTGAGAGCGGTAAATTGGTAATGGTTAAACAAAGCCAGTTTGTTAACCTGACACCTTGTCGTAATGACAATTCATGTGGAACGCCATCATATGGAACGCCACTTAAGTCATTTACATTTTGGGAAAAGATCCACTTTCCAGCCCCACTAATACACTGTCATATATATATTTTTTCTTTTTCTGAAAAATTACAGTTTTAACATCATATTGTTTGTCAGCTTACAGACAATTCACATAAAAGAGCAAGCCTTATTTTCTTGGGCAAAATTTTTAGGATGTCATATGATCAGTTTTAAATGGCACTTAAATACTTATGTATATATATAATAAATGTTTGTCTCCAGAATGCTAGCAAAAGAAATTGAATTTGATTCCAATAACCACTATGCCTGTTCTAGGACAAAAAAAAAAAAAAATGGGCTAAACTAATTTGACTCATTACCGTGCCTATCTGAAGCCATGCAGGGCTAAGTAATTATTTTAACCATATATGGAAATATCAATCCGTCAAGAAATTATTTTGCCCTTTATGTGGCAAAAACATAGGAATGTGAGAGGTTTATGATGTTTGTACCATGTCAAGTTAAAAGGGCTCAATTTCATATCGAGCCAACATAGACTCACATTAGCCGTCAGTAAACATATATATGGTAAACACTTTGCTTGTTTGTGATTCAATCTTGAAGATTGTTAGCAAATGACTACCCAGATCTAGCTGTTCTGGGTCTTTTCTGGCAGTGTGTATGTCAGAAGGTTCTGTTTAATTGATTCAACACCTACATGTAGTTCAAACAAGTAAATATTATTAAGTGGGTTCATAATAAACTGATAACTCTTAATGTGTCAGGCAAAACTGCAGCTGACGACAGTCCAATTGTTCTTTTTTTTAATTATTTCTGAGAATTTAAGGCTTGACATTTCATGTGAATAGCAGACAAAACATGAGATGTCAAGCCTTAGATTTGCTGAGAAATAATTAAAAAAAAAAAAGAAAAAGAAAATTCAAAAAGATATCTGCTGCAGTTGTGATTGGCTCTTTAACACTTTCCATGCTATTGGCAGATTCAGCAGACAACAAATTGATGATATTTTTCTTATTTTTCCTAGAAAATAGAATCTGACACTTAACGCAAAATTTGCAGGAATTGTCAGAGCCTATTTTCTAGCAAAAAAAAAAGAAAATAAAAAAATTTCAAAATGTCGTCTGCTGAAATTTTTACCCAGCTTGCAAAGTGTTAAAGGTTAACGCATGCTGTTATTTTAAGGTGTTAATTATAAGATATAAGAAAAACATAACACTTTTCACAACTCTTCTAAGTTATTGAAATACAGAAAATATATCAGTACACAATCATGTACTTAACTTCAAACAGGTTGATTTTAGATATAAGCAGACAATTCAGAAATATATTTTTTTTTATTGTTTTACCCCAGAAAAATAGGGTTGATATTTCATTTTAGATCCACTCCTTGGGAGACAGTTTGAATATTACAGTTTATGTCCAGCACTGTTCATCATGTTCATGCAGAAGAAAGATGAATTAATGGCTGATTTTTTTATATGCTAATTTTGTGTAGAACATGTAAAAGGTTACCTCTCCTACAGTGTGTGAGAGAATGTAATACCTGAGCTAAATCAAGAGAAAATCAAAACACTGACAGAACTGGTGTGAGTGTGGGCCTGGAAAATGGTCCTGAACGGGGACTTAAAGAGTGTTCCATTTAACCCATAACTTTCTGTAATTTAAGCAAACGGTGCATATCCTGATCAGATGCTGCATTGTGCACTGTTTGCCAATGTCTCAGCACTAAGACCAGTCCAAGTTTTACAGATAACCCTACACAGCACTCTGACATTACAATGACAAGAATAGTGTGGTTATAAATAAGTAAAATTATCGTTACCGGTTATAAATAAGTAAAGTTATCGTTACCTGGATTGGTACAAATGCTATTTGCATGGATTAAATTTATTGGTCAGCGATATTTATGTTGATAACAGCAATATAACTCAGTTTCTTTAGTAACTTTAGGGTTGATCGATAAACAATCAACCCAAAAACATGGAAGTTTGGTAATAGAGTTTGGTTTGCAGACAAGCAGGTTATGGGTTTCGAATCATGAACAATTGGTTGGTCTGTCTAACAAGCGGTTTGATTTCATTGGTCAGTGATAGTCACGTGGACAACACCTTAAGGAAAGTTTGGTGTATGTATACTTTGGGTTGATTGTACACACACACACACACTGGTGCACACACGCATACGGATGCACACATGCACATTCATACATACACAAAAAAAGCACCTCATGCCCGTATTGTTGCATTCTCTCAGTGACAGTGACAGCCAAATTCATAAGGCAAGGGTTCAATGATGTTGATGATGATGAAAGCCCCACCTCTTGTACTGAGCTGATATTGGGGCAGGGTGGGTCGGGTGAAGTGGAGATGACTGCTGCAGGAGTCTAGTCTCGTGACCTAGTATGGGTATGATAAACATTGAAAGTGCAGATCAAACAATTTAGTAGGATTTCAATCTAGGTTTACACTGTTCGTTCAGACATGTATCTCAGAACATACTCTTCAGATTTACCTTATTAAAGTATTCAAACCCTGTAACTCTTTGCTATACTTTTAAATTTTTAACAAGTCAGTTTGACTTCCTGTTGATGTGTATAAAACAACAGGGCAGACCCTGATCAGGGGCATTCTGTGGTTTCTGATTTGGGTGTAGACTCTTTGCTCAGGTCTGTTTGTTTGAAAACTCGGGGGAAATACAAAATTTACTGTCTTATTTTTAGAAGCTATAAGTAGTATAGGCTGCCCATAGTGCCAGCTTATACTACTGCTATACTTATTAGAATCTAAGAGCCGCACAGATTCAGTTGCTTTCCTTAAATTGTTAACCCTTGTCCTGCTGAATAAATTAAGAGGCCACTCCCATTTCTAATTTTCAGCCAATCAGATTACTTGATCCAGATTATTGATATAAATTCACATACTTCATGGCAAACAGTGCAGATCCAGATCAGTTGGGATCTGGATCTACACTGTTTGCAAAGGAGGGGTATATCCGGGTTCAGCAGGACAAGAGTTAAAACTATTTAATTGTATTCCTTTAAATACATTTAAAAAAATTTTGTTTTACTTTTAAATGATATATTATTTTTGGACCTTTGTCTGACAGAAATTATGGTTTTGTTTTTAATTAATATGTGTGGTTCAGTACAATACTAACAATGATATAACAATTTGCAGGGGAATGCAAATCAAATGGCAAACAGTGTAGACCCTGATCAGATGCCACATTTTGGGGCATCTGATCTGTTGACAGGTTACTTTTAAATGATATATTATTTTTGGACCTTTGTCTGACAGAAATTATGGTTTTGTTTTTAATTAATATGTGTGGTTCAGTACAATACTAACAATGATATAACAATTTGCAGAGGAATGCAAATCAAGTGGCAAACAGTGTAGACCCTGATCAGATGCCACATTTTGGGGCATCTGATCTGTTGACAGGTTCTACACTGTCTGCCCAGGCTGTCTGTCCCAGTGTTTTCAGTAGATACCGTATTTGACCTAGTTACCGCACATACTCCTATGCGCACAGTCAAGCAATTCCGTAGTCTTCAGATTACAGTCAGTGTACTTTCGTCCACTTCTTTATAAAGGCATATGTTGTGGGTACCCATTTGAATTGCATCAACTTGTCAATGCAATTCAAATTAGTACCCACAGCAATTCATATGAGTACCCACAACATGTGCTTTTATAAAGAAAATCAGAAAAAAAAAAAAGAAAACACAATAACATCGCATATTAAAGCATCATTTGATAAGTCCTTCACTGATCTTTGTTTAAGTGTACCCTTAGTGTTGGCAGATACATATTTTACCACAAGTTTTCTCAGTAATTTTGTAAAACCTAAGCACGCAGTGCGGTAGTTAGTCGAATATGGTATATAAAATGCAGACAACTGACCCATATCCTTCACTGTCCAGCACTTAATCATTGGATATTGCTGAACACACCCACGCATGCACCCAAAACCCACCCACACATGCACCCAAAATCCACCCCCACACACACACACATACACACACACAATATGCTATAACAACTCTTTTCCCATGATGTGTGCCTGGCTCCACAGCAGTCAGTTGTGCATCTGACTGCAGAACCAGGGATCGCGAGTTCAACCACCAGCTCAGCCACATAATTTTCAGTGAGATTGATCATGAAATAATTTCTACGGCCATTGTCCCTCTTCTGCTGATTCAAGAAGGGCAGTTGTCAGTTAATGACAGAAGGATATTCACAATACTAGTTAACCGCTTAGAGGACTAATGCTGCCCAGGAAATGTGACCTGGGCCCAGTTGTTCAAAGCTAACGATGTCGTTAGTTAACGATTCATTAAAATTTACATCGAGTGATACGCAAATATGCTGAAATTTTTTGCTGAAAACATGTGAGTAGCTTTTGCAGTGCAAAAGCTACTCACATTTTTTCAGCAAAAAATATCAGAATATTGTATATTGAATCCGCTAAAACTGTTAACGAAATGACCCTTAACGAGCTCGTTAAGCTAACAACGCTTTGAACAACTGGGCCCAGGGTAACTGAATGCACTCGACAGGACCCTAATGGGTTGAGTGGGCTCTAAAAGAACTCAAACAAATTCCCAGAAATTGTTTACATTGTTCATTTTGTACTTATAACTATTTGCATACACATTTCCAGACAACATGAAATGCGCATACTATTACTGGATAACTACTGGCCTGTCATTACAAAGTGATTAACATGGGAAATTGATGGGTTCTGCACAACTGTATACTCAATTAGTCTCCTTACATGGCATATTGATAGCTCTATAATTTAAATCTTCTATTCTTAATTACTGGAAGTAGGTAAGCAGATGCTGTTTCTAAATGGGACAGAAATCAAGTAAAACAGATATTAAAAGTAGACCATGCATTGCTGACATATCTGACCAGGGTAATGCCAAATATCTTGGTTTCTTACATGTGCTTTTTGTCTTCCACTAAACATCCCTATACCCTCTCACCTAGTCACCCTACCCGATCAACAGAGATGGTATTGGCTGTTCAAAGTATCATTTAGCGTTAAATAAAGACATTAAGCCAGCTTTGACATTTTTAAGGGGACTGACTACATTTGATAGTTTTTCTGGCATTTTTTTTCAAAAGGGAGACAACTTTTGCGACTTCTGTTTGCTTTCCTGAACTCTCAAGCCCCTTCTGAAAAGGATTCTGCTCTGAAAGTAAAGAATTAGCTCTCCGAATAAATTTCTTTTAGAATAGACCCCTTATTTCGTGGAGATTGATCATGAAATATTTTCTACGGTCATTCTCTCCCTTCCGCTGATTCAAGAAGGGCAGTTGTCAGTTTCTGGCAAAAGAATGTGCACAATACTGGTTAACTGCTTAGAGGACTAAGCCTGCCCAGTAAACGTGTGGTTAGGTAAACTGACCACGCTCGACATGACCCCTTGGGTTGACTGGGCTGTAAAACCTCAACACAATTCAATTCAATAGACCCCTTATATTAGAAGGGTGGCAAAACAGTTTTGATAGAGTTGCAAATGATTAAAGTAACCAAAAAAAAAAAAAAAGTTTTCAGTTACAAGGCAAATTTGCCCCTGGTATTGTCTATATCTGATGTGGGACTAGCCTACATGTAAATAACATGAAAATGTCTGTATAACATCATATATGAAATTAACTACAACAAATGATCAAAGTAAGATTAATTTTCTGTTACTATCAAAATGTTGACCTCTGTATGTTTTCTGCCCATAGCCTAGGGTTGTATACATGTAGGGAATCATGAAAAAGGTCAACATAAAGTCACATTTGAAAAGTTATTCTTCTGAAATTTACGTTTTTAATAACAGCAGCACTCCTTGCTGTTTTTTGATGATGGTCAGACGTTTCTTGTTGCGTCATATGAACATAGGTCTTGATAAGAGTGGGTATCAGGTTAATATTTTTCTTATTTCTCCACAAAAACATACATGTATGTTGTGGGTACTCATTAGAAGTGCCTCTGCAAGGGGCTTCTAATGAGTACCACAACATATGTTTTCGTTGAGAATAAGAAAAAGATTGAAAAAGCGCCTTAACTAGAGCTATGTATAAAGTACCGTATCAACCCTAAATATTGGCACACTGTAAGACCATATCATACTTACCCTAAAGTTTAAACAACACCATTTTGCTAGCTGTTGATCTGTATAAAACCTGCTGGACGGAGTTGCAAACAGTGTAGACTCTGATCAGATGCCGCATGTTGCGGCATCTGATCTGGGTCCACACTGCTTGCTCAGGCCCATCTGTCCCAATACTCAGGGTTGTTATGGTATATACAATAGTAACATGTACATGATATTAAAAACATACAAACATGTCACGAAAATACTGTACTAAGGGGAGTAATGCACAACCAAAGATAGTCTACTTTGATTTTGTAGCATGTCTTAAAGCTATAACTATAATACAATGTACATGTAGTGATCTTATTGCATTGATGAATCTGACTCAAGATGAATCTGACCCAAGAAGCATCTGGTTAGTGCTCCTGGCTTTGAATCGGAGCTCCCGAGTTAAAATCTCGTTGGAGACTGAAATCAGCACAAGGCTGTGCAGCAACTGAAATTCGCACAAGGCTGTGCAGCAGTTTATTGCACAAACTGACAAAGCCTTCCGTTATCATCCTTCCATGATCATCTTGATATGACTTAAATAATGTTGAAAGGGGCATGAAATACCTATTCTAATGCACTTATGTATGTAATGTGACGTCTGATTGGATAACGTAAAAAATTTGCGACAGTATTTTCTGCGATATACTGTCGGAAATTCGATGTCGTCGCATAACATCGCTTCTCATTGGCTGGCATTTGGTTTTACGCAGCTCACAGCACTTGTCACTTTGTGCAAATAGTACATTTTTTCAATAGAAAAAATGAATAAATGCATTAGAATGGGGATAACTGCATTCAGTTCTGTCATTTGGGGAGATAAATCGACGGTTTTACGGTCGCTGACGTGTTACCGTATAATGAAATTTCCGACTGTAAAACTGCCGATTAACCTCCCCAAATGACAAAATTGAATGCAGTTATCCCCTAAATCATGATACATTTAATCCGTACATAGCACTTAGATGAGTGATTCAGAGCCTCCAAACTTTTGTTCCAGATAGGGAGCTTTTTATACCCCACCATGTGCAGCCTGTCTGTCCAGCCATCCGTATTTTCATTTCCAGACAATAACTTCAGTACAGTAAATATCAATGGATTTTCATAAAACTTGATATGTGAATTGGTATTGAGATCTGGTTTGAGATGGTAATGAACAAATTTCTTCAAGTTTTGACAGAGTTATCTGCCTGTGACATGAAAGTGGTGGGGCATTTTTGTGTCACGCTTTTATTTCAGCCAAAAGTTGTTGATATTATGATTTTCTTATTCCTCTATGAAAACATATGTTGAGGTACATGTACTTATTAGACTCTTCTAATGAGTAACCACAGCATACGTTTTCATGGAGAAATAAGAGAAATATTTTCCAGATACCCCTCTTATCTATGTCTCAGCCTTCTTGTTTTATTTTTCTTCTCTGAAAGGGCTTGGTAATGATATTTCAGAGAAGCTTGGTAATTGTATTTCAAAGGGAAAAAGATAATGAATGTTGAAGGTCAAAACCCATATGAATGACAAAGCAGGTTCACAAAACATCCTTTGATTTGATGAGACTTCCTCTTTCTTGCATAGGTAGCTTTTTCCACAGCTGTAGATTGACATTTTATTCACATTAAAACATTCATCATACATGTATCTGTATACACTGTATACTGGCCCCATTTTGGATAGACTGGCTCCAGTCTCCAGTGACTGAATATTTATTCTTGTAATCCTGTTTGATAATCCACTGAAATCGAAATAATATCATGACTATAAAGGCTGGTCACTAATGACCAGCCTTTACATTCATCATATTATTGTGGTTTTGTTTTAGTGGGATTATCAACCAGGATTAGAAGAAAAAATATTTAGTCAATGGAGACTGTAGCCAGTCAATATTTTGGAGTACAGGCCCAGGAGTTACTGATAACATCTGACCATAGCTCCAGATAGGTAATTTTTTGTTTGTTTTTTTAAAAGTTTGATAAAAAAGTATTGATGTGTCTCTTATTTCTGGGTGAAAACATACCTTATTTATCCGCTGATTCAAGAAGGGCAGTTGTCAGTTTCTGGCGAAAGAATGTGCACAATACTGGTTAACCGCTTAGAGGACTAAGCCTGCCCAGTAAACGTGTGGTTAGGTAAACTGACCGCGTTGGACATGACCTCATTGGGTTGACTGGGCCGTAAAACCTCAACACAAACAAAACCTTATTTATTCTAATGTAAGCCCCTCTAATAAATGTCTCTCCTAATTTTCTAGCAGAAAAGCATTGCTAAATACATGCAAAATTGAGTTTAGGTGTTTAGGTCAATTGATTGGCCCGACATGACCTTAATGGGTTGACTGGGCCATAAAACCTCAACTCAAACAAATACCTGAAAACCCACATCTAGAGGTATGTACATGTACACAATTCTAATGAGACAAATCTTAAGTATACCCCTCATAACATATACATGTACATGTATTGCTTTAATGACACAAAAGTACCAAGAAGTGAACTTATCAAGCACTCTGCCTTTCCAAGGAAATCTCTGTATTGCCAGGGCATGTTGCTTTTAATGTCAGATTGATTACCTGAGAATTCTAAACCTGCAGAAGTGTTTCTTTGATCCTGAACTGCTCAGGTCATAACAGTCTTACATTTTGAGGCATTTGGAGAAACTTAATGCTCAGTGTGCTGCTGTTGATTGGTGAATTTAATGATTTCTTTTCCAAGAAAATTCAACTTGACATTTTCATGCAAATTGTCTCCAGCAGAGACAATTTGCATGAAATGTCAAGCCAAATTTTATTGTGTGGCAGCAGTTAGCATGAAATGTCAAGCTGTATTTTAACTTAATTTTAAGGAAACAATAAAAAAAAAAAGTCAGTTGCCAATTGCAACTGTTTCATTTCACCATACTAAAGGTTAACACTTTGCATGCTGGGTAAATATTTCAGCACACGACATTTTGAAATATTTTTCTTATTTCTCCTAGAAAATAGGATTTGACACTTCATTTAGTGTCAGATCCTATTTTCCAGAAAAAAAAAATATATATATATCTTCAGTTTGTTTTGTCTATATATATTCAGTTTGTCTCGTCTGCTGAATTTGCCTGTAGCATGGTAAGTGTTAATGGTTGCAGATGCTGAGTTTGTGTCTGTCAGTCTCCCATCAAATAAAGGATATTAGAAAAAATGCTAATGATCTTAACAGGGTTGCAGATAAGGTTTTCCCTTTGGATATGCTGTAGTTAACTTAAATTGTGAATGTAGACATACTCTTTGCTAAGAAGAGCAATATGGTTTTCACCTCTAATCTTTGAGAAACTGATGTAAAAACAGGGCAAACATAAAATTAGCAAAATTCATTGAAGCAGCAAAGGGTACAGGGTATACATTTACCATGGGGATATACAGATTGTGGACTAAGCTGCACTACCCTTGATATAGTTGTGGTTCTAGACTTCTAGTTACAGAACTCAGCCTGAATGTGCTCTGTGAACATTGCACAAGCTGGTAATTTGGGGTATGATATAACATATGTACCCTAACAATTGGATCAGACATGCCCAAACAAGTACATTAATATAGACCCAGATCAAACCCTGGTCTACACTGTTTGCTACTTTGCTAGAATATTTAGATGCATCGTAAGGTCCTAATTATATTTGGTATATGCCATCTGCCTATGGTCTGGGAAGAACATTTATCTTAAAGTTTTTGTTCTGTTCTGTGGCTATCCTTGTAGTAGGTAAATGTAGAGGGGGAATGTTTTTATATCTTCTGTTTCTTCTCCTCTTTCTTCCCTGTTCTTTCCGTTCATCTCTTCTGCTATCTCTTCTATCTCTTTTCTCCCTTTCTCTGGGAGACGACACAAAATGACCCACAAGGGTTGACATGTCATTAAACCCCAACACAATCAAAAAAAAAAAATGTTCTGTTCTGTTCTAACAAATGGATAAGTTTAAATTTGAGGATAAATTTAAACAATTTAAGCCTAACGTCTCATAAAAAGGACATTGGCGCAGAATGCGGCATCAGGGTCTACACCGTTAGCATTAAAAACACAAATTTCTATAAAACATGGTAAAAATGAAAATAAACAGATGTCCCTTCTGTTGGAAATGGGACCTGTCCAAACATTTTAGCTGGTCTCAGTGGCTCGATCCGATGCACATCCTACTGGTGATCAGGCGGTCTTGGGATTGATCCCCATCAGGTCTGGAAACATTCTTTCGTGGAGCTTGATCATGAAATATTTTCTGCGGTCATTCATCCCCTTCCGCTGATTCAAGAACGGCAGTTGTCAGGTTTTGCCGAAAGAATGTGCAGAAGTACTGGTTAACCGTTTAGAGGACTAAGCCTGTCCAGGAAAAGTTTGGTTAGATAAAGTGACCATGCTTGACATGACTTGGACGAGTTGCCGGCCTTGGTGGCTCAGTTGGATGTGTGTCCCACTAGAGATCAGGAGGTTGCGTGTTTGACCCCGCCTAGTTGGCAACATTCTTTCGTGGAGGTTGATCATGAAATATTTTCTATGGTCATTCTCTCCCTTCTGCTGATTCAAGAAGGGCAGTTGTCAGTTTCTGGTGAAAAAAAGGTGCACAATACAGGTTAACAGCTTAGAGGATTAAGCTTGCCAAGTAGATGTGTGGTTAGGTAAACTGATCACACTTGGCATGACCCAAAGGGTTGAATGGCCATAAAACCTCATCAAACAAAAACCATAATGATTTGTCTAGGCAGTAAAACCTCAACTTAGTCCATCAAACATCCAAACATTAGAGGTTGAAGTGTCTACTTGGCATAAACTGATTAAAACAAAGTAAAGCCATCCAGATATTTGGGGTAAGTATGGTAACATACCAGCTGCATGAAGAGAAAAAAAGGCTTCACATTACAGTATTTATTGTCACACCTCCCATTAGAATGGGGGACTTAGGCATGTAAGTCTCCTTCTGTCTGTTCGTCCATGTACTTACGTCCACCCTACATTTGTAGTTTCCACCTTAGCGTTCACCCTAAATGATGTGTACAAACTGTAAAACTTTATTGTTAATTTCTCTTCACTGATTGTTTTATCACTGAGCTGAACAAGGTTGACAACTCTCACTTCTCTGGTGCTAATTTTCACATTTTAGTATGGAGGTGCGATATAAACTTCTACAAATTTCTTTATATTTTCCTAAATATGAGACTCTGCATTTATATTTGAGACCTTAACCCCTGGTCATGCTGAATAAATTAAGATGCCACACCCACTTCTAATTTTCAGCCAGTCAGATTACTTGAACCAGGTTGTTGATACAAATCGAAATACTGAATGGCAAACAGTGTAGCTCCAGATCAGTTGGCTTCTGAAGAAGCCAACTGATCTGGAGCTACACTGTTTGCAAAGGCAGGGCATATCCAGGTTCAGCAGGACTAGGGTTAATATGAAGAGTTGAAACAGTCTATTTGAGTACTTACTGTAACTTAGTGATCGGTTAAAATCTGTGGGCTGAAAGACTAACATTACAAACCCAAATCAGAATGCTCATGAGTAGTTTGGCCTCATTCATTATCATCTACCTGTCATCTCAGTATAACAAATGGCAAAGAACAATCCACCTATCTCTGGCTGTTTGGGCGTACACATAGTTGGATAGATAGGTAGCAGTATGCTTTTGTGAGTTCTGATCAGGGTCTTCATTGTTTGTTAAGACAATCTTTCATAAGGCAAATAATGATCATCCTTATCAGCTCATGTAGAAGTACAGACTGTTTTCATGACATTTTGTCTAGTCAGTCCATTTTGCATGATGTACTCCACATTTCAGTGAACTTTGTCGTAAATCTTTGTTTTAGATCATCTTTCAAATTAATGGTAATTTTAAAGCCTGGCCCTTGGGACATGAAAATTATCTGAACACAAGATTAGAACTATTTCAAATGTATTTTAATGTCTCGAGACTTACCAGTATTACATTTGTTATCTTTCAGTATATATTGCATTTGTTATCTTTCTCGTATATCTATATGATAAAGCATTTTGTTTTTTTTTTCATATACCATTATGCATAATGAGGAATGGCTCGGGATGAGCACAAGTAATCACTTTCCATCTCTCCATCATTGTCTTTCATCCATTGTTGCCCATGCACATTTTCAAATGACTCCTTTAAAACATTTCTAAAAGCAAGAATGCTTTAATATATAGAGGATATTCAAATGTTTGGAGTGAATATGACTTTTATTTCATTGAGTGAATTGAAAAAATATATATTTCATGAGTGCCGAAGGCACGAATGAAATATACATTTTTTTCACTTCACAAGATGAAATAAAAGTCAAATTCACGACAAACATTTGAATTTTCTTTTTATTATATACATCACTTTCGATAGAAGAGATGCAAATTCTGCATTTGCAAGGGGAAGTCTGACACGCAGTTTTGTCCCTTGGACATCGACGCCATGACGTTCATGTTTTGTATGGTGACGTTAGATATGATGTCAGAAACGCGCATTGGCCTGTAAACAATAAAATAAAAAGAAAATATACTCTTTTTCAGTGAATACCATAAAAATTTTCATCTCGTGTAATGAAAACACTCAAATTTTCACGAGTGCAAAGTAGTTCCAGATCTTATAATTTTCACTGCTCAGAGGAGTGAAAATATAAGTTTTATATTTTCACTAGTGAAAATATAACTTTTTCGAAATATGCATTGTATTTCATTAATAATTCTCTATATTTCATTACTTTGTATATAATAAAATCCATTGTAACATTGTAGATTTGATATGTGCTAAGTTAGCTATAATTGTGGTCCTAGGTTATGACCTTGAAAAATTTGCTTCTCTATACATTTGTATGGGGGAAACCATTGCAAAGTGATTTTCTAAAAAATACCAGTATATTAAAGACTTATTGTTGAAAATTACAATTTATGATTGAAACAACAAAACCCTTCAGTTACAGTCGAAATATTATCCCATAGGGGTTATCTGCCCCTGTCCTCTCATTTATATGTATAAAACATGATATTGCTAAACAACTTCTCCTGTGAAACCACTGGTCCAAATTTATGTGTTAATTCATGATATCCAATTATTCCAGGTTGGAGGAGACAAGAGAAGAGTTAGAAGAGTTTCAGATCAGCAGTAGAGAACTAGAGGCAGAGTTAGAAGCTCAGCTGGAACAATTAGAGAAGAAGAATAATGTCTTGAGTCAAGATAACTCCAAATTAAAATATGAGGTGGACTCTTTAAAAGTAAGTACTGTATGGCTCACTTGCGTGAAAAATTAAAAAAATATCTCCAGCAAAGTATATAATAGGGGTATTCAGATAAATATATTTCTTATTTCTCCACAAAATGTATTTTGTGGGTAGTCAGAGCATCATCTCTTATCATTGTCTGGGATGTTTCAGTTAATCATCTCTTATCTTTGTCTGGGATATTTCAGTGTATCATGTCTTATCATTGTCTGGGATATTCAGTGTATCATCTAATCATTTTCTTGGGATATTTCATTGTATCATCTATTATCATTGTCTGGGATATTTCATTTTATCATCTCTTTTCATTGTCTGGGATATTTCATTTTATCATCTCTTATCATTGCCAGGGATATTTTGTTTTATCATCTCTTATCATTGTCTGGGATATTTCAGTGTACCATCTCTTATCATTGTCAGTGATATTTCAGTTTATCATCTCTTATCATTGGAATATTTCAGTGTATCATCTCATCATTTTCTGGGATATCTCAGTGTATCATCTCTTATCATTGTCTGGGATACTTCAGTATATCATCTCTTACCATTGTCTGGGATATTTCAGTATATCATCTCTTACCATTGTCTGGGATATTTCAGTGTATCATCTCTTATCATCTGGGATATTTCTGTCTGGGATATTTCAGTGTATCATCTCTTATCATTGTCTGGGATATTTCAGTGTATCATCTCTTATCATCTGGGATATTTCTGTCTGGGATATTTCAGTGTATCATCTCTTATCATTGTCTGGGATATTTCAGTTTATCATCTCTTATCATTGTCTGGGATATTTCAGTGTACCATCTCTTATCATTGTCTGGGATATTTCAGTGTATCAGCTCTTATCATTGTCTGGGATATTTCAGTGTATCATCTCTTATCATTGTCTGGGATATTTTAGTGTGTCTGAGATATTTCAATGTATCATCTCATCTTTAGGGTATTTCAGTCTTTCATCTCTTATCATTGTCTGGGATATTTCAATATATAATCTTTTATCATTTTCTGGGTTACATGTATTTCAGTGTATCATCTCTTATCATTGTCTGGGATATTTCAATGTATAGCTCTTTGTCTGGGATCCTTAATTGTCACCAAACTATCACCTTATTCAGAATGTTTATGTTCTTTAACTGCACTATATGTATAGCTTTTTAGGGCAAGGATGAAAACAAGATAAAATTACTTAACTGAACATACATGTGTATTATGGTAAAGATTCAGACAAGCAACCTCACAATCATAAAACAAGCATTTGGGCAGGCATGTTAGTAAATGGGGGCTACTACTGATAATTACAGGGACTGACAAATATGTTGCCCAGGACCAGCCTAAATTGAGCCGGCCTCGGTGGCTCAGTTGGATGCGCCGTCCGACCGGAAACCAGGAGGTCGCGGGTTCAACCCCCGCCGAAGTCGGCAACATTCTTTCATGGAGATTGATCATGAAATATTTTCTACGGTCATTCTCTCCCTTCCACTGATTCAAGAAGGGCAGTTGTCAGTTTCTGGTGAAAGAATGTGCACAATACTGGTTAACCGCTTAGAGGACGAAGCCTGCCCAGTAAACGTGTGGTTAGGTAAACTGACCACGCTCGAGATGACCCCATTGGGCTGACTGGGCCGAAAAACCTCAACACAAACAAGCAAACCAGCCTAAATTGTGGCTGGACGAGTATAAATTGATTATGCTTGCCAAGAAATTTGTGAAGAGAACATAGAGAAAATGCTGGCCTGAAAGTATTGTTGAGGATAGACAATTGAGTGAAATTTTGATTTATCAGACCCTGCTCTGGTATTCCCCATACATTAACATTATTTGTGCTAAGAGCCATCTATCACAGACTACATGTATACTGCCATCATTACATCATGAATATGCTCAATCTGTTATCCACCCAGCGGAAATGTTGCTATGTCGCCCCATAAAATCTTGGTATAAAATATTCTTCCTGCAATAAAGATATTGATTAGCTTGTTCAACAGATGGCTGTTATATGTAATAATCATATTATACCTGTATTTGGTTTGCATTAGCCCAGATAAATGTGTGTCATGCCCAAGTGGGCATAATGCATATGGGAACAGCAATGGTTCTGATCAGACTGCACATCTGCGCAGCCTAATCAGGATCTTTGCTGTTTACAGAACATTGGCTAAATTCAGGTAAAAATTGTTGGTAAAACTTGAAAGCCATTATCAGTCTGCTGAGGTGGACAGGTTGATCTTGGGCTGTTGGCATATGATTTAAGGTCCCTTTTTGCATAGTTGCATTCATGTAATGAACTGGGTCATTTACATGTAATATTATCTAGGTTATTAATATAATTAGTCATCAAGATATTAGCTTGAGACAGGGCACTTTTTCAGCCAAAAAGCATTGATATTTTTCTTACTTCCATGAAAACGTATGCTTTGGTACTCATTAGAAGCGCCTCGATGAAGTGCTTCTAATGAGTAACCACAACATTTTTTCATGGAGAAGTAAGAAAAATATTCGTCTGGGCTCACATCTTTACCTTAAGGTATGTCAGATAAGTGAAATAACTTATCTCCAGATGATCAGGGCCCAGTTGTTCAAAGCATTGTTAGCTTAATGAGCTGGTTACAGGTCAAAATGTTAACTGTTCTAGCAAGTATGATATCTAATTCACATAATTTTCGCTGAAAAAAATGTGAGTAGCTTTTGCAAATGCAAAAGCTACTCACATTTAATGCAAAAGCTACTCACATTTTTTCAGCAAAAATATAAGCTACCGGTATATGCCATATTTAATGATCAAAGTTTTAAGGATACTTTAACTAAAGACATCGTTAGTTTTGAACAACTGGGCCCTGATAATTTTGGCAATGATTTAGGATAATATTTATTATTTTTGCACAGGAATGGATCTTGCGGGTACACATTAGAATTGTCTAGGAGGCAATTCTGATGCATCTCTGAGGCAATTCTAATTACTCACAACATGTTTTGATGCAAAAATAATGAAAAAATGTCTTCTTTAAAAGATTTTGTCTGGAGCCCAGTTGAGAGACTTTGGGTAGAATAAATGTCTCTTTTAAGCCTTTTGTTTCATCTTAAGCTTAACCTTTGAAGTGCTAAGCAAACTTGTTGCAGACAACATTCTAAATGTTTTTATTATTATTCAGCTAAATTTTGATATGCCAATGCACATCTGCCTATGTACAGTAAATACCACTATTGACCCTTGTCCTGCTGAGCCCAGATATATCCTGCCTTTGCAAACAGTGTAGATCCAGATCAGTTGGCTTCTAAGAAGCCAACTGATCTGTATCTGTACTGTTTGCCATTCAGTATGTGAATTTATATCAAAAATCTGGATCAAGTAATCTGATTGGCTGAAAATTTGAAAAAAGTGTGGCATCTTAATTTATTCAGCAGGACATGGGTTAAGACCATATTTGGGACTGCCTAAATGTGGTCTTATTAATTGGGTGTAGTGTTCTTATATTGAAAATAGAAAAATAAGGAAAACTGGGACTGGACTGGGAAAAGCTGCTCCTAATAGTGGAGTGGCCATAATTTTAACCCTAGTTTTGCTGAACCGGAATATGTCCTGCCTTTGCAAACAGTGCAGATCCAGATCATTTGGCTTCTGAAGAAGCCAACTGATCTGGATCTGCACTGTTTGCCATTAAGTATGTGAATTTATATCAACAATATGGATCAAGTAATCTGATTGGCTGAAAATTAGAAGCGGGCATGGCTTTTTAATTAATTCAGCAGAACAAGGGAATTATAAGTAGTCTTAATAGCAGAATTTTGCAGTATCTTATAAATCGGTCAGTCTAGGAGGAGATAGTTCACACTGGTCTGGCATTCATAACGGCCAACGAAACTTTCTAACCATAAAATCGATTTTCTTCACAAGTAACGGGCAACGAAACTTTCTAACCATAAAATCGATTTTCTTTACAAGTAAATGTTCTTTCAAACTTTTATTCTTACAGACCCGGTCCTCAGTTAGCCTCTTATCCAGAGAAGGTTTGCAAATGCATTCTGTCTACATGTAGCTTAGGCGCTGCCTAAAAATCTAACATTTCAATCAGTTTGTTTCCATATACATTGGCCAGCCTCGGTGGCTCAGTTGGATGCGCCGTCCGACTGGAGACCAGGAGGTCCCGGGTTCAACCCCCGCCGAGGTCGGCAACATTCTTTCGTGGAGATTGATCATGAAATATTTTCTACGGTCATTCTCTCCCTTCCGCTGATTCAAGAAGGGCAGTTGTCAGTTTCTGGCGAAAGAATGTGCACAATACTGGTTAAACGCTTAGAGGACTAAGCCTGCCCAGTAAACGTGTGGTTAGGTAAACTGACCGCGCTCGACATAACTCCATTGGGTTGACTGGGCCGTAAAACCTCAACACAAACAAATCCATGTACATTGTATGTTATAGCAAATAAACTAAATTTAGCATTGTAACCATATTCATGCCAACTCAGTAAAGATTGTCATGCAGATTTTAAGAACAAAGATGTGGGCGGTCTGTAAGAATAAAAAAATGAAAGAAAGTTAAATGACGTAAAGAAAATCGATTTTTCTGCATGGTTAGAAAGTGTCGTTGCCATGTACCTTTGTTTCGGTGCCTGTTATAAAAGCCAGACCAGTATGTAGTTTGCATTACAAATACAAGTCATACCAAAGATTTGAAAAATGGTACTATCTGCTTTTTTGCCGAGTGCTGTGCAGTAAGAAAGTAGAGCTAGGAATCAGAACTTGTCAGCCCCCATCTCAGTCTAATGTGACTGGGTGGAATATCATGTCATTTGTCTGAGCTAGGAATCAGAACTTATCAGCCCCCCTTGGTGAGGCACTTCTAATGAGTACCCACAACATATGTTTTCGTGGAGAAATAAGAAAAATATCAATACTATTTAGTTGAAAAAGCTAGATGTCAGGACTGACAGACAGACAGACAGACAGATAGACAAACAGTCAGGTTGGATGACATTATCCCTGTTTCCAAAAAGCACTAGGATAATAATATGTCACATTGTTCATACTATATATTTGTATTGATTATAATTGAGTCTGCGGGCTGATTCATAGCTAAGGAATCTGATAGGCATGCAGTCTGCAGTACTGCATGATTCTAGAGAAAACATTGGTTTTGTTTCGCCCCCCCCAAAAAATGTGATAATTTTCTTATTTCTTGGCACAAATAAAAATGTGCTAGTACTCAGGATAACAGTCTCAGCAAGGCAACTGCAGTATCATTTATAACCAGAACATACATTGTATGTTTTCATAAAGAAGAAAGAAAAGAAAATGCTGGATGGTAACCTTTTGCATTCTCTAGGCAGATTGATCTTTTTCATATTTTATCAGATAATAGGGGACTTCTGAGGAGACAGTTTGCATGAAATGTCAAAATGTGCTTTTCTACCTATGAAAAATAAGAAAGTATTTTCAAAATGTCATCTGTTGAAATTTTTGCCCAGCTTGTCAAGTATTAAAGAATTGGTTATTGACCTTTAGCACTCTCAGGGTAAATTCAGCAGACCATAAATTAATGATATATTTTTCAAGAAAATAAAAATTTGACATTTCATGCAAATTGTCTCTAATGGAGACAATTTGTATGAAATGTCAAATCCTTTTTTTCTGAGAAGAATAAGAAAAAAAAATTGAGAATGTTGTCTGCTGAAATTTTAACCAGCATGCTTACATTAAAAGTAAATATGGAGTCACAGTCACAGAACACAGCCATCTTAACCCCATCATGCTGAATAAATTTAGATGCCACGCCCACTTCTGCTTTTCAGCCTATCAGATTGCTTGAGCCAGGTTGTTGATACAAATTTACATACTTAATGACAAACGGTGTAGATCCAGATCAGTTGGCTTCTGGATCTACACTGTTTGTGAAGGCAGGATATATCCGGGGTCAACAGGACCAGGGTTAAGAACTGGATAAGAATTGAATGACATAAACTGGATAAGAATTGAATGACATAAAATAACTTCAAAAAGTAGCTTTTCATAAAAACTAGAACAAAAAAGAGGAGAAAAAAACTACAATACAAATACTCCTTGGAATGGTCAAGAGCAGAGATGTTGTGGATGGTGGTGTTGTGGGATGGGGATGGGGAACTTAAACATGGTTTTACTGATACCAAACCTTGCGCTTACGTCTGAAGCAGCATCTTACATCCTGGGCTGGCCTCAGTGGCTCAGGCAGATGCGTGTCAGACTGATGGTTTGGAGGTTGCTAGTTTGATGCCCGCCAGGTCTGGCAACATTCTTCCATCAAGATTGATCATGAAATATTTTTTTAGTCATTCTATCTCTGCCATTGAGTCAAGAAGGGCAGTTGTCAGTTTCTGGCAATAGAATGCGCACAAGTACTGGTTAACTGCTTAGAAGACTAGCCCTGCCCAGGAAAAGTGTGGCTAGGTAAAACTGACTGGCTCGATATGACCTAAGTGGGTTGACTGGGCCTCAAAACCTCAACTCAAAAGCACTTAACATCCAACAAGACAGCCAAGAGCCTGAAGCCATGGACCACTTTTACAATGCCAGGAGGTCAGAGTGACACATTAATTACTATTTACTTAGGTTACATCATTTTATGCTTATTTCTGTTTCATTAATCCTAAATAATTAATAGTGTCTTGCCTTGTCTCTTTCATCAGACTATGTCAATAGTGTGGTGATAACCCAATTTGGCCAGTGTCCCTAATTCCAGATAAAGCCCTATTTTCAGCTGTAATATTGAGATTTTTCTTAGCTCTCCACGTAAACATATGTTGCAGGTTCTCATTAGAACTACCTGTTGAGACACTTCTAAGGAGTACTCGCAACATAGGTTTTTATGGAAGCTGTAAGAAACAATTGTATCTGTATACTCCTCTTATTGGGAGCTATAAGTCTCTTGTGAGAAGGGGTCATGTGTTGAGCATAAAGTCAGTCTACACTTGCTGTTTGCATATGCTTCTGTGTGGGTCCACATCCATTATATAACTTATAGCAGGCCTGGATCCAGGGGTGGGCAAAAGGGGCACAAAGTTAATAGTTTAGGTTGTATCCGATCCCACGAAGGTATTCCATGTTGTATAATCAGACAAACTGACGTCATCAAGTGACTTAGGAAGCTCTGGCAGGTGTTTCCTATGTTCTCGCTGTATCCGACGCTAGAAGCAGAAAGAAAAGAATGGAGACATTTGCAAGCTGTTTTGGGATCATAAGTAAACATAGGCAAGCTCAGTTAACACCAGGATCAAAGCCTTTGTAGGCTATTTTAGGGTGTCCCCTGTTGCTAGTATAGAACTGCATGCACTTCTTCCATTTTAGTGAGGTAGTGAAAGAAGGAATTCAGTACATGTCAAACTATTAACTGACTATACAAAAGGTAAGAAACTATACAATGGGAAAGAAAACAAAGAACACAAAAGACCAGTTTCTTTTTCTTTTATTGCTCTAAAAAATTCACAATGGTGAAAACTACTCACAATAATACTGATGAACATTTTTGCAACAGCATCGGTTTAATGAAAAAGAAGCCGGATAAATCGAAGGGAAAAAAAGTGAGAAAAATCGAAAAAGACGAAAAATAACAAAGGTGCGACATTTCGTCTAAAATCCTTATTTTTTTTTTTCGACGAAATGTCGTACCAGACCGGTTTTTTAGACCAATTGTTGTATTAGATGAAGTGTCTATTCGACGATATGGGTTTAGATGAAATGTCGTGCACCCATCCAATCCATATATATTTGTATGGGTGTGGTGGCTGAAGGGACAGGCAGGTTATCCAGGACTGCATATCTAGCACGGATGAATATCAAACTAGCCAGAATTATTTTTGCAGCTTTGAAATTACCTGTATAAAGCTGAAGGTTTTATGTGTTTGTTTTGGAGTTTTACGGCCCAGTCAACACTATTTAGGTTATTTTTGAGCCGGTCAGTTTACATAACCGCATTTCCTGGGTAGGCTTATGTATACATAAGTGATTAACCAGTACAGTGCACATTCTTTCGCCAGAAACTGACAAAGGCCCCTCTTGAATTAGTGGGAGGGAGAGAATGACCCCACAAATGTATGTTGCCCCAGCAGTTTTCGTAAAATTGCCAGAAAAGAAAAAAAAAAATCAACCTGCAAGATTAATGAAACTGACTAGAAAATAGCATGGAAATGCACTCTCAGGCAATCCAATTTTAAAAATTTTCCAGACCCCCCTTATGAGGGGAACCCCCTCTCGCGGCTTATGTCGCTCGATACATGTCTTCGGCAGTCAATGGATCCAGCCCTGTATAGGAATTTTTCTAGTCTAAAGTATTTACCTAGCTGGTACTTAACCCTAGTCCTGCTGAACCCGGATATGTCCTGCCTTTGCAGACAGTCCAGATCAGCTGGCTTCTGAATTTTTCTAGTCTAAAGTATTCACCTAGCTGGTACTTAACCCTAGTCCTGCTGAACCCGGATATGTCCTGCCTTTGCAAACAGTGTAGCTCCAGATCAGCTGGCTTCTGAAGAAGCCAGCTGATCTGGATCAGCACTGTTTTTCATTAAGTATGGGAATTTGTATCAACAGTTTAGATCAAGTAAACTGATTGGCTAAAAATTAGTAGTGGACATGGCATATCAATTTATTTAGCATGACAAGGGTTAACAACTACCACGCTCTGGGCATATTCAGCAGATGACAAATTGATGATATTTTTCTTGTTTTCCTAGAAAATAGGCTTGACATGTCATGCAAATTGCCACCATAGGAGGCAACCAAAACCTATTTTCTGGGGAAAATAATAAAAGAATTTCAAAATGCTGTCTACTGAAATTATTACCCAGCATGCTAAGGGTTGAGTACCATATATTTATTTTGGGGAGGGGGCAGGGGATGGGGTTTGGGAATTGTTCCCGAAGTGTGCATGGAAATCTTATGGAAGCATAGTTGTCTCGGCACACACACATACACAGGCACTGAGGCACACATGCACAGGCACTGACACACACAGAGACATGCAGACACACACATGCATACACACACACACACACACACACACACACACACACACACACACACACACACACACACACACACACACACACACACACACAGAGTGTAGTGTGATGTTAAAAGAACAGTACAGGGTTCGCACTAGGATTTTTTTTTCTTTCGCCACCATTTTCGCCAATTTGATTTTTTTTTTGTGCCATTTTCTTTAACTTTGAGCCAGATTTTGAGCCAAATTTTGGTCATTTTTCGCCAAAGAATTATCTTGTCAGAAAAAAAGGTGTTCATTTACTGATTCCTTTAATTGCAGCAGTAGATTCAAGAATCAGTATAGTGTGAAATGTGTGGGGAAATTAATTCTCACACTGATTTTTAAAACTTCTGCTGTAATAAATTAATTACAATGTCATGAATTAATAATAAGTCTTTGTTTTGCATATCGAATGATGAAGTCACAAAAAATAGAACACTTTACATGGAAACAAAAGTTGTGAAAAGTGTTGTATAAGCCAATAAATATAATATTATTAATGTATTATACTGTGAGAGAATAACGTGACAATATTCATTTGTACCCTGATAAATGCGGGGTAAGTTTCTTCCACAGCAGGTTTTACTGTTTTAAGGGAGCTAACTGCAACTGACTTAAAAGGGAGTTAACTGCAATTGCTTTACAAATCGGGTCTATGCAAAATGGAATGGGGAACAGCATTTTTTTTATGAATTGCGCCAATAAAAAAGAGGGGTCATGCTTATACAATAAGCGGTTAACCAGTACATTGAACACCCTTCCGTAAGAAACTTGTAACTGCCAATCTTGAAGTAGTGGAAAGAGCGAATGACTGTAGCAAATACATGTGTTTCATGATAAATCGCTACAATCTGTGGGGATCTAATGCGCGATCCGGACCATCGTAGAAATAATATTACTTCAAATGGGCAAATTTATTTGGGGACCCATTTCACGTTCGATACTCGAAACTAGAACATCGCAGACTAATGTGTCCGCCTCCGAGGCATTTATTCGTGTTTTTTTTGGGTTTTTTCGGGACGACGTTCGTTGATCGCCAAATAAAATTAAGGCTCATAAGACGGTACCAAAACATGCTTAATTAAAGTCGGCACTGTGAAAGTGTACTTACCGCTTCAATAAGCTGAACCGATTAATGACAATAATTATTTCTCGTGTAATCAAATTGTTTTCCATCTTTGTGTTTGACAAAGGATTCCACGTGATTACATTCTGGGTAAATTTCCCTGACGTAGGCGATGCGACTCTGACATTAATTCCTGATTGGTAGTTTCGGCAGAGCGTCATGAATATTGAGGACGAAAGGCGTGGAAAGTGGGCGGTGCTACTGTCAAACTGCCCATCACGGCACATGACCTTATATCGCTTTCATCAAATTCAGATTGAGTTGTTAATTGGCGAATTATACAATCAAGTAAGGTGCGATAGACACTCGCGACAATTATATGGCTCAGTAGCAGGTAATTCAGGCGATGTTTTTTTCGCCACTTGTTTTCGCCAATTTATGATTTTTTGTGCCAAATTTTATTTTTCTGCGCAAATGGCGACAATGGCGATCGGTAACGCGAACCCTGCAGTGAAACAGGCACCTTATCTGAAGGTCTGAAGAAGTGTGGTAATCCTTGACCCCTGCTCTTGACATGCCAGAATGTAATTTTAGGCCCTAAACTTCCACAAGACAAAAGAAGTGTCTGGGTAGCCGAGTGGTTAGCTCTCTACTTCTGATTACAAGGTCTGGGATTCAAATGACATTCCGGTTGGAGGCCGAATTCAGTCATGACTGTATGGTGCTTCATTGCAGAGAGCCTTTTATTATCATCTTTCCATCATCTCAATAGACTTAAATAAGTTGAAAGGGACCTAAAACACTAAATCATCATTATCCACAAGACTAATAAAATGTATAGATTGATTGTAAAAGTCTATTATTGATCTTCAGTATAGGAGGTGTAAATTATGAATGATTGGAAGAAGAAAGCAGGATTGGCAGAATAAAACAGTTTATGCTGAAAGCTGTTTAACTTTATCCTGTTCTCTGCACTAATTCAGCAGCTGACAAACTGATGATATTTTTCTTATTTCTCCCAGAAAATAGGTTTTGACAGTTCATGCAAATTGTCTCCATAGGAGACAATTTGCATGAAATGTCAAAGCCTATTTGCTGGGAAAAATAAGAAAAAAATGTCAAAATGTTCTCTGCCGAAATTTTTACCCAGCATGCTAAGCCTTGAATTAGAAAATCAGAGATACCATAAATGACTTAAAAAATTCAGTGACTACTGTATTTACCCTAAATACTGCTTAAGTCCTCACCATACTTGTCCTAAAATTTGAACGTCCAATTTACTGCTGGGTGATTTGTCTAAAAATGCTGGATGAGTGACAAACCATACTGTGGGGCCTGATATGGGTTTGTATTGTTTATTAAAACCTGTCTGTCTGAATACTTAATGTAAATATGGTAAAAATAAACAGACATATGTAGTTAAGCGGCTTTAGCTACTGTAATGACCTTAAGCATTGTGACAGGCAGGCTTGAATAAACAGTGTAGACCCAGATCAGATGCTGTAGAATATGGCATCTCATCAGTCTACACTGCTTGCAATTCATTTCAGAAGTTTTTACTCGCATAATCAGGTAGTGAATTTGATTTACTAAAATTTTATGACAAGTATGGTAAGTAGTTAAGCTGTTCCAATATTTAGAGTTAATACAGTATGTTGAGAATGGAGATTATGGGTTTAAAACATGGAGACTACCGTATATGATCTAATTACCACACATACCTCTATAAGGGACAGTCAAGAAATTCCATAGTCTTCAGATTACTTACTAACTCCTTTCCTTCATGTCTGGTTGATTTTTTTTTTTTTCTTTTTTTGAGGTTTTTATCAGAAATCAGCAATCTGGGATTTGGCACAGAACTGTGAAAGATAGCTTTGAATCATATCCAAAGATTAAGAATAATGAAGCTTATAATGACACTAGGGATGCTCACAGGTTGTTTTGATATTTTTAACACTTAACATACAGGGTAAAAAAAAAATTCAGCAGTCAACATTTTGAGATATTTTGTTATTTTTCCCAGAAAGTATGTTTTTGACATTCCATGCAAATTGAATTTGCATGGAATGTCAAAAATATATTTTCTGGGAAAAATAAGAAAAAATGTCATTGGTTTGTTGTGTGCTGAATTTGCTGAGAGAGTGGAAATGGTTAATTTATTTATCACTATTTTTACCATGTTTACATAAAGGAGGCAATTTGCATGAAATGTCAGTCTGTTTTCTTGGAAAAATAAGTAAAATAAGTCATCATTTGTCATCTACTGAATTTTTCCCAGAAGGTGGTACTTTCATTCAAGCTTTACAGTGTGTTCTTTTTTATCTTAACCCTTGTCCTGCTGAATAAATTAAGATGCCATGCCCACTTCTAATTTTCAACCAATCAGATTACTTGGTCTGGTTTGTTGATATAATTTCACATACTTAATGGCAAACAGTGCAGATCCAGATCAGTTGGCTTCTGAAGAAGCCAACTGATCTGGATCTACACTGTTTGCAAAGGCAGGGTATATCCGGGTTCAGCAGGACAAGGGTTAATGCTGAGGGCTGCCCAGGTGTAAAAATTAGGACCAGTTAGTCTACAGGTTAACCTCTGAATCTCTTAAAGTGCCAAACATTTTTTTCTGAGAAAGTAAGGCTTGACATTTTATGTGAATGATTTGCTAGGCCGAAGCGACAATAAAAAACAGTTATCTGTTTTAATATTTTGTTGATATGACAATGACATCCTTTGATTATACATGTATGCGTGACATCGAAACCAATACAGATTAGATCATAGAGCATTCAGAAGTGCATCTGACTTCAAATCCAGCTCGACCACATAAGTTTTGTGGAGACTGATACAGACAACCCTCTTTACAACTCGATACAACGACAAAATTCGTTATAATGACAATTTGACTGTCACAAAACTTTCACTTAAGAGGTAACAATTAGTCACAAATTATGCAAGAATATTGTATTCAATACTTTAAAGAAACATATGTTTTGGATATTTGTTAGAATTGCCTCAGTGAGGCAATTCTAAGAAATATCCAAAACATATATTCTAAGAGGAATTAACAACAAAACAAGACCTTTCTACATATCAATCTGCTCATTAAGTATTCTGTACAACAGCAAATTCATTTTAATGGCATTGTCTTGGGGAACAATACTGTTGTTGTAACAAGGGTTCACTGTATTGAAATCAATTTCTAGGCATATTCTCCACCTTCCACTGATTCAAGAAGGGCAGTTGTCAATTACTGGCAAAAGTATTTGCTCAAGTACTGGTTAACCTCTCAGAGGACTGAGACTGTGCAGGAAAAATGTAATGTACCGGTAAGTGGGTTTACTGACTGGCAGGACATGACCTTAACAGTGTGACTCTAACTCAAATAGATAAAACCAAAACTCCAACTTAAACAAATGAAACCAATATTCAGAATGGCATCAGATACATGCATATAAACAGATTGACATTTGGTAAAAAATTTGATTTTGCATGGCACATGAATACGAAAGGAAAGGGTCTGCAGTTTTACAAACACAAATATCTGTGTCAAGTTACCCCTACCAATAATATGTTAAAAAATGTGTATGAATTTGGTCTACAGTTTGATTTGACATATTTAGCGCATGCACATGTGTACGAATGTACCAAAATCTGTGTCATGTTATCTCTCCTGCACCCATCTCTGAGGAAAAAAACAAAAAAAAACAAAAAAACAAAAAAAAAAACATAACAGTTATGTGTTTGTCAGAGAGATTTATTTCCATCATGCAGCTGCCAGGTCTGACTCATGCACATGTGAATCTGAATACTTTGTCTTTAGGATATTTGTAAACACTTCCCAGTTGGCACACAATGTTGAAACAACGTCGATTCAACGTTGATTCAACATCTTGACGTTGAATCAACGTTGAATTGATGTTGTTTCAATGTTGTGTGCCTGCTGGGTTGGCATCCTAACTTAGTCTCGTAAATTCAGAGCTCCAGATGAGAGAAGTATCCTGATAATACATTTTTGTTATTCCTTCATGAAGATATATTTTGTGGGCACCCATTAGAACAAACTTTTTGATTGCAAAAAAAAGAGGAAAAATCGCCTTATCTGGCGCCATGATATTTTCTTGAAATTTGCCTGAAGCAGCCATGTTTTAGGATAGTCTGGCATTTCATCATTTGTGAATGAGCCACTATATGAAAAAATGTGCTTTCAGATGTGTGCCCAATGAAGACTCAGATCAGCGAGTGCTTGTGCATAGTCTGATCAGTCTTCACTCTAGGTTTGAAGAAACCTTGGGTGTCCAGAGAGTGCCTCTTAAAGACACTGATAAGACAGTGTGGATGCACAGGCTGATCTGAATCTTTGCTACATGCATATGTCTGGAGGTACGTCATCTCGTGTTGCGGCTCAAATATTTGTAAACAAGACATAGCTCTAGGAAGGATGCTTCATCTATCAAAATACCGTATATACTGTTATTATTGGGACATTTTAAACTATTTTTTCCTAAATTTCAAGTCCATTTTATCACCTGATCATGTGTCTAAAAACAACTGGAGAAGTGGCAAACAGTGTAGACCCTGATCAGATGCTGCATTCTGCAGCATCTGATCTGGGTCTGCTCTGTTTGCTTAATGATGCCTGTCTGCATGTCCTCATTCTTGGGGTTATTACCAAATCTCGATGCTTTTCTTATTTCTCCATGAAGGCAAGTTGAGTACCCACTTCAGTTGTTGTATCAAGGCAGTTCTAATAAGTGTACATAAAATATTTGAGAAATTGTGAAGAAAGAAAAAAATATTATCTGGCTGCCTAGTGCAAAATGACAGTGCTTTAAGTATGATATTTATCAAGTTATGTTTTTCATAGTTTTGCCACAATTATCGAAGGGGGAATTCACATTCAGTGTAGAGTACAGTAGTATACTGTGTTGCAAAATTATGAAAAGACGAATACACATCCCAGAAGGGAATGGGTTATGAATGAACAGTAAACAGAATGAGGAAGTAAACGTATCCCGATATAAATAGTTTTGAGTCACTTGATGCATATTTAAGGTACATCATATGAATAGTATCTTACGATGTGTATAAACAATGAAGATCCAGATCAGCCTGTCCATCTGTCCATTTAAGTGAGATGATTCACTGTTTATTAATAGCTTTGTTGAATATTTTACCCTGGTCCTGCTGAACCCAGATATGCCCTGCCATTGAAAGTGTAGATCAGATCAGTAGTTGGCTTCTGAAGAAGAAGCCAACTGATCTGGCACTGTTTACCACACAGTATGTGAATTTGTATCAACAACCTGGGTCAAGTCATCTGATTGGCTGAAAATTGGAAGGGGACATGGCATCTTAATTTATTCAGCATGACAAGGGTTAAAATAGATTGGCAAATGATCTCATAACAGTGTAACAGCTTTGCCGTTGCATTTTGTTAAAATACAAGGTTCCTTTTTCTTGCGACATGAGTCATTGCTGCATGTGAAGTAGGAAGATGATAACCAGTTTATGATTTTATTTTTTTCCTTGAAAATATGGCTTGATTTTACCTAAGGAATGTCAAGCCATGGTGTCTTCAAGGAAAACTGAAAGAACTGTGTTAATGAATGGATACTTGGTAGAATTTCCACCATTTTTTGACAAGGGAGACAACTTTTGAGACTTTCTGTTTGCTTTTATGATGGCAGATCCCCTTCTGAAAAGTAGTCCTCTATGAAAGGAAAGAATTTGCTCCCAAGAGTAGACCACTTTTTATAAAGAAGAAGAAAAAAAAAAAAATAAATAAATAACCCTTGTCATGCTAAACCTCGATATACCCTGCCTTTGCAAACAGTGTAGATCCAGATCACTTGGCTTCTGAAGAAGCCAACTGATCTTGATCTGCACTGTTTGCCATCAGGTATGTGAATTTATATCAACAATCTGGATCAAGCAATCTAATTGGCTGAAGATTAGAAGTGGGCATGGCATCTTAGATTATTCAGGATGACAAGGGTAAAAAAAATTGACATTTGCCTCCCCTTGAAAGTGTATCAGCTGGCCTTAAACTATTATCTTCATATATTTAGATTCAGCAGATGAAAGGTTTTAAACAGATGCTGTTAGAGTAGCAGTTTGAAACTGTTTTAACCTTAGCCTTGCTGTAGACAAAATTAGCAGATGGCAAAAGTTGTGGTATTTTCTGACTTTTCTCAGAAAATGAATGTTGCTATTTTAAATGATGTAATTCTTAGTCCTAGTTTTATGGGGAAAGATAATGAAACTATTTATAATATGGCCTTTGCTTAGTAACTTTATTTTTACCCTTACAGGGCAAAGGCTAACATGCTGATTACCCTAGATATTCAGACACCATAGCTCTTTAACCCTTGTCATGGTGAATAAATTAAGATGCCATGCCCACTTCTGCTTTTCTGCCAGTCAGATTACTTGGTCCAGATTGTTGATATAAATTCACATACTTAATGGCAAACATTGCAGATCCAGATCAGTTGGCTTCAGCCAACTGATCTGGCTCTACACTGTTTGCAAAGGCAAGGCATATCTGGGTTCAGCAGGACTAGGGTTGACACACTACTTATCTTAAACAATTTCAAAGCCCTAGAGATGGTTATACAGAAAAATAGTTTCGTATTTCTCCATGAAAACATATGTTGTGGATACAAATTAGCTGATAAGCTGTCATAAATGTAATATTTCAAACAAAATTAATTTATACTGATGGATGATGATCTTGACTTTGGCTGTGCAAAAAATAAGCTGCAATATTTCGTTATGAAAAAGTTGACCATGTAGTCCAACCGTTTTTCAAACACATCAATAGAGCAAATATGTTAAGGAGTGGAGATGTCTCTTTGTAAGGAGGAGTGTTTGGTGATAATTCTGGGATATTTTTTCTTATTTCTCCATAAAAAAACATATGTTGTGGGTATTCATTAGAAGCACCTTGCTAAGTGCCTCACTGAGGCACATCTAATGAGTACGCACACCATATGTTTCTATGGAGAACTGGGGAAAATTTTCCCAGAGTTATCACCAAATACTCCTACTTAAATAGACCCTTCCGCTGATTCAAGAAGGGCAGTTGTCAGTTTCTGGCGAAAGAATGTGCACAATACTGGTTAACCGCTTAGAGGACTAAGCCTGCCCAGTAAATGTGTGGTTAGGTAAACTGACCGCGCTCGACATGACCCCATTGGGTTGACTGGGCCGTAAAACCTTAACACACAAAAAAAAAACAAAAAAAACTAGACCCTTGAAGTTTAGACTTCCCAATATTAGGGTAAATATGTTACTAACATATTTATTATTTTATTTCAGGAAAAGTTAGAGTTACTACAAGGTAGTAGTCATAAAGAGATCTCTGAGTTAGAGGGAGAACTCGCACAAGTTAGGGCCATTAAAGATGAACTACAGAAATATATACGAGAATTAGAACAGTCAAATGATGACTTAGAAAGAGCTAAAAGGTATGTCAGACATCTGTTTTACAACTTTTGAGTTGTAAAGTGCATTGATTGGTTAGCCCAAAATGTTAGGATAGATTGGGTATGGTCAAGCTTCATTTAGACATGAATGGTGAAGGTAAAAGTATCCCATAGCCTTGCTGCAGTAGGCGCTGTGAGTTTTGGAGCCCACCTGGTCTTGGGTTACAGCAAATGAAAAGTAGGGGCAGTTGTCTCCTTTTGTATTCCCCTGGATAGTACCCATTCATTACTGAGAGATCAGAGAGAGTTTTTGGTAATTGGTCAGAGCTTGATTTAAGCCTGCAACAGTTAGCTCTGCAATCAAATGAAGATTTGGCTGAGCAAGTAAAAACATTTTGCTTGCCCAGAAATTTATATAGGAGGTACATGTATGAAGAGAAATTGTTAATTGAAAAGCTGCAAGTAGATGAAATATTGATTTGTACAGTATCTATTGATGGCTTTGATTAATATAACTGTGGTGGTCATCTAGCTGACGAAATTATGTTTCAAATAGATCCTTTGTGCATTTCATTTAATTAATAGGAAGAATCTGCAGTGAAAGAAAACAACAAAAACACCAATGCAAATACATGAAAGGATCTGACAAAAACTTGATTTGCTTAAAATGAATGGATACTGCTGGAGATATAGTCAACATTTTCCACAAGGGAGACAACTTTGTCTTCTGGTTTGCTGTTTTTTTGCACATCAGTCTGAAAAGTGGTCTACTCTTTAACCCTTGTCCTGCTGAATAAATAAAGATTCCACACCCACTTCTAATTTTTAGCCAATCAGATTACTTGATCCGGATTATTGCTCTAAATTCACATACTTATTGGCAAACAGTGCAGTTCCAGAGAAGTTCTTTAGAAGCCAACTGATCTGGATCTACATTGTTTGCAAAGACAGGGCATATCTGGGTTCAGCTGGACCAGGGTTAACATCATTTTCATCTTGTGTTTAAGAAGCGTTTGGCATGCAGTTTTGTGTGGGAGAAGAAGGCCAGCTGCATAGAGAAAACCAAAAGACCCACAGAAAATAATTGTGGATGTTCTCACATGTTTGATATCAGGCTTAGCTGAATAATTAGCTGAATTATTAGAAAGACATTTTGTGAAAAATACTGCTCATTGAATTAAAAAATAAGGAAAAATAGAGGAAACGTTTCCCTATTTTGAAGAGGTTGAACTGTTAGAGTATTTGAATTATTTGAGGATATATAAATTCCTGCTTGCAAACAGCATGCATTTAGTAACACTCTTAATGGTGCACCATCTGCAGTCTAACAGATATCTTTAGCTTTCAGTTGTAGAGAATCTTTGTAGTTCTAGATAAGACTATTTTTCAATTAAAAAAGTACATGTATTGATATTACTCTTATTCATGAAAATTATACATGTATGAGGTGCTTATGATGAGTAACCACAACATAATTTATGTTTTCATGAGAAATAAAAATATTTATCTGGATACCCCACCCATCTAGAGCTCAGGGCCCAGGTGTTCAAAGCTAACATGTCGTTAGTTAACATACCATTAAAACTTTGATCATTAAATAATGCATATATGCTAATATTTTTGCTGAAAAAATGTGAGTAGCTTTTGCATTTGCAAAAGCTACTCACATTTTTTCAGCAAAAATACCTGTGAATTATATATTGTACTTACTGTTCTAACCTGTGAATTATATATTGTACTTACTAGAACATTTCACATTTTGACCACTAACGAGCTCGTTAAGCTAACCAGACTTTGAACAACTGGGCCATGAAGTAAACAATGAGGATCTTGGCCTTTGTCTTTCCTGTGGTCATTTAGGAAGATACATGTTGCATACCTCCAGATAAGAAGAGTATTCAGATTAAATGAGTCAGTGCACTGACAAAACCTACAATAATTCCTGTGTGACATGCAAAGATTCTGATCAACCTGTACATCCACCCATTATGGCAAGGGTTCTCATTTATCACTCTCTGGATAGCCTGGAGGCTCTAGAAGGCAAATGCGATCAGTGAGGACTCTGATCAGACTGCTCAAATGTGCAGGCTGATCTATTTGCTGGTTCCACAAGTCTTATTGCAGGTTTTGTAGTGGGCTGACTCAAATATTATTTTTATTTTATCCATGAAAGCATATGTAGTGGGAACTCATTTGAACCTTCAGGTGAGTGCCCACAGCATATGTTTTCAGTCATGGAGTAATAAAAAAATGGTTAAAATCTTTTAGTAAAAAAAAAAAAAGAGAAGCAAGCACCTTATATGGATCTATGAGACAGATCTAGTGGTTTTATCTTCAGTATGCCTTAAATACATTATACATTAACTTAGTCATAGTATGCTCAACTTCCCTATATGAGAGCTTTTATTAGATTTTGTGAAAATAAATTAGTGAAATACCTTCATGGTATAAGACTTCTTGTTTTTCAGAGCAACTGTAGTGTCATTAGAAGACTTTGAATTAAGATTAAATCAGGTAGGTAGACCTTGCTTCTATGTGTCTGATCAGTCAAAAATGATGTAATATGAGTACATGCAGAAGAGGCCTAATGCAGATAAATATTACGATGCCTGAAGACGGAAGAGTCCTGGTGGCCGAGCGGTAGAGTTAAGCTCTGTGTGACTGGCACAGTGGCTTCATTGGTAGAGCGTCTGGCGGGGAGATTGTGGTGGGGAGGTTGTGGGTTCGATTGCCAGCTGGATCATACCAAAGACTTTAAAAATGGTATTAGCTGCTCTTTCGCTCTTTCGCTTGGTGCTCAGCATGAAGTAAGTAGAGCTAGGAATCAGAACTGGTCAGCTCAAGAGTCAGTATAATGTGACTGGGTTTAATATCATGTCAAGTGTTTTTGGCATGATATTTCAGTGAGGCAGCACTCTAAAAGTGAGTATTTAGTTCCCTGTCACATCCAGACACAGTCACGATATGACTGAAAAATTGATGAAGGCGACGTAAAGCCCAAATAAAGCAAACAAACATCATGACTGTGACACTTCATTGTACAGAGCCTTATCACCTATCCATTGTCTCAGTATGGCTAAAATGATGTTGAAAGGGATGTAGAACACCAAATCATCGTGTCACAGTGAAATATTTGTTCTCTTATAAAAGTCCTAAACTGATTAGATGAGTGGATCCAGTGTATTTTAAGTAATCATAATTATGCTGATTAGGACTGCTTCGACATTAAATTTCAGTGACCAAAAACAAAACACTGTGCTTCCACTGGATCTAGGGCATCATCCATGGAGAAGATACAGCACTTGAAAACTTTCACAGGCTGTCCTAGACCCTTTTCTTTTGTTGCACATCATTTGATGCACAACATGGGAAAAAGGCCCTCATGCCATATGCAGACAGCAAAGGTTTGGATGAGGATACATATCTGTGTCGTCTGATCTGGACATTCTTTGTTTGCCAACATATACTACACTATCCATTGGTTCTGTAAGCGGGCAACGAAGGCCCTGGTCAGGAGACAATTTGCTTGTAATCATACTAATGTCAAAACCAATTTTCTTGGAAAAATAAGGAAAAAGTACAGTCGACTCTCGTTATCTCGAATTCCAAGGGACTCTGTGAAATACTTCGAGATATCCATACCGCGACATATCAGATTTGCAGAACTGAGGAAACAATCAATCGACCAACCATATTTAACAAATGTATATGTAATTTGACTCCTGAAGTTAGATGTATATTGAAAATATTGTGGAAAAGAGGAGAAATTGCTCCTTAGGAGCAATTTCTCCTATTTTCCACAATATTTTGTTACCTGTTTTTAGATTTTTATGTTTAAGAAGGGACCAGATTTTCACTTTGAGATAAGCAGTTATTCGAGATAAGCAGTTATTTGAGATAAGTGAGGTCGAGATAACGAGAGTCAGCTGTATATTAAAATATTGTCTGCTGAAATTTGGTTTAAACATTTAATTTCAGTATTTTATAAACATATAATACTATGCATTTCAATATCCATTAGACTTCGGTGCAAACGTGACACACGACAGCTCTCTAATGGCAGCCAATTTCAGAAGCGTTGCCGCATACTTTGATCAGAAACCGTCCACAAAAAAAAACATTAAACTGGTCGCTTGTGTAATGGAAGGCGGTCATTCAATATTACATCAAAAAAGGTACCATACCAATTACAAAAAAGAAGCCAAAAATTATGATAGGGCAGCAGGCTGCCTCTTATACCAGTTAGGACCTACAGTTTGCTTAACAGCATTAACAGGACCTAGAAACATTTTTATGCGCAGGCTAGTCTAGGTCATCATATCTTGCCCAAGAAGTAAGTAACTATTTTACGGTTCACGAATCTACCGGTTAATACCATAGTGGTCTGAGTGGTAACAAGCATACCTTATTGCAAACGCGAAAATTGCTAATCCAGACAAGTCTGCGCGGTCAGATAAGAGTCAAGGATTGATATTCTTTACACACAATGTGAGCAGTTTTATTATTTTGAGTAGCCTGCGCAGCCAATCGGGTCGAGAGTAATTCTTGTAAGTTGCACAAATAAAGTTTGCCAGTATTTCAAAACAGTTGTACCTGACCAGATAGAGAACAAGTCAATCACAGATCATTTACTGGCTTAATTGTCTCCGCCTACTGAATCGAAACCAGTTGCATGCGAGATAACTCAGATATCGTATGTCAATAATCAGAATTGCGCAATTGACAAGACTGCAATATAAAACCTTTTGATGTTTGTTTCTAACATTTTTCAGTGCAATGACCTCTGTGATGACATTTGATTCTCTGCACTCGACTGAAAGTCTAATGAATATTGAAACGCATAGTAAATGACAGCAGGATTAGGATAAAAGCTGAAAGCTTATTTAGTTTTTCTTCTGATATATCCTGAAATTTTTATCCAGCATGTTAAGTGTTAAACTGGTACTAGCTGCTCTTTCACTTGGCACTGTGCATTAGGAATATGACAAAGGACTGGTAGAATTGGTGTCAGTATAATGTGAGTGTAGTTATATCACATCAATGTGTCTGAGCAATGATACTGCAGTGAGGGGACATTGTGAAAGGACATCAGTCCCAACAATCTCATCCAGACATTGTCATAACATGACAGCAAGATGTTGGCCATGTTAAACCTCAACTAAATATCGAGGATTGATCGCAAGACTGTAGCAAGTCAGATGGTTGTTTGTCCCAATACTTAATCTCCTCACTATGAAGGCATTATGAAGATTACAAAATTTCTTTCTGTAAACAATGGAAATTTAGGTGCCACTGCTGGTATGAGCAATGGCACCTAAATTTGCATTGTTTACAAAGGGGTCAAAGTTGCCCCTAAACGAGAGTTTCAAAAATATGTTTGAGTTACTACAGTCTTGCGCTCAACCTTCAATAAATGAAAAAAAAACAGCAACAAATGTCATGTTTGATAGCTATTGTGCTTGCTTCAGGCTTTCAACTTTGCTTTAATTTGTTATTGTGTTGTATTGACAGGCCATAGAAAGAAATGCTTTCTTAGAAAGTGAATTAGATGATAAAGAAACTCTTAGTGATACTGTACAGAGACTCAAAGATGAAGCTAGAGGTATGAAAATAATATAAGTTCCCTTGTGACATATGCAAGCTTCTGTTTACATTGTGATCAAATGTTTCACTGATCACAGACAGAAATGGTAGATTCTGTAAAATTTATTATTGCATAAAAAGCAGTGCCACACGTTATCAACAACCGTGCATTAACCGGCGAAAAGCTGTGTATTAACAAGGCAATTCACAGGCTGTTAATGCACGGCTACGCAACTTTCAATATGCTCGTACTGGGGCCACAGAATTGCTGTCGTCATGAGATGTGTACTGCCCTGCCCTAGAACGGGCATGAAATGGTGTTCACGAGACATAAGTGAAAAGGTGAAACAAAATAGTGCAAGATAAAATGCAAAATGTAGCAAATGTTTTCAATTTTTATGCAATAATAGCGATCAAACAGGGCTTTTCAATGCATTAACATTCGCCAGGTCCTTTGGGATGTGTTGAAAACCGTGGCCTTCGGCCTGGGTTTTCAGCACCTCCCACGGGACCTGGCGAATGTTAATGCATGAAAAGCCATGTTTGATCCCTATATTAAAGTACAGCCAAGGCCATTATCAGATTATGCAGCATAGCTCTAGGTAGGTTTTTTATGTTTGTTTATTTTTTCAACCAAGAATTATTAATATTTTTCTTATATCTCCACAAAACATCTTTAGTGTCTAATCATTAGAAGCCCCTAACTGAGACACTAGATAGTCCTCATATTAAGAGTTGTACTATGCAGAAAAGCAGGGTGATCTTGGCACGATTATAAGGGATAGTTTTTGGTCTCAGGTGGTATTTTATCATAAAAAAGTAAGCCAGGTTGATCATCTTGTTCAGTATTCACTGCTCTATACAATTGTAGTTTCTCAAATCAGGCAAAGACAAAATGTCAGGCATGATCTGGCTCCAAACTGTTTGGCACTCTGATAGTATTCCAGAAAGATTTTTTGAAAAAGTTAATTAAAAAAAATCCAAAGATGACAAAAAAGCATGCAAAATTACCTAGCATGCAAAGAGTTAAGGACAACTATTTGTTCAACATTTCCAAATTTTAGAAGAAAACCATCCTTTGCCTTTTTAATGTACCTGTAAGAAAATACAGGAAAGGCTATTTTACATATGCCAAATGTTTAAGTAAATAAGTGAATTCAGCAACTGATACAGTCAGATCCACATCAAGTTCTCAACATTAAAAGGAATGACAGACAAATACAATTAAACAGCCACAAAAAGAACAGATGGCAAGCAGAGTTGGTAGCCCTTTCCCAAAAAAGGTGGGAAATCTGTTACCCACACTTAACTGAATATATATTTTTAACTTCATAAAAGAAAAACATTTGTAAGTGAAACACTACAGAACACTATACAAAAAGTACCACAATGAAAGTACTGTCTTGGAACGATCAGTAATAAATTACTGGGGTTGGGTGTGAGTAGAGCTTAAACTAGCTTTACAGGATCCCAACCTTTTCTCTCAGCTTCCATTGTGGTAAAAAAACATATATTTGTTTGGTCCATGTGGAGGTCTTTTAACTCATCCATGAATCATTATGGACAACAAATGAATCACAAGTAAAGCCTATAATGAAGCAAAGATGAGGACTTAACAGAAACAACGTATTGAGACACTTGAAGATCTCTGGGATGTCAAACAACAACACTGGAATGCTGAAGCAAAAGAAAACCACCAGTTGAACCCTGGTGAGCCGAGAATCAGACATAAAACTCATTCAACTTTTACAGTAAAGCTTTTACAGATATGTCTCCAGAATGCCTTTGAGAATGTAATTGATACTTAGCCTGATGTTACATACTGGTCTAAAGATGTGTTCAGTAAAAGCACATCCTGTGTCATTGGCATTTAGGTCAAGGTCACAAGGACCTAGAATTTTTTCATAGTTTTGTGTTTAAGTTTGTAAAGATCTAAATCTCCTGAATGCATGCATAGATTTACTTGATACTTGTGTTAGATGCAGGTCCAGAGCTTTGTTCCGTACAAGCTACATTCCCTGAAGTGAACCTGAGGTCAAGTAACAGACTAGATTTTTCATATGGTAGACAAAGTTTCAAGTGAGTTTTCCTGTCTGATGACAGGCCTTGTCTCAGTAAATCTTTGGTACCCTGATTTTCAGTCCATGAGATCAGTAAAAACCAAAGCAGGAAAACTATTTTTCTTGAGATGAATCGAAACCGTCTTCAGCAAGGTGGCCATTTTGTTGCATCATATAACAATCTGTGATGTCAGTTGTTACAGATTTGTTGGTTAGAATGAATCAAATTGCCATTAGAAGATTTATTTTGTCTGTTTACTTGGGCTTTATTTTTGTAACAAAATTCAGTGCAATATTGTTCTTTATTCAGCATTGTTTCCTTTATACAAATGTTTAACTTACCTGGGCCCAGTTGTTCAAAGCATCATTAGCTTAACGAGCTTGTTATGGGTCATTTCATTAACTGTTTTAGGGGATTCAATATACAATATTCTGATATTTTTCAGCAAAAAATTTCAGCATATTTGCATATCACTTGATATAAATTTTAACAAATGGTTAACTAACGACATCTTTAGCTTTGAACAACTGGGCCCTGGAGTTCTAGTGCTGTTGTGTAGTTTGAGTTTTCTAAACTCGCTTTCGTTAATCATTATTGTGATAATTATTATGTCATTATATAATAGCTAACTTATGTAAATATAATTCTTTTTTCAGATTTACGGCAAGAGTTGGGTGTACGGAAACGTCCCGCTAGTGAATCAAGTAATAAACAAGATACAGACGATAATGTTACAACCCCTACAAATATTACCTCAAAATTAGAGAGACTTTCATCTCAAACAAATAGTCATGTGACACAGGTTGTGAGACCAGATAGCTTAACGCCAGAATACCAAAGTAATCTTGCACCAGGGGCCTCAGTCACGCCAAACAAAGGTAACGTAACTAATGAGCATTTACCGTGCCATATATCAGCTGTCTGTGAAATCCTGGGCCCAGTTGTTCAAAGCTAACGATGTCGTTAGTTAACGATTCGTTAAAATTTAAATCGAGTGATACACAAATATGCTGAAATTTTTTGCTGAAAAAATGTGAGTAGCTTTTGCAGTGCAAAAGCTACTCACATTTTTTCAGCAAAAAATATCAGAATATTGTATATTGAATCTGCTAAAACAGTTAACGAAATTACCCTTAACGAGCTCGTTAAGCTAACGACGCTTTGAACAACTGGGCCCAGTTCTTGAATAAAGTAAAAATGAAATTGTAGAAAATGTAGTATGTATTTGTATACTCAAAGCAAGGTTTTCCTTAGCACGTAAAAATGGTCATCTTGACCCAGAATTTTAAAATTTGTTTGCATAAAATATTTAGGATCTCTATACATTTGTATCAGCAAGAGGACGTTTCCCAAAATATTATTTTTTGATGGGTTACAAAGAGAAAACACTGCTTAAAGTGTTTTTTTTGCATCATAATGAGCTACAACCAGGGCTTAGGAAACTCTAGGTCTGTCAGTCTCTGTCTGATTTTCACATATGGGACTGATTTCCAAAGTAAAACATCACACCATCAAAATAATTTCTTTTATTAACCTCTGGGCAAATTCAGCAAACAACAAATTTTCTTATTTTTGTTTTTCTTCAGAAAATAGGATTTGACATTTCAATCAAATTGTCTCCTCAGGAGACAATTTGCATGAGCTGTCAAACACTTTTTTTTCTGGAGAAAAATGAGAAAAAATGTTTCCGAATGTTGTCTGCTGAAATTTTTACCCAGAATGTGGTGCATTAATATGAAAAATCACCAATGTAAAACGCATTTTACATCTATGATATATGTAAATACACTCAAATATTACACTGTTACTCAGCTGTGCTTTTGTGTCAGTCTGTTATGCTAAGTCAGAAATGAAATTAGACTATTCATTATATTGTATTCATTGATACTCAGTCCAAGCAGTCATTTCACTGATGTGAGTGGTCAAAGTCCTGGGCCCAATTGTTCAAAACTAATGATGTGGTTAGTTAATGTATCGTTAAAATTTTGATCATTAAATATGGCATATACACTAATATTTTTGCTGAAAAAATGTGAGTAGCTTTTGCAGTTGCAAAAGCTACTCACATGACCCACAAGGGTTGACGTGTCGTTAAACCCCAACTCAATCAAAAAAAAAGCTACTCACATTTTTTCAGCAAAATTACCTGTGATTTATATATTGTACTTACTAGAACAGTTAAGATTTTAGCCACTAACAAACTTGTTAAGCTACCGATGCTTTGAACAACTGGGCCCTGATGATAGTAAGACACTGCACCTAGAATAATCATTTGAATTGTTTTTCTTTATGAGCATAATCGGTGTTATTTTTGCCTAGTAATTTTGACTTTTGAATTGTTTTTTTCTATACAAGCATAGTTGGTGTTATTTTTGCATAGTAATTTTGACCGTTTGAATTGCTTTTTGTATACAAGCAGTCAGTATTATTTTTACATAGTAGTTACGGCCTTAATTTCAAACTTTCCGATTGGTGAATAGAAAGAGTCTGTTATTTCTGGTGTGAATTATGCTGACCGATAGCAGGCTGCTTGCATGTGGGAATTGGGTGGTTTTCCATCTGCGAGCAGACAATTACCATATTTACATAAATATTTGTACAGACAGTGAAGACCCAGCAAACAGTGAAGACACAGATCGGACTCCTCCACTGCTCCTAATGGAGTTGTTTGATCAGCGTCCACACTGTTTGCCATTTAGCCAACATTTTTTAGACAAATCATCAGGTAGTGAAAAGAATTTTTTTGAATCTAAGGATAAGTATGGTAAGCAGTTAAGGTTTTTGAATATTTAGAGTAATAAGTTATGAATTTTCACTGATTTAGAAATCATATTTGAACTGGGAGCAGACACTAATCGTCGCCAGATATGACTAGGTGAGCCTGCATGTTCATCATAACTTCAGATAAAGATAAAAGCCTGCACAGCTCTAGATAAGAGGGGCATCCATATATTTTTTTTTTTTTCTTATCATACTGTGTGTAGGGGTAGGGGCAGAGGCAGGGGCAGGGGTATACTGTTTTCATGTTGTCCAGCTAAATAATTTATCAGAAGGCAGTCGTTACCTTGGAGTGGTGGGTGGGGGTGGAGGGGGGATGGGGAGATATCTAATAAAAGCTGCTTATAGATACTTCTTATTTCTCCATAAAACACATGCATGTATAATTATGTTATGACTTTGTGACTACTGATTGGAATGGTCTCAGTGGGGCTATTCCAGTGAAAACTTGATATATGCTTATGTAGAGAATTGAGAAAAAAATAAAATTTTTGTTATTCTGTTGATTGGAATTATCTGGTGTGGCCATTCCAATGAGTACTCAAAAGGTATATCTTTTTTATGGAGAAATAACAAAAATATTGATACTTTTTAGTGAATAAAAAAGTGTCTTACTAGAGCTATGAAAAGGGCTTGCAGATTTTTTTTTCTCATTTATGCATCAGAACATATGTTTTTGTACTCGTTAGAATTGTCTTATAGGGTAGCTTCTAATAAGTACCCACAGCATATGTTTTTATGGCAAAATGAGAAAACAAAGTCATCAGTTTTGGTGAAAATAAAAGCATCTTATCTGGAGCTATGAATTAGTTGATACTGAATATCAGCTTCTGAGCTGGCTGATGAGCTGATTGTAAGTGTGCAGGCTGCTATGAAATTTGGTCCCATTTTTTAGTTGAGAGCTATGATAGCTTCTAGTGACTGAATTTTTTTCGTGTGAGTGATCTATCCACTTACGACTGACTGACAGACAGTGATCTATTAAGCTATAAATCATGTACCCGCACAAAAATATATATTACAAAAATCTTTGAAAAAAAACCCCGAAAAAAATGTCCTTAAAATTTTCCTTAAGTCTTGCATGGGAAAAACAGTGCGCATAATTTTAGACTGTGACAAATGTTTTTACCTTCCCTGCTGTAGAAACTCTCTTAAATTTCTTAGGAGGAGGTAAGCCAGGGTGCTTGCATTGCATACTCTGCTGTTTGGCTTTAGGATCAAAGTGATGGACCCAAGTCTCATCTTGAGTCACAGCTCGATGCATAAATTCCTCAGGGTCATCTTCATAGAGTGACAGGAGATACTTAAAAATATCAAGCCTTCTTTTCTTCTGGGCCCAGTTGTTCAAAACTAACGATGTCGTTAGTTAATGATTCGTTAAAATTTTAATCGAGTGATACGCAAATATGCTGAAATTTTTTTCTGAAAAAATGTGAGTAGCTTTTGCAGTGCAAAAGCTACTCACATTTTTTTAGCAAAAAATATCAGAATATTGTACATGGAATCCGTTAAAACAGTTAACAAAATGATCCTTAATGAGCTCGTTAAGCTAACGATGCTTTGAACAACTGGGCCCTGATCTTTGGTCAGCATTCTGGGGACCCATCTAGCTGAAACCTTGCACATCCCTAAGATCAGATATCAGTCAAGGTTTCAATGAAGTTGTCATGAATTTCCTTTAGGATCATGCACTTCTTACAGAAGTACTTTATGACTGCTCTAACCAGTTTGTCCATTTTCTCAGTTTAACACACCCTTTGCCTGTTTGCAGCAAATTCCTGCTGAAATCAGTAGCTTTGAAATTTTATCTTCTCTACCAAAGATGTTAAATAAGATAAACTTATCAACAGATTGGGGTTTCATTTCAATTCATTCATTCTAAATATATTGGGCCATGAACGTCTTGATTGTACCTCATACTGTAGGCAGCCAAGCTTCCATTGAGGCATGCTGTGCTATCTTGTGATAGTTCTTATTTGCTTTGTTGGGGCAGGGATAGAAGTGCAAAATGATGATGCATTTTGCAAGGAGCATCCGTCTTGAGAAAACCGAAAATTAAACTTCATCTTACTTCATTAAAAAATGGCCAGAAAAATGACTGATTTTTTTTTTATCTGTGTTCTGTTAGTTTTACCATAAATATTTGGACACCTTTTCTCCTTATCTCCTTGTTCTAAAATTAAATAAGTCCATTTGACTGTCTGATGAAGTATCTTTAATGTTGTGACGGAATGGCAAACAGTGTAGACACTGATCAACTGCTCCTAGAGGATCTGCATCTACATTGATTGCATGAGCAATTTGATAGGTGTCTGCATTGTTTGCTCAGGCTTGTCTAACCAAATATTTAGAGTAAATATGGTACTTAACCCTTGTCAAGCTGAATAAATTAAGTTGCCACACCCACTTCTAATTTTCAGCCAAACAGATTACTTGATCCAGATTGTTGATATAAATTCGCACACTGAATGGCAAACAGTGCAGATCCAGATCAGTTGGCTTCTTCAGAAGCCAACTGATCTGGATCAACTCTGTTTGCAAATGCAGGGTGTATCCAGGCTCTGCAGGACTAGGGTTAAGAATAGGACCGGACAATTCCTTCTGAATTTTCTTGGGTAAAATTCCAGTCCCTGTATTAACGAAAATTAAAACCAATGTATAATTATGTTAAATGGATATAAGCTTAAGCCACAGATGAAAATTGCATGATTTGGAAGTTGGATTGCTAAGGCATGCACCATTACACCCTGCTTGTGATCGGAGTGGTTTGATGAGCATTTTAACCCATAAAGAACCTAGCAAAATTTGTTGCAGGTGACATTCTAATTTTTTTTAATTCTTCAGTGAAAATAAGTCTTGACATTTCATGTGAATTGTCTGCTTGAAATGTCAAGACTTGTTTTCTCTGAAAAATAAACAAAAAAAAAAAAAATATCAAAAGTTGTCAGCTGCTGCAGTTGTGATAAGCGCTTTAAGGGTTAACTGGATGAGGCTGAGTTATCCTAGGTTTGTGTAAAATTTGCTTTAGACTTGAAACTGGACAATTTTCCTGCATTAATAACCATTGAATAAAATAAGAAAATCTTAGCATGGAGATGAACTGAGAGCTAGTAGATAAAGTCACATAAAATGGCTGCTGGAACTTTTTAACATGAATTATGCCAGTTTAGTTACATTCATCTACTAATCAGATGCTTTTATGAATTTTTATATTTAGCAGATGACGTTTTTTTTTTTGTTTTTTTTTTTTTTGTTTATTTTTATTTATCCAGGGCTAAGAATTTCCTGTGGATCCACAGAAATTGGCGGTTTTCAAGGCCCTCTGGGTCATTTTTGAGATCAGCATAAATCCGAGGAGAAAATTTGGGTTGGGAGGGGGTGGGTGGAGGTGGGGGTGGGTGAGGGTGCTATATGTATACTTCTGAAAATTGAATGCTGGCGGGGTTCTTTTTTGGCATTTTTTTGCGATGATTGCCAATAGCTCCAAAATAAAGTTACTGCCAAATATATATGTTTTCTGTAATGTCATTTATTGTTTTTTTTTTGCCCATCACCTGTAATCAGTACATTTTGATGTAATGTCATTTATTGTTTTTTTTTTTTTTTTTTGCCCATCACCTGTAATCTGAACATTTTGAGTCTAAAACATGAGTCACATCTTGATAATACAAGCATAATGCCAGACCATACTGCTTCTTAGTGAACAGCAAGAAGCCCTGATGGGACTGAGCAGACACATAGGCTGATCAGGATCTTTTTCACTAGTGTATATGCTAAAGGCCTTTTTATAACTCTACTTGTAAATGTTCTACAGAGATTGAAAGCAGTTAAGAAGTTTTAAAACCAGCAGCATGTGCATGTTTTCTGTTTGATTTTTTTTTTTTTTTTTTTTTTTTGTATTTTGTATAGATATGTTTCTACCATAACTATGTAGCTGTAGAAAAAAAACAAAGTAAACAAAACAAACAGAAGGAAAAACAAACAAACAAACAAATAAAAACTAAACAGCACAACTATAGCTCCAAATAAAAGGGATATGCGCATACCATATTCTATCTAATTACCACACACACCCATCTAAGCATGCAGCCGGCCTCGGTGGCTCATTTGGATGCGCCGTCTGACTGGAGACCAGGAGGTTGCGGGTTCGACCCCCGTCGAGGTCGGCAACATTCCTTCGTGGAGATTGATCATGAAATGTTTTCTACGGTCATTCTCTCCCTTCCGCTGATTCAAGAAGGGCAGTTGTCAGTTTCTGGCGAAAGAATGTGCACAATACTGGTTAACCGCTTAGAGGACTAAACCTGCCCAGTAAATATGTGGTTAGGTAAACTGACCGCTCGTCATGACCCCATTGGGTTGACTGGGCCGTAAAACCTCAACACAAATCAAACCATCTAAGCACGCAGTCAAGCAGTTCCGTAGTCTTCAGATTACAGCCAGTGTACTGTTTGTCTACTTGTTTACAAATGCATATGTTGTGGGTACTCATTTGAATTGCATCGACGTGTCGATGCAATTCAAATGAGTACCCACATCATACGCTTTTATTAAGAAACTCAGAAAAAAAAAATGCATATACATTATCAAATAAGCCCTTTGCTGATCCTTTGTTTTTAAAGGAATACCCTTAGTTCAGTAGATATGTATTTTACCACAAGTTTTCCCAGTAATTTTGAAAAACCTAAGCGCACAATGCGGTAATTAGGTCCAATACATTTTTGGAATGATGAGTACCCACAACATGTTTTTGTGGAGAAATAAGAAAAATATCAGTACTTAACAGTTTAAAAAAAGGTACCTTATCAGGAAGTAGCTCAATAAAGACAGCAGCTGGTAATTTATGACTAGGTGAAATGTTGATCAAAATATAAATGAAAAGAAAAATAAGCAATGTTCATGTTTTGAAAACCTAACCCTTCACATGCTGAATAAATGAAGTCGCTTCTAATTTTCAGCTAATCAAATTACTTGATCCAGGTTGTTAATACAAAGTCACACACTTAATGACAAACAATGCAGATACAGATCAGTTGGCTTCTTCAGAAGCCAACTGATCTGGATCTACACTGTTTGCAAAGGCAGGGCAAATCCGGATTCAGCAGGACCAGGGTTAAAATGGTTATCATTGATCATACTATAAACGCATCCATTAAAAGAAAGTTCATTTTTGCTTGATTCTTTTTACCTAAACAAATGAATGCATATAGAATAATGTAGCAAAACAATATGAAACCCACTCAAACCAAATAATGAATAAAGGAATTTAAATGTATCTAAAAAAAAAAAAACACAAAAAAAACACTACTTATTGAAACTAGCTAATGACAAACTATTGAATGGACCACTTATATCAGTTTTGAATTCGAAAATTTTGAGTTAGTTCTTTATTTTAGGTCAGATTTTCATTTGAACTTTTATCATTCTAAGCACATTTAGCATTAGAATTTAATCTTCTTTAAGATATGTAAATATTCATATATAAAACTTAACCAGTTTATTTCTCCACCATAGCTTTAGATAAGCACTGTATCCAGAAAAAATACATAGGTCTAGATAAGAGTGGGTATCAGGTAAATAGTTTTCTTATTTCTCGACAAAAACATATGTTATGGTACTCATTAGAAGCGCCTCGGCCAGGCACTTCTAATGAATACCCACAACATATATTTTCGTCGAGAAATAAGAAAAATATAGCTACCTTTTGATTGAAAAAAAAAACCGCCTTATCAAGAGCTATGAAAATATATTATTCTTATTTCTCCATGAAGGCATGTTGTGTGTTTTTCTTAGAAGTAACTGGTAGATGTGCACAACATATCTTTTCATGGAGAAAAAATAAATTAAAAAAATACAATGCTATCTAGAGCTATTTGGACTTCACTTAGCTTCTGATAAGATGGGTGTCCAAATAAATATTTTTATGTTGCCTCCATGAAAATATATGTTGTTGGTTCTCAGAATTACATAGGCAAGGCAACTGTGATTCCTTACAACACAATGTTTTCCTGGAGAAATAAGAAAAATATCAGTACTTCTTTTTTTATCAAATCAGGGCTGTAGGTGAGATGCTTTTTTCACCCCATTCATACAAAAGAGTTTTATCTTTTTCTTATTTCTCCAGAAAAATGTATGTTGTGGGTACTCAATAGAAGTGCCTCACTGAGGCACTTCTAATGAGTACCCACAATGTACATTTTCGGGAGAAATAAGAAAAATATTTCTCACGGTACTCCTTATATTTAATCTTGACAAATCATGTCTTATCTGAAGCTATATTCTAGTACTGTAGTTGTGTGTTTGTGGCATCCTCGTCTGTACTGTTGTGTTTTGCTTTCCAGGAATCCCAACTATGAATGGCGGTACACCCCTCACCCCATCTGCACGAATATCTGCTCTAAATATTGTTGGAGATTTATTACGCAAAGTTGGTGTAAGTATTCTACTAGAAAAAAAACACTTCTGCTTTTTCTTTGCTATCCATTAACGCTTAGCACTCTGGGTAAAATTTTCAGCAGACGACATTTTGAAATATTTTTCTTATTTTTCCCAGAAAACAGGATTTGACATTTCATGCAAATTGTCTCCTAAGGAGACAATTTGCATGAAATGTATAATCCTGTTTTCTGGGAAAAATAAGAAAAATAACATCATTTTGTCGTCTGCTGAAAATGCCCAGAGAGTGGTAAAGGTTAATTACTCTAATAGAAAACTATTTTTGTAAACCATGCTGAAAGCAGGACAGCTTGGCCAAGGTTTAGACAGGAAGAAGATTCCTTATATAGCAGACACAAGTCTTGGATGATACAATTTTCTCTCATTATTTTGTGTGTATTTTCTCTACCATTTTCATCATCCCTGTGTATTCAGATTTGGAGATGTTAGTTATTCAAGTCACTGACTGTCAGATTAGCTGCCAAAAATGATAAAATAAAAGTATTCCAACATGAAGAATTTGAAAAGTCATTGACCATGAAATGCAATGCATAAAAATGGCTATATATCAGTCATTTTTATAGTGGCATGGTCTTTCTCAGGTCTTGTAGTCATTGGTAGGCTATGTTATATGGCTCTTCCTGGATATCCTCTATACTATATTTCTTTAAAGATTAGCTGATAACAGCTCAAATATTTTTTGTTTCTTTGTCTGAAAATCAGGCCTGGATTTCCATTCATATTCCCACAAAAAAAGAATTTGAATGAAATGTTTAGCCTAGTTTCAGCAAAAAAGCAAGATAAAAAGTATCAGCAAAATACATTTTATAATATCTTTACATGTTTTTTTTTTGTTTTTTTTTTCCTGAGAATAAGGCTTAGCATTTCATTCAAAATCTCACTTTTTCCTGAAAATAGGAAATGATTTGAATGAGAGAAAATATTGGTTTTTTTTTTGGTTTTTTTTTTAAAATGTTTATATTTCACATTTATATGCATGGATATTTTCAGGGTAGACAACTCTGTCAAAGTGTTTTGCCTCCTCTCTGAAAATAGATCTGCTCTAAAAGGAAACAATTTGCTCCTTTGGAGTAGATGCTCCTTGGGAGCAAATTCTTTCCTTTAGAGTAGGTCCGTTTTCAGAAGTGACCAGGTTTGCAGGAAAGCAAATGATATAAAAGTTGTTTCCCTTGTACAAAATGGCAAAAAAATGTACCAGGTTTATCCAGTTGCTTTAAATATTGACAGATAATATTTTAAAATAGAGCTTGACATTTCTGTGAGAATTTGCATGTAATATGTCAAACCCTATTGTCTGGAAAAAGTAAGAAAAATCTCATTTGCCATCAGCTGATTCCAAGGATAAACCATTGATCAGACCAAGCTCTATTTTTTTTTTTGACAGGACTCATTTAGGTGTTATTTCCATGGCAACATCTTGTTACTGCTACTTCTAGTCAGCAATATTTTCTGTTGCAACTCTTACTGGCGAGGTATTTAGTTACTTAGTGCACATGCAGTGACATTGGCTTGACCCTGTTACTTCAACTGGCTTGCTTTGTGCATCGTGTTAAGATGCAGATTTTACCCCACCATTTCCTGACAACACTACCCTCCTTTTCCAGTCCACTTCACATGTACATACATTCTCTACACTCCTGCTTGCATACGTACAAGTAGACAGATAGTGATTTAGTTAACCTTTGACAATCTTTGGTGATGATATTTTTCTTATTTTTCCCAGAAAACAGGATTTGAAATTTCATCCAAATTGTCTCCATTGAAGACAGTTTGCATGAAATGCCAAATCCTGTTTCCTGGGATTTTTCTCAGAAAACAGGATTTGAAATTTCATGCAAATTTTCTCCATTGGAGATAATTTGTATGAAATGCCAAATCCTGTTTTCTGGGAAAAAATAAGAAAAATATTTCAAAATGTTGTCTGCTGAAAATTTATCCAGAGTACTAAGCATTAACTGTTTGGTTTGTGTCAGATTTGGTATCTTTTTGAACATCCTGATCATTGCACTATTAACAGTACCAATCACTGGCCTGGTTTCCAGCTTCTCATTGGTATCAGTCTCAAGCCATGACTGTTTCCAGTTAGCATATGTGTTTGGGTAATGCTGCTTCCAAAAACTTTTTCAATCATGTGATGATTATAATGATGCGTGTCTGCATTCTTGTGATTTATGTATGGTATAATGTCACATTCAGTGGTCTAACGTTCATATAGTGTTGCTGTCAGGAAGATAGCAACACTCTTGTAAGGTCTTGCTTCACTGTATGTCATGTCATATCTTTGACACAACCTGATATTCCATCCATTTATTTTCCTGGCTGGTAAACACTGGTCCCATATGACGTAAGGTCGATGAGGTAACTTGTAACATTTCTTGCCAGTTACCAGCCCAGCAAAACTGTTTCTGTCAGAACAAGACTTGTATTTTTGCTTTTAATACTTTTCACTAATAATGAAATTAGCAGATGACAAGCTTGGGATGTTTTTTTTTTTTTGTTTTTTTTTTTTTATTTTTCCTAAAAGTGGGGTTGATATTTTATGTGATTCATCTCCCAAGACATGTCAAGCCATTTTAGCAGTGATGGATCTAGAGGGGTTTTTGAACTGTTCATGAGGCCAAAAGGTTAGTGCTCCTGGTTTTGGGTCAGAAGGTCCCAGGTTAGAATCCCCCTAGAGGCAGAATTCAGCTCGTTACACAGAGCTTTTCATTATCACCCCATTCATGGTATCAATATGACTTAGATAATGATGAATGAAATGTAAAATAATAAACCATCAAAACCAGTTGGGGTTTGCTGGCTGTGAGAGTGGGGGAGCACTAAGTTTCACCTTTTATCTTAATATGTTTTTTTGTTTGGATGGCACCCTATTGTTGTACCATATTAAGTATAGGAAACCCAGGGTACAATTTACATGGAGAAGTTCCTGTGATATTCAGTTTCCTGAACCAGTGTTGAAAAGTTAAAACTGTCTTTTCCAAGATCTTTGATCAACTCCTGTGTCATGGAATAACAAGAAAACTATTTATAAAAGTGTGATCTGTTAATATTTAAATTCAGCAGGCTAAGGTTAAAGTATAACATTGTTTTAACTATTTGTTGGCTATTGATATAGCATGCTTCTGATTTGAGAGGTAATTTATTTGCATAATCTTTTGTTGTCAAAGCAGTACACCAATTATGTATACATATATAACACTCACAAAATATATGCATCATGTAAATATTAGGAACGGATATACTTTCTAAGTAAGTAAGTCTGGCATTGGAATATTTACTTCCCTTCTCATTTGGTGGCAACTCTTAAAGGAAAGAATTTGCTCCCTCTGGGAGCAAATTCTTTCCTTTAAGAGTAGCCCCAGAGGGAGCAAATTCTTTCCTTTAGGAGTAGCCCCCATTTTTGAAAGGATTTAATACTTGGAAAGCAACAGTTTCTGTCTACAAAAGTTGTCTCATTTTGAAAACTTGTAACAAAATCTCCAGGTGTGTCCATTCACCTTTATATTTAGGGTTCCAGGTAAGCAGAATATTCAAGTGATTTTTTTCTTATTTCTCCACCAAAACAAAGGTTTTGAGATTGTGTGATCCCAGTGGAGAAATAAGTAATTACATTTTTAAAAAGAAACAGTAGTGTTTGCAAACTTCAAAAACAAATTGTCGCAAAGGAGCAAAGTTCATGTAAATTGGTAAGCAGTCAGAAAAATTATACCATTCCTTCTGTTCGTTAGTGCATAGCTCTGGTTTGACCCCAGCCAGGTGGCAGTATTCTTTCATGGAGATTGATCATGAAATATTTGATATGGTCATTCTCTCCCTTCCGCTGATTCAAGAAGGGCAGTTGTCAGGAAAATAGCTCTAGATAAGCCACTTTTTTTTTTTCAACCAGCAAGTGCTGCTATCTCCATGAAACACTACATTTTAGGTACTCATTAAAAGCACCTCACTAAATCACATAAATGAGTATTCACAAAGTGGTGTAGTGTGTAAGTAATTAAATTATTTCTCTGGATACTCTTCTTATCTAGAGCTATGAAAACTGGCAGCATCATTTTTTTTGTTCAACATTACGAAAACAAGCCTATTCAAATATACTGAAAAATGAAAATTTTCAGATAAAAAATTCTGATATTCTTCATATTTCTGCTCAAAATATAGATTGTGGGTAGTCATTAGAACTGCCTCACAAAGGCAGTTCTGATGAGTACCCACAATCTATGTTTTTGAGCAGAAATAAGAAAAATAATGTGTATCCCTGTAAACCTCAGTTTTGCTATATAAAAGTGAGGTTTAAGGGGGTCAAAATTATATAGGCATGTTTTCGTGATGAGATGTAAAATTTAATGACCTTCAACTTGTCTGGTTTAATTTGTCTCTTCATTGGCCAGAATTCTTCAAAATAAAACTCAATAATAATGTCGGAAACAGTTTGTGAAACAAAGAAGAAATTCAACAGAATGAAATAATTCATTCAATGTCACTATCACAAATTATAAAAAAGAAAAATGCTTTGGAAGTCTGTAATTTTTTTTTTTTTTTTTTTTTTTTTTTTCAGATATTTACCAGGGAAGTCAGTACACTTAAGAAATCTGTTAGCTTACTGCTGCTTTATTTTTTATTTCTGGTGTAACTTATCTGGAACCATGTATTATATTCTATTTATATACATCACAGAGTATCAATTTAGTTATATATGTTTAATTAGACATGCTGCATTGAACAAAAAATAACTTCAGACTCTTCTCTAATTGAATGCAGTAATTGTCAGCATGAAATTGATCAAGGATGTCTTGATAGTTTGGTTGCATGTGCTGATCTATTAAAAATATGTGAACCAAGTGAAAAAGGAAATTTGATCATCTGTTAAACAGCATAGTCTCAAATCAGCTATATCTAAGGTTTTACCCTAAATATTTGGATAGATATGCTGGAGCAAACATTGTAGATCCAGATCAAACTGCAGTTTGATCAGGGTCTACTCTGTTTGCCATTCTTCTGGCTCATTTTGTCGATACATTGCAAGGTAGTCAAATGCGGTTGCTCTTTGAGATCTATGCGGTTTGGAGTTACAATGTATATATAGAGAATTTCTGAAGATTCTACAAGATCTAGTTTAGATGAAGTGCACAGATCAATATTTATAGATGATCTGAGTTTGTGCATTTTACGTATTTCGTGTCAAACTTGGCATGCTGGCTAAAATTTCAGATGATATTTTGAAATATTTTTCCTCTTTTTTTTTTCCAGAAATAGGGCTTGACATTCTTCTTAAGGAGACAGTTTGCATGAAATCCCAAAGCCAACTTTTCGGAAAAAAAAAAAAAAAAGAATATCTCACCAGTTTGCCATCTGCTGTATAGCCTAAGGGTTGAAAATGATACTGTTTAAGTTTAAACACATGACAGGCTGGGAGTTGAAAGTTGAGAATCTACATTTGATAACTCCTGTCTTTGTGTTGAATTTTGTGAGTCTGTGAAAAGTAACTTGTGAAAAATGAAAAAAAAAAAAAAATGTGTAAGCAAAATTGGGTAAGCAAAATCGCATGAGTAGTAATTTTCTTAATTTTCTCCAGAAAATAAGTTTTGGCATTGGATACAAACCACTGGCTACTGTTTGAGTTGAAATTTCCAGTTCTGAATAATTTGACCGTCAGATGAGTTGTACAATCATGTCATTAATTATATGTTAGCATTTACCTGCTGTAAATAAATATTAGGAGACAAGTTATATGCCCCTTGAAATTATAGTTTCTTAATTGAATCATGGCTGGACATGACTGAAATATTGTTGACAGGGGATTGATAGAATAGCATTTTATCCCTTAAAAGAGCCATTCAGAATTGTAGTGGATGAGTCATTCAGAATTGTAGTGGATGACGTGAGCAATCAAAAATGGTGATATTTTTCTTATTTCGTCACAAAAACATATGATGTATATTGTAGGTACTCATTAGAAGTGCCTTACTGGGGTGCTTCTGATGAGTTACCACAACATATGTTTTCTGGACAATGAGGCTTCTAACGAGTATCAACAACGTACATTTTTAAGGAGAAATTAGAAAAAAATCTGGGTACTTTTACTTGTAGCTGGCCTCGGTGGCTGAGTTGGATGCACGTCCAACTGGTGATCAAGAGGTTGCGGGTTGGACCCTTCTGGGTTGGCAACATTCTTTCATTGAGATTGATCAAGAAATATTTTCTACGGTCATTCTCTCCCTTCTGCTGATTCAAGAGGGCAGTTGTCAGTTTCTGGCGAAAGAATGTGCATAATACTGGTTAACCGCTTAGAGGACTAAGCCTGCCCAGTAGACGTGTGGTTAGGTAAACTGACAGTGCTCGACTTGACCTCATTGGGTTAACTGGGCCATAAAACCTCAACACAAACAAACTTTTACCTGGATCTATCTAATATCTGGGTTAGTTATGATATCAAAATTGTATGTTTCAGAGGAGTTGTTATGGAGGACAATTTGATAATTATGAGATACTATTTTTGTTTTTCCATAAAAAACATATGTTGTGTGTACTCATAACAAGGGCCTCAATGGGGCCCTTCTAATGAGTACCACAACATATGCTTTTATGGAAAACTGGAAAAATTATCATGGAATTATTATTTAAAGGCTTCATATTCCTCAAAAATAGACATTTTTATCCAAATAAGATTTAATAAATTATTATATTGTATTAATACAATCATAAAATGTGGCATCTGACAGCCTGTAAAATTTCAGTGAGTCTCTCGTTTTTGAACTGGGTCAAAAATGAAATGATTTTTTATCATATCTCTGAATTAACATTGCCAACATTAATTCAGCGATACAATAAAAAATCATTTCATTTCAAGAACAAGAAACTAACTGAAATTTTACAGGCTGTCAGGTGCCAAATTTTATGATTGTATTAGTACCATATATCAATTTATTAAACCTTTCTTGGATAATAAAATGTCTGTTTTTGATGACTATGGAACCTTTAATACTCCTGTAACAATAGTGAGAAAAGAGCATTGTACTTTGTAGTAGAAGTTACTTGTATCATGTTATTTTTACAGGCACTAGAGAACAAGTTAGCATCGTGCCGAAACTTTGTAAAAGAGCCGCCCCGAGGTAGCAAGGCCCCCTCAGGAAATAGTCCTGTGAACTCACCAAGGTAACTAGGAGTATTTTTGGTTTCTAGTTTTTGTGTGCGCAGTGGATTTGATTCATAGCTCTGGTTAAGAGTAATATCCAGATGAATATTTTTCTTATATCTTCTTGAAAACATATATTGTGGGTACTTCTAATGAGTACCCACAACATTTGTTGTCATGGAGAATAAGGAAAATATCATATTTTTTTGGTTGAAAGGAAAGGGCCTTAACTGGAGGTATGTTCAATTTCTTTCTTACTACATATTTGAGCGAAATTTTAGAATGTCGTCTGTTACGGTTTTGTTTGCAGCTTTAATGGTTAACATAGAAAGCACAAATAAATGCATTCTTATTCGACAAATTTGGGTTAAAATTATTTGACGAATCATGATGGCTTGAACAATCTTGGTAGAGGGTCACCAAAGAAACATTTCTGCCAAATGTCAGTGTTTCCATGTCATCTTGGGCCACCCAGGCCCACACTTTCCATCAACCTGTATGTCAAAGGCTGTCTTGACGGCACCATTGGAGCGTTCCACATATCCATACCAGCGAAGCCTTTTCTTCTTCAGAATGAGGTCCAGATCTTCAATGCCAAGCTGTGCAAGCTCATTGGATCTGGTAGTGACAATGTCTTGCGGCTTGACATTACAGATCTGTCTGATCATTGCCCTGTCATTTCACTGCAGACATTGGAGGTTTGGCTTTATCAATGGCCAAGTCTCACTGGCTTGGAGCATTGGGCTTCGCACACAAGAGCTGTACACGCGGCCACATGCTTTGAAAGAGACGTGGCGGGAAGAGAGAACTGGTAGCAGCTCCTTGAACTTCTTCCAGGCGGTTTTCACACGTGTTGTGGTTGAAAGTTAACAGCCACTGGCTGCTGAGAGAATGTTTCCTAGGTAGCAAAAGGAAGCTACCACCTCCAGCTTGTCAGGTCCGACTTGGACTTCCCTCTGTTGTCTGCCATCCAAAGGGCATGCAGTTCCCTGGCACAGTGTACATCTGTAATCAGGGTCCTAGCCCACTGCATTTCTTGTGCATCCAGTGCTTGCAGCCATTGCAGAACTTGCTGTTGCCACATGGAACTAAATAGGGAAGGAAGGGTGCGTTTTTAAATATACACATGTAAAGTGCTGCTCCTTAAATGAAGCATTGCATTCTTAGGCATTTCATTGCTTGATAAAAACTGCCAAACTTTCTTGTCAATGCTGACATAAGGCAGAGACAAAGAGTATTGCTTGGGAACATCTGCCAATAACATTCTTTGGATAAGTAAAATAAAGTGTAACTATAATGCCTCCAAGATTGGATAAGTAAAATAAAGTGTAACTATAATGCATCCAAGAAGCCATTTGGGCTTCACAGACATTAAAATAGCCTAATGATTTTCATCATCCAGTGCTAGCTAAAAATCTGGGCCCAGTTGTTCGAAGCATCGTTAGCTTAACGAGCTTGTTAAGGGTCATTTCGTTAACTGTTTTAGCAGATTCAGTACACAATATTCTGATATTTTTTGCTGAAAAAATGTGAGTAACACTGCAAAAGCTACTCACATTTTTTCAGCAAAAAATTTCAGCGTATTTGCGTATCACTCGATGAACATTTTAACGAATCGTTAACTAAGGACGTCGTTAGTTATGAACAACTGGGCCCTTCAGTTCTTAAACAAAGCATGTTCACCTTTGTAGTTTTCTATTTGATTTGGATGACCAGTTATGTGTTACCAAGGAAGGGAGATGCTGTTAGTAAATACTTTTCAATGGGAGAATATTACCTTTGTAAGAAATGAAGACAACTTCAGAGGCAGGGGCCAGGCTTAAATTATTTGCAACATAATCCTTATTACTCACTTTTCTTTTCTTATTTCTCTGTGAAAACATGTAGAAGTGCTTTGTTTAGGATTTTCTCATGAGTACTCAAAATGTATGTTTTCATGGAGAACAAATATCAGTACTGTTCAGTTAGAAAACAAAGTGCCTGATCTACAGCTCTGGAATAACCATCTTATCTGGAACTGTGGAAATTTAGCAGATAGAGATACACAATATTCATTTTTAGACAATTTCTTATAAGCTCATTTGTGACCTAACACTCTCAGCCTCTGCATGGAAGAATGTATGTGCCTTGAAGCGATGATAAATCTCACAAAACATTTATTTTTATCAAATCATTTGATTCAGCTTTCATTGTGCGCATTTTAAAATATCTTTACAATATGATCTGTAAGTTCTCGTCAAAATCAAATTTTTTTTAAAACCAACAAAAATTTGTTCTATTTAAAATAACAATTTAATATAATTAATGCTGTGCATTGCACAAAGGTGCTTCCGTAAGACAGGATAAATCATAAAATTCCATTCAACTCTTAGAACTTTGCGTAAAAATTTTAGCAGACAACATTTTGAAATATTTTTCTCACAGGAAACGATTTGACATTTCATGCATATTATTTTTCCTCTGTGGAGACAATTTGCATGACATGTCAATTACAGTGTTATTGGAGAATAAGAAGAAAAAAAAATGAATGATGAATTTGCCCAGAGAGCGATAAAGGTTAATTCAATTGGTGGTGCTCTAGTAAACAGTTGGATTATGTACAAGACAAAAGGTTTGGTTACAAGTTTGCGTAAATCCAGATAAGCTGAAAATTTTAACCCTTTTCATGCTGAATAAATTAAGATGCCACACCTACTTCTAATTTCCAGCCAATCATATTACTTGATCCAGGTTTTTGATAGAAATTCACATACTTAATGACAAACAGTGCAGATCCAGATCAGTTGACTTCTAAAGAAGCCAACTGATCTGGATCTACACTGTTTGCTATAACAGGGATTGTCGTGTTCAGCAAGAGAAGGGTTAAAGTCAAATATCAAAAAACTTGAATTATGATGGACTGAATTCATGTCTCTAATGGTCTTCTGAAACTGGGCAGTCTGGTTTGTCTCACCTGGTTTGACACATCTGAAGACAGGTTCTCTCATAGCAAGCTCATCATTTATGATAGGTTAAGATCATGTTTTTCCGGTCACGTTCGGCAGCATCCCATATTTGCTTGGACCGAGTGGAAAATCAAATAGGACAAAAGTATGACTGACTTTTAGTAGAAGTTCTTAATGTCAGAAGATAAAATGAAATTTTGTTTGCTGTGCTTTTAGCCTATTTAGGATCAACATTTAGACAAAGGGAAAGTGTTGAAATTGGCAACAAATGTGCAAAGTGATAAGACCTTCTGGTCCCGGTAACCAAGCCACAGAGCATTCCTAAAATGTTGAACCAGTGGCAAGTCAGAATATTTAGAGGAACAGACTTGAGCCCCAAAAGAAAATGGTGCAATCAGATGTCCTAGGAATTTAATGATTGAAATATATATTGTGGTATGTCTAAATGACGAAAAGAAGCTATCGTTTAAAGAAAGGCGGGTACGGCGGTGAAATTAGATATCAGCTGCCAATCCAGCATTATATAGAGTTGGATGTGACTTTGACAAGGAAAGTAGCAAAGTTTCGGGTGTAGAGTGGACTTCATTTTAAAAACCTTTGTTATAATATTGGAAAAATCATTTACTATTCTTTGTCGCTTATCTTCTTTTTTGAAGATGCTTCTTGTTCCCTGTAATGAGGTTTGGCATGTCATCCAGATAGCCGGCCTTAGTGGCTCAGTTGGATGCAGGTCCGACTGGTGATCAGGAGGTTGCAGATTCGACTACTGCCATATCGGCAACATTCTTTCTCTGACTACTGCCATGTTGGCAACATTCTTTCTTGGAGATTATCATGAAATATTTTCTACGGTCATTCTCTTACTTCCACTGATTCAAGAAGGGCAGTTGTCAGTTTCTGGCGAAAGAATGTGCACACTGCTGGTTAACCGTTTAGAGGACTAAATCTGCCCAGTAAAAGTGTGGTTAGGTGAACTGACCGTGCTTGACATGACCCTATTGGGTAGACTGGTCCGTAAAACCTCAACACAAACAAACAAACATCCAGATAGTTCGGACTGGAAATTATGTGAATCAAATGTCCGTACTTTTACAGAGCAAGCATACCATAATTACTCCTTGTATTGGGATAGACAGGTCTGTAAAAAACAGTGTAGACCCAGATTGGATGTTGCAGAATGCAATATCTGATCATGGCCTATGTTATTTGCAGCTCATCTGGCATCCTTTAGACACATCAACAGTAGGGTTGTGGAATAATCAAATTTTGTTACCTGTCCACCAGCAAGTAAATGGTCAAAGTCCACTTGTCCAACCAAGATTTAATTGCCCAAAAATTGACATTTTTTCTTATTTCTCAAAGAATATGTTGTGGCTACTCTATCACTAGAAGCACCTCCCTAGAAAACATACTGCGGATATTCATTAGAAGCGCCTTGGAGAGGCACTTCTAATGAGTACCCACAAAATATGTTTTCTGTTCTGTGAGAAAGAAGCAAAATACATATATCACAATCTGGATACTTTTTTGAGCTAGAGCTATGAAGTCCTTGTCCCAAGACAAGTAACTTGAAATTTCTTACCTGTCCTCAGGGAAATGGGACAAGTCAGACATGGTATTTCCACAGCCCTGATCAACAGGTAGTAAAACGGAAGTTCAAATTTTGGGACAAGTATGGTAAGGAGTTAAATTGTATAGGGCCCAGTTGTTTAAAGCATAGTTAGCTTAACGAGCTCGTTAGTGGTCAAAATGTTAACTGCTCTAGTAAGTACAATATCTAATTCACAGGTATTTTTGCTGAAAAAATGTGAGTAGCTTTTGCACATTTTTTCGGCAAAAATATTAGCATATAAGCCATATTTAATGATAAAAGTTTTAACAATATGTTAACAAACGACATCATTAGTTTTGAACAACTGGGCCCTGATATCTAGGGCGAATTTGATTTAAGAAAGCAGAAGCAGTTGCCTGCAGATTTTTAACCCTAATCATTCTGTGGTTAAATTCAGCAGATGACAAGTTCACGATGTTTTCCTTTTTTTTTTTTGCATAAAATAAGATGTGGCATTTCATGCAAACTTTCTCCTATGGAGACAATTTGTATGAAATATCAAATCCTATTTTCTTGGAAAAAGGAACAAAATTATTTCAAGATGTCGTCTGCTGAAATTTTTTCCCAGCATGCTTAGCATTAATTTGAGTGGATAAAGGTTAGGAATGTATTATTTTATTTTGTTTATTGTCATTACTTCAGTTCAACATTGTGGACAAGAATTCGACAGATAACAGGTCTGATGGTTCATTCAAGTCATGGTTATTACTAATAGCATGGCCATGCACCCTGCAAGCTACCGTATATACCCTAAGTTTTCTGACGCGTAAAATCCTTACCATGCTTGTTTTAAAAGTTCAGCCGGTCCATTTACTACCTGTTCTTGTGTTTGAAAATTATGAGATGAGAGGCAGCCAGGCCCTGAGGTTATAAAACTTTTTTCATGCTGAACTCAGCTGAGCATGAAATTTACTTTGCTTATTAATCTTAAAATACTGAGAATTTTTTAAAACTTCTTTCATGCTCAGCTGCTCAGCTGAGTTGAGCATGAAAGAAGTTTTTTATTGTTTGTATTTTTATTTTTATGACCAAGTGAAATTTCATGCTCAGTTGAGTTGAGCATGAAAAAAGTGTTATAACCTCGGGGCCAGGCTTCATAGCATAGTTGGTAGCACTGCAGACTGTTTGAATCCTAGCTTGGCCTCACAACTTTTGTGGAGATTGATCATGAAATCATTTCTTTGGCCAGAGCTGTGGAAATACCATGCCCGACTTGTCCAGCTTGTCCCATTTCCCTGAGGACAAGTAAGAAATTTCAATTTACTTGTCCTGGGACAAGTAATTCATAGCTCTGGCTACAAAGAGTATCCAGATTATAAGATACATATTTTTCTTATTTCTTGAAGAAAACATGTTGTGGGTACTCATTAGAAGCACCTCACTGAGGCACTCCTAATCAGTACCAACAACATATGTTTTCTTCGAGAAATAAGAAAAAATGGACAGTCTTCGGGCAAGTAAATCTTGGATGGACAAGTGGATTTTGACCATTTACTTGTCCGTGGACAAGTAATAAAATTTGATAATTCCACACCCCTGCTTTGGCCATTATCCCCTCCTGCTGATTCAAGAAGGTCAGTTGTCTGTTACTAGTGGAAGTATGTGTATAAGTACTGGTTAATCTCTTAGAGGACTAAGCCTACCCAGAAAAAGTGTGAGTACCGTAGGTTAACTGATCGGCTCAATATGACCTTAACCGTGTTGACTAAGCCATAGAGCTCCAACTCAAACAAACAAACAAATAAAGATGTGTGGCAAACTGTGTAGACCATGATCAGATGTTGTATACTACAGTATCTGATCTGGATCTACACTTTGCTAAAGCTCGTCTGTCCATATACTTAGGGTAGATACGGTTATGAACATTTCATTGAAGGATTTTGTATAAAATAACCCTGCAAACTATATGAACATTGCATTGGAGAATTTTGCATATAAACTTGAGTATATTGATGGTATATAAACTTGAGTACTGATGGTAAAACTGGCAGAAAACACCACAAATGCACAAGGAATATTTTTTTTTTTCATATTTTTTACAGAATGTGCAGCTTGACATTTTAAGTCGATAATCTAGCAAAGAAACCATGCTAGTGAAATGCTAAGCTGTTTCTTAATGTGAAAATAAGAGTAATGTATTAAAAAATGATCTGCTAGAAACGAACTTGAGCAGTTTAAAGGTTTTACCTATGAACTCTTGGTGCCTGATTTGAAGGGAATGGTTGTCATTTGCAACTAAAAAACAACAACAACAACAAAAAAACAACAAAACTATATGTTGGAAATAAGCTTGTCTAAAATTCAGAGGTAGAGTGCCATAAAGTATGAGTTTTTTTAAGTTACAACAGTGTTAGGTGTACATGCCATAAGGGCCAGGTTCTTACATTGTTGCTCAAATATTGACAGACATTTCTTTATTTTTTTTATTGGTTGTTTTAGAGATGGGTGTTTGGGGAGGGTAATAAGGCACTTGAAATCCCCTTTGCAGAGTACACTTTTTAAAATCAGACTGACACAAGTCAGACAAAACTTAAACTTATCTTAAAGTTTCTAGAAGTTTCTAGAAGTTCTTAAATGTTAGTCTGACATGTACTGTGGTCCTACAGATTTATGTAGACTTCAGCTGAAATACCATACCTTTTTTGGAGAATTATCAAAATACCACTTGTTATCTGCTAATTTTGCCAAGGTATTGCCAAAAGTTATCCAAGCCCTGTGTAGACTGTGCAGAAATTGAAGAACCTGTACTATATAAATGTAGTTGCAGTTGCTTGTACCAATATTCTAAGTGTTATATGCAGCATATCACAGAGGACGTGTTAAGGAGTATTTGATGATATTTCTGGGATAATTTTCTCCAGTTCTCTATAAAAACATATGTTGTGGGTACTCATTAGTTTATGCCTGAATGAGGTGCTTCTCATGAGTACCCACAACAGATATTTTTATGGAGAAACAAAGATTATCCCAGGCCTATCACCAAATACCCCTCCTTATCATGTCCTCTAATATCAGATTTTAGATTCTGGAAATGCTCTTGATCCTCTTAACCCATTGTAGACTGAATGTACTCTCCCACACTATATATTGGAAGCATCTTATTTCGATTTTAGGTATGTCAGGCTATGTGATTTAATAAGATAAATCTAGAGGAAAATGATTGAACTATTTGCAAACAGTGGAGACCCTGATCAGATGCTGCATTCTGCGGTGTCTGATCTGGGTCTGCACTATTTGCCAATTACCCTTTTTAGGGGTCTCCAGACTACAATGGATTAATCTCGGTATATAAAATGTATATATGTATATATAAACCTGGTGTTTGTCCTGTCAGATTTTAGTTACTAAAAACCAGTTTATTGGAATCCATACAGACTTTGGCATTCTGGGTTTTATTTAATCTTTCATCAGAATAGGAGATGATACAGGTGTAATATTTTATTTTCGCCAGAAGTAGGACATGACATTTACTTACAGTTGTCTGATTTTAATATCAAACCTCAAGGGTTCTTCCTTTTAAAATGGCTCACTATACTTCACTGTATTGTGGTTTATATTTTCTGTTCCTTTATGACCATTGAGCCAATTCTGATGATTTTGTAAATTTATACAAGGTTCACTGGTGGGGCCTGGTTGGCTAAGGCTGGCTTGTCTGGTCCAGAAAATTTTGACTCTTTGACTCTCCAATTATTTACATTTATTATGTGTGTACTCATTGCTCTTAAGGGTGGGTCATTCTTTTAGAATGATCTTGTTTCGGTGGAGTAACTAAGGAAGTGCCGGCCTCGGTGGCTGAGTTGGACATGGGTCCAACTAGTGATCAGGAGGTTGCGGGTTTGATCTCACTGGGTTCTGCAATGTTCTTTCATGAAGATTTATCATGAAATATTTTCTATGGTCCCATCTGCTGATTCAAGAAGGGCAGTTGTCAGTTTCTGACAAACGAATGTGCACAAGTACTGGTTAACATCTTAGAGGACTTAAGTCTGTCCAGGAAAAGTGTGGTAAGGTAAACTGACCTTGCTTGGCATGGCCCAAATGGGCTGACTGGGCTGTAAAGCCTCAGCTCAATCAAAAATTTAGGAAGTTTTTTTTTTAAATGTCATCTGCTGATACAGTAGAACTTCAATGGCTCAAACCCTGATGGCTCATTTACCATGGATGCGTCAAACACGTTCTTGAGTCCACAGGGATTTCCTCCAAATACGATATACGGATAATTTAGGGAGATTTTCTTCTTTTATCTTGCAAATGCTGTGTGCTCTCATTAGAATTGCCTCAATGAGGCAATTCTAATGAGTACACACAACATACATTTATGATATAGAACATCGAAAAGATATCCCACAATTATCTCCATTATGCCTCCTGGTATGGCATGAATAGTAACCCTCCGTGTCTCGAACTACTGCTGTCTCGAACAAATTTTCATGGTCCCAAAGGGGTTCGAGCCATCGAAGTTCGACTGTGTTTAGATTCAGTAGGTTTAAGATTAACAAACAGCTCTCTGGGTTCCTTTTAAGTTGGCACTGGGGTGCATATGCAGTCCTACAAACTGCATTGCTGTGATATGTAGAGTCTTAATGAAACTGAAACTCTGATTTTCATTCTGTGTTTCCAAGGGTGTTCATTGGAGATTTTTTACTGGGCAAACTGCTCTGAAATGTGTATCCTTCAGGAAAATAGACCAAACTACAGGACCCTTTGCAAGCACTTAGAACCTGATGGTTTCTAATTTCTTACACAACTTTTTCCTGTATGGGCTTTTGTTACAAGGTTGTGTTCATGTTATTGTATAAAGCCCTTACCAGAGAATTTAAAGTGAGAGACTTTCTTCAGAAAATTATTTAACTATGCAAGCAATAATCAAATATATCCCTGTTCAACCATTTTTTAAGAAAAAAAAAAGAAAAAAAGAAAGTACTAGTATTAATAATACTGTCAGTGTAGTTGATTAAAAAAGAGACCATCCAAATGTGTGTTCCTCAAGAACAGATTGAGTTATTTTGGACATAAAATTTCATAAGTAGGAATATACACTGATTTAGATAAAGGTAAAGCCATCACAATAATTGATTTAAAAGATTTTCTCACAATCAGTTTTATAGACAGTTTTCATATTTTGTATTTTTATAATGGCATTTTTCTGCACACTTATACAATGTTTCCCATTGGTTTATTAATAGTATCCCATCTTGAGAGAAAATGGTGAACTCCAGATGAATTTCTGAAGTTAACCTGTACATTTTTCACCCTTGGTTATTATCTGAATCAAATGGCTGTGAAATGTTAAATCCTTAAAGCACCAACCACAGCTGTGATGGATGACATTCTGAAAATGTCTTGACATTTCATGAGAATCCTCTGTCTTGCAGGTGATTGGCATGAAATGTCAAGTTTTACTCTGATTTTTTATTTCTTGAAAAAAAAAATAATAAATAAAAAAAAATACCATCTGTTACAATTTCACATGGTGCTTTTAGTGTTAACATAGAGAATGCACTGCTCTTTGCTTGCTTTTTACCACAGCTTTTGGAGAACTGCAACTATTTCAGCATCCAGGAAAGGGGCTTTCAAGCACATTATTTGCCTCCACATTAGACGTACATTGTACAGGGCTTTTTCATTGTTGACTTTATGTCTTTTCACCACATATCACCATATATCCAGACAGTGATTTCTGGCAAAAGAATGTGCACAAGTACTGGTTAACTGCTTAGAGGATTAAGCCTGCCCAGGAAAAAGTATGATTAGTAAACTGATCGTGCTCGACATGACTCTAATCATAATGGGATGACTGGGCATTAAAACCTCAATACAAACAAACAAAATCCAAATAGTGTCTGTCAGATTGTTGTGATCAACTATACCCAAAGAAGACCCTAACCCCAAAATTTTAATTGCATTTGAAGACATTCAGTGAACAGTTTATTAACCCTTGTCATGCTGAATAAATTAAGATGCCATGCCCACTTCTAATTTCCAGCCAATCAGATTACTTGATCCAAGTTTTTGATAGAAATTCACATATTTAAAGACAAACAGTGCAGATCCAGATCATTTGGCTTCTTCAGAAGCCAACTGATCTGGATCTACACTGTTTTCAAAGGCAGGGCATATCCAGGTTCAGCAGGACTAGGGTTAAACATTTCAATCTGAATTTGAATTGGCTATGGTGACATGTCAAGTGACAGTTATTTACCAAGGGTGTGCTGAACAGGTCTACTGTAAAAGGACACAAAATATCTTTGTTGGTGTACAGGAAAGCAAACAGAAAGTCACAAAAGTTGTCTCCCTTGGAAAAATGATAGAAAATCTACTGAGTATATCCTGTTTCCTTAACCCTTGTCTTGCTGAATAAATTAAGATGCCACACCCACTTCTAGTTTTCAGCCAATCAGATTACTTAATCCAGGTTATTGATACAAATTCAAATACTGAATTGCAAACAGTGCAGATCCAGATCAGTTGGCTTCTTCAGAAGCCAACTGATCTGGATCTACACTGTTTGCAAATTGCAAAGGCAGGACATATCTGGGTTCAGCAGGACAAGGGTTAAATAACATCATGAAATGGATTGGCATGAAATATTTATTGCTAGATAAATGTACTTACAAGATCTGTATTTTTCATAAGTACTATGATATGCTGTAGTTAGTTGCATGCAGAAATATGCTGGGGAAAACCAATTACTGATATGTGTGGTTAACTCCTTTATATTGGATAATCCAAAAACAAGGTTGGGTTGCAGTCTTCTGGTGTTTTCCTATTCCTTATATGCCTTTGATAAAATAAGCATATGATAAACAAATGATATTTTTATTTGTTTGTCAGAAAATAGGATTTTATATTTCATTCAGATTACAATGCAATATTCCTATCATAGCTCAAAATAAGAGGGGTATCCAGAAAGAAAAAAATAGCATTTTTCTTATTTTTCTATGAGAAACTTGCATTGTAGGTACTTATTAGAAGTGTCTTATCAAGGTGCTTCTAATGAGTACCTACAATATACTGGTTTCACATTTTGTATCTGAATGAGAGAGAAAAAAAAAAGAAAGAAACAACTGAAATGTTGAAATTTAGGGGCATCTTCTCTACTATTATTTTCCTACAGTTTTCATATGGACAGACCTAAGCAAACAGTGTAGAAACAGATCAGATGCCTTTAGTTGGTAAAATGGCATTGAGCAAATTATAGGACAGTTGTTTTAACCGTTGTCCTGTTGAATAAATTAAGATGCCAATCCAACTTCTGATTTTCAGCCAGTTAGATTACTTGATCCGGTTTGTTAATATAAATCACATACTTAATGGCAAACAGTGCAGATCCAGATCAGCCAACTGATCTGGATCTACTTTCAGAAGCCAGCTGATCTGGATCTACTCTGTTTGCAAAGACAGGGTATATCCGGGTTCAGCAGGACAAAGGTTAAGGAGATATGTCCTGAATATTTAGTGATATACCTGACCTACTGCTTTCTGTATATTTTCAGGACCAAAAGATTAACACGTGCAGCAGTTGTACATCCACAGCCTAATGTAAAAATACCAGTGTAAATCCACACTAGAGCTTTCCACAAGTGTAAATCCAGTCAACCATTTTTGTGCCAGTGAACCATTAAACCATACGAGGAGACTTACTAGCACATGAAGACCATGGCCCGGTTGTTCAAAAGTAACGATGTCGTTAGTTAACGATTCGTAAAAATTTTACTTCGAGTGATATGCAAATATGCTGAAATTTTTTGCTGAAAAAATGTGAGTAGCTTTTGCAGTGCAAAAGCTACTCACATTTTTTCAGCAAAAAATATAAGAATATTGTGTATTGAATCTGCTAAAACAGTTAACAAAATGACCCTTAACGAGCTTGTTAAGCTAACAATGCTTTGAACAACTGGGCCCATATATCTAGATGGAAGGTGTATCCAGGTCTATGTTGTTTTTATTTTGCCATGAACATGTAAATTGTGGGTACTCATTATGTCCCCAGCTTTGAAAAAAGATGAGGAGGCAGGGCAGTTGGGTGGGAGTAGGGGTGTGGTATGGAATTTGCTTTGTTTGTCCATTCAGAGTGTCAGGGTGGCCAAGTGTTTAGCGCCTCAGACTTAAGATCATTATGCCAACATATGCATCTTTGGAGAAATAAGAAAAATGTAAACAAGTTAGGTTAACCTTAAAAAAAAAAAAACACACGCAAACTTAAGGTAAAGAAAATAAAACTCACTGAAGGACTTTGTATGAGTACCCACAGTATGTGTTTTTATGGAGAAATAAAAAAGATATTTCTTTGGGTATGTCTCTGATCTAGTGCTATGAATTCACTGTTCCCATGTGTGATAGTTTTCACTGGAACTCAAGATAAAATGTGCATTGAAATTATTTCTTTTTTTTTCTCCGCCAAAAACATACACATGTATTGCGGGTATGCATTAGAGGCAGTTATGAGGTGCACATACAGCATATTTTAAGTGGAGAAATAAGAAAACTCATGGCATTTATTATCTTGAAACTATCATGAACTTTTCGGCTGGTACAGCTTGTACCAGATTCATAATGAATACTCCAGGCATCTTGATGTTTCATAGAGTTTAGCAGTTTTGGGCCATGGTGCAGTGACAACAGAAGTCTGGCGCAGTGACAGTGAAAGTCAGAAGACTTAAGAATCAAAATAGTGTCATTTTAGTGTCAGTCACTACTAGAGGCCCAGCTAGCATTTCACTTAAATCTATATTGGCCCATTATTGGTCACAGGAATCTTGTCAGGCGGATAACGGTCCAATATAGATTTAAGTAGAATGCTGCTTGGGGATTCAGTTCATCACAACAAACTGTAACTACAAGAAAACTGACTTGGCACTAAGTATGTTTATCTAATAGGGTCACATCTCAGAAAAAAGAGCTATCTTTTATTTTTAACGCCAATATTTAATCAAGAAAAGATGCAAAGATAGCAAGAAAGCAAAAATGTGGAAAATTTTACATAGATATGTACAGACAACCCTCTTTAACCAATAGTCCATACAACGACAAAATTCGTTATAATGACAATTTGAACCTTCGCTTAAGAGGTAACAGTTGGTCACAAATTATGCAAGAATATTGTAGTTAATCTTTAAAGAAACATATGTTTTGGATATTTGTTAGAATCGCCCCAGAGAGGCGATTCTAACAAATATCCAAAACATATGTCCTTAGAGGAAATAAGAACAAAAGACCTTTCTTACATATCAATCTGCTCATCAAGTAATCTGTACAACAGCGAATTCATTTTAATGGCAACGTCTTTGGGAACAAATGCTGTCGTTGTAATGAGGGTTCAGTATATTTGAATATCACACTTGGTAGATTTTCTTGGTAGATTTTCTGCCATTTTTGTCATGGGAGACACCTCTTATGACTTCCTGTTGGCTTTCCTGTACATCAGTACCCTTCTGAAGAGGGAACAAATGCTTTCCTTTTAGAAAAGACCCCTTTTCAGAAGGAGGACAAAATGAACTTGACAGAGTTGCTTCCCTTGAAAGTGTCAATATTCATCTCAAAGAGGACATTCTTAATCTGGAAGTTTTTGTCTCCCCTTTCCAAAGGGAACCACTCTAGGTGAAAAAAAAAATGATTCTCTGGTACATGAGAGGCATCTCAAAGGGGTATGCTATTAAAAGAAAGAATCTAGATCCTTTTCTTTAAGAGTTGCCCCCTATCTCCCTTTGCAAAGGAAGGTAAATGCTTTCTGGTGATATTGATCATCCTTCGAGGTTTATCCATTCATTTGAAATAATTAACATAATGTATTCAACCTAATTACCGCATGGTGCACTTTAGTTTTTCAAAATTACTGGAAAAAAATTAGTAAAATATCTTCCTAATACGGGCACTCTAAAGGAATATGGAGTATATTAAATGATGCTTTTGTGATATCTGTTCTGATTTTCTTTATAAAAGCATATATTGTGAGTACTCATCACCTCGACAAGTTTATGAAAGCATATGTTGTGGATACTGATTTGAACTGCTTGTCTTGTAGAGGCAATTCAGATGAGTGCCTACAACATATGCTATAATAAAGAAGTAGATAATATTACACGGACTGCAATCTGAAGCCTACGAAATTGCTTGGCTATGCACTTATAGGGGTATTTGCGGTAGTTCAGTCAAATATGATATATACAGTAAACTTCAATGACTTGAACGCCTGGGCCCAGTTGTTCAAACCTAACGATGTCATTAGTTAACATATCGTTAAAACTTAGATAATTAAATATGGCATATTTACTAATATTTTTGCTGAAAAAAAATGTGAGTAGCTACTCACATTTTGTCAGCAAAAATACCTGTTAATTAGATATTTTAATTACTAGAACAGTTAACATTTTGACCACTAATGAGCTCATTAAGCTAATGATACTTTGAACAACTGGGCCCAGTAAAACTTCAATGACTTGAACACCAATGGTCCATTATCCATGGCTGATTCAAACTCATTTTTGAGTCTCTAGGATATTCTTCCAGTAGCTGAAGAAAACAAATATTTAGAGTAATTTTAGGGATGTTTTAATGCTCTAATGAGTACACTCAGCATACCATTATTTTGTAGATGATAAAAAGACATCTGGCCTGCACAGAGACTAACTTCAGTGGCTCAAACTACTCATGTCTAGAACAATTTTCCATGGTCCCAGAGATGTTTTAGCCATTGAAGTTTAACTGTACCTGTATATGTTATACATCTCATTAGTCTTACTGTCCACATTTCTATTGTCATCTTGTCCAAGGTATGCACTTCTCATGAGAAGAGCCAAATGAACAGAGCCCAATTGTTCAGAGCATCATTAGCTTAATGAGCTCTTTAATGACAAACTTGTTAACTGTTGTAGCTAAGGTATTTTCAAATACATTGATTTTTTTGCTGCAAAAATCTGAGTAGCTTTTGCCGTCACATTTTTTCAGCAAAAATATCAATGTATTTACCATATTTCAAGATAGAAATTTTAACATCACATTAGCTAACAACTTTGTTAAGTTTTGAACAACTGGACCATGAACCCCTAAGTTTTGTGTATGTTCATAGAAGTCATTAACTCTATATGCTGATGACAAACTGCTCTCATTTGACATCTTTCGGAAAATCATATTTTACCGTTTACTCAGAAGTAAATTTTCAACTTTTGTCATACTTCAATGCAAAACCTTCAGTCATAACTACCAGTATGCCAAAAGTTTTATCCTTTCATTGATTGAAATAAAATAACATTTTTGGTTTTTGCCATAGACTAGTAAAATGGCTGCAAATTATGCAAAAATAGATTGGGTAGTTGGATAAGAGACAGGTTTTGAACAAGTTCTATTTGATCAAAATTTAGGATACACTCCTTTTGAGGATGGAGACAAAAACAGCTTTGACAAAGTTATTCTCCCCTGAAAATGTATCCATTCCCCTTAACCATTAAAATGCCAAGAAAACCTGCATCTGAAAATGTCATCTGTTTGTGTCGTCTGTTGAATATTCTTGCAAATTTTTCAAACATATTTTTGCATACAGGCAAACAGTATGGACCCTGATCAGACTGCTCCTAGAGGAGCAGTCTGATCTGGGTCCACACTGTTTGCAAAAACGACTTTTTAAATCACAAACAGATGACAAAGCAGACGACACTTTTTTGTGATTGGCAGTTTAAGGGTTAATAATAATAAGACTTCTTGACAATGTAGACCATGGTCCATGTGCAGATTTGCTGCAGAAGCCGAGGGTGCTTGGTAATTGTTTATACAGTAATTATTAATTTGGCTTAGGAAATTTAACATTTGTTATGCTGAATAAATTAAGATGCCACACCCACTTCTAATTATCAGCCTATCAGATTACTTGATTCACATTGTTGAATGACAAACAGTGCAGAAACACATCAACTGGAAGCCAAGTGATCTGGATCTATACTGTTTGCAAAGGCAGAACTCATCTGAGTTCAGCAGGATGAGGGTTAAGGAGGAAAATGTTGCTTGTACTGCTGTTAATCTACATAGCCAAAGGTTTTTTCGCCGTTATTCATACGGGTCATGATTTTTTGGGTAAAATTAGTTTTTCTGACCAATAGATTTTTACCTGCATTAAACCTGTTTTCGATAGTGTAATGGACTCCTGTAATTTTAGATACCGATGTCTCAAAGTATCTGCTTATATCAAAGTTAATTCATGGTAATTTGGATAAAGTTGCATATATGTGCTTTATAAACTCAGAGGTAAAAAAAAAAAGTATCCACACAATGTCAATCAATGATGACTTAAGTGGCACATCTGCACAGTCTTGGCAGAGCCTCTGTTGTTGACATGAAGAAACATTGCAGCCATGGCTATCCAAAATGCACCCAGTGAAGATTCTTATCAGACTGTGCAAATATATTTGCAAATACATTCGCACAGTCTGATCAGAATTTTTGCTGGGGTATATGTCGGAAGGTACATTTTTTGACTATGCGATTCATTTTGTTTGCTACAATTCAATATTGTTAACCTATTGTAGACTGAAAGAACTTACCCACACTATATACTAGAAGATTTTAATTTCGATTTTTGGTATGTCAGGCTATGTGATTTAGTTATTCTGAGAGAAAAATGGTTGAACTATTTGCAAACAGTGGAGACCCTGATCAGATGCCGCATTCTGCGGCATCTGATCTGGGTCTGCACTGTTTGCCAATTATCCTTTCATGGGTCTCCCAACTACAATGGGTTAATTGTGTTAAGAATCATACTACTTTATTGGCGACCTAGGTGGTGAAAAAATAAGTAAAAAAAAAAAAACAAAAAAAAAACTATGGGCATTCAAAATGTGTATACTTTTTTGCCTCGCATTATACTTAACATACCTCAAACAACTATTATCTCAAAAGCCAAGATATAAGCTCCTTTTGACTTTGAGATGACAAGAGTCCATAGCACTTCCTATCTCCATTCATTCTGGAGCCATGTTTTCTACAATGATAGTATTTGAGGTGGACAAGGACCAACAGATTTACATGGATTCTATTCCATTTACAGAGCCAGGCTCTATAGATCTGACCCTGAGGTTATAAAACTTTTTTCATGCTCAGCTGAGCTGAGCTTGAAGTTTTCTCTGGTAATAAATATGAAAATGCCAACTATAGTTGGCATTTTCATATTTATTAGCAGAGAAATTTTCATGCTCAGCTATATTTAACAAAAAAGAATTTGGCATTGTTAGTAATTTGAGATTTATTAGCATGAAAAATTTCATGCTCAGCTGAGTTGAGCATGAAAAAAGTTCGATAACCTCAGGCCCTGAAGTCAGATACACTATTTCGAATCCCAGCTAAGCCAGATAACTTCCTGTTTTTGTGGAGATTGATCATGAAATAGTTCTATGGTCATTCTCCCCCTTCTGCTCATTCAAGAAGGGTAGTTGTCAGTTATTGGCACAAGTACTGGTTAACTGCTTAGAGGACTAAGCTTGCCGAGGAAAAGTGTGGGTAGGTTAACTGACTGGCGTGACATGGCCTTAACAGTGTTGACTGGGCTGAACAATTCCCACCTCAAACTCATACTCATTTGTTGTCTGTGAACTTCAATATCATTGTATTGAAGGTTAGTAAATGAGTACATTTGTACAATAAAGATATTTATAAATATAGGTTCAGTAAAATGGCAAGCAGAATGGCTGTATTCACATATGAAATGTGCCAAGTGAAAAGTGGTCCTATTTTCATTTGAAAATTTGTTTTTTTTCTGTTTGTGCATTTCTGTTCAGCCACTAAAGCATTTTGTTTGCTAGTGTTGGAATTGTGTCTCTTTAACTTTAAAATGCTAAGCAGAATTGTAGCAGACAACATTCTAAATTTATTATTATAAGAGAAAGTAAGACTTGGCATTTCATGTGAATCATTTGCTAGGCAGATGGTTCATGTGAAATATCAATTCGTATTTTCTTTGAAAATTGATAATAATAATAATAATAATAAAAAGATCAAATTGGTGTCTGCTGTAGTTGTGATTAGTGCTTCGAAGGTTTAATTTACTGATTGTCTGATTTTTTTTTTTTCATACTGTTGAACTGGACTATTTTCACAGGTTCTGATAATTGAGATGATTATTTGCGATTTTTTTTGTTTGTTTTATTTTGCTCACCAAAACATACTTTGGTACTGACAGGAGTTGCTTAATTGACCACATACATTATATTTTGATGCAAAAATAAAACAAATTTTCTGAGTATTCTCGTAGCTACCTATTTATGTCAAAGCTAATCCTGAAAGGACCAGTGACAACAGCAGCAGATGGCTTGACATTACCTGTATGAGTTAACCACCTGGGCCCAGTTGTTCAAAGCTAACAACGTCATTAGTTAACGATTCGTTAAAATTTACATCGAGTGATATGCAAATATGCTGAAATTTTTTGCTGAAAAAAGCTTTTGCTACTGACATATTTTCAGCAAAACATTTCAGAATATTGTATATTGAATCCGCTAAAACAGTTAACGAAATGACCCTTAATGAGCTTGTTAAGCTAACGATGCTTTGAACAACTGGGCCCTGCTGTTCAGACATTTGTTACGAAATGTCCAGCCTTCTTTTAAAAAAAAATGTCGTTGAACTTTGTGTGATATGGTGATGAAGAGCTCTTTAAGGGCTAAGAAGAAACAGTGAAGGAAAAGTTGAGAACTGTGTGCAGTATTTCGTGTGTGTTGCAAGTGAGATGGGTTTGGTACATGTGTTTGTTTTTTGGAGAAATGTTAGTTGTCTTCTATGCACTTACAGTGTGGTGTGCAGGTTCTTCAGATGGGCAAGTGTTTTACACTATTTAGGGCTCTGAATAGGTGGCACTAAGAAGGTTTATTTTTGCATACAGTTGAACCTGTCTTTAAAACACTTCCAAGGGAGTCTAAAAATATGGCCTTTTGAGTGAATTTGATAACCTAGTAGCTTTTTTAGCCATTTATACAAAGACAACTCAGCCGTATAACTTTCATGGGGATTGATCATATAATAATTTCTATGGTCATTCTCACCTTCAGCTGATTCAAGAAGAGCACGGGTTAGTTACTGGCAAGAGTATGTTCACAAGGTACTAGTTAACTGCTTAGAGGACTGATCCTGCCCTGGACCTGATCCTGCCCAGGAGAAGTATGAGGAGGTTAGCTTACCAGCTCAGGCCTCGGTGGCTCAGTTGGATGCGCATCCGACTGGTGATCAGAAGGTTGCGGGTTCGACCCCGCTGGGTCAGCAACATTCTGTCATGGAGATTTGATCATGAAATATTTTCTACCATCATTCTCTCCCTTCTGCTGATTCAAGAAGGACAGTTGTTAGTTTCTGGCTAAAGGATGTGCACAATACTGGTTAATCACTTAGAGGACTAAGCTTGCCCAGTAAAAGTGTTGTTAGGTAAATTGACAGTACTTGACATGACCCCAAGGGTTGAATGGGCCGTAAAACCTCAACACAAACAAACAAATCAAAATGATCATAACAATTTGAGCCTGGCCTTAATCATACCTTAATAAAGGCCAGAATAAGCATATTTTCTCCATGTGGTTACATTTGTCACATGGTCTCTAAATAGAGATGGTGGTCTTATGACAAAGATGGTCTTGATAAGGCAGGTTCAGCTGCATAAATATATTTACTCTAAGTATTTATAAACCTTAACTCCTTACCATTTCTTGTGCTTAAATATTGAACATTCATTTTACTATAGGGATCAAACATGTTTTTTCATGCATTAACATTCGCCAGGTCCCGAGGGAGGTGTTGAAAACCGAGGCCGGAGGCCAAGGTTTTCAACACCTCTTTAGGGACCTGGCGAATGTTAATGCATTGAAAAACCATGTTTGATCGCTATTATTGCATAAAAAGTGAAAACATTTGCTGCATTTCACGTTATTTCTTGCACTATTTTGTTTCGCCTTTTCACAGATGCCTCACAAGTGCAATTTCCAAGGACTAGCTCGTTCTGAGGCCGGGCAGTATTCATGTCATAACGGCAGCAAATCTGTGGCCCAGGTAGGATCATATTGAAAGTTACATAGCCGTGCATTAACAGCGCGTGAATTGCCTTGTTAATACATGGTTTTTCGCCGGTTAATGCACAGCTGTTAATGACGTGCGGCACTGCTTTTTATGCAATAATACTTGTTGATGTGTCTAAAAACTGCTGGATGAGTGGCAAACAGTGTAGATCCTAATCAGGTGCTACATTCTGCAGTGTCTGATCTGTGTGTGCATTGTTTGCACAGACCTGTATGTCCCACTACTTGGGGTAAATATGGTACAGTGATCACCTGGCCCCGAGATTATAAAACTTTTTTCATGCTCAACTCAGCTGAGTATGAAATTTTCTCTGCTGATAAATATGAAAATGCCAACAATAGTTGACATTTTCATATTTATTAGCAGACAAAATTTCCTGCTCAGCTATGTTTAGCAAAAAAGAATTTGCTGTTGTTAGTAATCCAAGATTTATCAGCATAAATAATTTCATGCTTCGCTGAGTTGAGCATGAAAAAAGTTTTATAACCTCTGGGCCTAATGCAGTTTGAAATATTGAGTGATGTGAAATTGTTGGTAAATCTGGCCCGCAAAGCTTTCTAGTCTGGTCAGCACATTTCTTGTTCATAAATCATATTCAACAGTAGCGAGGTTTACCACCCTATTTATCCTGAATATTGGGACACCTTATAATCTATTCTCTCGCCATACACCACAACCTCTTTATAACACTTTTGTTGGGGTCCATAGCATAAACCATGTTAGTTAAACAACTGTGTTATATCCAAACAAAAATGTATAGATTATATTGAAAAATGACCATTTATGGTCATTTTTCAATATAATCTATACATTTTTGGGATCCATCTTAGAACCGTGTTATATCCAAAACTGTGTTATAACGAACCATGTTATAAAGAGGTTGAAGTGTACTTGTAATAAAGTTTGGACATGTAAATTTTACTACCTGCTGATGTGTCTAACTGTTGCTGGATGAGTGGCAAACAGTGTAGACCCTGATCAGACACAGCAATCTGTGGCATCCAGTCTGGGTCTACACTGTTTGCTTAGGCCTGTCTATCCCAATATTTAAGAGTTATTATGGTATTAGGGTATATTACTATTGATATTGTAGAATACCTAGTTATAAAGTATTGTAGCCAGCTGTGAAAGGGAAACCACATGATCCAGTGTGTAAACTATGGCAATGCAGATTTACCTGAAACCCTGCAGTCTGATTTGAATTGTCACTGTTTGAATAGTGTCTTCTTCAGTCTGTACCATGTTGATAAAGAGCAAAGACCAGATAGTGCTGGGCAGATGTCAGAAAGTATAGATGCATGAGCTGGCCATGCTGCCCTGGTTGCAAATTGGAAAATGTAGGTTTTCCCACATCAGGCTGTAGTGCTTTAACTCTTAGCATGCTAGGTAAGAAATGCAGCATACAAATACTTTTTGTATTTATTTTTTTTTTTTTCAGAATCTAAGACTTGGCATTTCATGCAAAATGACTCCTTAAAATGTCAAACATTATTTTCTGGGCAAACAAGAAACATTGTATCAATTTGCTGTCTGCTGAATTTGCTTGGAGAGTGCTAAATGTTAATTTTGGGACATAAAAGCAATGATTTGAACTTTCAGATTTGTATTATTTACCCTACAGAGTTTGACAAACAGGCCAGAACAGAATGTATAAACCCAGATCAGGTGCTGGACAGTGGGGTGTCTGATCAAGATTTATCCCATTTGCCTTTTATCCAGCAATTTTGGCCATATCAACAGGTATTCTAATGCACTCGCGTATGTAACGGGACGTCTGATTGGAAAACATCAAAAATTTGCGATGGTATATTCTGCGACATACTGTCGCAAATCTGACGTCATCACGTAACATCGCTTCTCATTGGCTGGCATTTGGTTTTACACAGCTCACAGCACTTGTCGTTTTGTGCAAATAGTACATTTTTTCAATAGAAAAAAATGAATAAATGCATTAGAATGGGGATAACTGCATCAAATTTGTTGTTTGGGGAGGTAAATCGGCGGTTTTACGGTAGCAAATTACGTTTTACAGCTCTGCTGACGCGTCGCCGTAAAACGAAATTTCCGACCGTAAAACCGCTGATTTACCTCCCCAAATGCCAAATTTGAATGCAGTTATCCCCTAAATGAATGTACTTGTTCAAGTTTTTGGATGTCTTTGTAAGGAGTTAAAGTGTCTAAATACTAAGGGTAAATACAGTACTACTAAGTTGTACAGTAAAATAAAACTCATAGCCAGAATAGTTAGCATTACAAAATTACAAAATAATGACCAATTATCTAAGGTTGCAACAACATGGTAAAAGTTTGATTATCAGCTCCTAGTTTCTTTTTTATGTGCTCTATTTGTTTATCAGAAGTTAGTTAATAGCATAAAAAACTCTGATAGATAACTCGAATAACTTTAGCAAACACTAGATATTCAAACAAGGCTGTTTTAGAAGTCATTCTCTGAAAATGCTGACTGGATAAAATGACCCATAAAATGGCTGAAGGTTGAAAAGCATTGCTTTGTTAGTAACCGAACCCTTTCATCCCCGAGTTTCTGAAGTGGACTCTTCCATGCTTTAATTTGTCCATGGATGCAAATAGGAGTTTCTAAAATGAACCCTTTTCTTGCTGAACACTTCATGCCCTGTCTTAGCAAACAGTGTAGGTCCAGATCAGTTGGCTGATCTGGATCTGCACTGTTTGTCATTAAATTTGTGAATTTCTATCAAAAACTTAGATCAAGTAACCTGATTGGCTGGAAATTAGACAAGCCATCTCATCTAGATCTACACTGTTTGCAGAAGTAATGGTTTTGGTCTGCCGGGCTGAAAGGGTTTTTTTTGTTAATGAATACATTTTTTCTTAAACCTTTTGAGATCCAGCAGTTGCTATCAGATCAGTAGCATAAAAATTTCAAGTGGACCAAATGAAGAAAGATATTTAAGTGAAATTGATAGGACTTATTTTTACAAGGATGAATTTTTTATGGCTTCTTGTTTGCTTTCCTGTTATCAGTCCCTTTCTGATATGAGATATGTTCTACAACAAAAGATTTTGCTTCAATTGAAGCAAATTCTTTCCTTTTAGAACAGGCCTCTTTTCAGAAGGGAGGCAGGAACATTTCTAAGAGTTGCTTGCCCTGAAATCATATGCATTCCCCTTAAATTGGCACTAAATGTAAACACACGTCAATGTTTTATTAGAAAATTGTTAAGAGTTCTTGACTTTGATATGTTGCGAACATACTATAATGCATTGAAGAAATGTGTAATGTGAGAAATGGCATGTAAATAGCAGTCATTCACAGTCTGATTCTGTATTACAGCTTTTATGTTGTCTTTCACTTGTGTACATTTTGTAATTATGCATATTATTTAAGTTATATGAAGAGTCTGTTTTGTTTGATTTCTGCACTGTGGTACCATATTTGAACAATGAATAGGTCCGTTAACTGTCCTCCCAAATAATAATAATTAAATATAAACTCAAAAAACCTGGATGCTGACTTCAACCATGGTCACACTTAACAAGATCCAATCTGTTTCTAGATGATACTACATTATATTCTTTAAGTACGCTATCAGCTATAATGTACATGTGCGTTTTCTCCGAGATACAGGTCTACTGTCATGGACATTTTATGTATAATGAAGAGATTAAATTGACCCGTATTTACCATATGTATTCGGACAGACAGGCCTGAGCAAACAGTATAGACCCAGATGAGACGCCGCAGAATGCGGCGTCTCATCTGGGTCTACACTGTTTGCCACTCATCCAGCAATTTTTAGACACAACATCGGGTAGTGAATTGCACTGGTTCAAATTTTAGAACATATATGGTGAGGAGTTGAGGTGTCCGAATACTTAGGGTAAATATGGTAGGCATTTTGTTTGTAAGTATGTATTCAGAAAGAAAAAAAATGCAATCTTTTGGAAATGTTGTCTTTGTCAGAGGAGTCAGAACCAACCATGAAAAAGTATCTATTGAAGCAGTGGCTGGCTCCTTGTTACTTTGGAATTAAACATTTCGATAAATGACAGTTCGTTGTTGACTTTGAACAGAATTATGCTGATTAAAATGATTACTTGTTCTTTGTAAAGAAATCATTTTGTAACTATTTTTCTATTTGAAAATATTCGCTTATAAAAAGCATATATAAATTTTACAAAATAGGTATATTTACTAAGCTGCAGCAGAAATGATGCTGAAATTTAGGACCTGACGTGGTGGAGATAATCAAATAGTTCTTTGCTTTCACCTCAGGTCAACTTACAAGGCATGGTCCTTCCTTTCGAAATCTATTTTTGAGCATACCTGTACATTGTACATGTATAATATTTTGATGTAAAAGAACAATGTCATAAGACAGAAAATAAACACTTTTTGTTTCCTTTACATTTGAATTTTGTTTTAAGGTACAACTGGGTGATTTGAAATGATTATGAATGTATAAAACAAAGAAATCATTTGATTGTTTGCTTTTTTATTTCATTACCTTTCTGCATTTAATTTGTTTTAACAATTTTCTACTATGCTCATTTTTAACCAGATTTGCAGATTTGCCAGTAGAAAATTAGTTATTATCTGACGAATGTTGACATGCAGTTAGGTATGTGGTTTAATGGCCATTTTCTTATTTGAAGTGTAACATAAATTGAAAGGAAGACGACGATCAGGAATCGATACAGTTACCTAACATTTTCCGTCCAAGACACTAAAGGGAAAGAAGGCACTAAAAAGCAACGGCACCACAATCACAATCAAAACCCTGTAAGCAGAAACTTACATCTGGAATATTTTGATAACACTTAGTAGGAGTGTGGCTGTGGTGGGGTAAGGGTGTGCTATGCATGCAGCAAGTGGATTCTATTTCTCACTGTCATTCACTTTTCCTTCAGTCTTCTCTGTATCTCTCTTTCCTCTCATCTACTGTTCTATCTTTTTCTCCCTTTTTCTAGCAGACGACACAAGATGACCCACAAGGGTTGCCGTGTTGTTAAAACACAACAAAACGAGCAACAAGTGATATTTAGTAGGAAGATAGAGTTTTAGTGATAAAGTAGGTCACTGATGATATGCTATGTCACAACAAGAAGACAATTCTTGTCCTTCTTAATTTTTTTCATTTGTAACCTGCAGTATTCTGTCAATAATTTTAGAGCTCAACTGGGCACATCCTGCTCATGATGAGCTATTTTATCATGACGAAACACGCCTATTCCAATAGACTGAAAATTTTACCACCAAAAAATGAAAATTTTCAGATAAAAAATTCTGATATTTTTCATATTTCTGCTCAAAACATAGATTGTGGTACTCGTTAGAACCGCCTCGGCACTGAGGCGGTTCTAACGAATACCCACAATCTGTGTTTTTGACCAGAAATAAGAAAAATAATGTATACCCCTGTAAACCCCAGTTTTACTATATAAAAGAGGGGTTTAAAGGGGTCAAAATTATATAGGCATGTTTTCATGATGTAGATCAGTTATCTGGTGTCCGCTATCATCCGTCTTTCAACATCTGACATCTCCTTTTCGTTGAGATTTAGCATGAAACAGTCTCACCCCTCAGCTGATACAAGAAGGGCAGTTGGCAATTATTGGGGGAAGTATGCGCACAAAGTACTGGTAAACCGCTTAGAGAACAGCCTACCCAGGAAAAGTGTAAGAAGGTTAACACCAGCTGGACATGACCTTAACAGTGTTGACTGGGCAAAAAAACTCCAACTGCAACTCCAGCTTTACCAAATTTTACCGGGATTTTCCTTGGGCAGTACTGGCTTAAAGTTGTTCAAAAAGTTTAGAATGATGGTTCTGTATTATCTATACGTTTCTGTTTGGATAAAACACTAGATAAGCAGGAAACGTCTCAACATTCAGGGGCATTACTAGGTTTGGTTTAACTAAATGTTTGGTTTAAACTGCGGTTTATTTGTGTAACACATACAAAAGAAAAAGAAAACGTATATATTGGTATAAGTATCGTGTGCAAAAGGGATTTGAAAAAAAGAAAAACCATTGGGCTTAGTTGAAGTCAACTCCCATGATATATCTAAGTATCATAGATTCGCATAGCGACCAGAAATATACAGCAAAGCTTTTAAAGCCTTTAGATTGTAAGTAAAGGTTTGTTGTATTTTTGTATACATATACATGTATATATATTTTTCTTTCTGATAAGCATATATATTTCTTTCGCATTGAGTGTGCACATTCTTCAGAACCTGATTGAACGCATAGATTATTTTCACAAAACATCGAATATCAGACTAGTTATTCTAAAGGCAGTGGCTAGCCGTCCAGAACCAAACGCCTAGACTCAGAGGCTAGAGGAGTTTTAGCCAAGCGACACAGAGTCAGCTAGCCGTCCGGAATTAAATAGATACATGTATAACTCGGTGTACTTTGATATTCGTATACTCGTATTATAAAATATGAACAGGAATCCTGATATAATAATACCAATAATCATAATTATTGTCTTATTTGTGCGAAGCGGTGTATAAAGGATAAAGACATTCAGTTAAGAAACTCTCTTCTTATTAATAAACAATTTTAATAAATAAAACAAAAAGGCTGATTATTCTTTGAAGTCCATAGCCCATTCATGCACAAGGCATTACGGCCTTCCGAACTGCGACCTGTCCTTAATCTGTTGTTCCATACTTCAAGTGTGTGAACAGCTAACTTAAAGGCGCTGACAAGACTATGCTATTATAGGTGCAAAATCCTATGAGCTGGCTAATAAATGTAGGCGACTTTGATATAAATGGAGAAAGTCCAAGCTAAACAAAATTGACCACACTCCAAGAGCACACTGAAGGAAGATAAATATAGTTGCATCCTACCCAAAACACACACATACAATGTACAAGCAACTGATAAGTCGCAATGAAAGCCACGTCACGGGAAAACCAGTGTCTTTGGGGTTTCGGACCAGATAATACACAAACCGGTCTGCTCAACTGTAGAATCCAGAGGTAGTATGCTATCAGCAGCGAACAACAAAGGTGCTGATCAGACTGCACGGATGCACAGGCGCAGCTTTGTTGTTCGTGTAGGCATAAAGTAGGTTTTCACATGTCGAGGCGCAAATGCATGAAGGCTTCTATCCGCAATTTACTAAGCTGGCTAAGCATACAACCCATTTTCCGTTTTGCTCACATTCCACAAGTTCAAAGCAAACTCGTACCTCACCCAATGCCTTCATGTAAATAAAGATATACCAAGCACGCTAATGACCATAAGGTCGCAACCGCGTGTGATACAAGATCTGTGTCACCATTACAGTCTATGATTATAACAGTAGCATTGCATCAAAGATATACTCGCATATGCATATGTTGATCTAATTCCGGACGACTTGCCTACCCTGTGTGGCCTGGCCTAGAAGTCCGGATGGCTAGCCACTTCTTATTCTAATTCATTCTATGGAGAATATACTTGTCAAAACAAGAGCCTGAGTAAATTATTTTGGAACAAAAGCAAAGCTCCTGTGATTTTTGTTACACCTAAAGTAGCTAAGATATGAAATTTTAAATGGGACTTATAGGTCTTTACCCAACTATATTTCCCTGGCTGGCATGATCAGTACTGCATAAGTTATTCCAGTGACATCCCTCCACCAAATGGCTGTATGCCCGTCTCACATCCTGGTAATAACAGACGCTACTGTTACATGCTGGTATAATCTCGGGTTCCCCATTAACGAGTAGCTGTACTGCATAATCTTTACTGCTGGAGCCACCACAGTTGTACAAAATAAATGCAATGTGGGTCGAAAATGGACTAACAACTGCAGTTTTGAATTTTCTGTTTTTCAACTGTTCATAATTATTTGCTGTGAGAGGAAGATTATCCTTATACAACCCGAGCCCAGCAAAGAAAATCACTACAGTATGGGAATGACCAAACTGAAACTCCGCAACAGTGTAACTGAAATAGATAAATGAATTACATGTAGGAATAAAATAAAAACCTAAAAGGTTGCCTTTGGAAAGAAAGAACACACAAAAGAACGCAAACCAGAGACTCGGTTTTATCAAGCCTCTTCGTATGCAGCATTATAGTTTGCTGGGCTGTATACGATCCTATGTACCGGCTTGAGTGTGACTTTCAAATTAACAGAATGGGGTCAACAATCCCAAAGAAATAATTAAAAAAAAAAAAATATATATATAATCTGCTTTATGTTAAGTACGGGGGAGATGCTTAACAGCCGCCATTCGGCACTTAACAGCAGATGTAGTGAAATAAAATAAAAAGCTAAAATATGCCTTTGGAAACAAACAACACACAAAAGAAAGAAAATTGGAGCTCGGTCTTACTAAGTCTCTTCAATTGCACAATGTAGTTTGCGAGGCTGCTAATGCCCTGAATTAAGCAAACTTCCTGAATACCGATCTTTTTTAACAAGTTATATGAAGTTCAAATTTTCGAAGAGTCCTGTCAGTAGTATTTCTATTTTTCCGGATGATCCTACTAGTAAATGTATGTAACTTCGAAACAATATCGTTTCGATGTTATTTCCGTCGAAATGATTCCGGCGTGTGTTTTGCTTGTGACGATGCAGCAGAACATAGTACAGATTTGAGAAGAATTATATCCTGGGTTCATAATTATCAGGGAAATGTCAGGGAAATGTCAGGGAAACTTAATTTTTTGTCAAGGTTAAGGAATTCTGACGTGTCGGGGAAAAATGAAATTTTGCAAAAATGTCAGGGAATTTTAAACTTCATCTGCATGAAGCTAGGATGTTTGGTCTTGATGTAGCCTTCTTGCTAAATTCATAAAATTTCCTACTCCGTTACTGTTAGGGAAATTTGAATTTACTTAAGCAAAATATCAGGGAATTTTGAGAAATCCTTATTATGAGCTCTCTCTCTCTCTCTCTCTCTCTCTCTCTCTCTCTCTCTCTCTCTGATTATTATGCCATTGGGATACGCAGCTAAATTTAGAACTTAGCAGATAAAAAAAAACAACAATAAAACACGTACATCTTACCCCTTAAAACGCTAATATAAACCGCAGCAGACGACAGAAAACAGTCTTAACATTTCATGTGAATCGTCTGCCAAGCAGATGATTCGCATAAAATGTCCTGACTTGTTTTCTCTATAAAATAAAAATTAAACATTAGAATATCATCTGCTGCAAACTATGCTTGGCGCTTTTAGGGTTAAATGTTTGTATGCTGTGCACCCTTATTGCGTCTGATGTCAACTTACTTTTGACCGCTGCTGTGTCCTTGGACGACCTTGTCTAAGGTTGTGAAGATATCAGTAGCAAGTGGACATGACACTTGTCCAGTGATGGGGTGACCGTAGAGTCTACTGATGTTGTCCTATAAGTAGAGTAAACTACGCGTGAGTAGACGATACATCAAATGCTTTTTTCAGGATGCAGCCGAGGAAAAAGAAAACATTAGTTTAACAGCTGTGTTTTGAAACAACAAAAACAATAACAACAGAAAGAAAACACACACACACACACACACACACACACACACACACACACACACGGTTTGGTGAGTAAAATTGATTTAAGCACTTCCTCTTACCCCAGTTTTTTTCTACTAGTCGTAACAGGCAGTTCTTCTTTCTTTGTGCGTCGGTGGTTTGATATGTGGCGTTTTTTGTTTTTTTTTGTTATTGTTTGCTCCTCAGCTCTCATTCTTTTGGTGCCTCGGTAATGCTGTGCTTCGTAACTTGCATTTGCTGGATATCTTCATTTATGTTTTTTGTTAGCTATAAATGGATATTTCAGCAAACAATCGGCATACCGATGGGTACTAACTGTGCACCGTTACTTGCCGACTTGTTTTTAACTCGTATGAGGCGGAGTTTGTACAAAATCTCCTCCAAGCAGGCAAGAAACACCTCGCACAACAATTCAATTCCACCTACAGATATATAGATGATGTATTGTCTCTGAAAAACACAAAATTTGCAGAGTATTTAGAATTCATCTATCCACGTGAACTTGAAATAAAGGAAACAACGGAGACCGCAGCCTCCTCCTCATACTTGGATTGTTATTTCTACATTGACAATTGAAAGCGTCCTACTAGGCTTTACGACAAACGGGATGACTTCAATTTTCCCATTGTTAACTTTCCATTCCTGAGCTGTAATATCCCTTCTGCACCAGCATACGGCGTTTACGTTTCACAGTTAATCCGTTATGCCAAAACCTGTTCAAATTATCAGGACTTCATAGAGCATGGGAAAGTGCTCACTACAAAGTTGTTGAGCCAGGGGTATCAAAAACCAAACTGGTAGCTACTTAAGAAGTTCTATGGGAGACATCATGATCTGGTCAATCCCTACAATGTGGCAGTTTCCAAAATTGTTTCTGATATTTTTGCCAGTGACGCGCCATAAGTAGACTTCCCAAATCCCGGACATACGCTTCTACCGATATTTCCTTCGTTCAGGCCTATATATGGGCATGGTGGGCGAAGCTTGCTTATAAAGTAATGCTTACTATCCGCGGACGCCTGATTACACCGTTTATTCTTGGGTCCATGTCTGTTGGTCTAAACATTCTGATTCGTCATTCGTTTATGGATTTATGAGTTTGGATTACGGCTTAGGTACCATGACCGCAACTACTATAAAACTGTCTAATATTTGCGTCATTACTGGCAATACGACTTTAAAATTTTGCGCGCAATGCTTTAATTCCTTCACATATTTCAGAACTTTCTGTATCTCTATCATGTTTTCATGTTCACAAGTCCGTATAAAACTCATAGAGGTTCGCTTATTTAACTTAAATGTAATAGCCAAGAGGCATGTTTGACTAGTTGCATATACAGTTACTCATGTCGAGTGCAATTAATTTTATAGTTCGTGCATATTATGCAGATTAGAGCAAAATTAGTATAAACACCATGTATTAATTACCATATAATCAACAAACCAAATTTGGCCTAAAACGTGCAGTTTTGAAAAAAAAATCTTCTTGTAATATTTCGCAAAATTATGCATTCGAACTAAGCAAACTACCTATAACTAATACCGCATTTCCTAACTGCAAATAGGAAAAAAAGCAGATTCTCATCGGCTGTCACTGATTCTTCTTGCATAAGACAGCTTTTTGAATAATGAATAACATTTGAACCACAGCATGAGGAATGTATTTAGGACATGTAGGAAAGCCTTAAAACCTGACAAAAACGTCCATCAAATCTGATGAAAAACCTCCCCGTTTCAGAGACCTTTCATGCTGGGCCTTGTTGATATGATAAGTGAGAAAGATGCGGTTGTCAAATAAAATCTGTTAAGGTTATCCTTGGAAACATCGAACATACAAAGGAACGAAAATCGAAGTCTCGGTTTCAATGAGACTCTTCATATGACAGCAATGTACAGTATAACCTCAATGGCTCGAACCCGGATGGCTCGTTTACCCTGGATGATTCGAATCTTTTTTCAGTCCCTACAAAATCCTTCCAATAGCTCAAGAAAACAAATATTTAGGGATTTTTTCTTATTTTATCATGGAATTGTATGTTGTGTGTACTCATTAGAATTGCCTCATCGAGGCGATTCTAATGAGTACACTCAACATACAATCATTGTGTAGAAAATCGAAAAGATTTTCCTAAATTTTCGCTATTTGCTTCCTGAACTGGTGCCGTTTTACAGGGGAACTTAAACACCAGCTGCAGTGAAGTCAAATAAATCCAAGCCCGTTTTCTACATGTAAATGCTAAATCTATAGTATGCTCCCCGACTCTTTGTGGAAAACACTATGAACTGTTCTCTTTCCTACGTATACATGTAATACTCGTAATTACACTGTAATTACCTCAATATCACTGTTGTATTGTAGGACATCAGTATCTACATCTGAGAGTAGTCTACACCAGTCTGGGTTATTGTTGACGGCTAACTCTGACGCACATAGTCCATACAGTGTCTTTATATCATCTGAATAAAAGAAAACAGTTTTACCTGAATACATAACTACAGCGTTTGCCATTCGTTTTGGACAATTATAAGTAGTAGCCTTAGTAGGAAGTCAGCAGTTTTACTTAGTAGGAAAAACAACTTTTTTTATCAGATATTTGTTTATTATGAAGTCTGTGCCCATTAATCAAAACATTATATTGCTCAAAATATAAATAATCTTCTTTGAAGTGCACGATCTCTCAAACGATGGCCGAATCGTCCAATTTTAAATAGTAAACTATTGTCTTACCCTTTTTTCGCTGTGTTCTCGTGTAGACAGATGTTGATAAGCCAATGGCGTATGTACCGAGATTGTCATTGGTCAAAGCTTCATCTGGGGTGATCAGTGAACTTCTGAGCTTCTAATTAGTCAGTACGGTATGACGTCCGAGCTTTTGATTAGTCAACATGTGATGGCGTATTAATAGGACATGAAATAACAGAGTTTTCCAGGCGGGAAGAGCAAAGTCTGTTCTTGTTCTGTTCTGTTTTTTTTTTTTTTTTGTAGGCAATTCTTGATAGGACATTTTCTTATCATATGAGAGTACAGCATTTGTTAGCGCCCACTCGAATTCAGACGAACAGGTAAAAACCAAGAGGCGAATCTGCTTTTATGCCTGGCATCCCTAATTGTAAAAGTTGGTATGTCCAGTTCAAAGTTCAAAGACAAAATAATTCACTTCGGATACCGAGGATTGAAAGAGTTAACGCACGCATAATTTTGGCTTACCCAGGAATTGGAATGCCCAGAAATGTTTTTTCTGTTCTAGACGTTGCTCTTAATTTTGAGGAGACACATTAATATAGAGAAATACACAAGATTATATTCATAGAGAACGCAAACGAATGCGCCCACACAGGCATATGCACACTTACACACATTTTACTTACCTACGGTAAGAGTGCCATTTAGTCTCAGTCTTTCAACAACATTCTTTATTACACCTTGAAAGTGTGGTCCTTGCTCAAATAATGTTACCTCTCGAAAATCAGAGGTCGCCTCATCGTACGCCTTACAGCTGTCGTAGAATCTTAACACGTCGTCTCTAACCGAAACATTCTTAGCCCCAGTGTTGTTTCCTGTCAAAACTTTAGAAAGCCAGCCACTAAATAACTTAGCGCTTGTCTGCGTGCGGGTCTTATGTGTTGCTGCAAACATTATTTTTTCTGATAATGCACCGGTGTCACTGACTGCCGACAATAAAAGGCTATATAATCTATTTCCATACATTGTGCCGAGATATTTCATTTCATATTCACCTAGACGGGTCACAGAGCTAGCCTTTTCTTCCGGATAGGAATTTTTCCATTCGTTGACGAAGGAATAGTTACGATTCTCGAATGCATATTTTATTTTCTCATGAACTTTGGTGAAATCTCTCATGTCATCGAGGCCCACATAGCGAGCCGCATGGCGCAAGACAAAACTTGAATGCACAGCCGTGCATGTACGTTGGTCTAGACTTACAGTCATAAGATCATTTTTAACAGGTGTTCGCATCGGGTGTGCCCAAATAAAGGCAGTTTTGGTGGAGAACTGATTGTTGTGATAGCCATTCTGCATGTACAACCCTATATTTTGGGCAATACCATTACACACAGTCAATGCAAGAATAAAGACAGTAGTTTTAAAATTGTACTTCCGTAGATAATTTAAACCTGCCTGTCTAACATCCATTTCGAACATTTGAATCTAATAAGCTAATACAATGACAGCAGAATCTGAACTAACGTATCAGTATTTCCTTATATAATAGTACAATACGAGGGTGTATCAATAAGTTTCTGGTGCGTATACACACACTGTTTGCATTTCCGGCGGTACATTTTAGACACATTGTCAGGTAGACACTGCCTATGTTTATGTTGCTGTCCATTACAATGCAAAATTCCTGATAGAAACACCACTTACTCGTAATTCATTGTTGTCATCCCATGTAAGGCTGCCCACTTTGATTAATGTTTTGTGTTTACTTGTGCCATGCTGTCTTGTAGCAGCCGTGTGATCAGCGCCTGCAACTACTGCCCATTTAGCTTTCTGTTTTTCTTTCAGTCTGTGCTTGTGATATTTTTGTGTTTATGCTTTTTTCTGGTTCAGGCTGGATGTCAATAAAAATATGTAAATATTCTCACGAAATGCCACAATCATAAAGCACAGTCTTGCTGAGGCACTAAAAGGAGGAGAGTAGGAACAAACACTGACAAACAGACGGTACATATGAAACCACCGACGCATGAACAAAGAAGAACTGCAACAGAGGAACCGCCTTGGGACGGTCAGTAGAAAAAATACTGGGGCCTTTACCCAGAGTTACTCGCGCGCGAAACCTCACCCTTAACTATGGTGCGGCATCAAATTACAAACACACGTTCGGGTTCCATAGGGGTCCTCTACCTCGATCATCAGTGAAACATCACAGTTAAAACAGTTAGTCACAAGCTCTGTAATGAAACAAAGCAAAGGGCTCAATGGCAATCTTGGCCCAGTTGTTCAAAGCCTTGTTAGCTTAACGAGCTTGTTAGTGGTCAAAATGTTATCTGTTCTAGAAAATACAATATCTAATTCACAGGTATTTTTGCTGAAAAAATGTGAATAGCTTTTGCAAATGCAAAAGCTACTCACATTTATTTCAGCAAAGATATTAGCGTGTATGCCATATTTATCAAAGTTTTAGCGATACGTTAACTAACGATATCGTTAGTTTTGAACAACTGAGCCCAGAATTCTGAACACAAGAAAACCATTAACAGGACCAAGATGAATCAAACAACAGCCTTCAAATCTCGTTTAAGTCCTCAGCAGTTTTACTGTTGACCACTCCAGTGCGGTACTTCTGTTTCAGTTCTTCCTAGTTTACCTGTTCTATCTTCGTTTTTTTTTGTTCTGTTTTAGACAAAGTGCTATTTTGGGTGGTCATTTCATGTAATTAAACCCTATCCAATGCCTAGCTTAAGTGGGTGCTGTTTGCCGTGACCATATCCTTTCCTGGGTATCTCCAAGGTTATTGGTTGTAGAATGTTTGGGACAAGTATGGCAGAGTTAGAATATTCGAATGTAAAAGTACATACGGTAATAACTTCCCTAACGTATAATGTTCACAAATACGACATAAAAATGTTAACCACTCAAACCTGTCAAAAAGATGGGCTTGTTCATGGGGGTAGATTTTCCGCTAGTTTAACTAGTGAGACACTGTGCTTGCATTCATGCACACCAAGTCCCGTCTGAAAAGAGGTCTCTTATAGAAAGAAAGAATCTGCTCTCTCCGATTAACCTCTCCGCAGTCAGGGAACGAATGCAAACTTCCTTCATGCAATACCAACATTGTCGCATTGCTATAAGAAGCCGGCTTGTAACACGAAACAGTTGAAAGTGTTTCCTGTTTGTGGTTCTCTTGTGTTCTGGCTTCAGAACGCCATTGAGCTCTTTGTCCTGTTTCATCGCAGTGTTTTGATCATATGTGTTTCACTGTGATGTTTCTTAGATGAGGTAAATGACCCCATATTTATTCGTAATTTGGAGCTGTATCAGAATTAAAGGCGAGGTTTCGCGCGAGTAAAACTGGTTTAAGCCTTACCCAACTAGTTTCCCGACTAACCGCCTCAAGGCAGTTCCTGCGTAGCAGTTCTCCTTTGTGAGTCTGTAATTTCATCTGTAGCGCATGTGTTGTCCTTATTTGTTCCTAATCGCTCTTTCTTTTGGTGTTCGGGAGGACGTGCTTCGTGATTATGGCATTTCCTGGGTATCTTCACTATATTTGTACCGATACCCGGTGACATAAATCCAAAAACTTATAAACCGCCCCCAGTCACATGTGACGATAATACCGTCACTCGTGGAAGAAAATGAGAATCTTGCATGAAATTCCTGTCGTACCTACACGGTGGGTAACCATAAACGATGCCTTTCGGAAGAAATATGAATTGCCCATTCCTTTCGGAGGAACCAGCGGTGCCTTTCGGTGGGAACTTATAATTTCGCTGAGGGTGTGTTTTGGGTAAGTTTTTTATTCATATTTCACATATTTAGAAGTATTATATTTAGCCGCACGTAATGACATAGTGATCAAGGTGCAATTCAAACAAACGTGACATATTTTTTGACGAGATAAAAAACGTGCTGCAAATCGCATTCCGTGAGATCAAGTAGGGTTTAACTCTTCAATATTTACTTTAGTATCATAAATCAGTCCCTCAGTTTTATCACTTCCAAGTGAAAGATTTGGTACTTTTTACTCGTAATGAAACACCCAACGAGGCAATTAACATACTAAAACTCGAGTTATAACTATCAATAATATCTCTCGTAAGTTCCTCAAAGAGACTGGCACCGGATACCTTCGGAGCAGTGGCACTGGATCCTTCGGGAGGGAAGATAGAGATCATACTACATTCATGTATCTCTGCTGTCTGGTTCTAACAGAAACAGTCTTATAAATAAAGTAAATAATCTGGCTCGATTTCACGCTGTGCGCGTTTGAAGACGTGCTAGTAGTAATTTTCCTTAAAAAAAAACAAACCAAAAAACAAATAAAAAAAAACGGACCAAATAGTGAATGTGGGCTGGTAAAGAAGCCTCAGAAAGGAAATAGTCCACGGATGAATCAAGGTTTAAGTTTTTTGCACTGAAACCTCCTGATATGATCACGCTGTCGATCATAACATATTCAATAGATTAAGATAACGAAGACATCTGTCAATAAGACATCATCTTAATCACAAAGACGGACTTTTTTTAATTAAGTACTTCTTTCGTGTGGGTTTGTGCATTGCCTTGCGCACCGGCCTTGCGCATGCCATATTCTTCGACTTCGGTGCAGAGCGCTACCTGTAAAGGCTGTTTACGACAATGGGGGTTCATGCAGCGGAGGTGATGCACGGTTTAGTACTGTGACACCTCTTGCAAACAGTTCCTGCCATTTTAGCAGTCCATTTTTTTTTCAGAATCAGGTACAGAATTTGGGAATTTTACAGATCACTGCCAGAAAAATTGGTGTCGGTGTTTAGACTACTGAGTTTATGCAATTTCGTCGATTAATATTTTGCAGTTCCATTTATAATTTCTATCCGTGCATTGTATTGCCAAGAATTTTCACAACATACAGATTCAGTGGTGAAAATGCGGTTAAATGCACTGTCCCTTCAGCCAGATTCAACCAGAATGGTTCGAAGCCGCGCCCACAAAGTTGCTAGTATAGTGCAATATTTCGTTCAAGTTGGTTTCTAAATTCAATCTATTGTGCGTTACGTGGACCATACAGCTTCAGAACTCACCTATCGATTCTTGATTTATACGCTGCCTCAAATCCCTCCCCTATCATTTTCCTCCGAAAGGGTTCCTCCGTAAGGAACGAGCAACGCCTCTTTCCTCCGAGAGGCACCATTATGGTTATCCGCCGTGACCTGATGTTCACTTGTGGAGATAATGAGACACTGGCGTCTGTCTGGTAATACATAATCGTTACACGTTCTGTTTATCTTTTAGTTTTGCTGAACTACCGTATAACAGGAAAAATTCCACTCTTTTACACCATGCCCATTCACTTTAGTGAGACCAAACGTGAGTAGTATTAGGGACACCCAATATTTTACTAACGTGGTACCACTCACAAATGAGTTTATTGCCCTTACCTAGGCGCTCTGCAAGAGAGGTCAAATACATGTCATAAAAAGCTGATTATGATATCCAGCAGGGTGTGGTAAAGATGTCTTCTGAGTGGTAATTTTTTTTTTTTTACCTATGGATCAGATAAATTCCCATGTTGTGCCTCTACCTGTCCAGTATTATACAATGTAGGTTATTTTGTGCCCAGACTCTTATCAGTATTAAGACAAATGACCGAGACACATATTGTGTTGTATCTTTTACAGTCATGTGGCTTATACACTGTTCATTTAAACAATATTTAATTTGTTCGATTACATGTAAACAAAACAAAAATGAAAGCACCGCAAGCATAAGACCCCACCATAGCAATTATTTGTTTATATATTAAAGTTATCGCTGCGAAAATGTCTGGAAAGAAAATGACGGAGGGACAGATAACAATCCTAAACCAGATGTTGATAATATCAATGCATATAGCAAGTTTGGTTAAAAGGACTCCTTATTTACTCAAGTTATCATCCGGAAACGAAAATATGGGCGTGTCTCGGGCAGATAACTCCGTAAAAATTTGAAGAAATTTGCCCATTAGCAATTCCAAAACAGATCTCCTTAAAGTCAATGCATATAACACGTCTGGTTAAAATCCCTTGTTTTTTACTCAAGTTATAGTCTGGAAACGAAAATATGGGCGTGTCTCGGGCAGATAACTCCGTAAAAATTTGACGAAACTTGCCCATTAGCAATCCCAAACCAGATCTCCACAATATCAATGCACATACCAAGTTTGGTGAAAATCCATTGATGTTTACTCAAGTTATCGTTCGGAAACGAAAAACGGACGGATGGACGGACGTACGACGGACGGACGGAAAGACAGACACACGAACGTCCAACGTGAAACCATAATACCTCGCCACTATTGTGTGGCGGGGTATAAAAACGCCTAACGGCATTATGTTTTTTTTTTTTTTTTTTTTTTTTTTTTTTTCAATAATGAAGAAAGTGAGAGTTGTCTCCCTTGCATTTGAAACACCTATTGGTCCTCCTCTTCACCCCTACTAAATACGAAAGCAATCCACTGAAGAATAAAAGAAACATATAACTTTGAAAAAAAAAAAAGTTAAACAAAAGGTTAACCTGGGACGACGCCAGACGCCCGACGCCCGCCCGCCCGCCCGCCCGCCCGCCCGGACCATCGCTATTTTAAAGGACGGATTTAAAAAAAAAAAAAAAAAAAAAAAAAAAAAGCCGTCCAAAAATACGAGTATACACTATCAATGTTCCAGGATCTAACGGTAAGCTTATACAGGTCATTTTCAGGCTTACACAGTGTTCAAATGAGACAAAATAAAACCTCTAACTCAACGGGTTTTGAGGCTAATGTAATTATTGTGTTGGGGTTTAGCGACACGTCAACTCTTGTGGGTCATTTTTGTCGTCTCCCAGAGAAAGGAAGAAAAAAAAATAAATAAAAGAGACAACAGAGGTGATGAAAGAGAAGGACAGGGAAGAAAGAGGAACAGGAATGAAAGAGAAGAAACAGAAGAAATAAAAACACCCACCACCCTCCACCACCACTACCCTTACCTGCTACAAGGATAGCAGGCCTTGCCCAACTGTAAGCCATCAGTTAGACGCCCCGATGACGTAAGATAAACGACAACTTCGCCACCCCCTAGGCTCATTTAAACATTTTAGTATAGTATCTATTTTTGTCTGATACTTATAGAATGCTGACACAGAATGGGGAGCCGACCTCAGTGGCTCAGTTGGATACGCCGTCCGACTGGAGACCAGGAGGTCGCGGGTTCAACCCCTGCCAAGGTCGGCAACATTCTTTCGTGGAGATTGATTATGAAATATTTTCTACGGCCATTCTCTCCCTTCCGCTGATTCAAGAAGGGCAGTTGTCAGTTTCTGGCGAAAGAATGTGTACAATACTGGTTAACCATTTAGAGGACTAAGCCTGTCCGGTAAACGTGTGGTTAGTAAACTGACCGCTCTCGACATGACCCCGTTGGATTGACTGGGCCGTAAAACCTCAACACAAACAAACACAGATTAGGGAATAAAAAAAACAACAAAAAATCCTCTGACCACACGATCCTGTATACAATCAGAACATCCTGGGATTGTTTTCTAGACAGGGGTAGTTCGAGCCACTGAGGGTTAATCATAGCGCCAGGTCAGGGGGAAAATGGGTGTAATTTAGGGGGTTGTATTTTCGATCTTCAAGAAATGACGGTATGTTGAGTGTATTCATTATAATCGCCTCATCTCTGGAGCAGAAATGCATATCGACAGATCCTGTAATTCAAATGGGTCCGTGGCTAACAAATGTGCAGTATGTTATTTCCAACCAGCACTTTGTCAAACCAGCTTGAGCATCTGTGTAGCCTGGTCAGGATCTTTGCTATTCTCCTACACAATCTACGTATTTACCCTAAATATTTAGATACCTTAATGTCTTAATGTACTCATACAATTTGAATACTTTTGTGTGTCTCCCAGGTGATATTATATAAAGAACTGTGAATTGCAAACAGTGTAGACTCTAATCCAATAGCAGTCTGATTTAGGTGTTCACTGCTGCTTGCTGAGCTGTGTCTGTCAGATTATATGGTAGAAGCTTTACAAAAATCGTTTGGAGTGTTCTGAAAGTTCTGACCAAGCTGCAAATATGCTCGATATTCTACACATGTAGGCTTAATAAACCTTTCAAACTTTTAATATAAAATATATTATTTATATTCGCTGTTTTTTCGAGAAAATAAAGCGGCAGACACAGCAACAAAAAAATAGACAATATTCTGAAACTTGATTTTTGTTGAGAAAATAAGGTCTAATATTTGACATCTGACATTTGACGTGAATCTTCTGTTAGACAGACGACTCGCATGACGCTAATCAGCTATAGTAAAGGTAAATGTAGTCTTTAAAATGATCCAATGGAAACGCCGAGCTGAAAAGGACGTTGGTTTCAGTACAATGGAAATGAGCCCAATAGTCTCGAATTCATCAGTTTATGATGAAATTATATGGCAAAGCCAAATGCTCTTGTTAAACATTGACAATACCCTTTGAAGAATGTTCGCTGTAATCTTGTTGTAAAGTCCCCATAACCTTGCGTCAAACTTGCCGTAATTCTGACATTAGTGCAAACAATTTGCATCGCCGTAAGGTTGCTGTGATGTTTTACCATGCAAAAGAAGATTTGTGGAAAATAAGTTATTGCACAAATTTAGTCCCTGGAATTGTTGCAGTGAACTCGATCCCCAGTAAGCATTTTTTATAAATCTATAGCGGGCCGTTATCGGCCCGTCAGCTACCCTGTGTCTTCAGTTGTGTCTTCAGTTGGTTCAGGCGATGTTGCGGCAGACAAAAGATTGCAGCAAATAGAGGGGAATATTACGGGGATCCTCTGTCAGCGTTGTAAGAAGTTGAACTCAGATTTCTGTTTTCGACGAAGTCCTGTAAAAAATGTTGTCAAACTTTGTCCGGTGACTTAGAAATGTTGTGTTTCATGAACGTGGCATTTCCTAGATGTCTCCATATGTAATTTTGGGGCAAGTATTCTATTATTCTATTAATGCTGATAAGTGGTTGGTCATGTATTTAATTAATCCTTTCAAGCTGGTCGACCGAAACAGATACCTGCAAACAGTGTAGATTCAGTTAAGACTATTCGTAATGAGACGTCTCATCAGGATCTACTATTTTTACCATTCTGTTTTTAAGTTAAAACTGAAACCCCAGATTTGTATTAGTGGACATATCCAAATTCAAGGATGGACGAGTCCACTTCAGAATCTCTGGGATGAAAGAGTTATGTAGTTGAAATTCTGTAAAAGCAATATTTATTTAAGAGAACAAAAATCGCTAAACATGAATCACACATGACAAGACTTGCTTTCAGATATTCAAAAATTGTGCTTGACCAGATCATGCAAATGTGCAGTCTGGTCAGAGTATATTCCGTTCACATCTTAAAGCATCAAGCCAGTTAACACATATTATTGTAACAATGTTATACTGATGTCAACGCAACAGTATTTATATCAGCATGACGTTGTTACAATAAAAACTATTATAAAAACTGAGCTAGCACGCAATATTTTACCAATGTCATACCGATGTCAATACAAAAGTATATGTATTTATATCAGTATGACATAGTTATAATACACACTATTGTAACAATGCCATTACTGATGTCAAAACAGCATTCAATGTTGACTGACTACATTATGATATTGTTATAATATCGTATGCTATCTGGGAAAGTCCACATTGTATGTACCGTTGAGTTTCAGCCCATTAACAGCATTATTTATCACACTTTGAAAATATGGTCCTTGCTCAAAGAATGTTATCTCCCGAAGATTAGAGGTGGCCTCATCACACTCCTTACAGTTGTCAAAGAATCTTAACACTTCGTCCCTTATCAAAACATTCTTAACCCAGTTATTATTTCCTGCCAAGACTTTAGAAAGTCAGCCACTAAGCAATTTAGCGCTTGTCTGTGAGTGGGTCTTATGGGTTGCTGCAAACATCAATCTGTCTGTGAAATCGCCGTTTCCACTGAGATATATATATATATATATATATATGGGATCATATCCATTGCTTTTCATTTTGTTCTTCTGATTAAAATAAAATCAATAAATAGATTTTTTTCTACTTTGTTTGAGCCTTTGGTGTATCTGGAGAGCAACTGTCCCTTTCAAAATTTAGCACTGGGGGACAAACATCCACCTGCAAAATAAGCACTGGGAACAAACATCTGTACCAAATATATAAGCTATGGGGGGGGGGGGGGGGGGGGCAAATGGCCGGGTTGCAATTTCAACTGGGGTGGGGGAGGGGCGGGGGGAGGGGGCAAATGTGGGTTAGTACATTTTTTTCAGGGGTGGGGGTAAATGTGCTGGGGGCAAATGTCCTGTAATCATTTCTTTCCTTTTTTGATATGTGCATTGTCGTTTAGGTCTTCTTCGAGACATAGGCAAAATGAGGCCTAAAGTAGTACCACTCACTAACGATTTTATTACTTATGGGCTATACAAGGTAGATCAGAGACATGTCCTAAAAAGGTGACTATGAATTACTAGCAGGGGGTAGTCAAGAGGTGTTCGGAAAGAAAGTCACAGGAAATAAATCACAGAAAAAAAGTCACCGAAAAAAGTCACAGGAAAAAGTCACAAATAGAAAATATAGAAATCTTCCACTTAAAAAAAAAGGATGTTGTCAACAAATTTGGGGTATTTTCAATTTTCCTGATGTATGTACCTGATGTACAGGTGTGAAAAAGCTCACTGTTAAAGATGGTGGTGTAATGTCAGTCAGTTCAGTGTTTATAACTGGCTCAAATGTGTGAAGAATTTCAGTTTTCAGATTTTTAACGCTGCCAGGCAACTGAGTCACATAGAGGCAGCGCCAGATAAATCTGGATTAGTTTTACTGGACTACTGGGTTGGCTTGAAACGGTGCCTAGTTATAATTCATAACTAGGTCACCTCGCCCAGACACGGAGTGCGTGCACGTCCAGACCCCGTGCGTGTCCAGACCTCGTGCGAGAGTAGTAGTCCAGCCTGTAAGTTGCAGAATTTTGGTGATCGGTCGAAAAGTTTGAGCTTTTAATCTCGTACCTAATGCGTGTCAATTCCGACTGCATAATGCATTGGGCACACAACTCTAGTCGAGAGTAAGGTGCACTCACTGGCCACATGTCGGTCGGTCAGACGCCGGAAAGGATGCAAAGTGGCTGTCCTCACCCAGGAGCAGTGGGGGTGTCCTCACCCAGGAGCCGAGAGTGTCCTAACCCGGGTATCAAGAGGGTGTCCTCATCCAAAAGTCTATTGGGTGTCCTCACCCAAGTCCGCGTGCCGCAAGTTTGACCTACTTAGGAGTAAGTCGTACCAAGGTAACTTGGTGGCACCAGACGAATAAGTGATGGTCCTCCACCTCCCCCTAGGGGGTCACTGCACGATTGCTCCAGGATGTCGTACCAGTAGGCTGAGTTTCGCTGTTTGACTCCTCTCTTGAAAAGCTCTTCGATGTGCTCATACCAGATTTCGTCGTAGAACTTTGAAGTGGGTCCCTTGATTAGAGTCCAATGTTTGTTGTCTCTATGGTAGACGAAATATACTGGCAGGTCGACGTTGATTTCTTCGTCGTCTCGTGGTTGTCTTTGAGCTTTCGCGACGGCCTTGTACTTTGTAGAGATGACATCCTGGAGGTCGTACTTCTCATGTAGAGGGTATTCTTCCTCAATGTCAACATGGAAGTACAGCTTGGGTGCAGTGTTCGTCGTCGGCGACTTTCTTCTTGGTTTCTTTGTCGGCGGTGATTCTGGAGAAGGAGGCGGTGTAGCTGGTCTCTGTATGATAGGTGAAGGTGTAATCTGTGCTGTCTTTGGTGGTCGATACGTTGGTTAGTTGGTTTTCGGAAAGTCACTTCAATCTTGACGTGATCTCTCCCGTCCGCCATTCTCCATAATGGGAACCCGTCGAACTTGTACTGTCTCAAGGCGTTGAGAAGTACTGCAGGCAATAAATCAGACATGGTTGGTTGGTTATTCTAACGATGTTCACACCTCGGAGTACGAAGGATGTGTGAAGATAAGTCTGTCTGCCTATTAAAGAAGACAATAGTCAATTAAACGAGGGTAATGTCAATGCCAATGTTTAAAACAAACTGTCATTGATGAGATGAGGGTCTGTTGTTGGCTTGTGAAACTTTATTTTGAAAATAAAAATGTGAAAACTTATACACTTCGTCTTTTTTTTTTTTTTTTTTTTTTTTTTTTTTTATCGTACTTTAAATCAGTAACTTACATAACACTACGGAAAACAAGATTTAAACCAATTCTGTGACTTTTCGTCCGTGACTTTTTTCCTACCTAAAACTGTGACTCTTTTCCCCGTGACTCTTCCCTACATTCATTCAAGAGGCCTCCTGAAGGGTAATCATTGTTTTTGAGGTAATAACAGATACTTTGGAAAATTGACTTATTTGGAGAGCAGATTTGAATGGGTTGTTTATTTATTAATTTTTATTCATTCTTAAAGTATTTGTTTATTTTATTTATTTATTTTTCATCTATTAAGATGCTTCTGAAGGACAGCAAATATTTTGAAGAAATAAAACATAGTTTGGAAAATTGATTAATTTGGAGGGTAGGTTAGAATGTTTTGTGTTTTTTTCTTTAATTATATATATTTCTTTCACTGTTTATAAAATACTTATTTATTTTTATTTATGTATTTAAGTGGCTTTTTGGAAGGGGTGGATAACAAATATTAAAAAAATGACTTTTTTATTTTTAAATCGGTTTCTTTCAGTGTTAAATTTTATTTTATTTTATTTTTTTTTCATTTATGCATTTAAGTGGCCTTCTAAAGGGTTATAAATATTTTTAGGGATACCAATTACTCTGAAAAAAAAATGGTTTATTTGGTGGTAGATTGGGATTGTTTGTTTAAATGTTAATTTATTTCTTCTTTCTTTAAAGTTATTTATTTATTTTTGTTTATTGATTAAATATTGTGTTTTTACTTCTTCATTTGTTTCTATGCATTTATTTATTTTTGTCTATTTATTTATTATCTCTTGTCTATTCATTTATTTTTGTTTATCTACGTTTGTATGTATGTATGTATGTATGTATGTATGTATGTATTTAGAGCCAGGACACTGCAGGTCATACAATTTACATGCATGCCCAGCGAAGACTAAGATCAGCCTGCGCAGGTTCTTCAGGCTGATCTGAGTCTTCAATGGGCGCACATGCCATTTTGTAGAAATTGCTGTGCCCCAGTTTTAATGTTATTCATTAGTGCAAAAAATGTCTCCATAAATGGAATTTTGCATAATTTGTGTTTTGTTTTATTCGACAGCGGATTATAGAATCATAAGGAAAGTGATCAATATTTTCATTACATTATTTCTTAAGTTCTAAAATGTCCACTGGACGGTTCGTGTTTTGGGTTTAATAGTGAAGGTAATAATGCATAGCACATCCTACAATATAAAAAAAAAGTGTGCCTTGTGAAGACTCGATCTGTCTGCACATTCGGTCTGCTCAGTCTTCTGATCGGATGTACAGGATGGTGTAACTCTTCGCTCAGCCCACAGGTAAAATAAAGGATTGCCTTTGGAAACAAAGAACACACAAAATCACGAAAATCGGAGATTCGGTTTGATTGAGTCTTCATATGCTACACTGTAGTCTGCGAGGCTGCATACGCCCCCTATCGCCGGCTTAAGCGGTATTCGATTTTCAAAATAACCAGCATGGGCTCAATGATCCCAAAGGAAATAAAATTTCACTTGCACTATAATGACGTACGGGGAGACTTTAACGGCCGCCACACGGCACAATACCAGTTACAGTAGAGTAAAATAAAAGTAAAAAAGGATTGCCTTAGGAAACAAAGAACACACAAAATCACGAAAATCGGAGACTCGGTGTGTTTGTAGGACAATTGCTGTGTGTCGGCTCATATGATATAACCTATGGAACAGATAGAATTCAATACTAAATTTCCAAATATTAAATTACCCTATTGAGCCTCTCACTGTCTATCTTTCATTGACAGTATACCAGGTTTTATTGCACCCAGTCCCTTATCAGCAATAAGACTAATTACACAGACTCATCTTATTTTATGCCTTTCACTGATTTTTTTTTCATCAATACTAATCCTTTCATTAGAGCCTTAGCCAGTGAAATTGTTCCTTTGAGCATATGCGTTACTCAGATCTACGCAGTCTAGTGGAGGATGGTGTCCACTCAGTTCACTGATTAGGTCATTGGTAAATATTGTAATAAATGAATCGCACAGTATCTAGCTAATGCATAGACTGATCAGATTTGTAAAATATGACTGAGTTCGTTTTTACTTGTTTGGACAATTACTTTTCAAATACGATGCAATGTGCACATCAACACAATTATGTGACAAGTCGGCAAGTAATTTGGTGGAGGACTTTCATGAGGTGTTATAATTCCCATTATGAAAACACAATCATAACTGTTAACCTTTAACACGCTATATTTAAATATTAGAAGATGATGTGCTGGAGTAACGGCAGATCCAGTCGAATGAAACAAATGTATGGACGGGCAGTAATGACTCAGATCAGACAAAGCAGTTAAGAAAGCACACTAATTAAGGTACATACTTAAGATAAAAACAATCTACAGTGGCGTATTTTATTTGTTGCTTTATTTTATTTTAAAAGCCCTACAGTTTGTGTGTATGTGTGTGTGTGTGTGTGTGTGTGTGTTACACAATATTCGACGTCAATCATTTGTATAATAAAATATAGGCTAATGTCTAAATTTCTGTTTGTCTAAAACAATGTGCAACCTTCGCGCGCGCCAGTAAATAAATGTTAGCAGTCTCACTATTTGGTGACAAGATGTGACAAGGGGTGTCAAAGGATACTTTTATGGTGTCAAGAAACATTCTAGATATTATTTCTACCACAAATTATGTCTGGAAAATATATTTTGTATGTTGAATTTACACTTGAAGTCAATTTTATTGAATCTAAAGCACATTTCCATGGAAAACGGCGAAGGGATTAACCGCATTCACCGACAAGAGATAAACGGATGACAAGAGAGGTGTATGGTGACAAGGAGCTTTAGCTAGCAATTATTTCAACTGTGCTAACGTTGGAAAATATGTTTTTGATGTTCGCCTTGCACTAGAAGCCAAGAAAGTACTTTAAAGGAGAACATGAATTTTCTTAGAAGATTCGCCGCATTCACCGTCAAGAGATTTAACAGGTGACAAGAGATATTTTTATAGTGATAAGTAGCGTTTTTGTAATGAGTTCAACAATATCATTCTTGGAAAATATGTTTTTTGGTGTGAAGTTTGCATCAGAAAACCATTTTGGACAAATCTAAAGCTCATTTCCATGGGAAACAGTAAAAGCTCGAGAGTGAAAGCTTTACCGCATTTACCGACAAGATAAACGGGTAACAGGAGATAATCGTATGGTGAGAAGAAGCTCTTTTGTAACTATTTCGGCTATATTAATGTTGAAAAGCACATTTAAAACGGCGACGGAATTTCTGCGTTTGATTTTCTGCATTTACTGACAAGAGAGAGATAAGAATGTTTGTTGACGCCATAGGGTAGTTGCATTCGACGGAACCGCCTAGAAAAAGACGGGATCAAAAACAGTACCAAAGTTTGATCACCCGGGCCAGGAAAAGCCTTTCATTTCCTTTGGGATCATTGAGATAATTGGGCCCATTATGGTACATTTGAAGACGGAGTTCTGCTCATGTATACGCTAGAGGGCCTTATGAAGAGTCTCAATAAAATCGAGACTCCCATTTTCTGGTCTGTGGTGTGTTCTTTGTTTCCAAGCGCAATCTTTTTGACGTTTATTTATTCTTAATGGAATTGAATGATTTTTGGCAGGCATATTAGATATAGAGTTTTCTTTAAAATGCACATCCAGATTTTCAAATAGTTCCCGTTATTAAGGAAATATTGTCAATTGAATAGGCCCATGTCGGCCGGAGAAAAGACGGGACCAAATTTTCGAGCAAATGACCATGTTCTGAATTTCTGCAAGTATCGCCAAAATAGTAAATGATAAGTAGTTTTAATGGTATATTCTAACCAAAATCATTTTTGGGAATTCTCGAACCGACACATTTTGATAGTTTGTGCAACAGTTTTCGAAAAAAATGTGCCCGGAACCAGGCGGGACCAAAATAATTTGCTGCACACTGCCAAATTAAATGGTATATATTTACATACTGTTTGGCCATTTGTTCGATAATTCAATCGAAATGGTTTATTGGTTACGTGACTACAATTTAAGAGAACTGGGAAAACTAAAAGTACCCAGTTATCTTCAATCAGATTGAAAAATAGCCCAAGAGCAGATCGAAACTTTGGATATTTACCCGCTTCTGTATGGCGTCGGCGGCGAAATATTCTTTTGAAGATTATTTACCCAGCAGGCAGCATAACTTTGAAACAACGTCGATTCAACGTTGAATCGACGTTTCAACGTTGTGTCCCCTGGGTAGCGCCTTGGAAAATATATATCAAAATGAAATGGAAGTTATACTGAGAGAATTTATATTTTTATTGACAATCTTTATTACACACATGATTAACAAACTTCAAAAAGAGCTAATGCGAAGACGGCCTATATTTCTATGAAATAATAATGAAAGACATTATTAAATTTTATCGAAACGAAACATTAAATGTAAAAAAGTTTTTTTTTTTTTTTTTTCATACTTTACATATTTTAACTTCACAGAAAAAAAAAAAAAAAAAAAAAGAAAACAAAAAAAAAAAAAAAAAAAAAAAAAAAAAAACCAAACAAACAAGAAACAACCGTATCAGAAAACGGCATTGAAAAATATATTTAAATTTGTGGTCTTCAGGCCTTTATTACTGTCTGGGCAAACTCAGCAGACAACGCGATGCTTTTCACAGAAAATAGGCTTTGACATTTCATGCAAATTGTCTTCTAAGGAGACGAAGCATGAAATGTCAAAGGCTATTTTTGAAAAAAAAAAAGAAAAAAAAAAAGAAAATATTTCAAAATGTTGTCTGCTGAAATTTTTACCCAGCATGCTGAGTGTTAAATATGAAAATATATAGGTCCCGAGAAAGTGAGTGTCCAGAAGAAAATTCTTATGTGCCATCTAGTGATAATTAACTTGCTGAAACTAAGGTGAATAGAGACACATTTTCCACCAATTTTGATAAGGAAGACAACTTTGTATAAATTCACGTTTGTGTTCCTGCACACCAATCCACATCTGAAAAAAACAACAACAAAAAACGTCTACTCTGAAAGGAGCAAATTCTTTCCTTTTAAATTAGACCCCTGTTCAAAAGGTAGAATTAACAATTTTTACATAGTTGTCTCCCTTGAAAGTGTTTCAATTCGCCATCACCTATACACTCTCTGGACAAAATCAGCAGACGAAAAACTGATATTTTTCTTATCTCTTGCAGAAAACAGATTCGTCAAAGCCTGTTTTCTTGGGAAAAAAATCAAAATGCCGTCTGCTGAAAAAGCCAGTCTATTCACATACGTCCACAGCTTAGACCACCTGGGATTTTCCACATGCAGGACATTTCCAGTTGGTCGCCCGGTCACTTCGTATCCCAACGCATTGTTTATGGTACCATTTTCTGTATCTCTTAACTTCACAACCAACCATATCATCAAAGCATTCGCGCATGCCACAAACACACCAAAATTCCACAGTCACGTTTTAAATTTTAACACTAAGCTTTATATTCTATCATAGTTTAAGACATGGGTACAATTTTTTGGTCCCGGCCGTGTCCGGGCATGCGCGGACCTGTCGAATGCAACAACCCACGCCATAAAAATAACCTCTTGACACCTCTTAGCTATGTCATGGACACAATATTAGGTCCGAGGCTATGTGACTTAGTTCCCAAATCTGATCACTCACTCTTGTCAGCAAATAGTGAGACCCAATACCTCAGTTAATAACCCCAATGTGCAGTGTGCATATTTTTAAATTTAAACAGATAGTAATAATACTTATGTCTTTTGTAGACATATAGTTTTAGCACTTTGGTTTTTATACAATGGTGATCAGTATACGCTTTTATGTTTTAGTTTTATTTAAAGAAAAGCGTTAAATAACCTTTATTCATAAATTGTACATCGCGTTTCCAGGAAATTCTTTCCGGTTAGAGAAATCCGATAGAAAGGCTTAGTTTTTCTAGAATTTACAACAACAACAGAATTCCTGATGTCTGGAGAAAGACACTCGCGACATGTAAGATTTGCTTTCGGTTAAAATGATTTTTCTGAGTATTCTAAGGAAGCGTGGTAGCTCAGTGGTAAGCGCACTGGCCTCTTGAGCTAAAAGGTACCGAGATCGATCCCAGGGTTAGGCAAGGGAATTTTCGGTATCCAAACACGCTTTTATTCGTGTCATTTGCAGGTATGACAGGAAAACAGTGCGCCGTCCTTCGGATCGGGACGTTAACTGGAGGCCCCTGACAGGGAAAGTCACGCCCTGTGCAGGTTAAAGAACTCTACGGTAATTCGAAACCTGAGTGTACAATGTACACCTGCCTAGAATGTCCGAGAGGGCGTATGGCAGTATGTTGAGAAAGAAAGTATTCTGTGCCTTGTCTGTCCACCACAATATTGTTTTGTTTTAACATGGTACAACAACCTTGTTTGCATTCGTTGTTTTAAGTACTCATTTATTTTATTGTCTACAATATTGATGTTTAAATTGATACTGCTTAATAAAAATGTTATAACCAAACATGGTGCAAAATCTGTCACCTACAGAAAGATTGCGCTCCCTTTTCCAGTTTTTGAGTAACTTCCTTTTGACTAGTATTTTTCAGACCAGCCTTCTTCACACAATAATTTGGTAACAACAGTAACATAGCAAGCGGTACGTACAAACACCGGATCGGGCTCAATTACTGGATCGGAACGGACCGGATCGGACCCTATTTTGACTATTATTTTGATTTTTTTTTTTTATTGATTTTTTCTTTCTAGTTGTTATTTTTAATACTGTATTAGTTTATGTATGTGATGCTATTTCATTAGCGGATTCAATACTATCACTCCGTCGCCACTTTGCCTCACTCTCAGCATCATTTACATATATCAGTCAATCACTATATTAATTTATCACTCGCAGCATCATTTCCATATATCAGTCAATCACTAATTTTAATCCCCAGCATTAATTAGAAGAAGAAAAAATAGCTCATCATATCATTCAATTAGAAGTGATATGTGTTTTGGATGACACTTGACAGATTGATTGATAAGCTTTTTGAACTTTGTGTTTGATTACTGGTAATGTGATTCTTGCTTTTACATTAAAATTTACCAACGAAATGTGAAAAAAAAAAAAAAAAAAGATAAAAATTCTGATATTTTTCATATTTCGAGAATCGGGGAACTTGTGAGAACCGCCTCAGCAAGGCAAGCCTAATGAGTACCAACAATCTATGTTTGTGAACAAAAATAAAAAAAAACGATCCAGTGTTGGCCGACGGCATTACGATGTAACAACATATCGCTGTCGGTCCGACGTTGTCCCGCTGTTTGGTGCTGGCTTGTCATCCGAACTTAATGCAAATGCTACAGACTCCTAGCATAGCCTACATTAGCCGTTTGGCTATATATCTATACATGGGTGGAGTTATGTTTGGTCTGTTTTTTTTATATTGGAATGAAGGTGTGAGGTATAAATAGTTTTGTATGCTGTAAACCTCTTCCAACTGTGCATAAAGAATAAAATATCGAAGAAAAAATGACCATAGCACAGAAAACCGGGTCCGATCCGGACCGATCCGGTAATTGAGCCCGATCCGGTCCGATCCGGTGTTTGTACGTACCCCATAGCAAGCATACATTTGTTAGTCCTCATAATTTACGTTATTATCCAGCCATACAGATGGGGTACCTTGTAAAAATGGTAAACAGTTGAATATTGCCCAGCCTGGGGGTGCTCTTGTTTCAGAGTGATATATTACCTTTGCTCTTCAGTGGAAAACCCATCCATAATGCCATTACTGTCCTTTCAACATCTTTTGGAAAGTTACTTTTTATGCCCCGCCACCAAAAAGTGGCGGGTTATTATGTTATACCCTCTGAAATATTGAGTGTCCGTCTGTCCGTACGTCCGTCCGTCAGCGCCCCCACCATTCTTCTGATGCAACTCCTCCTACAGATTTAGGCCAATCATTTTCAAACTTTACAGGCCTTTTAGGATGGTCTGAAGATATGCATATTGTTTTTTCAGAATCCTGAAATTATTTTTTATCACATTTTTTGCATTTTTAACAGACTTTTTTCGAGCCCTAATACTACAGAAATGTATAGGGAGTATGTACCTTCTGCCCGCAACTCCTCCTACAATTTTAGGCCAATCATTTTCAAACTTTACAGTCCCTTTTAAGATGGTCTGAAGATATGCATATTGTTTTTTCAGAATCCTGAAATTATTTTTTATCACATTTTTTGCATTTTTAACTTAGACTTTTTTTGAGCCCAAATACTACAGAAATGTATATGGAGTATGTACCTTCTGCCCGCAACTCCTCCTACAGTTTTAGGCCAATTCTTTTCAAACTTTACAGGTGCTTTTAGGATGGTCTGAAGATATGCATGTTGTTTTTACAGAATCCTGAAATTATTTTTTATCACATTTTTTGCATTTTTAATAGACTATTTTCGAGCCCTAATACTACAGAAATGTATAGGGAGTATGTACCTTGTATGCGCAACTCCTACATTTTCAGGCCGATCCTTTTGAAACTTTACACACGCTTTTAGGATGGTCTGAAGATATGCATATTGTTTTTTTCAGAATCCTGAAATCACTTTTTATTGCATTTGTAACTTAGACCTTTTGGTGTTTTTTTTTTTTTTTTGGAGTTATGAAATAACTGTTTATTGCTTCTCTTCATGTTTAACTTAGATTGTTTTCAGCTCTTATACTACAGAAGTGCATAGGGAATATGTCGCTGTGGTGGGGCATGGTGCATGGCTTGCAGTTTTATTGCCTGGTGCTTTACACAGAAGATGTAAATTTACAAGCTTTTGTTATAATTTAAAGTAAAACCATTTGTTGTAACTATGTATAACAAAAAGTTTGATTCTATTCATTGGTTTTAAAAAAGTTTGAATATTTTCATTTTTTCCCATAGTAAAAATGGCTACAAAATATGCAGAAATTGGTAGGTAAGCTTGAGGCAGGTTTTCAACAAGTTCCCCTTATTTAAAAATACTGAAATTTGCACAGCATTGTTATGGTACATCAATAATTTAAAATCCATAAAGAAAAGCAGAAATTTTTTTCCAATAAAAAAATTCCAAAAATCCATTTTTTTTTATAGAAATTGCATGGGTCAGACCCATTTTTGGCCATAAAATTAATTTTACTGTAAATATTTGAAAACAAAGCAAAGAAACGGTAAAGACAAATTGTTCCTGATAAGATATTGTTAATCAGAAATCAGTAATTCCATTTAAAATAAAACTTCAAGAGAAAAACGTCTTTCCGAGAAGTGTCGAAGCACAGTAGGTATTTTTAGCTCACCTGAGCTCTGCTCAGGATGAGCTATTGTGATCACTTTTCGTCCGTCCGTCCGTCCGTGAGTCCGTCCGTCCGTCCGTTAACACTTCTCCTCTGAAGCCGCTGAGCCAATTTTGCTCAAATTTCATATGGAGCCTCCTTAGGGTGGGGGAACGAAAGATTGCTAAAATGGTCGCGGTCCGTCGACTAAGATGGCCGCCATGCCCATATATGGTAAAAACCTTTAAAAATCTTCTCCATAACCGAGGATGCCTTGGGGCTGAATCTTTGCATGAATCATCGGGGACGGGAGGTCAACCAAAGTTGCTAAAAGAATTGTCGTACGTTGACGTTTGACCTTTTTACGGCAAGGTCAAGTTCGCTTCCCTATGCATTTATATGAGCTCTATACATTTGAATGGGAAAATTGTTAAGAGTTTCAAACGACTTCTCCTCTGAAGCCTCTGAGCTAATTTTGTTCAAATTTCATATGGAGCCACCTTAGGGTGGGGAAACAAAAGATTGCTAAAATTGTCGCGGTCCGTTGACCAAGATGGCCGCCATGCCCATATATGGTAAAAACCTTTAAAAATCTTCTTCTCCATAACCGAGGATGCCTTGGGGCTGAATCTTTGCACGAATCATCGGGGACAAGAGGTCAACCAAAGTTGCTAAAAGAATTATCGTACGTTGACGTTTGACCTTTTTACGGCAAGGTCAAGTTCGCTTCCCTATGCATTTGTATGAGCTCTATACATTTGAATGGGAAAATTGTTAAGAGTTTCAAACGACTTCTCCTCTGAAGCCTCTGAGCTAATTTTGTTCAAATTTCATATGGAGCCACCTTAGGGTGGGGAAACAAAAGATTGCTAAAACTGTCATGGTCCGTTGACCAAGATGGCCGCCATGCCCATATATGGTAAAAACCTTTAAAAATCTTCTTCTCCATAACCGAGGATGCCTTGGGGCTGAATCTTTGCACGAATCATCGGGGACGAGAGGTCAACCAAAGGTGCTAAAAGAATTGTCCTACGTTGACGTTTGACCTTTTTACGGCAAGGTCAAGTTCGCTTCCCTATGCATTTGTATGAGCTCTATACATTTGAATGGGAAAATTGTTAAGAGTTTCAAAGGACTTATCCTCTGAAGCCTCTGAGCTAATTTTGTTCAAATTTCATATGGAGCCACCTTAGTGTGGGGAAACAAAAGATTGCTAAAATTGTCGCGGTCCGTTGACCAAGATGGCCGCCATGCCCATATATGGTAAAAACCTTTAAAAATCTTCTTCTCCAGAACCGAGAATGCCTTGGGGCTGAATCTTTGCACAAATCATCGGGAAGGAGAGGTCTACCAAAGTTGCCAAAAGAATTGTCGTACGTTGACATTTGACCTTTTTACGGCAGGATCAAGTTTGCTTCCCTATGCATTTGTATGAGCCCCATACATTTGAATAGGAAAATTGTTGAGAATTTTAAATTTCTTCTTCTCTGAAGCCACTGAGCCAAATTTGCTCAAATTTCATATTGTGCCTTCTTAAGTCAGGGGAACGAAAGATTGCTAAAATGGTCGCGGTAGGTCGACCAAGATGGCAACCATGCCCATATATGGTAAGACCCTTTAAAAATCTTCTTCTTCAGAACTGAGGATGCCTTGGGGCTAAATCTGTGCACAAATCATCAGGGACAGGAGATCTACCAAAATTGCTGAAAAGATTATCGTACGTTGACATTTGACCTTTTTACAGCAAGGTCAAGTTTGCTTCCCTATGCATTTGTATGAGCCCCATAACATTTATATGGGAAAATTGTTGAGAATTTGACGACTTCTCTGAAGCCACTGAGCCAAATTTGCTCAGATTTTTAGCTCACCTGAGCATGAAGTGTGCATGGTGAGCTATTGTGGTCAGTCAATGTCCGTCGTCCATCATGGGTCATGCGGCGTGAACAATTGCTTTAAAGGCCTACTCTTCCTACACCTCAGGGCCAATTGACTCGATACTTGGTAGGAAGCATCAGGGTGAAATGTAGATAAAAAAATAGCTTAAATCGTTCCGATCGGAAATCCAAGATGGCCACCATCTTGAAAATCTTTTTTCTTTTTCTCCTGAACCGAAAGGCCAATTGACTCCAAACTTGCTAGGAAGCATCAGGGTGACTTGTAGATCAAATATAGCTAAAATTGTGTCGGTCCAAATTCCAAGATGGCCACCATGGCAGCCATCTTGAAAATCTATTTTTCGCTTCTACTCCGAAACCCAAAAGCCAGTTGACTCCAAACTGGTTAGGAAGCATTGGGGTGACTTATAAATCAAAAATAGCTAAAATTGTGCTGATTAGAAATCCAAGATGGCCACCATGGCAGCCATCTTGAGAAGCTATTTTTCGCTTCTTCTCCTGAACCGAAAGGCCAATTGACTCCAAACTTGCTAGGAAGCATAGGGATGACTTGTACATAAAAAATAGCTCAAATCGTGCCAATTGGAAATCCAAGATGGCCTCCATGACAGCCATCTTGAAAATCTATTTTTCGCTTCTTCTCTGAAACCTAAAAGTCAATTGACTTGAAACTTAGTAGGAAGCATCAGGGTGACTTGTAGATCAGAAAATAGCTATAATCATTCCGATCGGAAATCCAAGATGGCAGCCATCTTGAAAATCTATTTTTTGCTTCTTCTACTGCACCGAAATGCCAGTTGACTCAAAAGTTGGTAGGAGGCATTGGGGGTGACTTATTTTACTTGTAACGTTTTGAAAATTTCAGCATTTTAACCTTGTAAGCAAGATATTTCAAAAACTGTTTAAGCCATTGCCTTGTCATAAGAGTATTGGAAAAATGATGCATGCCATCTGCATATCTGCAGTGGCGGTTTCACTCAGGTGAGCGAGTTGTGGCCCGTGGGCCTCTTGTTCTTGTTTATTATAGAATTATACTGTAATTACCAAATGTATTTGGCCCCCACACCATAATTCACATAACATTCCACCAAGTCTGTTTGACTACCCTTCAAGACATCTAAGAAGTACTGATAAAATGGCAGAAACATCAAACTGCTCCTACCAATTCAACTATTTAGTGGAATATTTCTGGCTCAAAATTAGTATGGGTCCATTAAATGGGCCAGTGGCCTATGTCCTATTCATTCCTATGCATTTTTCGAAGTTTTAACGGGCCATTAGAAAATTTGATGGGCTGTTGGGAAAACTAGATGGTCCCAAGAATCCTTAATGCCCAAGCTAGAGCAAAAAAAACCCACTAGATTTGGATTGCTTATGATAGGGGCTCAGCCGAAAAACAAAATCATATTCATTCTGTCATTGATAGTTCTCCCACAAAACAGGTTTGGCAATCCCAGAAATATCCCTGATTAGCATAAATATGGTAGCTTAAATATTTTATCCCCGTAACTCCTGATTTTTTTTTAATTTATTTTGTTTTTGAGAAAACATGAAAAATTGCTCAGATCCAAAAGAAAAATTAGGTAGGATACGGTTACCCTAAACACACATATATTTTGGTTTTGGTCCCCTTGACATTTTTTAGCTCTTCTGTGCATAAGTACATGTAGAGTTATAGAAGTCACATAGGTTTCAGCGATGGATTTGAATAATGTTTTTAAAAGGCTATATCATATCTGCTTAAAGGGGAAAGCAATGTAAGTTGTAAGTATATCTTGGAGTAAAGTGCTTAACAAGCCATTTTTTTTTTTTGTTGTTGTTGTAAAAGTTTTCAAAATTGGCCTAGAAATAAGGAAGTTATGGTGGTTTGAATATATTTAAAATGGTTGTCATGAATGCTGCCATATAGTAGGCTTTGTGATGTCACAGAGCCCAAATTAAATATGCGAAACAAAATTATAAAGGATTTTTAAGAATAATTTTGCTACAGATTTTTTTATAATCTTTTAATTCTAGTCATTTGCCCCAAAATTAACCAACTTTATGAGAATAAAGTTTTAACTTTATGAAACGAATTTTAATTTTTATGAAACCTCATTAAATATTCAAAATGGCGGTGCCCAATCCACCAATGTTGAGATATTCTGTTGTGTGTAACTTATTTAATTTTCTACCGATTTTGATCAAATTTGTGTCAAAATTCATTTTACTTTAACGCATAACACCGTTTAAGTAAGGTTACATTCCCCTTTAACCTCTGGATGGAAGAAGTTCATACTTGAATTGATGTTAGATGCTTGTCTAAAGTTCTATGCTGTATCATCATCAGTGGCTTTGAGGGCAAGGTCATGGTCATAAGTTATGTTAATGTTTTTGGGTAAGGTTTTTAGAGGCAAAGCGAGATTCAGGCAAGCTACGCTGCCCTGTGACAGCTCTTATTTAACGCTTAGCACTCTGGGTAAAATTTTCAGCAGACGACATTTTGAAATATTTTTTTATTTTACCTAGAAAACAGGATTTGACATTTCAGTGGAGACAATTTGCATGAAGCGTCAAAACCTGATTTCAGAGAAAAATTAGAAAAATATTGTCAATTTGTCGTCTGCTGAATTAGCCCAGAGAGTGGTAAAGGTTAAACAGCAGTAGGTCTGAAAGTATTTTCTGCACCATGAAAATGCACAGTCCTTCAAGATACTGATAACCTAAGAAGTTTGAGGGACAGCAGAAGAGTTGTTAAGGAGGAATATTTCATGATTATTCTGAGATAATTTTCTCTAGCTCTTCATAAAAACATATGTTGTGGGTACTCATTAGAAGTTCCTTGGTGAGGCTTTTCTAATGAGTACCCATCAGATATGTTTTTACAGAGAAATAAGAAAAAATGTTTCAGAATTATCACCAGATACTCTTCCTTAACAATCCTGGTGAACATAGGAACAAGAACACATCCGAAGATCCCCTTTAACTTTCAGACAAATGCAGAATTTATAAGTTTGATTTCTGGTTTCATTTAATGGATATTTCTAGAAGATATTTGGCTGTATCAAGTATAGATACTGTGTACAGTCAGGTATACCAAACTTATTTTACCCAAATAGTTTGGGAGTAGAACTTTTAACCCTTGTCCTGCTGAATAAATTTAGAAGTCACATCCATTTCTAATTTTCAGCCAATCAGATTACTTGATCAAGGTTGTTGATATAGATTCACATACCTAATAGCAAACAGTGCAGATCCAGATCAGCTGGCCATCTGATCTGGATCTACACTGTTTGCAAAGGCAGGGTATATCCAAGTTCAGCAGGTCAAAAAACCCTTAAATAAATTTATAGACTAAAAGTATATGTTACCAGACTCATTAATCTACAGTTGTGACAAACACTTAATTGTTGTGCCAAACATCGCCAGAGGATTGCAGTTTCCTAGTTTGGTCCATGAGAATATTGCTGTGATGTTCTAGCAAGGTTGTGTGAAGTTGAACATTTTTTGCATAGTTTCATCTTATGAGGGTTGTCATTCAAGCATAAGTAATTACATCATACTTAAAATGATAAAAAAAAAGAAAAACAAATTTACTCAGGAGAACAAGAGCTACATCATTATAGGAAAGTTTCCTATCCAAGGGAAATAACTCAAAAATAATGCAACAGGGCTAAGGGAAGTAAATGTGTTCATTCTTTATATAGGTTAATTAAAGCTGTCTCCCTTATATAGGAACACAGGAAACAAATAAGCAAATTAAAGGCAAAGCAAAATAAAAGTGTATTTGAACGCTTCTGAATTCTTGCCATATCGCTGGTTTGAAGCTCATAATTTAGGTCTTAGTATTTAAAAGCAATATATTTCAGCATTTTCTCTAGACAGAAAAGTAACCACTGTGATCACATTTGATACAGTTGAGATTAACCCATTTATGCTGAGTGGACTATTTTACCTTAACACTTTGGACCAGTCCATTTCAAATAGAAGGGATGTCTCATGTTAGCTTTTATAATAACCATGTTTGGTGTCAACCCTGATCAGATGCCATGTTCTGCGGCATCTGATCTGGGACTACACTGTTTGTGAATGTCTCTTTTGTAGGATACTAGGCATAAATGGGTTAAAGATTATACTAATACTTTATGAAAATGATTCGTTGAGAACTAACAAAATTATCAGGAATTTTATCACAGTGACAGTCATAGCTCCAGATTAGGCACCTTTTGAAACATATGTTACTCATTAGAAGTGCCTCATCAAGGTGCTTCTAATTAATACCCAGTATGTATGCGTAGGTCTAGGTAAGAGTGGGTATCAGGTCAGTATTTTTCTTATTTGTCCACGAAAATACTTTTGGATTGAAAAAAGGGCCTTAACTAGAGCTATGTACAGTTTGTTTTCAAGGAGAAATAAAAAAAAATGTTTACAAGATAGCCCTCCTTATCTAGAGCTATGACAGTTGTAGTGGGATATTGTCTTTTTATGCTGTATGTTCATGTGTATGTCTGCCCATTAGTCTGTTATATGTACATATGACCCTATTTCATTTCCCTGCAATATCTTCAATTCTGTTTTTGTGATTCCATTATAATTTTCTGTAAACCAGAGGAATTATTAAGGAGGAGTATTTGGTGGAAATTATGTGATAATTTTATACAGTTCTTCACTAAAACATATGATAAAGGTACTCATTAGAAGCACCTTAGTGAGGCGCTTCTAAAGAATACCCACATCATATGTTTTTATGCAGAAATAAGGCAACATCCCAGAATTAACATGAAATACTCCTTCTTAACAATTCCTCTGGTACAAAATGAATATACTGTACAAAGAAATAAGGACTTTTTAAAAGGCAAATTTAGATAATTATTTACAGAGCACCAGCTCTTGATAAATGCTAGAAATTCATTTCCATGACATAACTTTAGTATCTTTTTTCTAATTCAGACAACATTTGTGTGATGGCTTAATGATCAGTAAATATAAGATGAGTACAAACACAACATTTATTTATCATTTTTTACAGAGTTATGGCCCCTGATAAATGTTAACAATTGGTTTCCATGCCGTAACTAGCTAAATCCAGTTCACAAGAAATTTATATGACAGCTAATTTAGTAAACACAGGTTCTGCGTCTGACTTAAGATCAGGAGGTTGTGGGTCTGACTCCCGCTGGGTCTGCAACACATTATCATGGAGATTGATCATGAAATATTTTCTATGGTAATTCTCTTCCTTCAGCTGATTCAAGAAGGGCAGTTGTCAGTTTATGGTGAAAGAATGTGCACAGTATTGGTTAACCTCCTAGAGGACTAAACCTGCCCAGTAAAAATGTGGCAAGGCAAACTTACCACGCTCGACACAAACCCATTTTTGTTGACTGGGCCATAAAACCTTGACACAAACAAACACAGGTTCCATACAAAATTTGCATTCATCTGTTGCTTCTGACATGAGTTTTAGTCCCAGGTAAACATTCAAACTTAGCTTCTTCCAAGTTCCTTGACTGTCAGAAATTTCTCAGACAACTTTCTGATGTCAGGGTATCATATACACTGGCTCCAGTCATTTCTGCACTTTTTTTGTTCAGTCATTCTTTATCCCTTCCTGTAGCTGTTATTGTCTCTTTAATCCCATTTCACTGTTTTACTGCAGAAGTTATTTTTTCCACTTAGGGACATTTGTAACTGATTAAATCATTATAAGCTACATGCTAATTTGTATTGCTTTGAAATGAAAAGAAAAAATGATTGAAAAGATAGAGTCTGGAGACAGACTGGGTATCATACTGTGCAATGTGTATATTTTATGTTTGTACTGTTGAGCAGAATTTTTATCCTTTACCGAGCAGCTGCTGCAAATGACAAATGAGTGATATTCTAAATTTTTCCCTAATAATGAAATTAATACACTTTATTCATCCGTGTATATGGACGTCTTAACCCTTGACATGCTGAACAAATTAAGATGTCATACCTACTTCTAATTTTCAGCCAATCAGATTCCTTGAGCCTGATTGTTGATACAAATGAAGAAGCCAACTGATCTGGATCTACACTGTTTGCAAAAGCAGGGTGTATCGGACTGTATCCGGGTTTAGCAGGACTAGGGTTAACTCCTTATCAAAAAGTCCATAGTATCGCTTGTTCAGTAGCAAACTGTGTAGACCCTGAGCAGATGCCACATTCTGTGGCATCTGATCTGGGTCTAGATTGTTTGCTCAGGTCTATCTGTCTGTCTTAATCCCTAGGGTAAATACAGTAGGTCTTGTCATATCATTTCATTATCTCCAGAAACAGTACAAAACTGAAGTGCCAAGTTGCAGTATATCAATAATCAACACCTGATACATGTGTTAGTTCATGATTGTTTGGTACTTCATTGCACAGAGCAGTTTATTATCATCCTTCCATCATCTTGATATGACTTAAATACTGTTAACCCTTTTTAGTCTGGAGACCCCTAAAAGCATAATTGGCAAACAGTGCAGACCCAGATCAGACACTGCAGAACTCGGCGTCATACAGGGCCTCCACTGTTTGCAAATCGTTCAACCAATTTTCTTTTGGAATATCTCAGTCACATAATCATTGCCTAACATACCTAAATTTGAAATTAGAACCTTCCAATATACAGTATGGAAAAGTTCATTCAGACTACGAAGGGTTAAAAGAGACATAAAACACCAAATCATCTGCAGATTTATACCTAAGGTTTATTGTAAACACATCTGTCTGTCTGTCTGTCCATCCATCCTAACCACAGGTCAGAATTTAACCAAACTTGCTACATGACTTTCCTGGGTGGTAAAGGCGTGCAAGAGCAGCATTAGTTTTCACTCTGACCCATGTGACTTTCGAGTGGGGTCAAAATGTCACCTGACCTGTAATGAGTAATGAAAGCATGGGGATTTTGCGATGGTGTGCCATCAACTGTGCAATATAGCTAAATATGGTGTCAACATCATGAAGGAATCCATTTCAGGTAACATTAACCCTTTGCAACTCTACAGGCCAAAAAAATGCTTTCAAACTCTAGATCCATATGAGGTCACTCACAGCTGATAACAAGCTTTCTCATCAGGATCTACACTGTCTTTTCCATTTTGTCACTATACTGTTCGGCATTTTGTTTTTAATTTTTGTGTATGCGATGTCCAATTTTGAGGTAATGGACTCCTCCAAGTTCAGAGATGGATGAGTCCACTTCGGAAAGTCTAGAGTGAAAAAGTTAATAGCAAACAGTTTTTCTTGCATAAACATTACATCATTTGTTTGTCTGAAACTTGCAATGGGCCATGAAGTTTGTAATATCAGGTACAAAAGCATGGGGATGATAATGAAAGTTGTCACATTTTGTCACCTGCAATGTGCAAAATAATAATTAAACTTTTGGTCAAACAAATCTGTTCATAGTTAGTTCAGTATGTATATGAAATCATTCCCTGGTAAGCCTCATTACATTTGCACTTAGTGCCAGTATCGGTGGCTCAGTTTGATACTCGTCCGACTGGTGATCAGGGTATTGTGGGTTGGATCCCCAACTGGGTTGTCAACATTCTTTCGTGGTGATTGATCATGAAATATGTTTTATGGTCATTTTCTCTCTTTTGCTGATCCAAGAAGGGCAGTTGTCAATTTCTGGCAAAAGAAAGTGCACAATACTGGTTAAAGGCTCCATATTCCTCAAAAATAGACATTTTATTATCCAAAAAAGGTTTAATAAATTGATATGTGGTATTTATACAATTATAAAATGTGGCACCTGACAGCCTGTAGAATTTCAGTTAGTCTCTTGTCTTGAAATGAAATGATTTTTTATGGTATCTCTGAATTAATGTTGCCATCATTAATTCAGAGACACAATAAAAAATCATTTCATTTTTGATCCAGTTCAAAAATGAGAGACAATCTGAAATTTTACAGGCTGTCAGATGTCACATTTTATGATCATATTAATACTATATATGAATTTATTAAACCTTTCTTGGATAAAAAATGTCTATTTTTGAGGAATATGGAGCCTTTAACTGCTTAGAGGACTAAGCTTGCCCAGTAAAAGTGTGGTTAGGTAAACTGACCACACTCGACATGACCAAATGGGTTGACTGGCCCGTAAAACCTCAACACAAACAAACAAAATTTGCACTTAGGGTAGTCTGATTATAGTGCTTTTGACACCTTTCAGAAAGTCGTTTTTTGCTTGGCGCTTTACACAGAAGAAGTAAATTTGCAAACTTTTGCCATGATTTAATGCAAAACCATTTGTCGTGACTACCTATGCACAAAAAAGTTTTATTCTAGTCGTCGTTTTTTCAAAAAATCAAATGTTTTCACTTTTTCCCATAGTAAAATTGAATGCAAATTATGCAGAAATCTATAGGTAGCTTGGAGGCAGATTTTCAACAAATTCTGCTTGTTCATTTTTTCTGAAGTTGTTGTGAAACATCAATAATTTAAATCCAACAAAGAAAAATAAATGATATATTCTGTCATAAAAAATCCAAAAAATCACTTTACTATAGAAATTGCATAGGTCAGACCAATTTTTGGCCATAAATTAAATTTTACTGATAAAATTTGAGAATAAAACACAGAAACAGAAAGGACCATTTGTTTCTGATAAGATATGGTCAATCAGAACAAAATATTTTCATTTAAAATAAAACGCCAAGCAAAAAACGTCTTTCCGAGAGGTTGAAAGGACAGTAGGGTCTACTCCAACGAGTAGTTTAAAGTTTGAACAGTAAGTTAAAGGAGTGCTTCAATACTTAGCATTGATCAGAGGTTTATTTCATTTAACCCTTGTCCTGCTGAATAAATTAAGAAGCCAAGCCCACTTCTAATTTTCAGCCAATCATATTATTTAATCCAGATTGTTGATATAAATTCACATATTTAATGGAAAACAGTGTAGATCCAGATCAGTTGGCTTCTTAAGAAGCCAACTGATCTGGATCTACACTGTTTGCAAGGGCAGGGTATATCCAAGTTCAGCAGGACTAGGGTTAACATTTTGCACACTCCAGACAAATTCAGCAAATGACAAACTGGATTTTTATTCCCCAGAAAACAGGGTTTGTTGTTGCATGCAAACTGTCAAATCCTGTTTTCTAGGAAAAATAAAGAAAAATAAATTCAAAATAATTATTGTCTGATGAAATTTCTACTCAGCATGCCAAGTGTTACTATTGTATAGTCTCTAATGATTCTATAAAAAAGCTTTCTCATAATTGTTTTTCCAGCTGTTGAAATGATTTGAAAAAAGAAGTGTTTTGAAAAGAAATTCAGTCTTTTGAATTATTGGAATTCCTCTGGACTGAAAGGCTTGTCCCAGTACTATAGCTCTAGTTAAGTGGACTAGAGCTATAGTTAAGTGGGTACCAGGTAATTTTCGTACCTCCTGCAAACTTTGTTTGTGGTGGGGTATACTGTTTTCACGTTGTCCGTCCGTCTTACTCACAGTCCGTCCATCTGTGTGTCCGTCTGTGTGTCCATAGGCGACACTTTGGGTTTTTCCTAATATCTTGAAAATGCAGTGATGGATATTCATAAACTTCTGCAGATACATTGATATCAATATGAGTTACGTACATAAGAGAAAGAAAGGGCTAGGGGTCGATTCTCTTGGAGTTATTGTCCTTTGTAAAAGTTTATCTTAATGCAGTAAAAAGTTTGTGTGCACTCTATCTCTTTAATCATGGCTGGAATTTGACCAAACTAGCACAGGTACATCATCAGGATGATAAAAAGAAGTGATTAGATTTTGGTGACCTTGACCTTATTTTCAAGGTCACTACATTATAAATACTCAAAAAGTGAGCCTTGTTAATGCAGTAAAAAATTTGTGTGCACACTATCTCTTTAACCAATGGCTGGAATTTGACCAAACTAGCACAGATACATCATCAGGATGGGAAAAAGAAATTATTAGATTTTGGTGACCATGACCTTATTTTCAAGGTCACTACATTATAAATACTCAAAAAGTGAGCCTTGTTAATGCAGTAAAAATTTGTGTGCACACTATCTTTAACCAATGGCTGGAATTTTACCAAACTAGCACAGATACATCATCAGGATGGGACAAAGAAGCGATTAGATTTATGTGACCTTGACCTTATTTTCAAGGTCACTACATTATAAATACTCAAAAGTGAGCCTTGTTAATGCAGTAAAAAGTTTGTGCACACTATCTGTTTAACCAATGGCTGGAATTTTACCAAACTAGCACAGATACATCATCAGGATGGGACAAAGAAGTGATTAGATTTTGATGACCTTGACTTTATTTTTAAGGTCACTACACTATAAATACTCAAAAAGTGAGCCTTGTTAATGCAGTAAAAAGTTTGTATGCACACTATCTCTTTAACCAGTGGCTGGAATTTGACCAAACTAGCACAGATACGTCATCAGGATGGGGGAAAGAAGTGATTAGATTTTGGTGACCTTGACCTTATTTTCAAGGTCACTACATTTTAATACTCAAAAAGTGAACCTTGTGTGCACTCTATCTTTTTTCCTGCATATCTTGATTAGTATTATTAGGAATCTTAACATATTTTGAATAAATTTAGATATTCATGAGATGTTGCTGCTACAGAAAAAGAACGGTCAAGGGAGCAATACTGGTGTAGTTATTCCCCTTTGTAATTCTTTAATGTCCCTAACACTTTTGGTTTTTGTCTGTCTATCTTGCTTAATAATTTTTTCTCATTATGCAGTAAAAAGTTCGTGTGCACACTATCTCTTTAACACTGGCTGGAAATTTGACCAAACTAGCACAGGTACATTATCAGGATGGGGGAAAGAAGTGATTAGATTTTGGTGACCTTGACCTTATTTTCAAGGTCACTACATTATAAATACTCAAAAAGTGAGCCTTGTGTGCACTCTATCTCATGAATCAATAGATGGACTTTGACCAAACTAGCACAGATACATCATTGGGATTGGGGAAAGAAGTGATTAGATTTTGGTGACCTTTATCTCTTTTTTGAGGTCACACCTGCACTTTGAAACTCAAATTTTGATAGAAAAAAGCTTGTGTGCAGACTATATCTTGAACCAATGGCTGGAATTTTAACAAACTACATGTAGCACAGATACATCCTTAGGACATGGGAAAGAAGCGATTAGATTTTTATGATCTTGACCTCATTTTCAAGGTCACTACGTTATAAAGATTCTAAAATTGAGCCTTATGTGCACCCTATCTTTTTTCCTAATATCTAGAAAAAGCAGTGATGGATATTCATCAATTTCTGCAGACACATTGATATCAATAATGTGTACCTACATAAGAAAATGTAAGGGCTAAGGGCCAATTCTCTTGGAGTTGTTGCCCATTGTAAAATTCTGTGTCTGTCTGCGACACTTTTGTTTTTTCCTAATATCTTGAAAATGCAGTGATGGATATTCATCAATTTCTGCAGACACACTGATATCAATAAGGTGTACCTATGTAAGAAAAAGTAAGGATTATGGGCCAATTCTCTTGGACTTATTGCCCTTTTGTAACATTTCTTAATTCTGTAAAAAGTTTGTACACTTTCTTTTTATACGCCCGTTTGAAAAACGGTACGTATTATGTTACGGGGTATGGCGTCCGTCCGTCTGTAAACTTTTTCGTTTCCGGCTAACTCCTCCTACAGTTTACATCTGATCAAGCTGAAACTTGGTATATAGTTAGACCATGATGTGGCGCAGCACATATTGTTTCGGGGTTACAGTCCACCAAATGTTTGCAGAGTTATGCCCCTTAGAAAATTTCTGTAAACTTTTCATTTCTGGTTAACTCCTCCTACATTTTACATCTGATTAAGCTGAAACTTCATATATAGTTAGACCATAATGTGGAGCAGTGCATATTATTTCGAGGTTACAGTCCACCAAATATTAGCAGAGTTATGCCCCTTTGAAAATTTCAATAGACTTTTCGTTTCCGGCTAAATCCTCCTACAGTTTACATCCAATCAAGCTGAAACTTGGTATATAGTTAGACCATGATGTGGCGCAGCGCCTATTGTTTTGGGGTTACAGTCCACCAAATGTTTGCAGAGTTATGCCCCTTAGAAAATTTCTGTAAACTTTTCATTTACGGTTAACTCCTCCTACATTTTACATCCGATCAAGCTGAAACTTCATGTATAGTTAGACCATGATGTGGAGCAGCGCATATTATTTCGAGGTTACAGTCCACCAAATATTAGCAGAGTTATACTTCTTTGAAAATTTTGATTAATTTTTAGTTTATGGCTAAATCCTCCTACAGTTTACATCCAATCAAGCTGAAACTTCATGTACAGTTAGACCATGATGTGGAGCAGCGCATATTGTTTCGAGGTTACAGTCCACCAAATATTAGCAGAGTTAAACCCCTTCGAAAATGTCTATTAATTTTTTGTTTCCGGCTAAATCCTCCTACAGTTTACATCCGATCAAGCTGAAACTTGATTTGTAGTAAGACCATGATGTGGAGCAGCGCATATTGTTTCAAAGTTACAGTCCACCAAATATTAGCAGAGTTAAACCCCTTTGAAAATTTCTATTAATTTTTTGTTTCCGGCTAAATCCTCCTACAGTTTACATCCGATCAAGCTGAAACTTCATAAATACTTACATGATGATGTGGAGCAGCACATATATTATTTTTAGGTTACAGTGCAAATATTTGCAGATTTATGCCCCTTTGAAAGTTTTTGTAAACTTTTCACAGCATATTGTTTAGAGGTAATAGTGTGCCAAAGGCTCATATGAGCTTATAATATAGCCATGCTTCTGTGGTGTGTCCTCCGTCAGAAAGCACTTCTCCCTAGAAGCAGCAAACTTCTCCCTTAATTTCTTGGCCAGCTTGGACCCTTAGGTTACAGTTCACCAAATATCAGCAGAGATTATGCCCCAATGAATTTTTTAAATTTTTTTTTTTTTTTTTTTGTAATACCACTTACATTTTATATCCGGAGCACTGAATTATACAGAAGCCAGTTAATGTGCTGCATCTTATTACTTGCCATGGGCGTATAATGCCCCGCTTGGCGGAGCTCTTGTTAACCAATGGCTGCAATTTGACCAAACTAGTACAAATTCATCATTAGGAAGGGGGGAAAGAAGTGAGTAGATTTTGGTGGCCTCGACTTTATTTTCAAGGTCACACCGGCACTTTGAAACTTAAACTTTGATAGAAAAAAGTTTTATGCTTTTTGCTGGGGGTATCAAATAAGCGCTGCTTATTGACAGTTTTCATTTTTTCTTTTTTCTGAACAAAAAGATACATTGTGGGTAGTCATTAGAAATGAGTCTGTGAGTCGACTCTAATGAGTATCCACAACATGTTTTTGCCAGAAAAAAAAGAAACAATGTTTCTAATGAGTACATGTAACATCTGTTGTTGGAAAATAAGAAAATTGACAATAGTTTTTGCTTGGAAAAGGGGCCTTGTCTGGCGCTGTACAGTACTAGAACAACTTTCAGAATATTGTACCCGTTGATGGCTTAATCCTTGTCATGCTGAATAAATTAAGATACCACGCCTTCTTATGATTCTCAGCCAATCAGGTTACTTGATCCACATTGTTGATATAAGTTCAGATACTAAATGGCAAACAGTGCAGCCTCTTCTTCAGAAGCCAACTGGTCTGGACCTACACTATTTGCAAAGGCAGGGTATATCTAGGCTCAGCAGGACTGTAGGAATATCAAGTATTGTTACCCTAAAAATGCTGTTCATAATTGTAGCAGGTGACATTCTAAAATGTTTTTTTTTTCTTTTCCATAGAAAGTAAGGTTTAACATTTCATGTGAATCATCTGCTGGGCAGACCATTCAAGATGAAATGTCAAGCTTTATTATCTCTAAAAAAAAAAAAAAATCACCTGTTTGTGTGACTGGGGCTTTTATAGGTTTAACTTATTTCAAATGGGTTTCCATTTTAGTTTTAAAGTATAAGTATGAAGCAACACACAAACACACAAGACATTCATATATGCATGCATGCATGCATACATACATACACATGGGTTCTGGTAGAAACTTGATGTGTTTGAATTATTGCCCCCATACATCTGCAAAAACATTGTTAACATATCCGTCATACAGGCCAGAGCAGATAGTATAGACCCAGATCAGACACTACAGAATGCCGTACATTTGTATCTAACCAAGGTCTACACTGTTTGCCACTCATCCAGTATTGTTTAACGCTTATCATGCTGAATGAATTAAGATGTCAGTCATGTCACACCTACTTCTAATTTTCAGCCAATCAGATTACTTGATCCAGGTTGTTGATATACATTCATATATATACTTAATGACAAACAGTGTAGAACCAGATCAGTTGGCTTCTTCAGAAGCCAAGTGATCTGGACCTACACTGTTTGAAAAGCCAGGGCATATCTGGGTTCAGCAGGACCATGGTTAACACATCATAAGCCCCAGATAAGGCATTTTTTTCAACTGAAAATTTCTGGTATTTTTTTCTTATTTCTCCATGAAAATATATGTTTTTGGTACTCATTAGAAGTGCCTCACTGAGATTCATCTCCTCATGACAGGTCTCACATACGCACAGCAACAGATAAGGCAATTTATTCATCCAAAAAATGCTGATATCTTTCTTATTTCTTCACAAAAACATATGTTGTGGGTACTCATTAGAAGTGCCTCACTGAGGCACTTCTAATGAGTACCCAAAACATATGTTTTCAAGGAGAAATAAGAAAAATATTTTGTGGATACCCCCTCTTATCTGTAGCTATGCATATGTTCAGAAATATTGACACCTCATATCATAATACAAATCATTAATATGACATCATTCAATATATCTAACAGAGTTCTTGCAACAGATGTTAATTAAATGGGTGCTGTTTATTGGTTTAAAAATCTTTGCTACATTAGAACAGCATATGTCTTTAGAAGCATATTGTATGACTAAATGTTTCTTTTGAAGTTATGCTTACCATACCTTTTAGCTCACCTGAGCAATTGTTCAGGGTGAGCTGTTGTGATCACACTCTGTCTTGTCGTCTGTCGTCCATTGTCAGCAATTAGTTTATTAACACACTAGAGATCACATGTCTGACCAATCTTAATGGAACTTGCTCAGAATGATTTTTTTTTAATGAAATCTAGGTCAAGTTTGAAACTGGGTCACCTTGGGTCAGAAACTAGGTCACCGGGCCAAATCAAATGAAAAATTGTTGACACTATAGAGGTCACTTTTTTTTTTTTATTAATCATCAAAAATGTTTGTCTTGGTGATTTCTAGGTCAGATTTAAGTGCTCTGATACTCAGGTGAGCAATACAGGGCCATCATGGCCCTCTTACAGAAAATTGACTTTTGTTTGGAAAAATGTGTGTATAAAATGATTTGCAACATGAGGAAAATGTACCTTACTAGAGGACTTGTTTACCCTTAGCATGCTGGGTAAAATTCCAGCAGACGTTCTAGAATATTTTTCATATTTACCAGAAAATAGGCTTTGACATACCTTGCATATTGTCTCTTATTTTCTTATTTTTTCCAGAAAATAGGCAAAGTCAAAGCCTATTTTCTGGAAAAAATAAGATAAAATATCATCATTTTGTCGTCTGCTGAATCTGCCTAGAGAGTGGTAAAGGTTAAAGAGAGACTTTGGTGGTAATTCAGACTGGGATAATTTTTTTTCGTAGTTTTCCATAAAAAACAGTGGGTGCTCATTAGAAGCACCCCAACTGGCCCAACAAGAAGATTCTAATGAAACCCACAACATGTGTTATTATGAAGAAGTTTGCAAAATTACCCCAGAATTATGGTCACATACCCTGCCTCAACAAGTCCTCTGCTAGTGACATGTGCCCAGCACCAATGGCCTCAGTGGGTCTGGCAACATTCTTTTGTGGAGATTGATCATGAAATATTTTCTACAGTCATTGGACCCTTCTGTTGATTCAAGGGGGCCAACTGTCAGTTTCTGGCGAAAGAATATGCACAAGTACTGGTTAACTGCTTAAAGGAATAAAGCTGCCCAGGAAAAAATGTGGGTAGGTGAACTGACCATGCTTGACATGGCCCTAATAGGTTGACTGGGCCGTAAAACCTCAACACAAACAAAGACTCAGATCAGCCTGTGTGGTTAACCATGGAAGACTTCTTCAGGCTGACTTTGAAGACTGACCAGACTGCACTTATGTGCAGGCCAGACTGAGTCTTCACTTGGCAATGACGTTAATTTTCAAAAGAGTTATGGCTCTTGATTGACCTCAAAATTGAGTTTTTGCTTAACCTTGTCCTGCTGAATAAATTAAGATGCCACACCCATTTCTAATTTTCAGCCAATCAGATTACTTGATCCAAGGTGTTGATATAAATTCACATACTTAATTGCAAACAGTGCAGATCCAGATCACTTGGCTTCTTCAGAAGCCAACTGATCTGGATCTACACTGTTTGCAAAGGCAGGGTATATACGGGTTCAGCAGGACAAGGGTTAAACCACTCTCTTGGCTAATTCAGCAGATGAAAAATTCGTGATATTTTTCCTAGAAAACAGGATTTGACATTTCATGCAAATTGTCTCCATTGGGGACAATTTGCATGAAATGTCAAATCCTGTTTTCTGGGAAAAATAAGAAAAATATCACCAATTTTTTGTCTGCTGAATAATATCAAATCTTGTTGGGTTTTTTTTTGGAAAAATCAGAAAAATATTTCAGTACGTCATCTACTGAAAATTTTATGCAGAGTGCTAAGCCTTTATATCTTGAGAACAGATTGATGGATTTTGATCAGATTTTACTTACAGATTGACTAGAACTAGGTTAAGATAGAAGATTGGCCAATATTGTCACTCTTCAACAGTTATGGCCCTTGAATTGTGTCAAAACAGTGATTTTGCTTAAGGTCTTGAAAACTTACATATTTGGTGCCCGTCGTAGTGGTGAATAATGCAGTCTGCAATGCTTTTTTTAGTTTGACTACTCTTTGAAACATTTTGATGATAATTTGGTAGGAATATTTGCATAGCAACAAATAAGGCGCTTTTTTTCGTCCAAAAATGCTGATATCTTTCTTATTTCTGATCAAAAACATATTTTGTGGGTACTCATTAGAAGCGCCTCAGAGAGGCGCCTCTAATGAATACCCACAACATATGTTTTTGTTCAGAAATAAGAAAAATATCATGTGGATACCCCCTCTTATCTGTAGCTATGTATTTGGAGTAGGTCAAGATGCTGAATAATATACAAGAATGATGGGTGATAGGGTGCTGGTAAGGGCTTACTTGTAAAGTTGCAGCAGTTGGGGTTATAGGGAATGCTTCTTCCCTTAACCACATCTTTTTACCTCTTTTGTCTCTTTCTGTTCATTTTCTTCCGCTGACTGGGAGAGGCCACAAAATGACCCATAAGGGTTGATGTGTTGTTAACCCTTGTCCTGCTGAACCCGAATATGCCAACTGATCTGGATCTGCACTGTTTGCAATTCAGTATGTGAATTAACATCAACAATCTGGATCAAGGAATCTGATTGGCTGAAAATTAGAGATGGGTGTGGCATCTTAATTTATTCAGCATGCTAAGGGTTAAACAAGACCTAAAAAAAATGACGATAGTGTTGTTTGTCTTCCTATAGACCTTTATAAACACTACGTCACACATTAAACATCATTTGGAACCTCTCGGTCTTTAACACAGAGTATGTTCTAGCCTCGTTCCTATTGGATGGCAGAAAGTTGGTGTTTATGTTTATCGGACAGTATATGTTTTTTCAGAAAAATAAAACAGTTTCATTCGTCAAAAGTTTCTTTTCAGAAAAGATTCTCATCGAATGATCATTTAAATGTCATAAACACAAATATTAACGTATATTTTGACTATAGCTAGGGCTAAAACTAGATGTAAAAATGGTCACCATAAAGCAATATTACGGTTACGCACATGCCTGCTGATATGGGAAAATTATCATTGAAACATTTGTATTTGTCAGATCTCTTCTTAAAGCTGTATTTTAAACACTAGATAAAATTTACGATTAAATATTAACCAAAAGGAATTTATTATCCAAGTAAAGTTTGGCTTGAATCAATGTAACTGGAAATGTTTTTGCCATCCACAATTTTTGGTCACGTGACATAACATTGTAATCACATGGTCAGTAGCCCGGATGAAAACAATAACATTAAAAAGGTCTATAGTTTGTAAAATCCTATATTGGAAATTCCAATTTCCATGTCTTTTTATGTTAAAAAAGGTGTCCCATCCAAAGTTCTTGTGAAGGGCTGTTAGATTGATCCTTGTTCATTGACCCTTGTCCTGCTGAACCCGGATATACCCTCAGGCCTCATATTTTTCAGGCATTTGCAGGATTTCAGGCTTTTAGAGCTTGGCGTTTTCTTTATTTCAGGCTTTTAGATTTTGATTTTTCCATATACATTGTATATTCTGTTTAAAAGGACTTAAATATTTAAGGCTGCAAAAGCAGGTCTTTCAGGCATGGAAAAGCTTGGTCAGTATGAGGCCTGACCCTGCCTTTGCAAACAGTATAGATCCAGATCAGTTGGCTTCTTCAGAAGCCAACTGATCTGGTTCTGCACTGTTTGCCATCCAGTATGTGAATTTTTATCAATAATCTGGATCAAGTAATCTTAATTTATTCAGCAGGACAAAGGTTAAGTGTGAACATATCCTTAGTATGATACAAAATGTCTTTGAGCTACAAATGTGTTTGTTTGAGAATCATAATGATAAGATTGTCCTGAAAGATAAAAGAAAGATAAAATAAGTAAGTGTCTCCACAATGTACATTTAATTTATTGTAATAATCATAAATTTGCTTTAGGGTGACAAGTAATTAAATTCATTTTTCGTGGCTCTGGATAAGAAGGGCATCATGATATTTTTATTTCTAGATGGAAACAAATGTTGTGGATACTATTAGAAGTGCCTCAATGAGGCACTTCTAATGCATACCCACAACATGCGTTTTCATGAAGAAATAAGAAAAAAAAACAATACCTTGCTGAAAAAAATGCCAAATCTGAAACTGTGATTTCTCATCCCAAAGTATGAAGTTGAGGACAGTCCTGTGATTGGGTTGATAAACTTTTGACTTGCTAAATTAAATATTTACATACAGTAATTTTTTCATTTTGTTATAAAAATGTTTTTCCATGAATGTAGTTATTTATTGCAAGTCATTTCTTTAAATTTTTATGCTTTGGTCAAATTCATCAGACAAAAAATTGGTAATATTTTCTCTTTTTTTTTCCCAGAATGTAGGTTTTGACATTTCATGCAAACTGTTTCCATTGGAGACTGTCACAGAGTTTGCATGAAATGTCAAAATCTATATTCTGGGAAAGATAAGAAAAGAAATTGTCTACTGAAATTTTATCCAGCATGCAGTGTTAAAAATGACAAAAAGCATTTTTGTGAACTGGGTCCATATACTGTGCATGCCCTAATTTTTATACAGTCAGACTGGATTGCTCTGGGTCTACAATGTTTTCCTGACTCAGCATGTTTTTAATACATATCCAAGTAGTGGAACAGGCATGGTGTTACATAATTCTGCCGTGCTTCCAAGCACGGTAGCATATATAGCCGCAGATCCAGGGGTTGCAGAATGTATTGTCCATTCAGGGTCTGCACTGTTTGCATTATTACTACAGGGATTTTTATAAAACAAAGTAATAATAAAAACTAACCAGACACCCTGCTATTGGAAATAAGACCGGTCCAGAGAGTTATGGTAGAAGAGTCCACTTGACGTAATTGTGTTCAATCTAACGTGGCACTCTGACCTGTAAAAGTTCATTATTAGCACTGCACTATTGTACTTTGACTATTTAGACGCCCTTAACTCCCCTCCATATTTATATAAGATCTTAAGCTCAAGTTAAAGATCCTTTTTTCAATCAAAACATACTAACATTTTGCATGCTGAGTAAAAACTTCAGCAGACAACATTTTGATTTTTTTTCTTATTAATCCCAGAAAACAGATTTTGACTTTTCATCCAGAGACACTTTACATGAAATGTCAAATCCTGTTGTCTGGGAAAAATAAGGAAAATATCAGTTTGTTATCTGCTGAATCAGCCAAGAGAGTGCTGAAGGTAAAGGCCCTTTTTAGCTCACCTGTACCAAAGTACAGGAAGAGCTATTGCACTACCCTGGGCGTCATCGGCGGTGGCGGCATTAACAAAAAAATGTTGAAGTTTTACGTCAAAGTTTTTAAGACCTTATATTTTCTAAATCCTCAGATGGATTTACTATATACTTGGTATGATTATAGATGTTGGTCCAAAATTTTATTCAGCACTATCTAAATCCCTGCTCATGACCTAGAGGTCAAGGTCACGGACTGAAATTTTAAGTTAAAATTTTTGCATCAAAGTTTTTAAGATCTCTTAATTTCTAAATCTTTGCATGGATTTACTTTATATTTGGCATGATTATAGATATTGGTCCAAAATTTTATTCGGCACTATCCCCACCTCTGCTTATATATGACCTAGAGGTCATGGTCACAGACTTAGAAATATATGTTGAAGTTTTGCTCAAAGTTTTTAAGATTTCTTAATTTCTAAATCCTTGCATGGATTTACTTTATATTTGGCATGATTATAGATATTGGTCCAAAATTTTATTCAAAATTTGCATCAAAGTTTTTAAAGTTTGCATCAAAGTTTTTAAGGTCTCTTAACTTCTACATCCTTGCAAGGATATACTTTATATTTGGTATGATTATAGATACTATTCCAAAATTTAATTAGCCCTATCTCCACCCCTGCTTATGACCTAGAGGTCAAGGTCACAGACTTAGAAATACATGTTAAAGTTTTGTGTCAAAGTTTTTAAGATCTCTTAATTTTTAAAGCCTTCTAAGGATTTACTTTATATTTGCTATGATATTAGATACTGGTCCAAAATTTAATTCAGCATTATCTCCACCTCTACTTATGACCTAGAGGTCAAGGGCACAGACTTAGAAATATATGTTAAAGTTTTGCATCAAAGTTTTTAAGATCTCTTAATTTCTAAATTCTTGAATGGATTTACTTTATATTTGGTATGATTATAGATATTGGTCCAAAATTTTATTCGGCACTATCCTCATCCCTGCTTATGACCTAGAGATCAAGGTCACAGACTTTGAAATTTATGTTAAAGTTTTGTTCAAAGTTTTTATGGTCTCTTGATTTCTAAATCCTTGCACGGATTTACTTTATATTTGGCATGATTATAAATATTGGTCCAAAATTTAATTCAGCATTATCACCACCCTATGACCTAGAGGTCAAGGTCACAGACTTAGAAATTTTATGTTAATGTTTTATCTCAGAGTTCTTAAAATCTTGTAGTTTTCAATTTATATTTGGTATACACATAGCAACTATGGAAGATGTTCTTCATCCAAAATTATATCCAGTACCATGTCTTCCTCCCTCCCTTCACCACCCTCCTTCCTAACCCCCCCAACCTCCACCACACACACACACACACACACACACACACACACACACACACACACACACACACACACACACACACACACACACACACACAATGATCAGGATTTTAGGGTCATAGTCTTAATTTTTTTAATTTGATTGACAAGCGCGAGTTCAGGTCTTGTTTTTTGTTGTTTTTTTGTTAAAGGTTTACATCAAAGTTTTTAAGACCTTATATTTTCTAAATCCTCAGTTCGATTTACTTTATATTTGGTATAATTATAGATGTTGGTCCAAAATTTTATTCAGCACTATCTCGACCCCTGCTTATGACCTAGAGGTCAAGGTCACGGACTTAAGAAATTTATGTTAAAGTTTTTGCATCAAAGTTTTTAAGATCTCTTAATTTCTAAATCTTTGCATGGATATACTTTATATTTGGCATGATTATAGATATTGGTCCAAAATTTTTTTCAGCACTTATCCCAACCCTATGATCTAGAGGTCAAGGTCACAGATGTAGAAATTTTATCTCAAAGTTTTAAAGATCTTGTATTTACTCACTTAGTTTTCAAATCATTCTATTCATTTAGTTTATATTTGGTATACAGACAGCTATGGAAGATGTTCTTCATCCAAAATTATATCCAGTGCCATGTCTTTCTCCCCATCTCCACAATCACCCCGCCCCACTCCCACTTTGATCTGAATTTTAAGGTCATAATTATATCTAGTACCATGTCTCCCCCACCCTCTCCACCCCCCCCCCCCCACCACCCCACCCACCCCCCACCCATCCAACCACCCACCCCCACTATGATCTGGATTTTGTCATAGTCTTATTTTTTTATTTGCTTGACAAGCGCAAGTTCAGGCAAGTATTCTGTCTTGTGACTGGTCTTTTTCCAGTATTATGATACTGAGCAGAATATGAATGCCTTACCTTTTAGTACAGGTTACAGCAGATACCATATTAAACCTTGATATTGGGACACCTTAACTCCTTACCATACTTGTCCTAAAATTCAAATAAGTCCATTTTACCACCTGTTGATCTCTCTGGAATCTGCTGGACTGAGTGGCAACCAGTGTAGACCCTGATCAGATGCCACATTTTTTGGCATCTGATCAGGGTCTACACTGCTTGCTTACTCAGGCCTGTCTTTCCCAATAATAAGCGTTATTATGGTAACTGGTTTGCATGCTGGAAAAAGTGTTTTGAAATATTTTTCTGTAGGAAAACACAGTTTGACTTTTTGGTTATGTTATGTACATTGGAAAATAAGGTTTAAAATTTATAACTAACTTTATAGGAGGCAGTTTGCATGAAATCTCAGACCCCAGAGTATTATGGGGAAAAAATGAAAAATAAAATAAATAAAATGATTAAATAAAATGATAATAATATATCTTCTGCTGATTTTCACAAGAGATTGCTAACATTTAAACTTCTGAAAATGTGCAAGTTAAATGAATTGTCAAACCCTAGTTTTTTTAAGAAATAATATTTTGAAATGCCAGCTGTTTACGTTTTAAAAGTCTGCATGGCAGCAAGGAAACCGTGTATATATTCATTTTAGGCATACATTTTTTTGAATTTTTTTTTTTTTTTTTTTTTAAATGACATAGGTTAATTTATATATTAACCATTACCACTCTATGGGAATATTCAGCAGACAACAAATTGATAGTTTTCTTATTTTTCACAGAAAATAGGCTTGCTTTAACATTTCATGCAAATTGTCTCCAGTGGAGGAGACAATTTGCATGAGATGTCAAAGCCTATTTTCTAGAAAAAATTGAGAAATATTTCAAAATGTTGTCTGTTGAATTTTTTACCCAGGGTGCTAAGCGTTAACAGCTTGCCACGTTTTTCAGTCTTATCATTGTTTGTATCATTGATGAATTAATAAGTGGGCGGAGCTTATAGTAATGTTACAAGTGACAGTTGGTATAGAGAAATCAAGCAGTATAGCTCTATATAAGCTTATATTTTCAACCCTAAAGTGTACATATTTTTCTTATTTCACCACAAAAACATATCTTGTGGTGTTCATTTGAAGCACTTTACCGTGGCACTTCTAATGAGTACCCACAACATATCTTTTCATGGAGAAATAAAAAAAAAAAAAATATTTCTTATTCCTTTTATCTAGGGCTATGGGGTAACCAGAGCACTAAATAAATTGTTTTATCTATTTTCTTAATAAATTCACGTTTTGGAGTCTCACTCGAATCACCTTACTGATAACTCATGCAGCATCCCAAAACATGTTTTTACACATTTTTATGAAATAAGACAACAAAAAGAATGCAAAATTTATCTGGATCGCTGACTAGTTATATGCAAATCAGTGTAGGTATAGCTCTAGAGAGTTTGAATTTTCAAACCAAAATGTATTCATATTTTTCTTAATTCTCCTTAAAAACATATATTGTGGTACTCATTAGAAGCATCTCAGTGAGATGCTTCTAATGAGTACCCACAATATATGTTTTTTTGGTGAAAAAAGAAGAAAATATTTATCTAGCAACCCTTATATCTGGAGCTCAGATAAATAGGCAAGATTTATAGACAAATGTAATGACATATTATGCCACATCATTGACTTATGTTGTTCTCCTTATATATACATTCTTGACGTGAGCTTTCGTTGGTATTTTTGCTCGTCAGCTTTAACGTGGCATTCGTATATTGTCACAATCTGTTCGTATGCGACAGTTTTTTAACTGCAAAAATCAGTGTTAGTATTAATTTTGAAGGAAAGAAAAAAAGAAAAACAAACAGAGGAATAAAACATAAATATGGCATCTATGAACCTTCACTATGCAATGAGTAAGGTAATCACTAATAAAATACTACTCATGTTAACCTTTGACCTGCTGGGTTTCGATAGTAGCAGATGGCATTTTGAATAACACTTTTTTCTCATTTTTCCAAGAATATAGAGAATATGGTTTGATATACATGTATTATACAAATTGTCTCTTATTTCTTGTTGTTGCTTTTTTTTTGCAGTAAATAGAAAAATATGGCTTGCAGGAGACAATTTGCATAAAATATCAAGCCATAGTTTCCAGGAAAAATAAGAAAACTATAATAACCAAGTTTTACCTTGAGAAAGCTAAGCATTACCTTGTTATTTTGGAGATAGAAATTCAGATATTTCTCTTATTTCTCCAAAAAAAAAAAAAGAAAAAAAAAAAAAAAAATACCTTGTGAAACCTCATTAGAATTGCTAGGATGAGATTATTGTAATGATATCTTATGTCATATGTTTCCATAGAGAAACATGAAAAAAATAATTTTCTGAATACTCGTGTATTATTGTAGTCATGGAATTCTTCATTGGTTCATATACTGTTAACCCTGTGTTAAGCAAGCACATTAGGGAAAGCTAAAAATTAGTGGCTTACTACAGGTGCTTGCTCAACCCTTAAAACGCCAAGAAAACCTGTATCTGAAAATGTCGTCTGCTTATGTCATCTGCTGAATATTCTTGCAAACTTTTCAAACCTATTTTTACATACAGGCAAACAGTGTGGGCCCTGATCAGACTGCTCCTCAAGGAGCAGTCTGATCTGAGTCCACACTGTTTGCAAAAATGACTTTTAAATCACAAGCAGATGACAAAGCAGACAACAGTTGTTGTGATTGGCAGTTTAAGGGTTAATCCTTGTCCTGCTGTGCCCGGATATGCCTTTTCTTTGCAAACAGTATAGATCCAGATCAAACCTGACTTCTGAAGAAGCCAATTGATCTGGATCTACACTGTTTGTCATTCAGTATGTGAATTTATACATGTATCAACAAACTGGATTAAGTAATCTGATTGGCTGACAACTGGAAATGGGTGTGGCATCTTAATTTATTCAGCATGACAAGGGTTAATGCTGGTTAATTTATATTTATTATACTTTTATGTGGCTAAACACTGGCCTTTAAATACAGGTGATTGCTTAATGATACAGGTGGCCTCTAAGACAGGTTTGACATTTGGTACTGCTCCTGTGTTATTTCTCAGAGATGCTCCTAAATAGTACATAGTGACGATCTTATGTATTTTCACATTGCCCATATTACACTTTAAATACACAATTATGATATTAAGTTTAAATGTGCACTGTGCACATATTTTCTTTTTTGGATGTGCACATAGATTTATTTAAGTGCTTATTAGTAAGACTAAATTAAAATATATTGTATAAAGATAATAAATGCATGTGTCTACTCCAGACGCACACATATAAATGGTGCATCTGTGCATATGCCCGTAATGAAAGTGGTTAAAGAGCAGCACACTTCATACCTTGATATGTCCTTCTCCCACATGATCTAACTGATTCCATCCAATGTTTCGTTCAGTACTATTGTATTGAATAACTGTTTATGTATTTAACCCTTGTCCTGCTGAATTAATTAAGAAGCCACACCCACTTCTAGTTTTCAGCCAATCAGATTACTTGATCAAGGTCGTTGATATAAATTCACATACTTAATGGCAAACAGTGCAGATCCAGATCAGTTGGCTTCTTCAGAAGCCAACTGATCTGGATCTACACTGTTTGCAAAGGCATGGTATATCCGGGTTCAGCAGGACAAGGGTTGACTCTCTTATTCATGCTTTGGAAACCTGAGAATTTGAATAAACTTGAAACAAATATAGAAAAAAAATAAATAAAATAAATATAAGTCACTGGAGCTACAGTGGGAGGCAAAGAAATAATTGTCGCTGTTCAACCAATCAGATTTTTCAGATTTTCCATTAACCCTGTCCTGCTGAACCCAGATATACCCTGCCTTTGCAAACAGTGTAGATCCAGATCAGTTGGATTCTGAAGAAGCCAACTGATCTGGATCTGCACTGTTTGTCATTTAGTTTGTGTATTTATATCAACAACCCGGATCAAGTCATCTGATTGGCTGAAAATGGGAAGTGGGTGTGGCATCTTAATTTATTCTGCATGACAATGGTTAAGGGGAACACTTGCTTGATTTTCCTCCATTTTTACAAGGGAGACAACTTTTGTGACTTTATGTTTGCTTTTCTGAACATCAAGTCTCTTCCTGAAATGGGATTTGCTCTGAAAGGAAAGAATTAATGCTCCTCAAAGGTGGTCTACTCTAAAAGGAAAGAATTTGTTCCAAAAGGGGAGAACATTCTTTCCTTTTAGAATAGATCCTTTCCAGAAGGGATGTCAATTTGACAAGAGTTGTCTCCCCTGAAAGTGTAGCAGTTTCCTTTAACTGTTATTAGTGATTGAATTTTTTCATCTGTGTGGGATTTTGTGGCTTTCTGGTTGGATAAGAAAATGAACTCCAAATAAGATTGAACTAAAATTTGGATGATTTGGTTGGTCAAATTGCAACTGTGATTTCGTTGATAAGCATTTTAGCTCCAGTGAGTGTTGGCACTAGAAAGTTAAAGCTTAGCACTCTGGCTAAAATTTTAAACAGGCAACATTTGGAAATATTTTTCTTATTTTTTCCAGAAAACAGGCTTTGACATTTTACTGGAAAAAAACAGGTTTTGACATTTTATGCAAATTGTCTCTAATGGAGAAATGTCAAGTCCTGTTTTCTGGGAAAAATAAGAAAAATATCACCAATTTATCGTCTGCTGAATTAGCCTAGAGAGTGGTAACAGTTAATGCTGGCCTGCTGTTATGACCATCATTTGTCGTCTGCAAAATTTACCTTGGAATCATGGTAAATGATGGTAACATACCGAAATGTGCACCTTGTAGCTTACAAGACTTGGCTTGGCAAATATTTGAAAATGATTGAAATAATTTGCTGCAGCTGAATTCTGCCAACTGGTACATTTCTTGAAACCACCAAAATTTTCAGAACTTCAGATAAGCGGAGTAGTCAGATGTATTTTTTAGCCCACCTGAGTAAATGCTGAGCTTGCTGGGTAAAAATTTAGTAGATGACATTTTGAAATATTTTTTTCATATTTTCCCCAGAAAGCCGGGTTTAAAGGGTTTGTGCATATTGTATCCAAAGGAGGCAATCTGCATAACAAGTCAAATAATATTTTCTGGGAAAAACGAGAAAGAAAACACACACACACACACACACACACACACAACAACAACAACAACAACAACAACAACAACAACAAAAAACAAAAAACAAAACAATCATCAGGGCTCAGTTGCTCAAAGCTAACGATGTCGTTAGTTAACGATTCGTTAAAATTTACATCGAGTGATACGTAAATATGCTGAAATGTTTTGCTGACAAAATGTGAGTAGCTTTTAGTGCAAAAGCTACTCACATTTTTTCAGCAAAAAATATCAAAATATTGTATATTGAATCTGCTAAAACAGTTAACAAAATGACCTTTAACGAGCTTGTTAAGCTAACAGCGCTTTGAACAACTGGGCCCTGGTTGTCATCTGAATTGTCCAGAGTGTGCTCAGGGTTAAAAATTGTTTGAGGACTTATTACAGTTTTCAAGAAATCATTATGGAATATTAAGTATTGGAACAGATAGGACTGAACAAACAGGGTAGACCTAGGACTCTGAAAAATAATATTAAAACATTTCTAATGTCATCTGCTTCAATTTTGCTTTGCGCTTTAACCCATTGTAGTTTGGAGACCCCTAAAAGGGTAATTGGCAAACAATGCTGACCCAGATCAGACGCCACAAAATGCGGCAATCTGATCTGGGTAGAATGCGGCAATCGGACGCTGCAGAATGCGGCGTCTGATTTGGTTCTCTACTGTTTGCAAATTGTTCAACCATTTTTCTCTTGGAATATCTAAATCACATAGCCTGACATACCTAAAATGGATTAGAATCTTCTAATATATAGTGTGGGGGAGTTCATTCAGTCTACAATGGGTTTAAGGGTTAAATATGTTCAGCCATTGCTTCAGATAAATGGAGTATTCAAAAGGTATATATATTATTTTTTTTCATTAAAACGTACCTTTTGGTTGCTGATTGGAATTCCATTGATGAGTCTGTTCCAGTAAGTACTCACAAGATATGTTTTGGTGCTAAGGCCTAAAAAAATATTTGTGTGTTTAAGGTAACCCAAATTTGCCTGGATTTTCTAGTAAACCTAGCTTTTCTTCTAAAATTCTTTTAAAAAAGAACAAAAACTGTTTATAGGATATGATTTCCTTCTTTTTTTTTTCAATAAAAAATAGTTTTTCTACCTACACCACATGTATTTTTCTGATCATGACCTGCTTTATCGCAAAAAATTTAGTTTTTCCTGCCCTGAATAAAAAAGGTCTCCTAAATATCACCTCATTATCAGTATAGCTAGACCTTGTCAAGAGAAAAATCATGTCACACATAAATTAATGATTAAGCTTTATTATTTGAACATAAAAAATTATGCGATACGGGCATACCATATCTGACTGCGCATCTAACAGTCATATCAGCAAGCATACCGTATTCAACCTGATCGCTGCACATACCCCTGTAAGCGCACAGTTAAGCAATTCCATAGTCTTCAGATTACGACCAGTCTACTTGTTGTCTACTTCTTTATAAGACATATGTTGCGGTTACCCATTTGAATTGCATTGATCTGTCGTTTCAATTCAGATGAGTACTCACAACATATGCTTTTATAAAGAAAATCAGAAAAAAAAAAAACAACACAAAAACATCGCATAAGCATCATTTGATGAGTCCTTTTCAGATCTTTTTTTATTTAACCATTAAAATGCCAAGAAAACCTACATCTGAAAATGTTGTCTGTTTATGTCGTCGGCTGAATATTCTTGCAAACTTTTCAAACCTATTTTTGCATACAGGCAAACAGTGTGGATCCTGATCAGACTGCTCCTAGAGGAGCAGTCTGATCTGGGTCCACAATGTTTGCAAAAATGACTTTTAAAATCACAAGCAGATGACAAAGCACACGACAGTTGTTGTGATTGGCAGTTTAAGGATTAAACTGTACCCTTAGTTCAGTTAGGTACATAGTTTACAAGTCTTCTGAATTAAATTTTGAAAAACCTGAGCACACAATGCAGTAATTAGATCAAATATGGTAATAATTATGCGAAAAGTGAGGACCAGATTTGACTGTGCATCAGGCAGTCATATTAGCATACATAAATCAGGGGTGTGGAATTATCAAATTTTATTGTCCATGGACAAGTAAATGGTCAAAATCCACTTGTCCAACCAAAATTTACTAATTGCCCGAAAATTGACATTTTTCGTATTTGTAGAAGAAAACATATGTTGTGGGTACTCATTAGAAGTGCCTCATTGAGGCACTTCTAATGAGTACCCATAAAGTGTTTTCTTCGAGAAATAAGAAAAAATATGTATCTAATAATCTGGATATTCTTCTTAGCCAGAGCTTTGAATTACTTGTCCCATGACAAGTAAATTAACCCTTGACCTGCTGAACCCGGATATTCCCTGCCTTTGCAAATAGTGTAGATCCAGATCAGTTGGCTTCTCATCAGTTGGCTTCTGGAGAAGCCAACTGATCTGGATCTGCACTGTTTGTCATTAGGTATGCAAATTTATAGCAACAATCCAGATCAAGTAATCTGATTGGCTGTAAATTGGAAGTGGGCGTGGCATCTTAATTTATTCAGCAGGACAAGGGTTAAAACTTACTTGTCCTCAGGGTAATGGGACAAGTCGGGCATGATATTTCCATAGCCCTGCATAAATGCTACAATAACTGGTATCTTGCAGCTCCAGATAAGGTGATAATTGAGATAATTATTTAGAATTCCATGTTATTTTTGCACTAAACATACCTTGTAGATACTCATTGGAATTGACTCATCATCATCATGGCAATTCCAGTGATATTATTTTTGCACCAAAACATCTTGGGTAATCATTTGAATCACCTATTGAAGCTGTTCCAATGTATTCCTAGAAAATAGGTTTTGGTACTGAGAGTTCTTTTGAATGCTCTCTTTATTATGTTCCCCACCCCCACCACAGTTGAAGGAAGAGATACAGATACTATTTTGGTCCTGATCCTTAGATACTTATGGTTAGAATTGTCTTCTGCGTTGGCATGATATTTTCTTGTGTGCACTCTAAGTCTTGAACTGGTATACAGAGTTTCATTAAACTTGCAGGGGTACGTTTAGAGCTGATTAAATTTTGATAACCTTGAACTCATTTTAAAGATCAGCACAGAACAAATATACAGTGTCAGCTATATATGACAGTTTTTTTTGTTTTTTTTTTGTGCACATCTCTTGAACCGAATGGTAGATTTTCAGCAAACTTGGAGTGATACATCATCAGGGCAAGCTTTATAGCTGATTAGATTATGGTGACCTTGATTTCATTTTTCAAGGTCAGCACAGGACAAATATTGTCATATTTACGTAAGTTTCTTGTTTGCATGATATCTGTTCAACTGGTGGGTGGGTTTTTCAACAAACATACAGTGATACTTCATTAGGACAAGACATAGAAATGTTTAGATTTTGGTGACCTAGACCTTATTTTCAAGGCCAGCACAGAAACAAATAATGTTGTTTACAATACATGGTGGGGCATGGTGGGAAACATTTCTAGTCTGAAGCTTAATTAGTTGATAGTTGATAAGACTGTTGATACACAGACTAAGCTGGGCCTTTGCTATATGCATATATACTAAAAATTAAGAAGCCTCACCCACTTCTAAGTTTCAGCCAATCAGATTGCTTGATCATAGTTGTTGAATCAAATTAACATACATGTACTTGATGACAAACAGTGTAGATCCAGATCAGTTGGCTCTACACTGTTTAGAAGCCAACTGATCTGGATCTACACTGTTTGCAAAGGCAGGATATATCTGGGTTCAGCAGAACAAGGACTAATACACGATTAAGGCTTCATTATGTGTGGCATTATGTTCAGTTCTGTCTGTGGCTATAATACCCAAAACTATTTTGACAAGAATTTACTCATATTTGTTTGACAATAAAAATACTAAATATTTGTTCAAGTCATTACTTTTTACAAGGCTCCTGATAAGAAAAATACGTTTTTATAAATATTTTTGTTGTTTTCCAAGAAAACATATATTTAGGGTGCTTATTAGAATTGCCTCACTGATACAATTCTAATGAGTACATACAATGTATGTTGTTGTTTTTTTTTTAAAAAATGCAACACTTGTATCCCCATGATTTCTTTTTTGTCAGGAGCCATATACTTTTTAGTCCTACCAGGTAATAAAATGCAACTTATTATGTTGTAGTTTTCACTTCTTAAATGCACAAATGAAAATTGGGAGTTTAAAGTAAAGGTCATGGCATCACTGAATTTGAATTATTCCTTGAACCAGGTAAATTCAAAATATTTAGAAAATGAATGAAATAGTCTGCTAATCCTTAAATCTTAAAGTGATCAGCAATATTGCAGCAGAAGACGTTCTTCTTTTCTTTTTTTTCCAGGTAAAATAAGACTTGGCATTTCATGTGAAACATCTGCTAGGCAGATGATTCACATGAAATGTCTAGCCTTATTTTCTTTGAAAATTATAGAAAAAATCAAAATTTTGTCTGCAGCAGTTGTGATTAGGCTTCAGTTAGTGCTCTAAAGGTTAAAGTACCCAACACAATCATAACATCAGGTGATATTCAGAATTGTTTCTTTTTTTTATTTTATCGAAAATAATCATTGACATTTCATGAATTTAATTTTCACAAAAAAAAAATAGAATTTCATCTATTTCTATTTTGAATAGTGCTTTTAAGTAACCAGTTACATTTGTAGTGGTTTGGCTACAGGTGCAACCCACAATTGCCAGAAATGAATGATAAGAAGCGCTTAGCACATTAACCCTTAACCTTGGTCCTGCTGGTCCCAGATATGCCCTGCCTTTGCAAACAGTGTAGATCCAGATCAGCTGGCTTCTGAAGAAGTGAACTGATCTGGATCTGCACTCTTTGTCATTGAGTATGTGAAGTTGTATCAACAACTGGATCAAGTGATCTGACTGGCTGACACTTAGAAGTGGGCGTGGCATCTTAATGTATTCAGCATGACAAGGGTTAATTGTAACAGACAGCATTCTGAATTTTTTTCATTATTTGTCAGAGAATAAGACTTGACATTTCAAGTGAATCATCAGCTAGGCAGATGATTCACATGAAATATGAAGCCTTATTTTCTCTGAGAAATACACACACACAAAAATAAATAAATATACAAATAGTACAGATTGAAAATGTCATCTGTTGTAGTTGTGAATGGTGTCCACAGAAATACATGTTTCGTTTTTTTTAGCTCATCTGAGCACCAAGTGCTCAAGGTGAGCTTTTGTGATCACCCTGCGTCCGTTGTACATCGTCTGTCATCAACAATTTCTTTAAATGACATTTCCTCATAAACTACTATCCAATTTTCTCCAATCTTTACAGAAATGCCTTTACCAAAATTGCTGAAATCGTTCTGCTCCATTGAACAAGATGGTCGCGAGAGCTAAAAATAGAAAAATCTTTAAACAACATATTCTCCTTGTCTAGTGGCTGGATTTTAAAATAATTTCACAGAAATGTTTCTCTTATGGCCCTGTACCAGAATTGCTAAAATGGTTTCGCTCGGCTGAACAAGCTAAAAATAGAAAAACCGTTAAACAACATCTCCTCTGCGGCCGAATTCGCCTGATTTCAAAATAATTTCACATAATTGTTCTGTTTATGGCCCTTTACCAAAATTTCTAAAATGGTTCCGCTTGGCTGACTAAAATGGCCACCTGAGCTAAAATAGAAAAACCTTTAAAACATCTCTTAGGCCAGTGGACCGATTTCAAAATAATTTCACAGATATGCTCCTCATAGCCCCTTTACCAAAATGGTTAAGATGGTCCTGCTTGGCTGAACAAAATGGTCGCCAGAGCTGAAAATAGAAAAAAAAATCTTTAAAAGACATCTCCTCCCAGGCCAGTGGCCTGATTTCAAAAAGATTTCACAGAAATGTTCCTTTTATGCTTTTTTAGCTCACCCGAGCACGAAGTCAATGACCGTCAAGCGTTGTGCATCATTCCTTGTTTGTCGTGCTGCGACAACAATTGCTTTAAAAGCCTACTCCTCCTACACCCAAGGCCAATGGACTCGAAACTTGGTAGGAAGCATCGAAGTGACTTGTAGATCAAAAATAGCTAAAATCGTTCTGATCGGAAATCCAAGATGGCCACCATGGTGGCCATCTTGAAAATCTATTTTTCTCTTCTTCTTCTGAAGCAAAAGGTCAGTTCTCCTGAACCAAAAGGCCAATTGACTCGAAACTTGGTAGGAAGCATCAGGGTGACTTTTAGATCAAAAATAGCTAAAATCGTCCAATCAGAAATCCAAGATGGTCTTGAAAATCTGTTTCTTCTTCTCCTGAACCAAAAGGCCAATTGACTCGAAACTTGGTAGGAAGCATCAGTTTGACTTGTAGATCAAAAATAGCTAAAATCGTGTCAATCGAAAATCCAAAATGGTCACCATGGTGGCCATCTTAAAAGTCTATTTTTCGCTTCTTCTCCTGAACCAAAAGGCCAATTAACTTGAAACTTGGTAGGAAGCATCCGGGTGACTTGTAGATGAAAAATAGCTAAAATCATTATGGCGGCCATCTTGAAAATCTATTTTTCGCTTTTTCTCCTGAACCAAAAGGCCTGTTAACATGAAACTTGATAGGAAGCATCAGGGTGACTTGTAGACCAAAATTAGTTAAAATCCTGTCGATCGGAAATCCAAGATTGAAATTCTATTTTTGGCTTCTTCTCCTGAACCAAACAGCCAGTTGACTCGAAACTTGGTAGGAAGCATTGGAGTGACTTGTAGATCAAAAATAGCTAAAATCGTTCGGATCAGAAGTCCAAGATGGCCGCCCTGGTGGCCATCTTGAAAATCTTTTTTTTCACTTCTTCTCCTGAACAGAAAGGCCAAATGACCCTAAACCTGGTAGGAAGCATTGCGATGACTTGTAGATCAAATATAGCCAAAATCGTTCCGATGGGAAATCCAAAATCGCCACCATAGCGGCCTTCTTGAAACTTTTTTTTTGCTTCTTTTCCTGAAAGCAAGGGCCAATTGACTCAAAAACTCGTAGGAAGCATCAGGATGACATGTAGATAAAAAAGCTAAAATCGTTCCAATGGGAAATCCAAAATAGCCACTATGGCGGCCATCTTAAAACTCTTTTTTTTTTGCTTCTTTTCCTGAACTAAAGGGCTATTATTGACTTGAAAATTGGTAGAAAGCATTGGGATGACATGTAGATCAAAAAAAGCTAAAATCCTCCCGATTGGAAATCCAAGATGGTGGCCATCCTGAAAATCTATTTTTCACTTCTCCTATTCCGAAAGGCCAATTGACTCAAAACTCGGTAGGAAGCATCGGGGTGACTTGTAGATCAAAAATAGCTCAAATCTTTCAGATAGGAAATCCCAAATGGCGGTCATGGTGGCCATTTTGAAAGTCTATTTTTAACTTTTTCTCCTGAACCAAAAGGGCAAATGACTCGAAGTTCATTGGAAGTATCCAGGTGACTTGTAGATCAACAGTAGCAAAAATTGTTCTGATTGGAAATCCAAAATGGCTGCCATTTTGTTTATGTTTATTATATTTCCCTGCCACTGTGCTGTTTACATGCATAAAATCATGATTCTTCAGAAACCACTTAGCCAATTTCCACCAAATTTCACATTGATCCTACTGCTGAAATGTGATTGAGAGTTTGTTCAAATGATCACGCTCCATTAACTGTCATGCCCATATATTCTTCTTCAAAACTAAGAACTGCTTAAATGATGATCTTTTCATTAGTTGCGATGACAGGATTGGAAAAATGTTGCATAATATCTGCATATCTGCAGTGGCTATGTCACTCAGGTGAGCGAGCCATGGCCCATGGACCTCTTGTTTACCAAAACTGCTAAAATGGTTCCACTCAGTTGAACAAAATGGCTGCCAGAGCTAAATAGACAAGAGAAGCCCTGCCGGGTCTTCTATCCCTGCTGGTGCTTCTCAGGGTCTTTCCCTGCTGACGCTTCACTGGGTCTGCTTTTCCTATTGCTGCTTCACATGGGCTTTTTTCTCTGCTGGTGCGTCACAAAGTTGCTGCTTTCAAGTTTTGCCATGGCAAACAAAGAAAATGGCCACCTTTAATTAACAGCTGTCTAAGCCATGACACCATCACTTCCACAAGCTAGTTGAGCTCAGGTGAGAGATCCAGAGCCATATGATCCTCTTGTATTTTTTTTTTAAATTTGTTTTATTGTTTTAATAGCCAAGCAACTGCGTGTTTTAGCAGTCACAATTCCGAATGTTTCTTTATACTGTTTTAGTGAGAGAGAGAAAGGGGTGGGTAGGATGGAAAAATACTCCCTAGACTTTTGTGATCCAAGTCTACACTATTTGTTCAAAGTCTAAACTATTTTGTTCTCTTAGAGCAAAAATGCATCCATTAACATGCATTAATATTTGCTGAATGATAAGCATCGCCTTACATCTAAAAATTTCATACATGTTATATTCTGCTAATCTGTTCAGACATAGCCCTGGAAATTCTAAATGTCACTATATAGTTGGGAGAATGTTACAGAGGAATTATAGGTTATCACCAGTAACCATACTTTTGTAAGGGAGCAAAATGTTTGCAGTGACACACCTGCCACCAGTCATATTGATTGTAATACAGTAGATCAATATAATCTTTTTACAGTTGTATTGTTTGCCTTTACCACTCTCTGGGCAAATTCAGCCGATAGCAATTTGATTATATTTTTCCCAGAAATTAGGAGTTGACTTTTCATGCAAATTGTCTTCTAACATTTCATGCAAATTTTCAAAGCCTATTTTCTGGGAAAAATAAGAAAAATATTTCAAAATGTTGTATGCTGAAATTTTACCTAGAATGCTATGTGCTAAGGATCAAGTTATTGATTTGTTGTTGGCAAAAATTAACAATATTGTTTTTGAAATAAATTTTCTCACTTTTCCCTGACAAGTACAGTAGAATAAAATTCAATTTTAAATTAAGGCGAAAAAGGTGGAAAGTAGTGGTGTTGTATTTTCTTCAATTTTTTTTTGTCTGCTAATATTTGTCTGCAACAGATGAAAGTTAAACCTTTAGCATGTGTAGACAATAAATGAACAACACTTTTTTTTCTTTTTTTTTTCACAGACAATAAAGCTTGCAAAAGAAACAATTTTCATAAAATATGCCTATTTTTTTTTCTTCTTTTTTGTTGTTGAATTATTAGAAAAAAATATTTTAAATGCTGTCTGCTGCTATTCTTAAACAGCAGATTAAAGGTTAAACAAGGCGGTAGGGAAGCTCTAGCATCACGAAAACATACCTATATAATATTGACCCCCTTAAACCCCAGTTTTATAGTGTAAAACTGGGGTTTACAGGGGTAAACATTATTTTCCTTTTTTCTACTCAAAACTGAGATTGTGGGTACTTGTTAGAACTGCCTCACTGAGGCAGTTCTAACAAGTACCAACCATCTATGTTTTGAGTAGAAATATGAACAATATCAGAGTTATTTATCTGAAAATTTTCAGTTTTTAGGGGTGAAATTTTCTACATATTTGAATAGGCATGTTTAGGTAATGTAAGAGGGATATCAAACAAGTAAATATTTTTCTTACTTCTCTGCAAAAAAAGACTGTGGGTGGGTGTCCATTAGAACTGCTTTGGCAAGGCAGTGCTATATAATGTGTATAAAAACAGTAAATATTTTATGAAAATGTTAGAAAAACCTCAATACTTTGTTTTTGTTGATTAAAAAAAACTGGGTCTTTATTTTATGTATCTATGTAGAGTTACAACCAAATAAGTAGCCTGTAAGAAAGTCTGAAAGATTGCATAATTTTTTTTTGCAAGTCTAGTCAAGTTTGTTTTTTCAAGTATAGATCCAGAAAAGTAAATCATTTTGTCATTCAGGCCATTAACAATTAGAAAAAGTTGTGTGATTTATCTAAGCATATCTCAATTAAATATCTCAATTAAAGATCTGTTCAATTTGGTTGCCTATCACCTGTAGGCAACTGACTCAGGGCTCCAGATAAACTGAGAACCTGTAGTCAGGTAATCAGTCCTTACCGTATTTACCTTAAGTTTCTGGACAGATTGTCCTTAGTAAACAATGTAGACCCAGATCAGATGCTGTGTTCTGTGGCATCTTACCAGTGGCAACTCATCCAGCAGTTTTTTAAAGCCACATGATTGTCCCAATATTTGTCACAGTTACAGTATTCTCCATTAATAAGAATATCTCCCAATATATGCTTTTATGGAGACCTAAGAAAATAACTAAACCCTTTCAACCCTTAAAGTTTTAACCCCTGACTTCAGTTTTTGAATTACAATACTAATCCATTGTTATGAATAGGGGTGCCCATAAAAAATAAAAAAAAAGAAATGCTATTGGAAGTGCAAACATTGTTATCACGAAAACATACCTATATAATTTTGACCCCCTAAAACCCCACTTTTATATAGTAAAACTGGGGTTTACAGGGGTATATACTATTTTCCTTATATAGATTGTGGATACTCATTAGAACTGCCTCATTGAGGCAGTTCTAATGAGTACCCAAAATCTATCTTTTGAGCAGAAATGTGAAAATGTCAGAAGTTTTTATCTGAAAAGTTTCAGTTTTTTTTTTTGAAGGTGATATTTTCTATAGGCGTGTTTTCATAATGGTAGATCCTAATAAGATTGCTCTACACTGTTTGCATAGGTATTGGCTTTGGCCTGCAGGGCCGAAAATGATTAATTATCTGACCAAACAAATAATAGCTCATCTGGGGCACTGATTTCTTGCCACATCACAAATTGTGTACTGAAATATACAACAGTACTACTAGTTCGGTTATAAATAGCCGATTTCTTGAATTGAATGAACAGAGAAAGGGGAGGGGCATTAAAAACAGGATAGCACAGTAACAGTTTGATCAGATTTACAGGAGACAATGTCACAGGTTAGTGTAATAATTGTTGTATGTACATGTGTGTTTGATTATTTATGTGTGTAAAAAGTGTTAAAATAAAAGCTGTGCATAAGTTTTTTTTAACAGCCAAATCTGTGCTTAGCTCCAGATAAGGCATTTGTTTTGTCGACTTTTTTTTAAAAAAAAGTATTGATATTTTTATTTAATTCCACAAAATCAACCAAAAATTAATGATATTTCTCTAACTTTTCACGAAAAAGATATATTGTGGGTACAGCGTAGCAGGGCCACAATGAGACTCTTCTAATGAGTACACACAACATGTGTTTTCCAGATAAGGCATTTTTTTCACCAAAAAGTAATGATATTTTCATTTCTTCACTATGAAAATCTGTGTTGTGGTACTCATTAGAAGTACCTCACCGAAAAGCTTCTTATGAGTACCCACAACTTATTTTTATTGAGAAGTTAGTTTACCATCAAGAGCTATGTAAAATGTATTGCTGTCTTCTTTCTCATGGAAAATAAGTTAATGGGTACTCAACACATCATGAAAACAAGCCTGTATAACTTTGACCCCCTTAAACCCAACTTTTATATAGTAAAACTGGGATTTACAGGGGTATACATTAATTGAGGTGGTTCTAATGAGTACCCACAATATTTTGAGCAGAATTATGAAAAATATCAGAATTTTTTATCTGAAAATTTTAATTTTTTGGTGGTAAAATTTTCAGTATATTAGAATAGGCATGTTTTCGTAATGAGAAGCACCTTGCTGAGGCACAACATACCATATTTGACTTAATTACTGCACTGTGGGTTTAGGATTTTACAAAATTACTGGAATAACTTGTAGTAAAAAATTCACTGGATAAGGACTACAAAGAAAGGTATGAAGATGACTTCATGCGATGATTATTTAATGATACTTATGTGATTTCTTTATGAAAGCTTATGTTTTTGTTACTCATTTGAATTGCCATGACTTGTTGAGGCAATTCAGATGAGTACAGACAACATGGTTTTATAGATAAAACTACACAAGCTGTAATTTGAAGACCATGAAATTACTTGACTGTGCACATAAGGGTATGTGCAGTAGTAAGGTAGAATAAGTAATTTTTTTTTTTTGATATACAAATTCAATGAAAATATTAAATGTGGATAGACTTCTTATCTAGAACTATGGGAATTACAAATTGAAGAGAATGATTGATATTTTTTGTGGGTAAGATGAAGTTATTTGACTAATTTTTCAGAGAAAATAAGATTTGACATTTCATGTGAATGTCTGCTAGGCAGACAATTCACATGAAATGTTTATTCTTATTTTCTCTGAAAAATTAAAAAAAAAAAGTTTTAAAATACTGCAGTTGTAACTAATGCTTTATGGGTTAAGCTTGTTGATATAATTTATGTCCTAGCTCCAGGCAATGGGTTTAATATTGAAATTATAATTTGGGATAATTTATTATTATTGTAACTATTGGGCCAAAGTTTTTGTGTGTACTTACTGCCTCTTTGAGGTAATTTGGATAAGTATAAGATTTGTATTGGTGAAAATAATAAAAATACTTGTGACTACTCCCCTATCTGAACATATGATATTAATGACATTAGCAGACAAACTTTTAACCCTTAAAGCACTAGCAGAATTGAAGCAGACGACACTAAATATATTTTTGTATCTTTTGATGAAAATAAGAGTTGGCATTTCATGGGAATTGTCTGCCTAGCAAATGATTCACTTGAAATGCTCAGTCTTATTTTCTCTGAAAAAAAAAAATAAATAAATAAAAAATGTCTTTGCTGTAGCACTTTATGAGTTAATGATAATAGCAAAACAATCCTACTGGGTAAAAATTTCAGCAGATGAGACAATTTGCATGGAATGACAAAGCATATTTTCTGGAAAAAAAGATCCTTTGTCATCTGGAGAATTAGCTTGAAGTGTAAAAGGTTAAAATGTTATTTTCATAATTTTTACCTGAAAATAGTGTTTATGTGCCATTCCTATCCAGTAGAGAATGTTTAACTGTTTAAAACTTTGCTCAGCATTTGAACAAGCCTGATAATGTGTCAAACAGTGCTGATCCTGATCAGATGCCACATGATGTGGTGTCTGATCTGGGACTGCACTGTTTGCTCTGACCAAATACACAGCATCAATACAGTAGCTATGGTTCCAGTCTAGATTTGTATGTTCAGTTTTCAAAAAAGTACAGAATTCTGCTTATGCTGCCAAAAAACATGATAAATTTATGTTGTTTTTTTGGATAGCCACATCCGTGTTTATGACCTCATTTTGTTTCCAGTTACCAAGTGGATGATTTTCTTTGAATTAACTGTCATAATAAAATTAATTTTTTCACATTTTATCACTCCCTACATTTACCCTAAGTATTAAAGGCCGTAGAAAAAAGACAGGCCTTAGAAAACAGTGTAGACCTAGATCAGCTGTCGCAAAATGCGGCATTTAATCTGGGTCTACACTGTTTGCCATTCATCCAGCAATTTTTAGACACATTAGCAAGTAGTAAAATAGACTTATTCAAATTTTAGAGCAAGTATGGCAAAGAGTTAAGGTGTCCGGATACTTAGGGTAAACACGGTGATATAATTTCAGATATCCTGTTTTACTGACGTACATGTATACATCTCCTTGGAAACTATATTGTCTGATATAATGGACCAGGTTCCAGATAATTAACATAGGAAATAAAAAAATAACATATTTCTAATTTTTCCACAAAAAAATCCAGAATGTTTTGGGATCCTTCATGGTCTTCTGATGGGATGAGTCAGAAAATTATATATACATGCATTCAGGACCAATAAGGAGAAATCAGTTTATAGGTTCCTGAATCTTATCTAGCACACAGACCATTCAATGCTGTGAAATTTAATGCTCTCATGCTGGGTAAAAAATTTTAGATAATATTTTTCAGTATTTTTTTCTTTCTCAGAAAATAGGGTTTGATATGGATATTGATACATGTATCTCCTCTGGAGACAATTTGCATGAAATATCAAATCCCATTTTCTGAAAAATTGAGAAAATATATCACCAAAATTCCATCCAATAGATTTGCCAGAGTGTGGTAATGGTAAATAGTTTGTCATGTTTTTCTCCTTCATCTGATTTGTAAGCTGAGATTTTGGCCATGTGAAATGAAAAAATGTGTTTCTACAGGCATCCGAGTAGACTGGCTCCAGCCTCAGGTGACTATATATTTTTTCTTATAATCCTATTCAATAATCCACTAAAATAAAACCAAAATAATATCATGACTAGTGACCAGCCTTTAAAGTCATGATATTATTTTGGTTTTATTTTAATGGATTATCAAACAGAATTATGTGAAAAATATTTAGTCACTGGAGACTGGAGCCAGTCTAGCATCCGAGTGACAAAGCTTTTTTCAAACTGACAATGAAATGGCAATAATTTTGTTTGTTAAGATTAAGAACAGACACTGTTATGATACAGAAGACTTTTATCTTTGTTTAGTTTAAATTTGTACAGTTTTATACTTTTCATGCATACCTGACTCATTATTATTACAGCGTTTAAATACCAAACCAAATTGATATACCACTTTGACGTAAATGACCCTCATTGGTTGACGCATTGTTAAACCTGAACTCATCATCATCATCTTCTTTTAGAAGTCAGAACAAAGTTGTACATGCCTGGCTCCAAAGTACAGCATGTCTGGCTACAGATCCAGGGATCACAAGTTTGAATCCCAACTCGACTTCATAACTTTTGCGGTGATCATGAAATAATTTCTACAGTCATGATAATCTCTGCTGATTCAAGAATGGCAGATGGCAGATGTCAGTTTCTGGCGAAAGTGTGTGCACGAAGTACTGGTTAACTGCTAAGAGAAGTAAGCCTGCCCAGGACTATGAGGATAAGCCTGCCTGCTCAGCAAGACCTTAACCCTTAAAGCGCCAAGAAAACCTGCATCTGAAAATGTCGTCTGTTTATGTCGTCTGCTGAATATTCTTGCAAACTTTTTGAACCTTTTTTTGCATACAGGCAAACAGTGTGGACCCAAATCAGACTGCTCCTAAAGGAGCAGTCTGATCTGAGTCCACACTGTTTGCAGAAATGACTTACAAACTCACAAGCAGATGAGAAGGCAGACGAAAATTGTTGTGATTGGTGCTTTAAAGGTTAATAGTGTTGACTGGGTAGTTAAACTTCAACTCAAACACTTCATTTTAGTCTTTTAACCTTGTATGTCTCTCTTAACCTTTACCACTCTCAAGGCTAATTTAGCAGATGATAAATTTGTGTTATTTTTCCCAGAAAACAGGATCTGACGTTTCATGCAAAGTTTCTCAATAGGAGATAGTTTGCATGAAATGCCAAATCCAGTTTTCTGGGAAACTTATATCAAAAATGGCATCTGCTGAAATTTTTACCATGAGTGTTAAGTGTTAAATTTATTGGTTATTGGGGCACCACTGAAATTTTTATTCCCCGCCACAAAGCGTAGAGGGGATTATAGGAATGGACTTCATCTCTCCTTCTGTCCAGCCATGTTTGTCCATTCGTCTGTCCATCTGTCTGCTCCATATCTCCTGAACCCTTTGCAGGGTTCAAATTTAGCACTCGCATACTCGCAAAATGCGAGCCCATTTCACAGAATGCGAGTTGAAAAATCTAAGACTTGATTTTCTTTGCGAGTCCCATTTTCTGTCCGTGTTTACATAGTGCAAACCAAAAGTAGAAATCCGGAAGTGAAAAAGCGGTGTGTATGCGCAATAACGATGCGCAGTTAGTAGCTTTGTCACCGAGACGCTTGCCAATGTATGTTTTTTTTCCCCCAATAATCGGCGCACCTCCGTTTAGCGTGGTTGTCAATACAAGCATTATCTTCCGCTAGGTGGCATTTTCATTAAACTTTGGTCAAATGTTTGCTTCAGTGAGACGATGTGCAGAGCCCATAACTCATCCATGCTGACTCAAGTTCAAGGTCACAATTAAAGGTCACTAGTTTGAGCCTTGAATTTCGTGTTCATTCCATATCTCCTTTACCCCTGGAAGGATTTTCATTAAACTTTGGTTTGTTTGTGTTGAGGTTTACAGCCCAGTCAACCCAGTGGGGTCATGTCGAGCACGGTCAGTTTACCTAACCACACGTTTACTGGGCAGGCTTAGTCCTCTAAGCGGTTAACCAGTATTGTGCACATTCTTTAGCCAGAAACTGACAACTGCCCTTCTTGAATCAGCGGAAGGGAGAGAATGACCGTAGAAAAATATTACATGATCAATCTCCATGAAAGAAAATTGCTGACCTCGGCGGGGGTTGAACCCGCGACCTCCTGGTCTCCAGTCGGACGGTGCACCCAACTGAGCCGCCGAGGCCGGCTAAACTTCGGTTAGATGTTAACCTCAGTAAGATGATGTGCAGAACAGATAACTCAACCATGCCTACTCAAGTTCAAGGTCACAGTTGAAGGTCACAAGTTTGAGCCTTTAATTTTGTGTCTGCTCTATATCTCCTTTACCCCTGGAAGGATTTTCATAAAATTTTGGTCAAATATTTGGCTCAGTGAGACGACGTGCAGAACTCATGTCTCAACATGCTGGCTCAAGGTCCAGGTCACAATTGAAGGTCACGAGTTTGAACCTTTGATTTCTCTCCTTTGCCCCTGGAAGGATTTTCTTTAAACTTCAGTCGAATGTTCGCCTCAGTGGGACTGTTTGCAAAACTTGTGTTTCAACCCTGCTGACAAGGTCAAGGTCACAGTTGAAGGCTGTGTGGGATATAGCTGTCCTTCAGTCTGCCTTTTTCTTAAGATTGTTTCTCTCCATATTATGATAAATATTTGACCATGATATATCTATACAGACTGTTAAGACTGACATGAATATACTTTGACCATTGTCACATTATGGTCATTATCATTGTCATGAAATCTGAATATTATTGTCCCTTGTCACTCCACGGTCAGAATATTTTAAAGTTATGCCCCTTTTTCAACAGTTAACCCTTGTCCTGCTGAACCCGGATCTACCCTGCCTTTGCAAACAGTGTAGATCCAGATCAGTTGGCTTCTAAGAAGCCAACTGATCTGGATCTGCACAGTTTGCCATTAAGTATGTGAATTTGTACCAACAATCTGGATCAAGTAATCTGATTGGCTGAAAATTAGCAGTGGGTGTGGCAGCTTAATTTATTCAGCAGGACAAGGGTTAAAATCCTCAGTCTTAATTATTGTTACCATAATTTCATAAAAAGATACATTTGTACTTCATCGCTGAGCTAGAGTTTGGAGATTTGTATACCGGTAATGGTTGAATTGTAAATGAACCATTTTTGACTGAGTAATAGCCCTTTTTCAACTGGCATTTTCCAACTTTAGAACCAATTGACCTTGAAAGCTGATTTTTTTGTGTATTGTTAGTATTTCATGTAACAGTGATTTTGGCAAAGGATGGGTTTTTGACAGTTACTGCATACAACTGTAGGGAGTACCGAGATGATTGTTTGGGTGAATTCATCATTTTTTGACTGAGTTATGATTCTGTTTGATTTTAGCATTTTTTTTTGTGTGTGTGTGTTTATTTCTGACTGTGACCTGGATTTTTGGTATACTGTGGGAAATGTATTTACAAGGGTTGGATAAGAGACAAGGCCCCGCCTGTTTCAGCTGTGATTGACATTCACAGAGAATTATAGGTATTGTTGAGGCTGAAAGTGTCACTCGATTTTGGTGATGTAAAGTGCATGCAGGCATTCAATGTGTATTTTTCGGATACTCTGCAATAAAACTTAAACTTTTACTTGTCTTGTTCCTTGATTTGTAAATGTTTTCCATGCATTATGACTAACAGGAATTTAGCATGGAAAGGAATTTGATGTGTCAGCCATTTTGATCTGCAGTTGGGCACATAGTGTTTTAGAAACACTGTGTCTACAATCTATTCAACATTGGGGGCACTTTTATTTATCGTATCATATTTACCCTAAATCTTCTCATAAATGGGTCTGTGTGCTGACCCAGATCAGACATGTTTGATCAGTCTCACTGTTACAACTTTTAGACACGTCAATGGGTAGTCAAATGGACTTGTTCAAGTTCTAGGATTTAAGGTCTTGGAATATTCAGGATAAATATGGTATTCCAGAGAGCCGTATTTTTTGCGGAAGTATATGGTATGAATTATAGCTGAATAAATAATTCTAGTACTTCAATAATAACTAGACCTTGATGAAAGAAAAACTGGTCTCGGTCAAGACTTAACAAGAATACAGCGTTAACCTTTACCACTCTCTGGGCAAATTCAGCAGACGACAAATTGTTGATAATTTTTTTTTTAATGATTTCCCAGAAAATAGGCTTTGACATTTCAAGCAAATTGTCTCCAAAAGGAGACAATTTGCATAAAATGTCAAAGCCTATTTTCTGGGAAAAATAACAAAAATATTTCAAATGTTGTCTGCTGATTTTTCCCCCAGCATGCTAAGCCTAAATAAATACAATGGTGTCTATATAACAATGGTACTTATGTTGTAGACTTAGTAAAAAGTGGTTTTAGTACACACTTTTATAGCAAAATATACAGCTACATGTATGAAAGTAAAGAATGATGACAGACTAGTATTTCACAATCGGCTCCTGATGACAAATAGGTTTCTTAATCCCCCACATGAAAATTTCCATATTTACCCATAGTATTGGTACAGACAGCACCTCAGGTATGCTTTTTTTCAATAATAAAAGATAAAACCAAAAAAAAAATTGGCACTCTTCTTATTTCTCCACAAAAAACATATATTGTACATAATCATCAGAAGCACCTAATCGATTTGCCATAAAAAAAACATATGTTGTGGGTACTCATTAGAAGCTCCACAAAAATGTAGGTATATATTAGAAGTGCCTTAAACCATGCCATGAGTACTGGCAGAAGCCTTATGGCAAGGCACTTCTAATGAGTACCCACAACTTGCATTTTAATGGAGAATGGCCAAAGTGCTTCTAATGGTCGCGAGTACGCACAACATATTTTGTCTTGGAGAATTAACCCTTGTCATGCTGAATGATTTAAGATGCTACGCCCACTTCCAATTTTCAGCCAATCATATTACTTGATCCAGGTTGTTGATACAAATTCACATACTGAATGACCAACAGTGCAGATCCAGATCAGTTGGATTCTTCAGAAGCCAACTGATCTGGATCTACACTGTTTGCAAAGGCAGGGCATATCTGGGTTCAGCAGGACTAGGGTAAGATGCTACATCCGCTTCCAAGTTTCAGCCAATCATAGTACAGCCAACTGATTTGGATCTACACTGAAAAGTTAGGGTGTATCCAGGTTCAGCAGGACTAGGGTTAAGAAAAATATATATGTGGATAATACTCCTCTGATCTAGAGCTGTGTACTGTCACTGACAAGGCCTAATAATTGGGTCTTCATAGCAGGGTAGCTCAGTGAAGGCTGAAAAAACCAATTATGACCCAGGAGATTTAAACTTTAACCTGCTGAATTTAAAAACAACAGACTATATTTTTAAAAAAAGTTGCCTTCTTTTCACAGAAAACAGGGTTTGATATTTCATTCAATTGTTTCTAAGAAAGGAAACTCAAGCCATTTTTTCTGTGAAAAGTGATTAATTATCAGAAAGTTGTCATCTTTTGATTTAGCTTACAGAGCTCTAAAGGTTAAACCTTTATTATAATAATTTATGTCCCCCAACCAACGGGAGGGAGACATATTGTTTATGGTGCAGATCCCGTTGGCGTTGGCATTGGCGTCAGCGTGAGACTTTCTTGTCTGCACAATATCTTGTGAACCAGTGGTTGGATTCTTACCAAATTTTCATTAATATGTATACCTAGGACATAAGAAAGAACTGATTAGATTTTGGTGACCTTGACTTAATTTTCAAGGTCACAGCAATAAAAAAAATGGAAAATTCATGGTTTGGGGGACATCTGTTTTCTGCTAGTTGCTGACTCAGTTGTGAAGGGCTAGTTAACCCATTTTAGTCTGGAGACCCCCAAAAGTGTAATTGGCAAAATGTGCAGACACAGATCAGATGGTGCAGAATGCAGTGTCTGATCAGGATCTACACTGTTTGCATTAAATACAGGAGTTTCTATGAAACAGTAATGATGAAAACTAATCAGACCAAACACCCTGCTATAAGAAAGAGGTGCAAAGAGTTGTAGACATCCATGTGACATAAATGGGTAATTAACCCTTGTCCTGCTGAATCTGGGTATATCCTACCTTTGCAAACAGTGTAGATCCAGATCAGTTGGCTTCTGAAGAAGCCAACTGATCTGGATCTGCACTGTTTGTCATTCAGTAGGTGAAGTTGCATCAATAATCTGGATCAAGTATCTGATTGGCTGCAATTAGAAATGGGCGTGGCATCTTAATTTATTTAGCATGACAAGGGTTAACTTACTACAAATTTTGCCGCATACCTTGTATTCTAATTTTTTGTTTATTTTTCAGAGAAGATAAATTTTTACTTTTCATATGAATTGTCAGCTTGGCAGATGCATCACATGAAATTTCAAGACTTATTTTCTATGAAAATTAAAAATTTAATAGGTTAAACCTCATCAAACATGGGCCTCTTACCAAGAGAATGATTTGACATGTAAAATGCTGGCTGAATGGCGGACAGTTCAAGCCTGGATCAGACTGCCTCCACAGTCCAAAAAGAGTCTTTTTTTGACCAAAAATGATTGATACTTTTCATATTTCTCCAAAAAAAACAACTTGTTGATACGGTAAATATCAAAAAATTTTGGAACACATTATTCCATACCTTTTGGCCCAAATTTTGCCTTTTATGCAGATGTGTCCTAAAATACCTAGTGGAATGGCAAACAGTCTAGACCCAGATCAGACTGCTCCTGAAGGAGCAGTCTGATCTGGGTCTAAGCTGTATGCATATGTCATTTTGTCAGACACTTGGGTTTAAGAAATTTTAAGACATTTACTATACTCATTATATCGAAGCGCCTCAGTGAGGCATTTCTAATGAGCAGCCACAATATTTTTTTGAGTAGTAAAAAGAAATATCTTGATACTCTTTATCTGGAGCTCTGCTTCGAAACAGTTTGATCTGGGTCAGTATGTTAAGCCTGCATATTTTTAGTGTTAAATTGTGGGATCAGTCCTACTTCATGACACTTCATGATAGGACAATAATTAGGCCTACAGCATGGTGCAATTATCCAGGCTCCAGATAAGATGATAATTGTGGGGATAATTTGGGATATTTTTTGTTACCTGTGCCAAAACATATCTTGTGGGTACTCATTGGAATGGCCTTGCCAAGGCAATTCCAGTCAGTACCTACAAGATGTTTTGGTGCTCAAATAAAAAATATCTTTAAAATACTCCCTTCATCCGAGGCTATGTACACCTCGAGATGTATACTTTTGTATTTCAGTGTGAATATAGATAGTTTCTCTTATTTTTTCTGCAAGTGTAGTTTTAACTTGATTAGAATCATCTCTATGAGATTCTAATGAGGTCCCATTTTTCACTGAGAAATTAAAGAAAATATATTCTTTGGATATTTTGCTTATCTAGTGTCCTGTAAAAATAACTAGACAAGAAAACAGCAGCTGTCATGTGATCAGTTGGGAAGAGGGAATATAAATAAAGCGAAATTTACATCAATATAAATTACAAATAGACATAAGATTTGGTGTCAGTATACTTTCAAGTATTATTAAAACTTTGGTTTAGATTTTGACTATGTCTCAGGTATGAATTTTTATAATCATTATACATGTATAGTTTTATGTGTGGATTTTTTGTTTTAGTTTTTAACCCATAGAGGCAGTGGTTGGATTAGGCGAAGATGTCGTGCGTCTTACGTCACTGGGGCACCCAACTGATATTGGCTTACACAGTTGGGCAAGGCCTGCTGTCCTTACTGCAGGAAAGGGTAGAGGGGGAACATCCAAAAATGTTGTCTGCTGTTTTCAAATGGGACGGGTTAAATATTAATTCCTAAATTATGATCACTTATCATTCTCATTTCTGTAGCAGAAATAGATGTAACCCTTAAAGCGCCAAGCAAACTTTGTAGCAGACAAGATTCTGAAATTTTTAATTTTTTTTTTATTTTTTTTTTTCAGAGAAAATAAGTCTTGACATTTTACATATATGTGAATCGTCTGTTAGGCAGACAAATTGACATGAAATGTTGAGATCTGTTTTCTCTGAAAAATAAAAATAAAAATTGTTGTCTGCTGCATGTGATTGGTGCGTAAAGGTTAATTATTAGTATGCAAATGGCAAAATTAGCAGACAGAAAGCTTAGTGTTCCATAAAAGGGACCTTGGCAGACAGTGTCTAGAACCACATCAGATGCCACACATCTGGTCAGGGTCTGCACTGTTTACATTAAATACAGGAACTTTTGCAAATTTTTTAAATACATGAAATAAACTTGACACACCCTAAATTGGAGATGTATCTGTCCAAAGAGTTGGATAGAAGAGTCCATTCCATATAAATGGGTTGAATTTAGCATGTTATGGGTTAATTTCCTACTAAAGATTGTATGATGAGATAAAATTGCTGCTGTGGAATTGAATTTTTGTTATGACAGTAAATTTCCTAAATTTTCGAAAAACCACAGTTTCTGACAAAATGCCATATGCAAACAGCATGAAGGAGCAGTCTGATCAGGGTCTTCACTGTTTGCCATGTCACTAAGCATTTTAATAGACAAATGCATAAAACCAAAAAAGTATGGAATAAAGTGTTCGAAATTTTAGGACATTTACTGTACTGTAACTGACTCCATTCGGACATACAGGCCTGAACAAAGAGTAAACTCGCATTAAGATCTACACTGTTTGCCACTGATTCAGCATTTTACAGACACATCAACAGGTAATAAAATCAACCGAATTTTCGGAAAGGTGTGGTTGGGAGTGAAGTGGAATGAATATTTTTAGGGTAAATACGGTCTACCATTTTTCTGGAATTAGTCATAGGTATAGACAAAGAAGGCCTGTTCTCATGGAAAGTTTATATGATAAAGTTGGATCGGCAGGGTGATTCAAGGAATACACACAAAATATGTCTAGCCCAACCCTTGGTCAAAAAATAACAAAGATTGTCACTTCAGTTATCACCTTCTGTTTGACATGACACTTAAGTTTAGCAAGCTGGGTTTAAATTTCAGCAGATGATATTTTTCAAATATTTTTCTTATTTTTTCCCAGAAAACGGGATTTGATGTTTCATGCAAATTGTCTCCTTGAAATGCCAAATCCTGTTTTCTGGGAAAAGTAAGAAAAAATATACTCTATTTGTCATCTGCTGAATTAGCCCAGAATTAGCCAGGTAAAAGTTAAACGCTTTGCCCAATGTAGCATAGTTACGGTGAATGTCCTAAAATTTCAAACACTTATTCCATACTTCTTTTGGTCTAAATTTTAATTTTTAGGCAGGTGTTTCTTAAAACACTTATTGGAATGGCAAACAGTGTAGACCCTGATCTGCTGTCTGGTCTGAGTCTGCATCTGTACAGTACATATGCTATATGGTCAGAAACTTAAGCGCAGGATTTTAGGACATTTACCATACGTCGACCATCTATGTAAGAAGGATAAGAGATATTTTTTTTATTAATATAGGGATCAAACATGGTTTTTCATGCATTAATATTTGCCAAGTTCCATGGGAGGTGTTGAAAACCGAGGCAGAAGGCCGCGGTTTTCAACACCTCACAAGGGATTTGGCGAATGTTAATGCATTGAAAAACCATGTTCGATCGCTATTATTGCATAAAAACTGAAAACGTTTGCTATATTTCGTGTTATTTCTTGCACTATTTTGTTTTGCCTTTTCACCGATGTCTCGCGAATTCTGTGGCCCCGGTGCAGGCATATTGAAAGTTGCATAGCGTTTATTAACAACATGTAAATTGCCTTGTTAATACATGGCTTTTGGCCGGTTAATGCACGTCTGTTAATAACGTGCGACACTGCTTTATATGCAATAATGTCTCGATAACCAGACACAAGTCTTTATGAGGAAAAAATTGTAGTACAAATAAATGGCCAAATTTATTCCGTACTGTGTTTTTCTTATTTTTGTTTTTTTGCGTTTGTTTCACAAAATACTTGGTGGAATGGCGTGTAGATGCTGAACAGAATGCTCAGTCTAATCTTGGTTTGTACTGTTTACACATGCCATTTTGTTGGGAAAGGTTGGGTATTGCTATGTTTTCGGTAGAAAAAAGCAACTTGAGCTCTTATTTTATATCGGGTTTTAATTCTATAATTTCAGGCTGTTCAGCGTGCCACTAACGTCGTGTATCAGGAGCATAATGTTTCCCGAGACAAGAGAGGTAAAGTTCTCGGTACCAGGGCTGGATTCAGAGGGTGTACTGTCTGGTTGACAGGTCTTTCTGGAGCTGGTAAGACAACCATCTCCTTTGCCCTTGAAGAGTACCTTGTCAGTCAGGGAATACCAGCGTACAGTTTGGATGGTGATAATATACGAACGGGGCTCAACAAGAACCTGGGTTTTACACAGGAGGACAGAGAGGAGAACATCCGTCGTATCTCTGAGGTGGCGAAGCTCTTCGCTGATGGAGGTATTGTGTGTATCACAGCCTTTATCAGCCCATACGAGAAGGTGAGTAAAACACTACTCACAGCTACAGCAGACAAGATTTTTGAAATATTTTTTTTTTTTTTTATTTCTTAGAGAAAATAAGGCTTGATATTTTGTGTGAATCTGCTGCTAGCAGATGATTCACATGATTTGTCAAGCCTTATTTTCTCTGAAAATTATTAAAATGTTCTGAGAAAATTGTCCGCTACAAAAGTTTTGCACAGCACTATGGTTCGTGTTCTTTGAAAAATAACAAAACATAAAAAATGGAAAAAAAAATAGTGTTATCTGATACAATTTTACTGGGCTTTAAGGATTAAGTTAACCTTTAATGATTATCCTCGCAGATTTGGACAAAGCAACCTTTGTAGTTTAAGCCAGATCAGTCCTTAGCCAGTTCCATAATCCTAAAGACTGTATTTAACTGAGTCAAATCCTGGGGGATGTTCATTGTCGTAATGAATTCTCCGACTGTGTTTTAGGCAAGTCTAATGTTGACAACTTTATTTCAGTCAAATACCATACCCTTACCTTGTTTCACTTGAATATTGTTGAATATGAGCCAGTGCACGACAAACCCTGGGCTCAGTTGTTCAAAGCATCGTTAGCTTATTACATGTTATTAAATGTTACATGTTCTAGTAATCACAGGTATTTTTGCTGAAAAAATGTGAGTAGCCTTTGCAAATGCAAAAGCTACTCACATTTTTTAGCAAAAATATAAGCGTATTTGCCATATTTAATGATAAAAGCTTTAACGATAAGTTAACTAAGGACATCGTTAGTTTTGAACAAATGGGCTCAGTACAATAAGACTTGTGCGACCAGCGAAGACTCAGATCAGTCTGATCAGATCTCGCTGGTTGCATGTGCCTTCTACAGCTTCCAGACTATCCAAAGAGAACTCTTGCCATATGGGTGGATGTACAGGCTGATCTGAGTTGTTGCTGGTTACACAGGACATATTGTAGGTTTTGTCGTGCGCTGGCTCATATGTTAAATTAGTCCTTGATGATTCAGTTGAATCAATATGGTGGAATATGTTTAGCTAAATTGATGGCGACAATATGCATGAAATGTCAAACCCTGTTTTATATGAAAAATAAGAAAAAAAAAAATAAATAAATAAAATGTCATCTGCTGAAATTTTTACCCAAGGTGCTAAGCATTAGATAAAACCTAAGACCCTACTGTTTTTGTTTTTGTTTTGTTTTAAAAATTTCAGATTGTTGTTTGTCAGTATTTTTATTCAGCATTTTAAACATTAATGAAAAGGATGGATGAGTTTAAACTTTCCTTTGAATGACATGAAATGAGTGGAAATTATATGGAAGTTATACTATAAATTTCCACATCCCAAGGTCACAACTATATAACTCTGGATAATAAGGAAAATGTAATTATTTATACATTGTATGTAAAAAGGTCTTTAAATTGCTCTACTGACATTTTTGAATGGATTGTTATAGTATATATTATGGGAAATGACCTTTTTCAACCATAATTTTGAGAACCATGACCTAACATAATATCATAATATAATATGGAGCATTTTATAAACCTTTACCACTCTCTGGGCATATTCAGCAGATGACAAAGTGACAATATTTTTCTTAACCCTTGCCTTGTTGAATAAGTTAAGATGCCACGCCCACTTCTAATTTCCAGCCAATCAGATTACTTGATCTGGGTTTTTCATAGAAATTCACATATTTAATGACAAATAGTGCTGATCCAGATCAATCGGCTTATTTAGAAGCTAACTGATCTGAATCTACACTGTTTGCTAAGACATGGCGTGTCATGTTCAGCAAGGGAAGGGTTAATTTTCCAAGAAAATAGGCTTTAAGATTTCATGCAAATTGTCGCCTAAGGAGACGAGTTGCATAAAGTGTCAAAACTTATTTTCTAGGAGAAATAAGAAAAATGTTTCAAAATGTCGTCTGCTGAAAATTTTACCTGGAGTGCTAAGCATTAAGCAGGATAGATTTGAATGCCAAAAAATTTTGTGATAATAAGATTTTTATAATCAAAAATCTAATTATGGGGAAAATAAGAAAAAAAAAGATCTTTTTTTTTTTTTTTTTTTTTTTGTCATCTGATAACTTTCATCTACCACATGGTAAAAGCTAGAAAACATGTCAATGGCAGCGGATGACATTTTCTTATTTTTATCTCCACTCTTTAAGGATGGGGATATTAAGAATACCTCCATCCATCCGTCCTTCTGTCTGTCCATCCGTCAGGCTGTCTCCTCCTAAACCACTGGGCAGAATTTAACCAAACTTGCTACATATACATGGCTTCCCCATGTTGGAAAGTTGTGCGAGTACTACATTATTTTTCTGTCTGTCCATCTGTCTGTCTGTCTGTCTGTCATGCTATCCTCCTAAACCACTGATTTAATCAAACTTGCTACATGACTTCCCCACATGGTAAGGGTGTGCAAGAGCAATTTTATCTTTCCATCCGTTTGTCACACTTTAAAGCTAACACTATTATCTAGTTCAAAATTTATTGAATTGCATAGCAGATGATTCATGTGAAATGCCAAATTTTATTTTTTTTTCTGAAAAATAACTTAATTTTATTTTAGAATGTGGTCATCTACAAATTTGCTGAGCACTTGAAGAGCTATGTAACACTTTAGAACAACATATGCTTCATTACTTAGCCCTTTAACCCTTAAACTGCCAATCACAACAATTGTCGTCTGCTTTGTCATCTGCTTGTGATTTTAAAAGTCTTTTTTGCAAACAGTGTGGACCCAGATCAGACTGCTCCTCTAGGAGCAGTCTGATCAGGATCCACACTGTTTGCCTGTATGCAAAAATAGGTTTGAAAAGTTTGCAAGAATATTCAGCAGACGACATAAACAGATGATATTTTCAGATGCAGGTTTTCTTTTAGAGTTTTAAGCATTAAAGGCTAACTATAATTTCAACTTGTTAAACCTTAAACCACTTGCTGGGCAGATTCAGTAGACAACAAATTGATATTTTTTTTATTTTTCCCCGGAAAGTAGGCTTTTACATTTCAAAGTCTGTTTTCTGAGAAAAAAAGATAAAATTTCAAAATGTCATAAGCTGAAATTTTTACCTAGCATGCTAAGCTTTAACCCTTGTCCTGCTGAATAAATTAGGATGCCCTGCCCACTTCTAATTTTCAGCCAATCAGATTACTTGATCCAGTATGATATAAATTCACATACTGAATGACAAACAGTGCAGATCCAGATCAGTTGGCTTCTTCAGAAGCCATCTGATCTGGATCTACACTGTTTGCAACAGCAGGGTATATCCGGGTTCAGCAGGACAAGGGTTAATGTTTGTAAGATTATTCTGTTGCTAGTAATAATTGAACTACTTTTTTTCTTTCCTGAAGATGGTTATGTTACACTTAGAAAAAGAAGAATTCAGTCTATAAGGTTAGGGTCATAATTTATTTATAATGGAATTTCATTGATGGCATACCTTAGTCTGGTTTGGCTAAAAGAAAAGAGACCCTTTAGAGTATGTGAACAATTATAGTTTCCCCGATGTGGCACTGGGGCTCACTAGAGCATCCCCTATGTATCTGGAAAGTTGTGGGTGTGATCTCCAGCCGAGTCATACCAGAAACTTTAACCCTTGTCGTGCTGAACCCAGTTACATCCTGCTTTTGCAAACAGTCTAGATCCAGATCAGCCAGCTTTGGAAGAAGCCAACTGATCTGGATCTGCACTGTTTGTCATTTAATATGTGAACTTGTATCAAAAACCTGGATTAAGTAATCTGATTGGCTGAAAATTTCAAGTGGGCGTGGCATCTTAATTTATTCAGCAGGGCAAGGGTTAACAATTGTACTGGTGCTCATTTACTTGGTGCTTAGCATTAACCCTTGTCCTGCTAAATAAATAAAGATGCCACACCCACTTCTAATTTTCAGCCAATCAGATTGCTTGATCTTGATTGTTGCTATAAATTCACAAACAATGGCAAACAGTGCAGATCAAGATCAGTCAGCTTCTTCAGAAGCCAACTGATCTGGATCTACACTGTTTGCAAAGGCAGGGTATATCTGGGTTCAGCAGGACAAGGGTTAAGAAAGTAGAGCTTGGAATTTGAACTGATCGGTCAGGTGTTGGTATAATAATGTGACCCAGGGTGGATACCATGTAATGTGTCTGGGGTGTGACATTTCATGAAGCGGCTATATCCAGACAATTTTGCTGCCCTGAGGACAAGTAAGAAAGTTCAGTTTACTTGTCATGGGACAAGGACTTCACATCTCTGGCTAAGAAGCTTATCCAGATTATGAGATACATATTTTATTTATTTCTCGAAGAAAAGATGTTGTGGGTTATCATTTGAAGTGTCTCAGTGAGGTCCTTCTAATGAGTTGACACAACATATGTTTTCGTCAAAAAAAATAAGAAAATTGTCAATTTTCAGGCAAGTAAATCTTGGTTTGACAAGTGGATTTTGACCACAAGTAATAAAATTTGATAATTCCACAAGCCTGTTTAAAGGTTAAAAAAATGCCAGTCTCAGCAGCAATATTGTTAAAAGGAATATTGATTTATCTCCTGTATAATCCTGACTTAATTGAATTTATTTCAAATAGAATTCAGTTAATAGTTTACCCACATAATAGGTATCAAAGACCCGATACAGAGTAGCATATAAGAGCAGATTATAGTCAGATACTACCCAACATTCATAAATGATTCACAGGTCCAACATTAATAATTGATTGGCAGAATGTTACCTGGTATTGAGGCTTGGTATGTCCTGGAGAGAAATTTCTTAGGCAGAAACTCCTTGCATCAATATTTTATTTCGGACTCCTCAGCAAAGCTTTAGATGAAAGACCAAGCATGTATAATCGACTGAAAATTTGTTAACATATATACCATAAATATTTGGACTTCTTAATGCCTTACCTTACTTTCTCTAAATTTGAACAAATCTATTTTACTACCTGTTGATGTGTCTAACTCTTTCGGTGCCAAATTTCAGACAACATTTGTTGTCTGGTTTTTTTTATTTTAACAAACTATCATTTGGAAAGACGTTTATATGTAAAGTTGAAAGACTGAATGTCAAACAGCGTAGATCCAGATGAGACGGCTCATTGAGCCATCTCATCTGGATCTATGCTGTTTGCAAATGCCTATTATTATCACCTGTGGCAGTGAAAGAGTTAAGAACTGCTGGACAAGTGGCAAACAAAGTAGTCCCTAATTCTGCCGCATTTGATCTAAGTCTGCAGTTTGCTCAGTTCTGTCTGTCCAAAAACTAAGGTCTTTACAGTATTTTTTTTTGATAAAACATATTGTTGATACTCTGCCATTTGACCTGGGTGGAGCAGTTTGGTCTTGGGCCACACTATTTATACCCCAGCATATGAAGTATAAAGGGGGTGTATAGTTTTTGTCCTTTTCAGTGTGTAAACCTTTTTTCCGAAAGATTTCTCAGGACCTACTGTACCTTGGGTTTTTGAAATTGGGTACAAACATTGAGTATGATTTGTTGTATTATGTAATTGATGGCTATGGCCGGGGGTATGTGAGCTTTGGTCACTGTCCGCTGTATTTGTTCTGGCCTGTATGTCCCAATACATACCCAGTAGGTTTACAATATTTTTTTAACAATGTCCCTTTTATGGGACCCTAAACTCTTGTCCTGCTGAATAAATTAAGATGCCACGCCCACTTCTAATTTTTAGCCAATCAGATTACTTGATCTGGATTGTCACTATAAATTCAGGTACTTAATGGCAAACAGTGTAGATCCAGATCAGTTGGCTTCTTCTTCAGATGCCAACTGATCTGGATCTACACTGTTTGCAAAGGCAGGGTATAGCCCAGTTCAGCAGGACAAGGGTTAAATGGGTTTAAGTGAATATTGGACAGTTTGCTACTGTTTTGATGATTTTACATGTGCCAATGGCACATTTTACTGCCCTTGTCATTTGGAATGTATCTGAGCTGTATGCTGCATAATAAGTTCATGTTTATATTAATTCATACATTATTATGTAACAGGTGGATAGATGACAAGTTGTAGTAACCTCATTGTGACCTCTGTGTGTAACTTTTCTTTTATGTTGTCACTACATATGATAAAACTTTTTTTGCACTTACTGTATGCCTGTCTTAGCCTTTAACCTTAGCCTTCTTCAGAACTAATCTGGAGCTACACTGTTCACAAAAGCAGGGCATAATAGAACAGTTGACAGAATAGTGTAAGAGCAAACAATACTAATTTTTAACCCTTGTCCTGCTGAATAAATTAAGATGCCACGCCCACTTCTAATTTTCAGCCAATTATGTTACTTGATCCAGATTGTTGCTATAAATTTGCATACTTGATGGCAAGCAGTGCAGATCCAGATCAGTTGGCTTCTTCAGAAGCCAACTGATCTGGATCTACACTGTTTGCAAAACAGGGTATATCCGGGTTCAGCAGGACAAGGGTTAAGGTCAGCCTAATGTAGTTTTCTTGTAGCTATGTTAAGATGAGATGTCAATGTGGGCCAGTCAAGTGTGTATTAAATGGGACACTACGCATCAATTACCAAGCAGTTGTTCTCCAGGTCATGACAAGCTTGATAACTTTTACCACTGTCTTGACAAGAAAAAAAAACTGATTATATGTTTTTCCTGGGAAAATAGGGTTTGACATGTCATGCAAATTGTCTCCGGAGCCATCTGATATGGATCTGTTCTGTTCATCATTAAGTATGGGAATTTGTATCAACAACCTGGATCAGTTGATTGATTGATTCATTGATTGAGTGATTGATTGAGTTGGGGTTTAATGACACGTCAACCCATATGGGTCATTTTGTTTTGTCCCCCTGAGGAAGGGGAAGAGAAAAGAGATAGTAGAGGAGATAAAAGAAAGGAACAGGGGAGAATGAAAGTGAAGAAACAGAAGAAATAAAAACAGTTCACCTCTACCCTTACCTGCTGCAAGGATAGCAGGCCTTGCCCAACTGTAAGCCAATACTAGTTGGACACCCTGGTGACATAAGATACATGACACCTTTGCCTCACCCAACCACCCCCACAGCCTGGATCAAGTAGTCTGACTGGCTGATAATTAGAAGTGGGCATGGCATCTTAATTTATTCAGCATGACAAGCGTTAAGTCTTAGAATGCTGGCTAAGAATTTCATTCTAACTACAAATCACAATTCATTAATGACACCATCTGTATCATTTTCTCTTTTTGTAGGACAGAGACAGGGCTAGAGAATTACACGAGGCTGCTGGACTTAGATTTGTAGAATGTTTTGTCGACACACCACTAGAAGTTTGCGAGCAACGTGATGTAAAAGGACTGTACAAGAAAGCTAGGGCTGGCATCATCAAAGGTAATTATACTATCCACTTGTCAAGTGGGGTCCTCACAAAGTGTATTTACCCTAAATGTTAGGATACCTTAATTCCTTTCCATACTTCAGAGGAATTGTTAAGAAGGAGTACAGTTGACACTCGTTATCTCGAACTTGCTTATCTTGAATAACCGCATATCTCGAAGTAAAATTATGGTCCCTATTTTCTACAGGGAATTCTAACAATAGGTAACAAAACATTGTAGAAAAGAGGAGAAAATGCTCTAAAGGATTAATTTGGCACTGAAAGAGTTAACCGCTTAGAGGACTAAGCCTACCCAGTATAAGTGTGGATAGGTAAACTGACCATGCACGACTTGACCCCATGGGTTGACTGGTCCATAAAACCTCAACAAACAATTTCCTGATAAGGCCTATTAAGAGGAGTTTGGTATGCTTGGTAGACTTTACACCATTTATTACAAGGGAGATGACTTTTGTGACTTCCTGTTTGCCTTCCTATACATCAAGCCCCTTTAGAAAAGGGGTTTACTCTAGAAGGTAAGAATTTGCCCCCAAATTTTAGAATATACCCCTTTCAGAGGGGACAAGAAGAATTTTGATAGGGTTGTCTTCACCCTGAATGTGTAATCCTTTTCCTTCACCCTGAATGTGTAATCCTTTTCCTTTGTAGACTGTATGTGGATATATGTGATTTTTCTCAGAAAATAGTGCTTGACATTTCATGCAAATTGTCCCCTTAGGAGACAATTTGCATGAAATGCCAAGCCAGTTTTCTACAAAATAAGTCAGAAGAAAATTTCAAAACTTCTTCTGCTGATACATGTACTTTTAATTAATGTTCAAAGAGCAGAATTGACATGTCATACTACTCTCCTTTTGACTTTTTCGGAAAGTCGTTTTTTGCCTACTACTTTACATGGAAGAAGTAAATTTGCAAACTTTTAGCATGATTTAGTGCAAAAGTTGTATTCTAGTCATTCGTTTTAAAATATTTGAATATTTTCAATTTTTACCATAATAAAAATGGCTTTAAAATAACCAAACATCAGTAGAGTTTATAGTTTGGCTGTAGGTTTTCAACAAGTCCTACTTATTCAAAATTTTTGAAATTTTCACTGTATTTTATTGAACATTAGTTATTTAAAATCAGTGAAGAAAAGTAAAAAAAATAGTTTTTTTATAATTTTTTTTTTTAAAAAATCCAGATTACCACAGAAATTGCATAGGTCAGACCAATTTTCAACCACAAAATTAATTTTTTGGTAAATATATGAAAACAAAGCACAGGAACAGAAAAGACAAATGGATACTGATAAGATATTGTCAATTACAAATCAGTTTTGCCATTTGGAATAAAACACCAAATAAAAAATATCTTTCTAAAGGATGTTGAAAGCACAGTAATAGAGCTTCTATTCAATAAGATGGAAGCATTTGTCTTCATCCTGTAACTAATACATTTCAGGTTTCACTGGAGTTGATGCTGCATACGAGAAGCCAAGTAATGCCGAGGTCACTGTGAAGGCAGGAAAGCTGTCTGTTGATGAATGTGTACAAGAAATTGTCACATACCTTGCAGAGAAAGTAAGATCATAGTCTCTAAACTGATACACTTTTTAACCCTTGTCCTGCTGAATACATTAAGATGCCATGCCTTTTTCATATTTTCATCCAATCAGATTACTTGATCCAGATTGTTGATATAAATTGACATACTGAATGGCAAACAATGCAGATCCAGATCAGTTGGCTTCTTAGAAGCCAGCTGATCTGGATCTACATTGTTTACAAAGACAGGGTGTATCCGGGTTCAGCAGGACAAGGGTTCTCTGGGCAAATTCTGTAAATGACAAATTTATGATATTTTTCTTAATTTTCCCAAAAGAATTGGATTGACATTCCATGCAGATTGTCTCTCAAGGAGACCATTTGCATGAGCTGCCAAGCCCTATTTTCTGGGAAAAAATAACAAGTATATTTCAAAATGTTGTCCACTGAAATTTACACCTAGAATGCTTATCTCAGATAAAAAAAAAATATATTACCACATGTATCTTTTTCTCCATTTTTTACCGAAATTATTATTACATTATTTTGCAACAAAAACATACTTTCTGTGGTTCAAAACCTGTGACCCTGAGATGGTTCTTTTGAGATGCCACAACCTCCTTATCTTATTTCATCTTTTTCTTTAACTGGTCTTAAAGACCACTTCAAGAGACCATCTTATGATATGAGACCGCTTGTAACCACAATAGATAATTAACCTTTACCATTCTCTGGGCTAATTCAACAGACACCATTTTGAAGTAGTTTTCTTTTTTTCCCCCAGGAAACAGGTTTTGATATTTTACGCACATTGTCTCCATTAAAGACAATTTGCATGAAATGTCAAAACATGTCTTCTTGGAAAAAATAAGAAAACTATTCCAGAACGTCAGTGGAGAATTTGCATGAAATGTCAAAACCCGTTTTCTGGAAAAAATAAGAAAACTCAAAAATCTCAAAATGCCATCTGCTGAAATTTTTACCCAGAGTGCTACCGTATTAATCCGCCTATAAGACGATTTGTTTATAAGACGGGGGCTGTTTTTGGGCCCTTCCCAGGCAGGATTTTGCTTTTACTTAATTATAAGACAGGTTAAAAAAAGTCGCCTGTCGGAGATTTTCCAGCCACTCAGAAATTCCTAAAGTACATTAAGACATTGGCGATGATTGGTCAGATTTGTAAGTGAATTTATCATAGAGCAGCAATTAAAAAAAAACTTCCTACACCACTTACAAGCATGTATACCGTATTTAACTGTGTATAATACGCACCTTATTTAGCCATAAAACGTTTATAAAAATCTGATGTGTATTATTTATAGGAACACCAAAATCGGGACAGAAGTCGCCAAGATAATCGGTCGCGAAAACTCATGACATTCACGATCGCCCGTTAAAAATGCGAAATAGAATGATTGCTATAAGATATTCATGTTTTTTTTTACCTATCTCGCCCATACCAGGATTCTGGCAGCTCAAAACAAGCAACTCGATCTGATTTGCAGTAATTTGATATCCTTTTCATGTCCATGCTCTTTTTGTTTACGCTTTTTTATTTTGCTGATCATGTGATCTCTTCAAAGGGAAACTACTCAAACAGGCATATGCATATGAATCTGTATTGATTACCGGACTTTGACAAGTCTCACACCGTAACTTGAATAAATCAGCCTGCACAACTGATTTATTGTAGTTCAAAATAGGAAATAAATTTGGTAGAACATAAATATTGGCACAAATGATCATATATTGAAAAAATAAAAAAGTATTTAATTTTTTGCAATTATTAAAATTATTGATAATAAACAAAACCAACTGGGCTTTTGAGGTAGGTAGATCGGTCATTTGCATTTTATCTTTTATTTTCTTACCATATGTTTATCTTTTCTTTTTTTTTTAAACTTTTCTTCCAACTTACCAAAAAAATTGTTTGAAATAAACAATGTTTATGATAAAGAAAAAAAAACAACAAAAAAACTACCAGCATACATCTGTGCACTTAATTGGTTAATTGGCAGTCAGAATGACAACTAGTCGACTTTAGTTGTTGTTTGCATTGCCCTGAGGCACTGAGTTGATAATTTCACGTCTCAGTTAAGAAAGTGACACAAAGAAGGTGTTAATTATGAGAACACAAAAGAAATAACTACATTTTTATTATCATAACGTCTGCAATGGGGAAGCAAAGAAATGCCTACACTACATCAAGTTGCCTGAGGCCCATGGTAACAGAGCTGCACAATGAAAATTCAGTTGGCATTATCGTAAATTCGGCCTGTTTCTACTCTAAACCTTCCGAGTTCGGCCATTTTCAACTCAATCCTAGTGAAATTTGACACACTTAGTATCTACCAGATTCGCTCTGGGTGTCCCAACCTGGGAGTTTATACAGAGGAAAGAAAGAGAGAAAGAAAGAACTTAGTAAATAATGCACGGATAAATTCTTCGGGTTTTACATAGGAACATCTTTTTTTTTTTTATTTCAAAACTATTTAGCAAATATTCAGTGCGTGTTATACACGGGTGCGAGTAATACACAGAAAAATTTGGTACTTCACCAAAAAAATTACCTTGCTGCTATTTCTTTCAAGGGACAAAGGAAAACATTATATCCTTCTACCGGTTTCGAAGATCGGCATTTTCCGTGACCACGTGACACCACCGGACTTTGCCGAAAATACCGATATGGCCAAAGACCTTGATTATAAGACGGGTCTGGATTTTTGGGGGCTTTTTTTGGGGGAAAAATCCCCGTCTTATAGGCGGATTAATACGGTAAGCATTAAAGTGACCGGTAACACTTTCTGGGAAGGCAACAACTGTCAAAAAATAAGTTTGCCTCCCTAATTTCAAGAGGTCTGTTCTAAAAAACAAAAACAAATGGGGAGCAAACTCCTTACCATACTTGTCCTAGAATCTGAATAAGTCCCATGTATGGTAAATGTCCTAAAACTTCAAACACTTCATTCCATATAATAGTGGCCTAAATTTTGCTTTTTATGCAGTTGTGTCTTAGAATACTTAATGAAATGGCAAACAGTGAAGACCCTGATCAGAGCAGTCTCATCTGGGTCTGCACTGTTTGCATATGCCATTTTGTCAGCAACTTTGGTGTACAAATTTTTAGGACATTTACCGTACTACATGTTGATGTTTCTATAACAATGCTGGATGAGTGGCAATCAGTGTAGACCCAGATCAGATGCCATGTTCTATGGCATCTGATCTGGGTCTACACAGTTTTCTCATGTCTCTCAGTTCCAATATTTAGAGTTAGTATAGGTGTTGTTATGAATGCACACCTTGATGGGGAGCTTTCCCGATTTATAGGTTTCAAAATGTCTATGTTTATTGAGGCTCATTTCAAATGTGTTTGTGTATTTCACAGGCTGTTGTTCCAAGCAGTGCTGTCCAAGCAGTCAAGGAGCTTTTTGTTCCATCCACAAGAGTAGCTGCTGTGAAAGCAGAGGCAGAAGCTCTTCCTTCTCTTGACATCACCAAGGTAATTTATCTTCATAAAATGTTGCTAAAGTAATTATCTTCTTTACATATGACCAAGGTAATTATCCTTTAGATATCACCAATATAATTATCTTGTTTAGATACCACAAAGGTAATTATCGTCTTTAGACATCACCAAGTTTAAAATCTTCTTAAATATTGTGAAGGTAATTATCTTGTTTAGATATCACCAAGGTAATTATCTTGTTTAGATATCACCAAGGTAATTATCTTCTTTAGACATCACTAAGATTATTGTCTTCTTAAAATGTTGCCAAGATAATTATCTTGTTTAGATATCACCAAGGTAATTATCTTTTTTAGATATCACCAAGGTGATTATCTTCTTCAGACATCACCAAGATTATTATCTTCTTAAAATGTTGCCAAGGTAATTATCTTTTTTAGATATCACAAAGGTAATTATCTTCTTTAGATATTACCAAAGTAATTATCTTCTTTAGACATCACCAAGGTTATTAGCTTCTTAAAATTTTGCCAAGGTAATCCTCTTGTTTAGATATCACCAAGATAACTATCTTGTTTAGATATCACAAGGGTCAACTTAGAATCAAACTTTTATCAGATAACATGCTAATTTTTTTTATTATTGTTCAGAGTGCTACAATTTTGCTTGCAGTTTTAAGGGTTAAGCAGACTGGGTGTTAGTTTTAGATAAGGATGGTAATCAAATTAGTATTTTTTCTCATTTCGACATGAAAACAGTAGTTATGGGTACTCATTGGTCTTGCCTCATTTAGGCAATTCTAATGAGTACCCCCAACATACATTTTTTGTGAAGAAATAAGAAAAATGTGTTATCTAGAAATATGGCAAGTGCTGAATCAGACTACAGTAATGAAAACAGACCAATATGAGTCTTTATTGTTTGCAGGTGCCACAAAGACAGCTTTTATCATATAGAAGCTCATGACCTTAACAGTATTGACTGGACCATAAAATTTCAAATCAAATCAAGTCATAGAGAAGCTTATATGTTCTATCTTGTGCATCAGTATTGTGTGTGTATATTGATGTATAAGATAGATAATCATTTTATTGTTATTAGAAAGCAGCTGTTGTCTGTTGGCATTATTTTCATACAAGTTGCGCCTTGAGAAAAAGTGCCTTTTTGGTACATGCCTACAGTGAAGGCCCTGATCAGACTGCACATCTGTGCAGTCTGATCAGGGTCTTTGCTATTATTATACAGAACGGTTCCATAGGTTTAGATAAGAATGGGTATCAGGTTAACATTTTTCTTATTTCTCCACGAAAACATATGTTGTGGGTACTCATTAGAAGCGCCTCGGTGAGGCGCTTCTAATGAGTACCCACAACATATGTTTTCGTGGAGAAATAAGAAAAATATCAACACTTTTGAATTGAAAAAAACACTTTAACTAAAGCTATGGAACCATTGGGTATTGTAGAGATATCATAGCTCTAGATAAGAGAGGGTATCCAAATAATATTTTCTTATTTTTTATCCCCCGACCAAATTGGTTTGGGGGCTATAGCGATCGGCCTGGTCCGTCTGTCTGTCTTTCCATAGAAGCATCCTTGCACCTGCATAACTTCAATACCCTTAGAGGTATTTTGATAATGTTTGGTAGGGATGAAAAGGAGGACCAGTAGGCGTGTCGCCTGCAAGTCAGGTAACACTCACATTCGTTGTTATGTACTTTTATACTCTGAAGCCAAAATCTTGTGCAGGCCATAACTCCCATACTGTTAAAGATAATTTGATAATATTTGGTAGGGACATATGGAGTGTCCCGTGCAAGAAGGATAACAGTAGCTGTGGTCATTTTCTAGTTACCTCAGTAGTATAGGCTGCCATAGTGGCAGCCTATATTACTTACCTCCCTGAATGAATTTCAAAGCCAAATTCTTGTGTGCATCTTAACTTAATGGTTTGATAATATTTGGTAGAGGCATAGTTAAGAACCAGTAGGCATGTCACATGCAAGTGAGACAACTCTCACTTTCTTTATTATATTCTTATGTCCCCTGAAGCCGAAATCTTGTGTAGGCCATAACTCCCATACTGTTTGAGATAATTTGAAAATATTTGGTAGGGACATATATCAGGTAAATTAGGAGTATAGCATGCAGAAAGGACAACTCTTGCTATGATATTCTTCTGTTAATCTCCCCTGAACAAACTTTTAAGCCAAATTCTTGTGCGCGGCATTAATAATTTATGGCATGCACAAGAATTTGGCTTACAAGAAACTGCCATAACTTCTTAATGCTGGCCTCGATGGCTCATTTGGATGCGCGTCCCACTGGTGAACAGGTTTGACCCCCGCCGGGTTGGCAACATTCTTTCGTGGCGATTGATCATGAATTATTTTGTATGGTCATTCTCTCCCTTCTGTTGATTCAAGAAGGGCAGTTGTAAATTTCTGGTGAAAGAATCTGCACAATTCTGGTTAACGGTTTAGAGGACTGAGCCTGTCCAATAAAAGTGTGGTTAGGTAAACTGACGACGCTCGACATGACCCCATTGGGTTGACTAGGCCATAAAACCTCCACACAAATAAACAATTTCTTCTTAATGGTTTGAAATATTTTGATAATATTTGGTAGAGGCATAGATGAGGACCTGCAGGCATGTCAGGTGCAAGAGACAAGTGAGATTCTACTACAGTCCTTCTTTTGATAGCCCAGAGGCTGTAGAAGGCACATGCAATCAGCACAGACTCTGATCAGACTATGCAGATGTGCAGGCTGATCTGAGTCTTTGCTTGTTGCGCATGTCGTATATCGAGGGTTGAGCGCAAGACTATGGTAACTCAAACATATTTTTGAAACCCTTGTTTAGGGGCAACTTGGACCCCTTTGTAAACAATGCAAAGTTAGGTGCCATTGCTCATACGAGCAATGGCAAACAAATTTTCATTGTTTACAGAAAGAAATATTGTAATCTTCATAACGCCTTCATGGTGAGGAGATTAAGTTTGGGGAAAAACAACCATCTGACTTACGTCAGTCTTGCGCTCAACCCTCGATATGAGGTTTTGTATGCACTGGCTTATTTACTTTTTATTTTCAGAGAAAAAAAGGCTTGTTATTTCATTTGAAATTGTTTACATCATGAAATTTGATGTCTTTTTATTTTGGTAGAATAGAAAAAATGGAAAATGTCATCTGCAACATGTTTGAATGGAAACATGTAGAATTGGAATATGCAGATGACATTTTAAAGCTCTTGTTTCACTAGAAAAGGGATTGAAATTTTATGTGAATTGTATCCCTAATATAGGCTTCATATTTAAGTGAATCATCATAAAATGTCAAACCATATTTTTTCTGGGGGACAAATCAATTGAAATACAAAATAGATTACATAAAATGTTAAGAACTGTTTCTGGGAATCGACATTTCTTGTGAATCGTCTCCCAGCATAATCTGCACATTCTGTTTGTATTTTCTCCTGAAAAATTCTATTTTCTGTGAGATGATTCAGATGAAATATCAGCCCCTATTTTTTAAATGAAATGATCTGTATGAAATTTAAGAGAAAAAATCCTGTCATTTGTCATGATACATCTGCTTTCAAGATAAACATACTGTGTTTTGCTAAGCTTCCTTTTTACCAGATGTGGTTCATATTGATTGACTAAAATTGCTTGCAATATCATTGCTTGTTGGTTCAATATAACATAAAAGGGATACCATATTCAAATTACTTATTTCTTTTATAAAGGAAACAATTCACATAAAATGTCTAATCCAGTTTTCTCTGAAAAAATAAAAAATAAAAGAAAAATATCACACTGTTGTATAATATGATTATAACAAAATAAGTAGTATTATTGTTTGTCACATCCTTTGAAGACAATTGGACTTATTGGAAAGGAATGTCAAGCCCTGTTTCCAAGAAAAAAAAAAAAAAAAAATGGGGTGGGAGGGGTGGGGGGGGGGGTGGGGGGGGGGGAACATCACAAATTTGTTGTCTGCTAAAATAGCTCTAGATAAGAAGGGGTATCTGGTTGATAATTTTTGTCACACCTGCATTAGCATGGGTGACATAGACATGCAGGTTTCCATAGGTCTAGATAAGGGAGGGTATCCAGTAAATATTTTTCTTATTTCTCCATGAAAACATATGTTACAGGTACTCATTAGAAGCACCTCGGCGAGGTGCTTCTAATGAGTACCCACAACATATGTTTTTGTGGAGAAATAAGAAAAATGTCAATACTTTTGGATTAAAAAAGCACCTTAACTAGTGCTATGAGGTTTCCATTCATTCTTGTGTCCACTGTAGCATCCACCTCAGTGCTCACCCTAAATGAAGTCTACAGACTGTAAAGCTTTTACAGTGTTAGTCTCCGCGTTCGTGTTTTGATCTATCTTACAAGTGACTTCCAAACAGTGATTTATTACTCAACAAATCACTTCTAGATCTGATCTATTTTGATTCTAACACATAGAAAACCATAAAAAAATAATTGTATCCTTCATATTCTTCCAACTTTCCACCCTCACATAAAGAAAATCCCGCCAACAGTTTTGACTGTAATGCTGAGGTTTACATGCATTTCTTACTTTGTTGACTTGAGAAAAATGACGTTAGACCATCTAATGTTGTGGCAACGAAGACTGACGTCAGCAAAGTGTCAAAATGACGTAGGAACGGCGCCAGGTAGGTTCGTGCACTTCCATCCAGTGATTTGTTGCAGAATAAATCACTGGTTTTCTCCAGTGCTTACATAGGCATGCCGTGTTAGAATTCACTGATTGTTTTATCTCAGTGAGCTAAACAAGTGTAAAAAGTCTCACTCTTCTAGTGCTTGTTTTTCACATTTTAGTATACAGGTCATGGCAACAGATAAGGCGCTTTTATCATCCGAACAATGCTGATAGCTTTCTTATTTCTCAATAACAACATATGTTGTGGGTACTCATTAGAAATGCCTCGGTGAGGTGCTTCTAATGAATACCACAACATATGTATTCGTCGAGAAATAAGAAAAATATTATATGGATACCCCTCTTATCTGTAGCTAAGACAGGTGTGACATGATCTTCATGTATGTTCTTTATAGTTTCTTATTTTTTCAGGAAAACATATGTTGTGGGTGCTCGTACGAAGCGCCTTGGCAAGGCACTTCTAATGAGTACCACAAGGTACTTTTTCATGTAGAAATAAGAAAAATATCAGTACTTTTTGGTGGAAAAAAAATAACCTTATCTAGAGCTTTGGCTGATGTTGCTAGCAGCATACTGAAGGTTAAAAGAGGTTTTGTTTAAAAACTATTTAGGTAGATTTATTGTTATTTCAGCTTGATCTACAGTGGACCCAGGTGCTAGCTGAGGGCTGGGCCTCCCCACTCAGTGGGTTCATGAGGGAGAGAGAGTTCCTGCAGTGTCAACACTTCGGATGTCTTCTAGATGGTAAATGATATTTCTTATGAAAATATATGTATATGATGATTCTTAACCCTGGTCATGCTGAATAAATTAAGATGCCGCTTCCCACATCTAATTTTCGGCCAATCAAATTACTTGATCCAGATTATTGCTATAAATTCACATACTTAATGGCAAACAGTGCAGATCCAGATCAGTTGGCTTCTTCAGAAGCCAACTGATTTGGATCTTCACTGTTTGCAAAGACATGGTACATCCGGGTTCAGCAGGACAAGGGTTAAATATAATTGATTATGTTCATATGCGAGCTGGTAACCCATTTTAGTCTGGAGACCCCTTAAAAGGATAATTGGCAAACAGTGCAGACCCAGATCAGACACCGCAGAACGTGACCTCTGATCAGGGTCTACACTCTTTGTATTAAATGCAGGAATTTCTATAAAACATAGCAATAAATAAAAACTAACCAGTCTTACGACATTATAGCCGCAACAGAGTCGACTCCCTGACGCAGTTGTCAGAGATTGAATATATACTTAGAAGCTATGCGTAATCTGCCAAGACAGATAATCGAAGGTAGGCGTGCTCGGTCGTAACACCAGACACCATGCTGTTGGAAATAGACTGATCCAAAGAGTTGTGGTAGAAGAGTCCACTTGAGGTAAATGGGTAAAATAGCCTTTTAAATACATGTTTAATTTCTAACTGTTGCTATTCTTAACCCTGAGGCACTACCATAAAAGGCATCCATCCCCACATTCACATCCAGATACTATCACAATCACCTCAACCACATAACTTTTGTTGAGGTTGATCATGAAATAATTTCTGCAGCCTGTCTCCCCCTTCCACTAAGTCAAGAAGGCAGTTGTCGGTTACTGATGAAAGTATGTGCACAAATACTGGTTAACCACATGGAGGACTAAGTTTGCCTAGAAATAGTATGAGTAGGTTAACTGACTGCCCTAGACAACCCTAATGGGTTGACGTCACTGACCCACCTTAACGCAAACAAAAATCATTACATAACTGAAAGGTTGTTAAGTGAAATCAAACCTCCTCAAACAAACTTGACAATCATTTTAAGGTAATGATGCTTAGTACAGCTGAGCATTAACCTGTTGAGGACTGGAGACCCCTAAACGGGGTATCTGGCAAACAGTGCAGATCCAGATCAGGAGCCGCAGAAGGCGATGTCTGATCAGGGTCTCCACTGTTTTCAAATATTTCAACCATTTTTCTTTAGGAATATCTATATCATATAGCCTGATGTACCTAAATTGAAAATGAACTCTTCCAATATACAGTGTGGGAGAGTTTTATCAGTCTTTATCCCTTTGTAGTCGGGAGATCCGTAAAAGGGTAATTGGCAAACAGTGCAGACCCAGATCAGACGCCACAGAACACGGCGTCTGATCAGGGTCTCCACTGTTTGCAAATAGTTCAGCCATTTTTCTCTAGGAGGATGTAAATCTCATAGCCGGGTGTACCTAAAATTGAAATTGGACTCTTCCAATATATAGTGTGGGAGAGTCTATTCAGTATACAATGGGTTAATGGATTAAGCCTGCTGAAAATGACCTTTGAGCTAAAACAAAGAAAGTGTGTCTTATGACATGAACACTCAGCAAAAACAGATCAGCTTCAGCACCATCCAATCAGTCTTTGCTGTCCATCTGAAAATTCCTTGGGTCTGGCTACCGACACTACTGCTCCTGGGATCTTGAGATTTGGAACAAATGTTGGGTATGGTAAATGACCTAAAAATGGCAAACAGTGTAGACCCTGACCAGACTGCTTCTGATCTTGGTATGCACTGTTTTCACATGCCATTTTTATCAGAAACTTTGGTGTTTGACATTTACCATATGACTTGTATTGTGGGAAAGAGAACTGGCCTGATTCTGCGTATTCTTCCATTTATTTGTCCATTTTCCTTTCACTCCCTTCAAAATGTTGATGGATTGGTGTTGCCCAGGGGTATATGTCACTTTGTCTAGTTGTTGGTGAAGAAAAATTGATATACTCAACTAAAAGTATCTTGTACAGAGATACGATTTCTGGTTTCTTTTTCAGGTGGTGTGACAAACCAGTCAATACCAATCGTACTGCCTGTCCATACTAATGACAAGAACAAGCTTGAACAATGTGCGGCATTTACTCTACGATATGATGGTAAACCAGTTGCTGTGCTACGGAACCCGGAGTTCTATGAGCACAGGAAAGAGGAGAGATGTAGTCGACAGTTTGGGACCAGTAATATAGGACATCCTTATGTGAAGGTACTTACTTCTGGCTTTGTCCAACAAGCCATTCATGTAATAAATGAGAAAAAAAGGACTTTAAACATAGCTCCAGATAAGAGGGGGTATCCAAATAATATTTTTCTTATTTCTCGATGAAAACGTTGAGGGTACTCATTTGAAGTGCCTCGGCAAGGTGCTTCTTATGAGTACTGCAGCATATCGAGGGTTGATCGCAAGACTGTAGCAAGTCAGATGGTTATTTTTCCCAATACTTAATCTTCTCACCATGAAGGCGTTATGAAGATCACATTTCTTTCTGTAAACAATGGAAATTTAGGTGCCATTGCTGGTATGAGCAATGGCACCTAAATTTGCATTGTTTACAAAGGTTCAAAGTTGCCCCTAAACAAGGGTTTAAAAAATATGTTTGAGTTACTACAGTCTTGCGCTCAACCCTCGATATGTTTTTTTTGAGAAATAAGAAAGATATGAATACTTTTTGGTTGAAAAATGTGCCTTTCTGGAGCTTTGTTAAATGTTTCTTAACCCTTAAAGCGCCAGTCACAACTATTGTCGTCTGCTTTGTCTTCTGCTGGTTACTTTAAAAGTCATTTCTGCAAACAGTGTGGACCCAGATCAGACTGCTCCTTTAGGAGCAGTCTGATCTGGGTCCACACTGTTTGCCGGTATGCAAAAATAGGTTTGAAAGGTTTGCAAGAATATTCAGCAGACGACATAAAGAGACGACATTTTCAGATGCAGTTTTTCTTGGCGCTTTAAGGGTTAAAGATACTCTATGGCTTTAAATTATATTTTTAAGCTTTTTTGCAGTTTTATAGAAATGTGTTCCTCATTTAAATGTGAAATACCTACAAAAACTACTGATTTCTATCTTTATGAATAAATCTGTTATTTGAAAAAAATTTCTTACCAACACTGCCATGAAATGGCAATGGCTATAAAATTATCCATGGTGATAAAACTTTCTGCTTTCTCTTAGCAGCTGCTCATTATCCATAATGATGGTAGAATGACCATAGAATGTAATGGCCTTGATGCTGCTGGAATTAATATGAGTTTGAGTTTGGACCAAGATGTACATAGCTGTCGACCATTGTATTAAAACATAGCAGTTCTCCACTTTTGGCTTTCATTAGAAGCAGATTATTTTTGCTTGATTACTCCAGAAAAGAAGCATTTCAGATTTGCTGTCAAAAAGCCATGGAAATAGGGGGATGGGGTTGGGGGGGGTGGGGGGGGTGGGGGGGGGTGGTGCGCAGTCTTGGTAGGCTGGCCTTACTTTAGTTCAGATTCCTGTCTGTAGATATGAGAAAATGAAGACTGATTGGTTTCACACAATGGTGGCTTATTCTGCAAACTGGTAAAAAAGATTCTAGAAAACTTTAAAGGACTCAACTCTTTTATTTCTGGGCAAAACTAAATGAAATTATGTATATCTAAAGTTTGACATATTTATTGGGGTCTTTTTGAGGTGAAGGGCTGATTTGGTTGTAACTTTACTTCTAAACATTTTTTTTTGTCAACATTTTATGGTAAGGTTTTTGTTCTGACACTAAAACCTCTTCAGTCTATCCTAAAATTTGGGACTGGGGAGGGGTGGGGTGGGTGTGGGCACATTGCTTTGATACTGAATCAGCATTTATGTTGACAGGGCTGTAATGGCTTTTTTCTTACCACCTTTTACTCACTAGAATAAGATAAAAACCAATTAAGTAATTTAAAAGTATAGAATCTCAGCTTTAAAATGATATATAACATAATTATGTTACTGCATGGGAAAATGCTGAAAAAAGGATGTAAACATTGTTGGGGCCATTTGGGTGAACTGTATCCTTAATTTCAAATGCTTACAATGTTGTTAACTAAGACCTGCCATTGTATATATGCACAAGAATGAAAAAGATTGGTATTCTGTGGGAATTACCAGGGTGATGAACTTCCAAGCGATGTTGGGATAATCCAAAACATTCGACTTTCAATCAGTCAAATTTTCTGAAAATAATGTTGTGTTAATTATGTCTTCTTTTTGCAGTAATTGGGCCTAAAAGTGGTAGGAATGAAACACATGGTTCCCTCACATTAGGGAAAAAAAACAGGAAAATTTAAAATAGTTTAATTAACCCTTGTCCTGCTGAACCCAGATGTACCCTGCCTTTGCAAACAGTGTAGATCCAGATCAGTTGGCTTTTAGAAGCCAACTGATCTGGATCTGCACTGTTTGCCATCAAGTGTGCGAATTTTTAGCAAAGATCTGTTTTCAGTATTGGAAACATTAGATTTCAGTATTGGAATTTTAAGGGCCTTCCACTCATGCTTTTGTTTTGGGTACTCACTAGAAATTCCTTGGCAAGGTGATTCTGATGAATACCCACAACATGTTGTCATGGAGAAATAAGAAAAATAATTTTCTGGACACTAAGCTTAGCTGGAGTTGTGGCCCTACAGTGGAGACTGGTTCTGTGTTCTGCAATTTTTATGTAGCATTTTGTATGCATAGATGAACTGTCAGTCTATTTATTTTAGCAGCCTCTCGACAATTAGCATAATTGTAGATTCGACGGTTGCCAAGATAAATATTTTTCTTATTTCTCCACAAAAATGTATGTTGTGGATACACATTAGAAGTGCCTCACAGAGGCACTTCTAATGAGTACCCATAACATAAGTTTTAAGGAAAATAAGAAAAATACCAGCCCCCTTCGGTTAAAAAGTAAAAAAGAATCTTACTGAGAGTGATGGTAACAAGTGACATAATTTTGTTTCAGATGATATATGAGAGTGGTGACTGGCTTGTGGGTGGTGACCTTGAAGTTCTAGAACGTATACGATGGTTTGATGGATTAGATGATTATAGATTAACACCGAATGAGCTAAGAGCAAAGTTTAGAGAAATAGGGGTATGTATAAGATTGTACTTGTACTCTAATTTTCAGTAACCATTCAAGTGGTTTTGATAATTTTTTATTTCATTTGTGTAAACTATGTGTCTGGGAACAAATCTCTTGCTTTGGGCTTCTGAAGGTAGTCCCAAATCTTTTTATACAAAATGCACAGACACTGATCAGACTGCTGTAGATAAACTCCTTTATAAACAGTAAGTCATGCAATATGAGCAAAGGGCTCGTATTGCATATGCTGGAAATGAAGGCCCAGATCGGCCTATGCATTACAGTCTGATCAGGGCCTTTGCTAATGATTTAAAGAAAGCATAAAAAATGTTGTAGATAACATTAGAAATTGAATAAAAAAAAGAGAAAGCTTCTAGTGGGATTACAAGATGATATTTTGTATGTAAAAAAATGAAGTTAGGCATTATTTCCAGTGTTGTGCCCCTTGGTACAAAGTCTGTATATAGTCCGTCTCTGTTAAATGATTTGTGTCAGATCCATTTCATCTACACTAGTTGAGACAGGATCACTAAACTTAATGTTATTATACATTTGAGGATGACAGTAATTTGCATTAAAAAACTGACTCATGTTATGCATGACAAGAGTTATGTCCCTTGGTACAAAACACTATCAGGGACATGCCTTAAAAACTTTGAAGGAATATCTTAAGATTTGAGTAGATTCTGCTGTTAAACTGATGCTAGGTCACACGCAACAACTGGATCCTATGATGCAGATTTTCTAAAGATATGTCCTTGGTACAAAAATCCATGTCTAGGAAAATTTTCAGGCGAGGACATAGATATTCTTAAAATTTTTGTGTGATATGCTCCATTTAGTTTGCTTAAAAGTAAACCACATTATTTTTGTAACAATATTGCTGGGATCCAAAGCAATAACCATGTTAGCTAAACAGCTGTGCTGTATTCAAACAAAAATGTATAGATTATACAGAAAAAATGACCATTTATGGTCATTTTTTCTGTATAATCTATGCATTTTTGTTTGGATATGACAAAAATTTCTGTTTGTATATGACAAAAATGTCTGTTTGGATATGACAAAAATTTATAGATTATATTAGTCAGTGACCATAACTTGTTATTTTTCTATACATTCTATACATTTTTGTTGGGATAAAACACTTTTGGGGCCCACCTTTAAACCCTATGACATTAGAAACCATCTTATAATGTACCATCTTATAAAGATCGTTATCTCGACCTCGCTTATCTTGAATAACTGCTTATCTCGAAGTGAAAATTTGGTCCCTGTTTAAACATGGAAATCCAACAACAGATAACAAAATATTGTGGAAAAGAGGAGAAATTGCTCTTAAGGAGCAATTTCTCCTCTTTTCCACAATATTTTCAATATATCTGTAACTTCAGGAGGCAAATTACATATTCATTTGTTAAATGTGGTCATTCGATTTATTGATTTCTTCTATTCCACAACTCTGATATGTCAAGGTACGGATATCTTGAAGTGTTTCAAAGAGACCCTTGGAATTTGAGATAACGAGAGTCGACTGTATATCATTTGATTTTGTTTAAGGCGGATGCAGTATTTGCGTTTCAATTAAGAAACCCTATACACAATGGTCACGCCCTGTTAATGGCAGACACAAAGAAAAGACTTCTAGAAAGAGGTTACAAGCGACCAGTTCTACTATTACATCCTCTAGGTGAGTAGCAGCATAGTGAACAACATCAGGCAGACTTGGTGCTAAGCCCTTAATACACAGATCCAAATAGGGCACTTCTAATAAGTACTCACAACATATTGTTCGTGGGGAAATAAGAAAAATATTTATTTTATTGCTAGCAGTGAAATCAGTGTTTACTGGTGAAAATAAAAGTGTTATCAATCACTAGTGAAATAATATCATATCATTTCACCAGTGACTGATTTATATTTTCACTCCTCCCTTTGGATGACTTTGGTTTTCTTCATTGTTTCAAAGCAGATGTTACCTCCACTTCAGATTTTTGAACACATCTAACTTCTTTGTTTCTGAACTAAACTACCAAGTTGGGTATGCTTTTTCTTAGTTAGAAAGTAAGTCACATTCTGGTATCAAAATTATTTTGATTTGCTGAAATATTTTTTCGCTCTCTTTGTGGTATGCACTCAGTATCAAAGTCATAATAGTTCTGTTTTGTTTGGCAATATCAGTTATGATGTCAGAAGTGATAAAGCATGAAAACAATAAAATAAAAAGAAAATTTGCTTTTTTTTATTTACATAAACACAACAAATATTTTCATCTCTTGTAATGAAAACATTCAAATTTCTGCTTGTGCTTTGCACTTGTGAAAATAATGATGTTTTTATTACACTAGATGAAAATTTTATGGTATTCACTCCTAAAGAGCAAATATCTGGGCCCAGTTGTTCAAAGCGTAGTTAGCTTAACGAGCTTGTTAAGGGTCATTTCGTTAACTGTTATAGCGGATTCAATACACAATATTCTGATATTTTTTGCTGAAAAAATGTGAGTAGCTTTTGCACTGCAAAAGCTACTCACATTTTTTCAGCAAAAAATTTCAGCATATTTAAATATCACTCGATGAAAATTTTAATGGATCGTTAACTAACGACATAGTTAGTTTTGAAAAACTGGGCCCTGCTATTTATCTGGATGCTTGTTTGGGTGTTAGGATGCCTCATCAAAAAAGGCTAGGTAAAATGGATTTTTGCAGTCATTTAATTTTTTTTCTTCGAATTTCTTGCATCATGAAAGCTTCTAGTGTTTTTCCTGTTTGGCTTTAAGAATAGATACTAATACCAGGCCAGGCTGCAGTCTTCATCTATCAAGTGAAACAAACTCTAATAGGATGTTTGAATTTCTTGAGTCAGTGATGGTCATATAAAAATTATTTTGCAGCAATTGCCAAATTAATCTACAGACATGGAAAGGATATCTTTAGTCCAGCCTGTTGTCTGCTTTAAGAATCATTGGATACATACAGATTATTACATGGCAATTTTCATATTATACCCCATATCAACCCGAGACACCCATATCAGCCCAAGGGCCGAAGGCTCTCGGGCTGATGTGGTTGTCTCGGGTTGATATGGGGTATGATATGAAAATTGCCATATCATAATCTATTTATCATACATTTTTCTTTCTGACAAGTTTCTGAATTATTTTATCTAAATTGATGAGTCTGTCTGCTAATGACTGCATTGTTCTTCCGCCCATTTCTCTGCGAAATTGCCAAAATTGTGACGATGTTTCCTCTTGTCCCGACAACATTGTTTCGATTTGACAAGGTGGGGGCTGATGACTAGTCACATGGATAACATGTTTACAGAATAGAGCAGAACAGTCAAAGTCAAGACAGCTGAGAGCTCCAAATTTGGTGATATGGTTTTTTTTTGCCCAAGCAAAAAAGCCGTATCACCCACATGACCTGGTGATATGGGTTTTTTGCCTGGGCAAAAAAGCTGTATCGCCCATGTGACGCATTATCACACCTTTTGCGCTCCACAAGAGTGATATGTGCTTGAAAGCCATATTAATATCACATGCAAAAGGAACATACTTTCTAGTAAATGTATGATAAAGTAGAATATATTGATGAGAGACAGAATGCACAGGTTGATTTGATTCTTCTCTGGAAGCATTTCTTAGTAGACTTGATGAGTGCCCAGCTCAGACTCAGATCAGCTTGTGCATCCATGCAGTCTGATCAGTCTTCACAGGGCACTCTGTGAGTAGCAAAGGATCCACAGCATCTTCAGGCCCCACAGCATCTTCAGGCCAACAGCAAAGATTCTGATTAGTCTATGCAGATGCACAAGCTGATCTGAGTCTCCCCGGGCACACATGCACTCTTGTCAGAAATGCTGTGTCCAGCGTATAGGTTTTCTTACATTGCAACGAAAACACATTGCAGTATGTACATTCAGAACTCATACTGCAGCTAAAATACATTGCAGTATATACATTCAGAGCTCATATTGCAGCTAAAACACATTTGCAGTATATACATTCAGAGCTCATATTGCAGCTAAAATACATTGCTGTATATACATTCAGAGCTCACATTGCAGCTAAAACACATTGCAGTATATACATTCAGAGCTCATATTGCAGCTAAAACACATTGCAGTATATACATTCAGAGCTCACATTGCAGCTAAAACACATTGCAGTATATACATTTAGAGCTGACATTGCAGCTAAAACACATTGCAGTATATACATTCAGAGCTCTTATTGCAACTAAAACACATTACAGTATATACATTCAGAGCTCATATTGCAACTAAAACACATTGCTGCATATACATTCAGAGCTCATATTGCAGCTAAAACACATTGCAGTATATACATTCAGAGCTCACATTGCAGCTAAAACACATTGCAGTATATACATTTAGAGCTCACATTGCAGCTAAAACACATTGCAGTATAATCATTCAGAGCTCATATTGCAACTAAAACAGTATATACATTCAGAGCTCATATTGCAACTAAAACACATTGCAGTTTATACATTCAGAGCTCACATTGCAGCTAAAACACATTGCAGTATATACATTTAGAGCTCACATTGCAGCTAAAACACATTGCAGTATATACAGTCAGAGCTCTAGATAAGAGGGAGTAAAGAGTATTTCAGCATTGAATATCTGAAAATCAGCATTTAGAATTTACGATGAGTGGTTAAAAATACTCAACGAAATTTTGGATTTCAACACTGAAATCAAATTTAGGGTGTAAAAATTTTCAGTGAACTTTACGTCTTTCATTAATATAAAGCAATTTCTTTTACATTTATACTTTTGAGAGCAGTAGTATTATATTAGATCAGAAAGGGTTTGACCCTTAAAGCACCAATGACAAATTCATGCATTCTATGTTGTCTTGCTATTGTTGTTTTTCAGCGAAAAAATTAAGCTTTGCATTTCATGTGAATTGTCTGCTTAGCAGACAATTCACATGAAATGCCAAGCTTTATTTTCTCTGAAAAAAAAAAAACAACAAGAATTTTGTATTCTACACTTATGCTTGGTGCTTTAAGAGTTAAGCATTGCAAATGGGCATTTATGTATTAAGCTTTAAAGCAGAAAATAAAATATTCCTCGCACCAAAATCTTAATCTATAGCACTGTACATTTTCATGTTTAGGTGGTTGGACAAAGGACGATGATGTATCATTACCCTACAGAATGAAACAGCACAAAGCTATATTAGAAGAAGGGGTGTTAGATCCAGATAGTACTGTCATAGCTATATTCCCCTCCCCAATGATGTATGCGGGACCAACAGAGGTACAGTGGCACGCCAAAGCTCGAATGTCCACAGGGGCCAATTTCTACATTGTGGGCAGGGATCCTGCCGGCATGCCACACCCAGATGGAGGAAAAGATTTGTTTGATCACAGTCATGGAGCAAAGGTATATATATATATCTTAAGTTGATAGCATATTATTTACCCAAACTATTTGGACAGATCCAGCAAATAGTGGAGGCAGAAGTGTGTGTTTGGCCAAGTGTTTAGTGCTTCAGACTTTGGATCATGAAGGTCCTGGGTTTGAATTCTGCTGAAGGTAGAATTCAGCTCATGAATGTATGGTGCTTCATTGCACAAAGCATTTCATTATCACCCTCCCGTCGTCTCAATATGACTTGAATAATGTTGAGAAAAAAAACAACAACACCAAATCTAATATTAAGTAGTGTAGACTCAGTCAGATCAAACTACTTCTAAAGGAATCTGTTCTCTCCTTTATGACATTTGTTCAAATTTTGGAACAGCTCTTAACATGTTCAACAACTATTTAATGAAAGTGAGAAATGTCATAGTTGTCATCGTGAAAACATACCTGTATAATTTCGACCCCCTTAAACCCCCCTTTTATATAGTAAAACTGGGGTTTACAGGGATATACATTATTTTTCTTATTTCTGATCAAAAACATAGATTGTGGGCACTTGTTGGAACTGCCCTCGCTGAGGTGGTTATAACGAGTACCCGCAATGTATGTTTTGAGCAGAAATATGAAAAATATCAGGAGTTTTTTAGCTGAAAATTTTCAGTTTTGGAGGTGAAATTTTCTATATATTTGAATAGGCGTGTTTTCGTAATGTGGATAACCAGGCAATCTAACTAAATATTTTTCTTAGTTCTCTACAAAAACAGACTTATTAGAATCTTTGGAGATTTTGTTATAAAATATGTCTTGCCCAGAGCTATGAATGCTGATTGGGTTATGAATTGGCCAATATCTATTCACTAGTTTATTATCAAGTCTAGCATGTTGAAATGGTAGTAAATTACACTTGTAAAAGTTTGAAAGATACTGTAAATCCAGAAATTTTTGCAGTCTGATGATTTTCAGTTGTACAAGTAATCTAGTGCTCATGGATGCAAACTTTTCCCACGCTACATGTTTTGCCGTTATGTGTATTTACATGCTATATAAAATGACTTACAGTGAAATTTTACATATGGGATGACTGAATACACTTCTATAGTAGATTTTCTGCCCCAATTTGTACAAAGGACCAGCCTTTGTAACTCAGTCAGAGGTGTGTCAGTCTGATGATCAGGTCAGAGGTTGGATACCCACAGAGTCCTGCAATGTTCAACCCTGGAGTTTGATCATGAAATATTTTTGACAGTCATTCTCTCCCTTTTACTGATTCAAGAGGAGCAGTTGTCAGTTTCTGGTGAAAGAATGCACAAATACTGGTTAACCGCTTAGAGGACTAAGCCTGCCCAGGTAAAGCATGGTTAGGTAAGCTGACCAGCTCAACATGAACTTAATGGGTTGAATGGGCCTTACAACCTCAACTCATACTAAAAAGAGAGTTTGAATGTTGTTGGAAAATAATAATAGTTAAAAATGTCGGAAGAGGACTATCCAGATGACAAGAATATGTAGGCTGAAGGTTTACATGTATTTCACTTTGTTCTTCAAGGTATTAACAATGGCACCAGGGTTAACACAGCTGGAAATTGTCCCATTCAGAGTGGCAGCATACAACACAAAACTAAAGAAGATGGACTTCTACAATCCTGAGAAGAAGGAAGAGTTTGATTTTATATCTGGTACAAGAATGCGTAAACTAGCTCGTGAAGGCCAGAATCCTCCTGATGGTTTCATGTCTCCTAAGGCTTGGAAGGTCCTTAAAGACTACTACCAGTCCATGAATTCCAAGTAACCATCACACAAACTAGTTCCATAGTTACTGTTCATACAAGGAGAAAAACATCACAAAATACCTAAAAAACTGTAAAATATGAGGGAAAATTTTAGAATTATTTTGTTTCATATACTTAAAAACAGCAAATCTGGAAGGATACATAGCTCAAGGAAACTACTTTTTCAAATGGAAATTGTTGATATTTTTCTTATTTCTCCATGTAAACATGTTTTGTGGTACTCATTTGAAGTGCCTCTCCAATGTGCTTCTAATGAGTACCCACAACATATGTTTTCTTGGAGAAAAAAGAGAAATATTTCCTTGATACCCATAGAGCTATGAGTATATATTTAAATTTTTTGGTTTTGTGGGATATCATTTTGTACGAAAGCCCACCTCTTTGTCATCAGCTTGCTTCAATGCCATGGTAGTGTTGCATTGGAATAAATTTTGTGGGAATTGGGTGGGATAGAGGACCAAAACAGAAACAAAGCTTCAATCACTTCATTCACAGCAGCTTATTTCCAGAAAATTGAGACACAGTGCAAGAAAATCTGCCTTTAACCCTAGTCATGCTGAATAAATTAAGATGCCACACCCATCAGCCAATCAGATTACTTGATCTAGATTGTTGATATAAATTCACATACTGAATGGCAACACCATTTTCAAAGGCAGGGTATATCCCGGTTCAGCAGGACTAGGGTTAACATATGCCCAATAGGATCAACATGCACCAGTGAAGACCATGGTCAGATGCTGGGTTCTGTGGCATTTGATCTGGGTCAGCACTGTTTGTTCAGGCCTGTCTGTCCGAATACTTAAGGTAAATATGGCAGCTACCAGGGAGCATTTATTCAAAGCTTAACCTTTATTTAGAATAACCTTTAGCTCTCTCTCGGCAAAATCAGCAGATGACAAATTGATGAAATTTTTCTTGACATTTTGCATTAACTTTCAAACACTTTTATATGGCCAGAAAGTAGGGTTTAACATTTCATGGAAAAGAAATTCCATAAAGATGTCAAACTCTTTTGTTAATTTGAGAAAAATATTTTAAAATGTCTGCTGAAATTTTAACCCAGCACACAGAGCAGTATTGAAGTCTTTAATCTAAATATTCAGATCCTTAATGGATGTGTCGACAATTTTGAAAAAGTTGCTGTGTGTCATGAAAGATTGGTGGAATAACAAACAGTGTAGGTCCTGATCAGACTATTGCTAAACTGAGCAGTGCAAGCTAGATCTGCACTGTTTGCTAAGGTTATTACATGTATGTCTGAATATTTAGATTAATTACAGTGTAAAGAATGAATACAGCCAAAGAGCAAACATTTTACATACCAAACTGGAAAAGATTTCTTTTTATTTACGCCAGTATATAGGAAACCCAACAAAACCATATATGAAAAGCAAATTTGGAGCCAATTCAAAGACTAGTCTTTGCAAAGGTGCATGACGGTCTGTGTCTTGTCTGTTCCTTTTTGACATTATCATGGGTCTTCGGTTTCCCTGTGCACGTCATTTCATTATTAAAGCTTTATGTAGCTCCTGATAAGTAAGAGGAATATATAAATTCAGAATATATATTTTTTTGTTGTTTTTGCATCAAAACATATCTTGTGGGTACTCACTGGAATTGCCTCATTGAGGCAATTCCAATAAGTACCCACAAGATATGTTTATTGCAAAGTAAAAAAAAAAAAAAAAAAAAAAGTCCCAATTTATCACCACATTCTTTGCTTTATCTGGGGCTATATGGCTATTAGTACCTTAGTGCAATATTTTGTTGTTCTTGATATCATTGTTTTTAAATGGTCGGTAAAATTTTATTTAATATGGGTTAGAACATTTTTATTTGTGATAATATACACGTTTTTGTGGACCAATATGCAAATATCTATACCCAACTGCAAGTATGCAATGTTGTCTCATAGTCTATGATTTGGTAAATGACGGTCTTCTGATGCTGTACTTAAAGGGGAAAGCTGCTGGTGAAGAATGTACCCCGAGATGAAATATCTCGATGAACTGTGTATCTTGATCCAAATTTCATCAAAATTGGAAAAACAAAACTAAGGAAGTTAATGGCATTTAAAGATTCAAAAGCTGGCCTCGGTGGCTCAGTTGGATGTGCAGTCTGACTGGAGACCAGGAGGTCGCGGGTTCAACTCCCGCCGAGGTCGGCAACATTCTTTCATGGAGATTGATCGTGAAATATTTCATTCTCTCCCTTCTGCTGATTCAAGAAAGGCAGTTGTCAGTTTCTGGCAAATGAATGTGCACAATACTGGTTAACTGCTTAGAGGACTAAGCCTGCCCAGTAAACGTTTGGCTAGGTAAACTGACCGCGCTCGACATGACCCCATTGGGTTGACTGGGCCATAAAATCTCAACACAAACAAAAGATTCAAATACCCTTGTGGAGCGTTACACCATTTTGAATTATTAATAAGGTTCTAACATTTCAAAATACTAAATAAAAGTTGCTGTCTGACAGAAAACAATGCGGTTTAGAAGCATAAATGATGAATAGAGAAGAAGCTGTATAGACAACTATTGAGGTAAAACATTGTTCCAAATATTATTCCGTTAATAAGAATGTACAGAAGTACTGGTTAACCACTTTGAGGACTAAGCCTGTCCAGGAAAAGTGTGGTTAGATAAACTGATCAGCTGGACATGACCTTAATGGGTTGACTGGGCCGTAAAACCTCAACTCCAAAAAAAAAAAAAAAAAAAAAATTGTGATACACATTAAAGCAATTTCATGATTACTATCTTTTCATCTGATTTAGATCTAATTTGCATCAAAATGCATGGTTTGTCAAGATCTTTGATGTCAGATACACACATCATCAACATTGTTTTTCCATTATAATGTCCCAGACTCATTTTGTATGAGTTATGTGATAGTTTTAGACATCTTGTGTTCCTATACAGGGTTGCTTTAGTTACTTAAGTATATTTTTTTACAGATTCTATTTAAATGAAATGCTTATATTTGATTCACCGATGCCTTATTGTTTTAACTGTATAGAGTGGGTGTTTTATAGACGGGAGTACATATAGAGGTTTTTATGTATACTTCTTTCAAGGTGCAGGAAAGGTTTTGATTTTGGAAACTAAAAATGTGATATTCTTTTTTTTCTTTCAGTAAAACAGGTTCTGAAATTGGGATAATTCTAGTATAAGTACAGAACATTTTTTCTGCGAGAAATAAAACAAAAAGATACATCTGAAATGCTGTGTTAATCTAGTAGCCTGTTCTTTATCTTGTTAAAGCTATAAGAAAAGACCAAGTTTTGTTCAGTGATTAAAGGAATAAATAATCCGAAGGTATTTGTGTTCTTCTTTAAATGCCCAATGTCACAGATAAACAGCATCAGGCTATGTAATAATACACAGGAACCAGTTTATATGCTTCATTATACAATAGTTTTGTATATAACTTGGTTTAAACCCAGTCAGCATTCTACGTAAATCTATATCGGGCTGTCATCGGCCCGTCAGGGTAGCTGACGGGCTGATGACGGCCCGATGTAGATTTACGTAGAATGCTAGCTGGGAACGTGGACCCCAGAAATTTTGTATCCAAAAAAAAGTGTATAGATTATATAGAAAATTGACCATTTATGGTTATTTTTCTAAATAATCTTGCTTTGGATCTAAACCATACCATTATAAAGAGGGTCATGAGATAGAGTATTAACCAGTTCTTTACCTTACAGTCACAAAACAAGTTTAAATGTGGACATTCTATATTTTTAAGAGATTAAATAATAACTGAACTTTCATATGGTCACCTCCAAGTGAAATCTAACAAAGTCAACTAATTGTATTCATATCCTCCAATGCAGGTTCCTTTTTTGTTCCCCAGTGTTAGTCGAAGGGGACTATAGTAATGGGTTCGTCGGTCAGTCCGTCCATAGACACAATCTTGTCTCCACAACTTCTCCTACAGTTGTCAAGGGATTTGGATGAAAATTTCCAGTTATTGTTCCCATGACCTGAAGATGATCATATTTTATTGAGTCATGCTCGACTGATTTTTACCAGAGTTATAGCCCTTTGGCAATTTTTCAACAGTAAGTCTTGTCTCTGCAACTCCTCTTGCAGTTTTCAGTGGATTTTAGTGAAACCCAGTTATTGTTGCCATGACCTGAAGAGGATCATATTATACCGAGGTCACACTTGACTGCTTTTTACCAGAGTTGTGGCCCTTTGTCAGTTTTAGCCATTTATCAACAGAAGTTCTTGTCTCCGCAACTCCTCCTACATTTCTCAAGGGATATTGATGAAACTTTCCAGTTATTGTTTCCATGATCTGAAGATAATCATATTTTATCGAGGTCCTGCTCAACTGCTTTTTACCAGTTATGGCCCTTTGTCAAGTCTGTCTTTCCGTCGACACAATCTTGTCTCCGCAACTCTCCTACAGCTTTCAAGGGATTTTGATGAAACTTTCCAGTTTGTTTGTGTTGAGGTTTTACGGCCCAGTCAACCCAATAGAGTCCTGTCCAGCGCGGTCAGTTTACCTAGCTACATGTTTACCGGGCAGGCTTAGTCCTCTAAGCGGTTAGCCAGTATTGTGCACATTCTTTCGCCAGAAACTGACAACTGCCCTTCTTGAATCAGTGAAAGAGAGAGAATGACCATAGAAAATATTTCACGATCAATCTTCACGAAAGAATGTTGCCAACCTTGGCGGGGGATGAATCCGCGTCCTCCTGGTCTCCAGTCAGATGGCGCATCCAACTGAGCCACCAAGGCCTATTGTTCCCATGACCTGAAGATGGTCATATTTTATCAAGGTCATGCTCTACTGATTTTTACCAGTTATAGCCCTTTGGCAATTTTTCAACAGTAAGTCTCGTCTCTGCAACTCCACTTGCAATTTTCAGTGGATTTTAGTGAAACCGTCTAGTTATTGCTGCCATGGCCTGAAGAGGATCATATTATACCAAGGTCACACTTGACTGCTTTTTACCAGTTACGGCCCTTTGTCAGTTTTAGCTATTTATCAACTGAAATTCTTGTTGGACGTTTTTCAGGTCCCAATTAGTATCAGAATAGATACCTTGTGGGTGCAACTAACCTACAGGGTCCCACCCATCATTTTTAATCTATGCATACTTGTTCTACATGGTCTGAAGCTGTGCGTGTGGTTTTGGGGTTATCCTCCCATTATTTTTTATCTACTTTTTCCACTTTTTTGACTTAGTTTTTTCAGGTCCAATTAGTATTGGAATAGATACCTTGTGTCCATCACACTATCTCCTCCTAAACCACTGGGCAGAATTTAACCAAACTTGCTACATGACCTCCCCAGGTAGGGTATGCGAGAGCAAGTCCATCAATTCATCTGTCTGTCCATCTGTCAGTCATGTTATCAGCAACACTAGCAACGAGCATGGGGATTTGAGATGGCACGCCACTGAATGCGGATTCTAGTTGAATTTATATCTTCAACAGGTGTAAAGCTAAAAACTTTCCTAATGGCAATAATGAAACCAGAACATTTTAGGTTGACTGATTTTTTTCCTAAAATGGATAGTTTTGCTGTCTTATTTTCAAATCATATTTTTAAGAAGGCATTCTATTGACTTTATCATAGGCAATAATTGATAATTCCAGGTTTCGTTATGGATTGTTCTTGCTTTGTAGCAAAACCAGAATGACAAACTCCCCATAATTTAAAGCTGATAAAATGTAAAAATCTATTACCGGTAACTCATTAAACTCATTGTCACACAAATGAACAACATTAACTCTTATGATGCCAAACACAATAACTGTCATCTGCTTTGTCATCTGCTTATTACTTGAAAAGGTCATTGTTGCAAACAGTGTGGACCCAGATCAGACTGCTCCTTTAGGAGCAGTCTGATCAGGGTCCATACTGTTTGCCTATATGCAAAAATATGTTTGAAAAGTTTTCAAGAAGATGCAGCAGATGACATGAGCAAATGACATTTTTAGATATAATTTTTCTTGGCATCTTAAAGGGTTAAGACAATAGAAAACACTCTCTCTCACGCAAGTTCCTGAAAGTCCAGGACTTAATTTTATCGTACCACCCGTTTCAGCAGCGAAACATTAATTGCCTGTGTAAATATCCACAGGCATTATCTATACTTGCCATTCTTTCTTGATTTATGACTCACCCCTATTTGCAAGAAAGGAAATGAATAAATTTAAATTTCACAAACCAGGGTTGAAAAGATTAAATTTCTTTCTATTTGGTGCAAAAAAGAGGCAAAAGAGGCAGTTTATATGGAATTCTAAGCACTGTCTTCAGGAATTAATAATAATACTAATAACAAAAATTGTCAAAAGGACCTATGCAGATGACGAGCAGTATTTTCAGGCTGAAGGTTTACATGTTTTTTATGTTCCTCTAGGTATTAACAATGGCACCAGGGCTAACACAGCTAGAAATCGCCCCATTCAGAGTGGCAGCATTCAGAGTGGCAGTGTTGTATGCTGCCCCATTCAGAGTGGCAGCATACAACACAAAACTAAAGGAAATGGACCTACAATCCTACAAAGGAAGTTTGATTTTACATCGGGCACAAGAATGCATAAACTTGTGAGAACCAGATTCATGTCTGCTGAACCTGGAAGGTCTGAAAGACTAATGAAAACCTGCATCTGAAAATGTCATCTGTTTATGTTGTCTGCTGAATTTCTTGCACTTTTCAAACCTATTTTTGCATACAAGTAAACAGTGGGGATCCTGATCAGACTGCTCCTAGAGGAGCAGTCTGATCTCGGTCGACACTGTTTGCAAAAATGACTTTTAAAATCACAAGCAGACGACAATTGTTGTGATTGGCAGTTTAAGGGTTAAAGTCGAATCGAGACGATGGGAGGGTGATAATGAAAGACTGTGCCATGTAGTTCCGTACAGATATGAGCTGAATACCACCTCATTGCAAGATTTGAGCCTCAACCTCGTGGTCTGAATTTGGGGGTTGCTAACCACTTGGCAACTTTGACTGTCTACCCAGATCAGCCTGTACATCTACAGTCTCAGACTAGGGCCTTCTTTGTTGACATATTCTACAGTAAACATCGTCTCTGCAAGCAGAAGTAGGCTATTATCAATATATTCTTTATATTTCAACTACAGTCAATTCTTGTTATCTGGACTTCGCTTATCTTGAATAAGTGAAAACCTGGTCCCTATTTTAATATGGAAATCTAATAACAGGTAACAAAATATTGTGGAAAAGAGGTGAAATTGCTCATAAGGAGCATTTTCTCCCCTTCTCCACAATATTTTAAATATATCTCTATCTTCAGGAGTCAAGTTACATATTCATTTGTGAAATGTAGTTGTCCGATTTATTTTCTTCAATTTCGCAAATCTGATGTACGGATACCTTTAAGTATTTCAGAAAGTCCCTTGGACTTCGAGATAGTGTCAACTAATTAAAAAAAAAATTACCACTGTAATTTAAAAATAAAAACAAGATGCCCACGGGCCACAATTCGCTCACCTGAGTGACATAGCCACTGCATACATGCAGATGTTATGCAACATTTTTCTAATCCTATCATCGCAACTAATGAAAATATCAATCTATCAATCACATTTCAACAGAAGGATCAATGTGAAATTTGGTGGAAAGTGGTTTCTGAAGAATCATGATTTTATACATGTAAACAGCACAGTGGCAGGGAAATATTATAAATATAAATCAGATGATGGCCATCTTAGATTTCCAATCAGAACAATTTTAACTACTGTTGATCTACAAGTCACTTCGATCCTTTCAATATAAATGTATATGGCCCATACAAATGGGGAAGCAAATTTGACCTTGGAGATAAAAAGGTCAAATGTCAACATAGAAACATCATTTTAGCAACTTTGGTAGATCTCCTGTCCCCCATAATTTGTGCAAAGATTAGGACCCAGGGCTTATTTGGTTATAGAGAAGAAGATTTTTAAAGGTTTTTACCATGTATGGGCATGGCAGCCATTTTGATCAATGGACCATACCCATTTTAGCAGTCTTTCATTCTCCTGCCCACAGAGGCTCCACATGAAATTTGAGCAACACTAGCCGGGAGGCGTCAGAGGAAAAGCCATTTGAAATTATTAACATTTTTTCCATACAAATGTATGGGGCCAATACAAATGCATACAGAAGCAAACTTGACCTCGCCGTAAAAAGGTAAAATGTCAATGTATGACAATTATTTTAGCAACTTTGGTAGACCGCCCGTTCCAGATGATATATGCAAAGATTCAGCCACAAGCCATCCTCGGTTTTGGAGAATAAGATTTTTAAACGTTTTTTTCCCATACAAAAGCATAAGGAAGCAAACTTGACCTTGCCGTAAAAAGGTCAAATGCCAATGTATGACCATTATTTTAGCAACTTTGGTAGACCTTCTGTCCCCGATGATTTATGCAAACATTCAGCCCCAAAGCATCCTCGGTTCTAGAGAAGAAGATTTTTATAGGTTTTTACCATATATGGGCATGGTGGTCATCTTGGTCAACGAACCGTGACCATTTTAGCAATCCTTTGTTCCCCCTACCTAAGGAGGCTCCATATGAAATTTAAGCAAAATTGGCCCAGAGGCTCCAGAGGAGAAGTTGTTTGAAATTCTGAACATTTTTCCCATACAAATGCATAAGGAAGCAAAACTGACCTTAACGTAAAAAGGTCAAATGTCAATGTAGGACCATTATTTTAGCAATTTTGGTAGCCCTCCTGTTCCCGAAGATATATGCAGAGATTCAGCCATAAGGCATGCTCGGTTTTGGAGAAGAAGATTTTTAAAGGTTTTTCCCATATAAATGCATAGGGAAGCAAACTTGACCTTGCCGTAAAAAGGTCAAACGTCAACGTACGATAATTCTTTTAGCAATTTTGGTAGACCTCCCGTCCCCGATGATTCCTGCAAAGGTTCAGCCCCAAGGCATTCTCGGTTCTGGAGGAGAAGATTTTTAAAGGTTTTTACCATATATGGGCGTGGCGGCCAACTTGGTCAATGGACTGCAACCATTTTAGCAATTTTTCGTTCCCCCACCCTAAGGAGGCTCCATATGAAATTTGAGCAAAATTGGCTCAGCGGCTTCAGAGGAGAAGTCGTTTGAAAATGTTAACGGATGGATGCACCCACGCACGGACGGGCGGACAGACGGACGGAAAGTGATCACAATAGCTCATCCTGAGCAGAGCTCAGGTGAGCTAATAAAAAAAAAAAATATCTTGTCTTTTAGATTTTGAGACAAGTCCACCATTTCCTGAATGGTAAAATTTTTTACTTCCATGAAAACAGTCATACTCCTGATAAGTAATGGTATCCACATAATATTTTTCCACCAAAACATATTGTGGGTACTTACAACATAAGTTTTCAAAGAGAAAAAAGAAAAATATCAGTAATTTTCAGAAGAACTAGACGTGTCCAAAGTACACCAATGCCCTCATGATTTGGTTTTTGCCCATACGGCAACATCTGGATGCATAAATTTCAACAACTGTTTTCCAAATGCTCAATCAGATCTGTTAAACGTTTTGACGCCTGGCCCCACTCCGGGGTATGACCAAGGGGCAACTCTAGCACAGAGTTGAAGGTTTAGGTCTAGGTAAGTAGCATACTAAATTTCAACTTCCTAGCATAAAAAGCACCCAGGTTATGACCTCCAAGAGAAACACGGACATAAATGTCAATGTAAACAAACATTTGACTGGTTAAGAACTGCTGCTTTATCAGGAGCTTTGAGTCATTCATGGTTATAATTGTATGCTTTTATAAGATCTGCAGAAATCGTGAAAAGATATACTTGTATACCATAAACATTTGCAAAATTACTAATTACAGTAAAGTCCAAACAATCAGGTCTCAAATAAATAATAAGTTTTTCATTGGAAGAACAGAATTTTTATTAAACTAAAACAATCTCAAAAAACAAAGAAAAGCACTAATAAGCTACATGTAAACAAAGTCCCAGAATGTGTACACTTACCATATTTACCCGAAGTATTTTGACAGAAAGGTCTGAGCAAACAGTGTAGACCCATATCAGATGCTGCATTTTGCTGCATCTGATCAGGGTCTACACTGTTTGCCTCTCATCCAGGAGTTTTCAATATGTGAATGGCAGCATAAATGGACTTGTTCAAATTTTACAACAAGTACGGTAAGGAGTTAAATGTCTGAATACTTAAGGTGAATACGGTAGATCTAACATGAGAAAACCAACCAGTCACACTATGAAATTAACCTTTGTCCTGCTGAATAAAATAAGACCCATTTCTAATTTTCAGCCAATCAGATTACTTGATCCAGATTGTTGATATAAATTCATATACTTAATGACAAATAGTGCCAATCCACATCAGTTGGCTTCAGAAGCCAACTTATCTGGATCTACACTGTTTGCAAAAGCAGGACACATCTGGGTTCAGTAGGACCAGGGTTAATATCTCCATGTTTAGACAACAGTTACCTTAGTAAGTGCATAGTATTAATTCTTTACCATACTTATCCTAAGAGTTGAACATGGCTCCATGCCCAAAAGTTTATGTCCAACTAGAGTTGGTGTTTGTAAAACACTATGCCCCTAACTGCCCGTCTCTAACATTGCTTGACTCCAACATTGCTTGCCCATGACCGTAATAGCAGTACAAATGTACAATTTCAGTGTTATTTTATTAAAAGGGAAATAACTCTAAAAAGGAATTATAATTCACAGGTCACCTATATTTTCATGAGGAATCCATAAATGAAATTTCAAAACATTAGCATACACGATTCTAAACTTATGCTATACACAATAAAGCAACAACATTAAATGGCCAGAAATTGCAAAGAGCTATAACTCCAACATTTCATTTAACTGGTTCAAAATTTAATCAGGTGATCTCCTCCTCAGTCCCTATCAGTATATCAAATATCAAGTCTCTAGCTTAAATACTTTTTGAGATATATTGCTAACAAGATTTCAATGTTTTATCTAAAGGGAAATAATTAAAATGGGAGATAATTCGGATAAGAAAAAAAAATATGTGTCAGTTATTTTTTTGTGAGATATCCATATATGAAATTTCAAAAAAGCATACATGGTTCTAAAGTTATGCTGTGCACAAGAAAGCAACAACATTAAAGGGCTAGAAATTGCAAAGGGCTATAACTCCAACATTTCATTGGTTGAAAAGGTTGAAAATTAAATCAGGTGATCTCCTCCTCAGTCCAAATCGGTATTCCAAATATCAAGGTATTTGAAATATCTTGCTAACGAGATTTCAATATTATTTTATTACAAGTGAAAAAAAACTAAAATGGGAGATAATTCGGATAAGAAAAAAAATACGGGTCTCCTATTTTTTCATGAGGAATCCATACATGAAATTTCAAAACATTAGCATACATGGTTCTAAACTTATGCTATGCACATGAAAGCAACAAATGGCCAAAAAACTCAACAAAATTTCATTAAATTGATTGAAAATTAATCAGGTTATCTCCTCCTCCTGATAAGAAAAAAAATATGGGTCACCTATTTTTTCATAAGGAATCCATATATGAAATTTCATAACATTAGCATACATGGTTCTAAAGTTACTATGCACAAGAAAGTGTGATGAACAAAAGAACGGACAAGCCAGAAGCAATATGCCCCCCAACTTTTTTCAAAGTTGGGGGCATAAAAAGTGCTGATTAACTGTGAACAGTACAGAGCCTGATTAAACTACTGAAGTCTGATCTAGGTCTACAGGGTTACTGGGGTGATCGGGTGTGACGAAGGTGTTGTCTATCTTACGTCATAGGGACATCCAAATGATATTGGCTTACAGTTGGTCCAGGCCTGCTATCCTTGTAGCAGGTAAGGGTAGAGGAGGGTTTCTTTTTGTCGAGTGTCAAGTATCGAGTTGTAAAAGTTGAGTATCAAATTAAAACTGTCGAGTATCGAGTTGAATTGGTCGAGTATCGAGTTAAAATTGTCGAGTATCGAGTTACAATTGTCGAGTATCAAGTTAACTCGATACTCGACCATTTTAACTTGATACTCCACCAATTCAACTCGATACTCGACCAATTTAACTTGATACTCGACAATTTTAACTTGATACTTGCAACTTTACAAATCGTGACACTCAGGGTAGAGGGGGAATGTTTTTATTTCTTCGGTTTTGGCACTTTCATTCCTGTTCCTGTTTCTTCCCTGTCCCTGTCTTTCATCTCCTCTACTGTCTCTTCTATCACTTTTCTCCCTTTCTCTGAGAGACGAGATAAAATGACACACAAGTGTTGACGTGTCTTTAAACCCAAGACAATCTTCAGGGTTGCTCAGGTATATAGGGTAAATATGGTAAAATTGTTGAAGTAGTAAACATTCAAACAGTAAAATCTTAATTTCAAAAATGAAAACATGAATTCCATGAGAAGTATCTAATTTTGCAAAGGAGGTACAAATGTAATTAAATTGCTTTCCTTTGCAAAATTTATTACTTTCCCCGTGTTTCAATGGTGAGGAGAAATTAGGTTTCCAGTGCTCCAGCTAGGATTTTAGGGCAGAGGGGTGCCAGGTAGGGCACTTTCTGTGCAGTAATACAAGAAAGAGAGCACCATGTGTCATGTGATATGCTATAATGACATGTTACAAAACTTAACCCCATTCCACAATTAATGCCTCAGACTAGAATACACATAAAACTGATCTTTATACATTGGTAACTTTTTTTAAATTTTTGTCCGATTTTCATGAAATTTTCAGCAAAATGTAGGTTTTGTCTGGAGTTGAAATAAGGCAGAGGGCAGCTTCAGAAGGGCAGAGGGGCAGCAGGAGAGGGCAAGAGAGGTGACCTGCCAATTTACATAGGGCTAGCTGGAGCACTGGTTTCAATACCTTTCTTTCTGTTAAAATGTTTAGAACATGTATGGTATGTGATAAAATTCTGGATCTACTTAGGCCTAAAAAGTAAGTGTGTTTCAGGTTAAACACTGAAAAACAAACAAACAAACAAAACGAAACAAAATGACTAGGTAGAAACAATTTTTTTCAGCATATAGGGAACAGATTTGAGGAATCCCCTTAAGAAACGATTTAGGATTGGGAGAAAAATTAGCAAAAAAAAAAACAAGAGGCCCACGGGCCACGGTTCGCTCACCTGAGTGACATAGCCACTGCAGACATGCAGATGTTATGCAACATTTTTCCAATCCTATCATCGCAACTAATGAAAATATCATCATTTGAGCAGTTCTTAGTTTTGAAGAAGAATATATGGGCCTGACAGTCAATGGAGCATGATCATTTGAATAAACTATCAATCACATTTCAACAGAAGGATCAATGTGAAATTTGGTGGAAATTGGCTAAGTGGTTTCTGAAGAATCATGATTTTATACATGTAAACAGCACAGTGGCAGGGAAATATTATAAATATAAACCAGATGATGGCCATCTTAGATTTCCAGTCAGAACAATTTTAACTACTGTTGATCTACAAGTCACTTCGATACTTTTAATATAAATGTATATGGCCCATACAAATGGGGAAGCAAATTTGACCTTGGAGGTAAAAAGGTCAAATGTCAACATAGAACCATCATTTTAGCAATTTTGGTAGATCTCCTGTCCCCCATAATTTGTGCAAAGATTAGAACCCAGGGCTTATTTGGTTATGGAGAAGAAGATTTTTAAAGGTTTTTACCATATATGGGCATGGCAGCCATTTTGATCAATGGACCATACCCATTTTAGCAATCTTTCATTCTCCTGCCCAAGGAGGCTCTGCATGAAATTTGAGCAACACAGGCCTGGAGGCTTCAGAGGAAAAGCCATTTGAAATTATCAACATTTTTTCCATACAAATGAATGGGGCCCATACAAATGCATACAGAAACAAACTTGACCTCGCCTTAAAAAGGTTAAATGTCAATGTATGACAATTATTTTAGCAACTTCAGTAGACCGCCTGTTCCAAATGATATATGCAAAGATTCCGCCACAAGCCATCCTCAGTTTTGGAGAATAAGATTTTTAAATGTTTTTCCCCATACAAATGCATAAGGAAGCAAACTTGACCTTGCCGTAAAAAGGTCAAATGTCAATGTATGACCATTATTTTAGCAACTTTGGTAGACCTTCTGTCCCCGATGATTTATGCAAACATTCAGCCCCAAAGCATCCTCAGTTCTAGAGAAGAAGATTTTTGAAGGTTTTTACCATATTTGGGCATGGCGGCCATCTTGGTCAACGAACCGTGACCATTTTAGCAATCTTTTGTTCCCCCTATCTAAGGAGGCTCCATATGAAATTTGAGCAAAATTGGCCCAGAGGCTCCAGAGGAGAAGTTGTTTGAAATTCTGAACATTTTTCCCATACAAATGCATAAGGAAGCAAAATTGACCGTACCATAAAAAGGTCAAATGTCAATGTATGACCATTATTTTAGCAATTTTGGTAGCCCTCCTGTTCCCGAAGATATATGCAAAGATTCAGCCATAAGGCATGCTCGGTTTCGGAGAAGAAAATTTTTAAAGGTTTTTCCCATACAAATGCATAGGGAAGCAAACTTGACCTTGCCGTTAAACGGTCGAACGTCAACGTACGACAATTCTTTTAGCAATTTTGGTAGACCTCCCGTCCCCGATGATTCCTGCAAAGGTTCAGCCCCAAGGCATTCTCGGTTCTGGAGGAGAAGATTTTTAAAGGTTTTTACCATATATGGGCGTGGCGGCCATCTTGGTCAACGGACCGCGACCATTTTAGCAATTTTTCGTTCCCCCACCCTAAAGAGGCTCCATATGAAATTTGAGCAAAATTGGCTCAGCGGCTTCAGAGGAGAAGTTGTTTAATAATGTTAACGGATGGACGCACGCACAGACGGACGGATGACGGACGAAAAGTGATCACAATAGCTCATCCTGAGCAGAGCTCAGGTGAGCTAAAATGATAACCTGAAACATACAACTTTTGTTTTCAGACCTTATTCCAAATACATAATATTTAGGTCTTGGTGAATAACTCAGTGCTATTTGCATGTGTCATGTGAAACCAGTATTAGCTCCTGAATTAACAGCAAAGACACATGTCAGCCCTCTTGTGCATTCAGTGCAATGACAGCAAATCTCCATTAGGTATTTAGAATATTTCTTGTTTTGCACAAAGTAAAATATAATACTGTTTATCTAGAGCATTGCTCTCATTTAAACTGCACCAGGCCTCCAGCAAAAGGTATGGTAGATAGCTATTTTGTAAATGGCTCTTTTTTTATTCATTTTTTCAACATAACATAGCTCCTGATAAGGTGCTTTTTTTTCAACCAAAAAGTAGCTATATTTTTCTTATTTCTCAATGAAAACATATGTTGTGGGTACTCATTAGAAGCACTTCAATGAGGCACTTCTAATGAGTACCCACAACATGTTTTCATTGAGAAATAAGATGAGGTGCTTCTAATGAGTACCCACAACATATGTTTTCATTGAGAAATAAGAAAACTATTTACCTGATACCAACTCTTATCTAGACCTATGCATAAAAATTTCAGGGATAAATCTAAACTTTTAAGAATTCTGCATGAAAAAGAAACTGCAATAAAGAATGGGTGCATTTTTAGCCCCTGAAGCCCATAAAAAATCCCTGGGTAGCATAGCTTCAGATAAGATAACATCTGAACCCTTGTCCTGCTGAACCCGGATATACCCTGTTTTGCAAACAGTGTAGATCCAGATCAGTTGGCTTCTGAAGAAGCCAACTGATCTGGATCTGCACTATTTGGCATCAAGTATGCAATCTTATAGCAACAATCTGGATAAAGTAACCTGATTGGCTGAAAATTAGAAGTGGGCGTGGCATCCTTATTTATTCAGCAGGACAAGGGTTAAGTATTATGACAATTTTGTAACTTTTGCAAACCTTGCGGGTACTCACTGGCATCACCTTATCAAACTGTTTCCAGTGAATATCCACATGATGGGTGTGGGTACAAAAATAACAAAGATTTTGTGAATACATCCCCTATCTGGAGCTATCTGGTAGAATATCCTGTTGCTGGGAGCTGGCTTAACCCTTAACCTTTATCCCTCTCTGGGCATTTTCACCAGAAGACAAATTGATGATATTTTTCTTATTTTTCCCAGAAAACAGGATTAGACATTTCATGCAAATTGTCTCCCCAGGAGACAATTTGCATGAAATGTCATATCCTGTTTTCTAGGAAAAATAAGAAAAATGTTTCAAAATGTCGTCTGCTGAAAATTTTACCCAGAGTGCTAAGTGTTAAAGCACCAAGAAAACCTGCATCTGAAAATGTCGTCTGTTTATACCGTCTGCTGAATATTATTGCAAACTTTTCAAACCTATTTTTGTATACAGGCCAACAGTGTGGAACCAGATCAGACTGCTCCTAAAGGAGCAGTATGATCTGGGTCCACAATGTTTGCAAAAATGACTTTTAAAATCACAAGCAGATGACAAAGCAGACAACAACTGTTGGGATTGGCAGTTTAAGGGTTAATATGACTAGAATATGTATCTCAGGTACAAAACCAACAAACTACCATATTACTCAAACATGAAGACCCAGACATGCACACAAACTTGCCTGGTCTGGTTAGGGCCTTTGCTGCCTGCATAAATATTTGAACTTGTACGATAAAAAAAATCTTGCCCTAACCAGAGAAAGCTGAACTTGCCTCGCCTAGGCTTTCCCTGTACCAATATGGTGTTGTGTTCGTTTCATGCACCTAAACTCATTTCTTTATTGACTAGAAAATTTGTTTATTTGTGTTGAGGTTTTATGGCCCAGTCAACCCAATGGGGTCATGTTGAGCGTGGTCAGTTTACCTAACCACACGTTTACTGGGCAGGATTAGTCCTCTAAGCGATTAACCAGTATTGTGCACATTCTTTTGCCAGAAACTGACAACTGCCCTTCTTGAATCAGCGGAAGGGAGAGAATGACCGTAGAAAATATTACATGATTAATCTCCACGAAAGAATGTTGCCGACCTCGGCAGGGATTGAACCCACGACCTCCTGGTCTCCAGTCGGACGGCACATCCAACTGGGCCACCGAGGCCGTATTGACTAGAAAACTAGAAAAAGCAACGACGGCAGCTCATTTCCATCATATTTAAATGTACCTACTTTATACAGAGGAAAAATCTACATTACTGTGGTCTTGGCTTTCCCTGTACCTACATGGTACTATGTTGGTTTCTTGTACCCAAACTCATTTCTTTACTGACTAGAAAAAGTAAGACTAACTCATTTCCATCAAATTTACAGGTCCTGCTTTATACACAGGAAAAATCCACATTTTATTGTAGATTCATTTTACAGTAAAACCTCAATGACTCGAACACCAATGGTTCATTTACCATGGCTAATTCAAACTCGTTTATGAGTCCCTAGAAATTCTCTTGATAGCCCAAGAAAGCAATTTATGGACGTTTTAGGGAAATGTTCTTATTTCATCATGAAATCTTTTGTTGTGTGTACTCATTAGAATAGAATCATTGAGGCAATTTTAATGAGTACACTCAACATACCATTATTATATAGAAGATCGAAAAACATCCCTAAATCAGATCTGTTTGCCTCCTGAAATGGTGTTATGATTAAACCTCAGTAGGTCAAACTACCCATGTCTAGAACAAATTTACATGGTCCCAAAGATGTTTGAGTTATTGAGGTTCAACTGTATATGGCACCAATGATTACATGGATAGCTCTATAGTTTCTTATACAAACATAGCACCAGATAAGAAGTGGTTTCCACATATTTTCTTATTTCTTCATGAAAACGTGTGTTATGGATTCTCATTAGAAGCCCCATGCTGAAGCACTTTTAATGTATACCCATAACATGTTATCGTTTGTTTGTGTTGAGGTTTAACGGCCCAGTCAACCCAATGGTGTCATGTTGAGCAAGGTAAATTTACCTAACCACTCTTTTACTGGGCAGGCTTAGTCGTCTAAGCGGTTAACCAGTATTATGCACATTCTTTTGCCAGAAACTGACAACTGCCCTTCTTGAATCAGCGGAAGGGAGAGAATGACTGCAAGAAATTTTGTTGTAAACCTTTAACTTGTTTAATACTGATTTTATTTTTGTTCTTCAAGGGAGCCAAATCAGAAAAGTATTAAAAAAAAAAAAAAAAAATCAAAAAAGAATTATGTATTCATAAAGATTTAATAATGGCAACCTTTCCTTGCAAATCTAATAAAAGAAGAAGAAAAAAAAAAAAAAATCAATATTTTGCCCATATGACCAAAACTTTAGTTATTTGCAAAAAAATATACCTATTATAAAATAAAATTTGCACACTATTACCTCTAAACAACATGCTGTGAAAAGTTTACAAAAACTTTCAAAGGGGCATAAATCTGCAAATATTTGGTGCACTGTAACCTCGAAATAAAATGTGCTGCTCCACATCATCGTGTAACTATTTATGAAGTTTCAACTTGATCAGATGTAAACTGTAGGAGGAGTTAGCCGGAAACGAAAAAGTTTACGGACGGACGGACGGACACCATACCCTGTAACATAATACGTCCCGTTTTTCAAACGGGCGTATAAAAAAGAAAGACTAAAATATCTACTGTGATGTCATGGCAGAAAGGAGAGGTATCTGATTACAAGTTAATGACCAGGCAGCTGACCACCACAGCATGTTGCAGAGCAAGAACTCCATGAAAAGAATAAAAACCACGTTATAAGCGGGAAGTCTCAAAACCCCACTTCCTTATCATACCCCTATCTCTAGCCAAGAGGTTGGGTAACCCCACTTAATTTTATAAGAGCGCTTGTCCAGCATGAGAAAAAAACAAGAGGGCCATGATGGCCCTGTAACGCTCACCTGAGCAACACAGCACTTTGAGAGCCTGATCTAGAACTGATCAAGGCAAACATTCTGATCAAAGTTCAAAATGATTATATTAACAAGTAAGACAATGTAGCATGTCTAATGGACTGTGAAATAAAGGTCAAGGTCAAATATGGATGACTGCACTCAAGAGGCCATGCTAAGATGTATGCATGTACTAAGTATTATTGGCTGTAGGAGCAATAGTTACTCAGAAACTGACCTAAACACAAACACTTCACAAGTACCAAATATCACTCTGTAGGACCAGTAATTACTGAGAAGCTGACCTAAATGGAAAAACTTAAGAGAGTCACTGGACAGAAAACTATACATCACCTTGAATCATCAAGACAAAAATTTGAGCAAGATTCCTGATGATCACTTCAAAAATGTGGCCTCTAGAGCATCAACAAGGTTTTCCTTTGATTTGGCCTGGTGAACTAGTTTTTGATATCAAGTGACCCAGTTTTAAACTAGACCTAGAAATCATCAAGACAAACATTTTGAGCAAGATTCATAATGATTGCTTAAAAAATGTGACCGCAAGTGTTAACAAAGTTATCTGCTGATTTGGCCCGGTGACCTAGTTTTTGACTCCAAGTGACCCAGTTTCGAACTTGACCTAGAACTCATCAAGACAAACATTTTGAGCAAGATTCATGATGATTGCTGGAAAAATGTGACAGCTAGAGTGATAACAAGATTTTCTGCTGATTTGGCCCGGTGACCTGGTTTCTGACCCCAAGTGACCTAGTTTCGAACTTGACCTAGAAATCACCAAGACAAACATATTGAGCAAGATTCATGATGATTGCTTCAAAAATGTGACTGCTAGAGTGTTACCAAGGTTTTCTGCTGATCTGGCCCGGTGACCTAGTTTTTGACCCCACGTGACCCAGTTTCAAACATATGCTAGAACTCATCAAGACAAATATTTTGAGCAAGATTCATGATTATTGCTTCAAAAATGTGACCGCTAGTGTGTTAACAAGGTTTTCTGCTGGTTTGGCCTGATGACCTAGTTTTTGACCCCACGTGACCCAGTTTCAAACACATGCTAGAACTCATCAAGACAAACTTTTGGAGCAAGATTCATGATTATTGCTTGAAAAATGTGACCGCTAGAGTGTTAACAAGGTTTTCTGCTGATTTGGCCCGGTGACCTAGTTTTTGATTCCAAGTGACCCAGTTTCGAACTTGACCTAGAAATCATCAAGTCAAACATTTTGAGCAAGATTCATGATGACTGCTTCTAAAATGTGACCGCTAGAGTGTTAACAAGCTTTTCTGCTGATTTGGCCTGGTGACCTAGTTTCTGACCCCAAGTGACCCAGTTTTGAACTTGACCTAGAAATCATCAAGACAAACATTTTGAACAAGATTCATGATGATTGCTTCAAAAATGTGACCGCTAGAGTGTTAACAAGGTTTTCTGCTGATTTGGCCCGGTGACCTAGTTTTTGACCCCAAGTAACCCAGTTTCAAACTTGACCTAGATTTAATAGAGGCAAACATTTTGAGCAAGTTTCATCAAGATTGGGTCAAAACTATGACCCCTAGAGTGTTTACAAGTTTTTCCTTTGATTTGACCTGGTGACCTAGTTTTTGACCCCAAGTAACCCAGTATCGAACTTGACCTAGATTTCATAGAGGCAAACATTCTGACCAAGTTTCATCAAGATTATGTCAAAACTGTGACCTCTAGAGTGTTAAAAAACTAATTGTTGATGACGAAAGACGGACGACGGCGGACATAGGGTGATGACAATAGCTCACCCTGAGCTTATGCTCAGGTGAGCTAAAAACAAATTAAAAAAAAACAAAAAAACTCAATATCTTGCCCATATGACCAAAACTTTAGTTATTTGCAAAAAATATACCTACAGTATTATAAAATAAAATTTGCACACTGTTACCTCTAAACAATATGCTGTGAAAAGTTTACAAAAACTTTCAAAGGGGCATAAATCTGCAAATATTTGGTGCACTGTAACCTCAAAATAATATGTGCTGCTCCACATCATCGCGTAACTATTTATGAAGTTCCAGCTTGATCAGATGTAAACTATAGAAGGATTTAGCCGGAAACAAAAAATTAATAGAAATTAATAGAAATTTTCAACGGGGGTTTAACTCTGCTAATATTTGGTGGAATGTAACCCTGAAACAATATGCGCTACTCCACATCATGGTCTAACTACAAATAAAATTTCAGCTTGATAGGATGTAAACTGTAGGAGGATTTAGCCGGAAACAAAACGTTTACTGAAATTTTCAAAGGGGCATAACTCTGCTAATATTTGGTGGACTGTAACCGCGTAACAATATGCGCTGCACCACATCATGGTCTAACTGTATATGAAGTTTCAGTTTGACTGGATGTAAACTGTAGGAGGATTTAGCCAGAAACGAAAAATTAATAGAAATCTTTAAAGGGGTATAACTCTGCTAATATTTGGTGGACTGTAACCTTGAAACAATATGCGCTGCTCCACATCATGGTCTAACTACAAATCAAGTTTCAGCTTGATCGGATGTAAAATGTAGGGAGTTAGCCGGGAAAGAAAAGTCAACTGAAATTTTCAAAGTGGCATAACCCTGCTAATATTTGGTGGACTGTAACCTCGAAACAATATGCACTGCTCCACATCATGGTCTAACTATATATGAAGTTTCAGCTTGATTGGATGTAAAATGTAGGAGTTAACCGGAAATGAAAAGTTTACAGAAATTTTCTAAGGGGCATAACTCTGCAAACATTTGGTGGACTGTAACCCCGAAACAATATGCGCTGTGCCACATCATGGTCTAGCTATATACCAAGTTTCAGCTTAATCGGATGTAAACTGTAGGAGGAGTTAGCCGGAAACGAAAAAGTTTACAGACAGACGGACCCCATACCCCGTAACACAATACGTCCCGTTTTTCAAACGGGCATATAAAAACAAATTCCACAAAAAACAAAAACAAATATAATTACCCTCAATTTGGGGACATAAAAAATCCTAAAAAATGAACAAATCCATCTAATAAATGACAGTGATATATCTTAAACCTTGCCCTGCTGAATAAATTAAGATGCCACACCTATTTCCAATTGTTTGCCAATCAGATTGCTTGATCCAAGTTGCAGATGAAAAATTCACATACATGTACTTAATGACAAACAGTGCAGATCCAGATCAGCTGGCTTCTTCCAACTGATCTAAATCAGTTGGCTTCTTCCAACTGATCTGGATCTACACTGTTTGCAAAGGCAGGGCATAGGCAGGCTCAGCAGGACCAGATTTAAATGTGCTGGCCCACTGGCAAACACTAATGCACCTGACAGAACAGTTCTCAAGTCTTTACTGTCTGCTCCGGCATTTTATGTTCATGTATTTTGGACATATCTGTAACTCTAGTTAAGACATTTCTTTCAATCAAAAAGTTATCTATTTTCTTCAAGAAAACATATGTTGTGGTACTCATTAGAAACCCCTTGCGGACACGCTTCTAATGCCAGAGTACTGGCAACGTTTTCATAAAGAAATAAATTTGCTTGTTTGTGTTGACATTTTACGACCCAGTCAGGGGGTGGGGACTGACGTTTTCATAAAGAAATAAGTTTGCTTGTTTGTGTCGACCTTTTACGACCCAGTCAACCCTATGGGGGGTGGGGGCAGGGGGTGGGGGGACTAGGGGAGGGAGGTGGAGATTACTGCCTGTGTTTTAGGAACCTTGAAAATATTGTTTCCCCTCAGGTGCCAGTACCCAATTTTTTTCAAACAAGTTAACTCAACATTCTGTGTAATAAAACTTTTAGCAAGAAAAAAATCCGAATTATTCTTATTTTCTACAGAAAACAGGGTTGACATTTCATACAAATGCACATATGTATGTCAAACACTATCTTCTACTGAGAAACAATTAACAGGTACTTATTTTCTTGGTATACTGGGAGACAATTTGTATGAAATATTAATTAAAATACTTAGGCCAGTTTTCGAAAACAACATACATGTATAAACTATTAAGGAACTGCATTCTGTTGTGAAGTAGATACATGTACTGTAGTTATACCCTATGTATTTGGACACCTAAACACCTTACTATACTTGTCCTGAAACTTGAACAAGTCCATTTCCCTACATGTTGATATATCTAAATGACACTGGAGGAGTTGCAAACAGTGCAAACCCTGATCAGATATCACATCTGTGGCATCAGATCTGGATCTACAGTTTGCACAGGTTTGTCTGTCCAAACACTTAGGATAAAAATGGTATCTTCAAATTTGACCTCAAGAATGTTCAAGATCTGCTAGAGTAAACATATCAGAATATATGAAACACCCCACTCCATCTGCGTCTGTCTGAGATCTTTTCAGTGAAACAGATGATCCAGGAACTGCTGCTTTACTATGTTTGCCGGCATTCATGGTTGGCATTTCAAGGTTAATTTCTTTACTTTGTAAATTTCCATGCGTCTGCTTGGAAACACTGTCAATTTCATGCTTAACTTTGTCAGCCATATCAAATTTTTTCTGCATGTTCAGGAGAAATTCTCTGTCTGCTTTATACTGATCGTGGGAAACAGAAGTACCACTGTTCTGATGTGTAGAATCTGTTTTACAACCAAACTTTTCTTTGTAGTCCTGTGAAAATCTTTTTGTATCTGGATCATCAGAATCTGAATCAACAGAGTATGCTTTTACTTTCTGAACCTCAGGACTTTGTCTAACACTACTCACTGCTCTACTGGGTTGTCTAGTCTTTTCATTTAGTCTCCTCTGCCTATCAGATTTAAACTCTTGGTTAATATGTCTTTTGTCAGATGTATGTTCCCTACCAGAACTTTTGTTCTTAGAATTACGAGAGTGTACATATTCTTTAGTACAACTCTGCTCCCTACTAGAACTTTTGCTTTCGGAATTATGTGAGTGTATATATTCTTTAGTATTGCTCTTTCTGTATGACTGTTGATGCTCAAAATGTGTCCGTTTCTCAGACCTTTTAGGAGAATTTCTTTCACTATATCTACGTTTGTTCCTTTCATGATGATGCATTCTGCTGGAAGACACAGAACTGCCATGTCTACCATGGCCTCTATCATAATATTTAGTGTTGGAATAATTACAATGAGATTTGGAGGAATGACCAGATAAACCGACATTTTTTGCTCCAGATAATCGTTCTGAGCTTCTGCTATCAACAGATGATGAAGAAGAATACCTTGATCGTCTGTAATATCCATACTCCTGCCTTCTCCTCCAGTACCTTTCATCACTTCTCTTGCTCCTCGATGAAACTGAACTACAACTAGAGCTACATGTATCATCTGTCATTTGACCTTCTTCTTCAATGCGATTCCCAACATTTTTTAAGTTAGCAGCATCTTTCTTTATGTCTCTAGCAATTTCTAGCTGCTTAGTAGTCCTCTTATCAAGTGTAGCTTTCTTCTTTTCCAAAAGCTCTATTTTAGCATCATTAACTTCACCCTCTTCAAAATCTGAACTTAGGTCCATATTCACTTCTCTGATATCTACATCAGAAGAATTCACAGGCATAGGTTTAACAATGCCAATTTGTGTATTGGGTTTCACTAAACTGTCAGTACTGGCCGTTGAAATCCTTTCATTTGTATGTATATGTACCAATGAACTTCCTGAATATGGTCCGTGTAACTTTTTAGTTTTAGCTGAAGTACCAATAGTTCCTGTTAAAACTGGTATTGAACTGACATCTGACCGGGACATTGGTTGGTGCACTGAAACAAGGCTATGCCTGGTATCATCATTTTCAAGGCCATGTTTAATTTCTCCACTTGTAATGGTTCCCTGCTGTAATAGTTCATTTCGACAACCTAATACCTTTGCAACAGCAGCATATACGGATGGCTCTCTTATTCCTTTGAAACCACTCAAACCACTAACTGTCTCTTGATTGTTATTAACATCATAAGAAATATTCTGATCACTATTTGGTTCATTCCCACTGTTTTTGGAAAATGAGCTTAAATGGTCACCAATTACAGACTTAGTATCTACTTGTATTCTGTTTATAACCTGATTACTTACAGTTTGAACAAGCTGATCTTGTTCAACACTTATGTTTGTATCATGCCAGCCTTCCTTTGAAATACTATCATTCTGAACTTTGACATTCTTCTTACTTTTGGACTTATACTGGTCATTAATTGACCACTGCTTTTTTCGTAATTGTTTTACCTTTTCTGTTCTCCAAAACTCTTCTGCAAATTTTGGCATTGGAAAAATATGTGATCTACACTTGTGATAATCGGAAGTTATCCTGGGATCTGAAGGTTTGTTTTTTCCTGATTTAACTTGGAAGTTTTTTGGTATATGCCTAGGGTCCACTCCACCTTTTAATAAAGTTCTTCCTTCAAATCTAGGTTCTGTACACAGTGTATCCTTTGGACTGTAAGGTGAAGGTGGACTCTTTCTGTCATCCTCTTGCTCTGGTGTAAACCCTGTACCCATAAACTCATTACCACTTTCCGATTTTAACAAATTAACCAGTGATTGCAATTTGGATTTATCTTCTTCAGTTTTTACTAATGCAGAACATTGCTGAACCAACAAATGAAAAAGTTCTTCACTGTTTTCACTAATGTCAATGTCAGTGTTTGAGAAAGCTTTTCTCTCTTCACTTATCTCTTTGTAAAACCCAGATGGCTTCATCCCTGAACCTGCAGACTGTTCAGTCTTTCCATGCCCACTTGGTGCTCTGTTACATGTATCAGCAAACAATTTTTGCTTGAAGAAGTTTAAAAGGGATTGGTTTGTATCTACCGCAGCCAAAATACTTGCAATTTCTTCTGGAACATAATTACTACACACACCCCCGTTGTCTTTTGGAAATTGCACTTCATCACTAATTAGTCTCTGTACATCATCTACTTTTTGCTTTTTAGCATAACTCTGATGAATACTGGATGTCATTTCTGATTTGTGTCTTTTTCTTGCAATGGTTGGAGATTCATGAATATTATTTGTACTCGAATCAAGACTTGCTCTTGGCTTTCTACAAGCAGGCAGTGAAGGCAAAAGTTCATCAAGTGGAAAAGAAGTTGCTTGTTTAATAATCAGGGGTTTTATTATTTTTGATTCTTTCTTTTTGGCTTTGTGAGAAGGAAGATCTGACTTATTCTTATCTGGAAAATTTCTCTTTATTTTTGATTCTTCAATTAGTGTCACAGTTTTATTCTTATGCTCTTCAGAATGTTTGCCTGATGACCCTCTTCTGTCACTTTCAATACAACACACCCGTTTCTGCTTCAGCATAGGTTTATCACAAAGTCTTTCACAATTCACATCCACTTGTTCCTTATCTTTGGGATGTGAGGCGCTAAATTTTTCTTCAATTTTTGAACTATTCCTGTCTGTGTGCACTGTATCCATATTACGACTCAATTTGTCAGACTCACAAGACCTAGCAAAATTACTATGTTTTGTTTGATCTTTACTAGATTTTTTACAATTGTTATTATTTTCCACACTGAAATCAGTGTTGCCTTTAAGATTTACGTCTTCATTACAAATGATTTCTTTAGTACTATATGTACTTTCATTGTCTTTTAAGCGCTTCTCTGACACAATTTTTGAAGCTTCTGACATTTTAATCTCTGTATGCCTCATTTCAAAGTTGTTAACTTTTGATGGTAATTTTTTAATATCATTCTCCTCACTTTGTTCCAACCTAGATGAAGGTTTATATCTTGTCTGATCCCTGTTATCAAACTGGTTCTTTATTTCACTACTACGCACATCAGTTTTTCTGTCCAATAACCTGGAAGCTGAATTTGTTTTGTCAGTAACTGTATCTCCCTGGATGATATGATCAGTTTCAACTGATGACCCTGAAGAGCCTCTTTCAGCATAACCAATATTATAAACTGGATTTCTGGTTTCCTTGTCTTTACTACATGCTTGCTTTTTTTCATTCTTGATGATATTTTCCTCTCCAGAGGACGCCTTTTGCCTCTCGCAAGTTTTCAAAAGGGACTTGAAGTCATCTTCCCAGCTCTCATCGAGGTCTTCGTCTGTTAGATCATCATCACTAACACCTGCTGTACCTAAATCATCCCTACATGGCTGAGAACCTAAGTTTGATGGTTCTATTTTAGAATAGTTTGTTTTACTCTTCAAAAGTCTTTGTAGTATTTCATCATCATTGCTGCCGTCATCATCGCTACTTGTATCTACTAGAGCAGTTGCTATACTGGTAAATCTTTTTGACAAAGCCATGCCTGAAATTAAGGAAACTGGAACTGTAAGATGCCTGTCTAAGGCAACATCTAAATTACCAAACATCCACAAAGAAAAAAACACCAATAGGGTTGTTGTCCTAAAATTTCAAACACTTTTTCACAAATTTTGCTTTTTCTGTGCTTGTTTCTTAAAATACTTAATGCAATGGCAAACAGGAGGAGTCTGATCTGGGTCTACACTGTTTGCAAATCCTATTTTGTCAGAAACTTTGGAGTACAAAATTTTAGGACATTTACTGCAACTGTAAAAGTCAGAAATTATGGTTGAGAAAAACTGAAACTAGTTAAAAGAAACTAGTACAGTTAACACAAGTAATATTTTGAAATTCCTGTAGATCTTGTACATTGTACATGTATATGGGGTAAGGGTTTTAAGTTCAAACAAGAAGCTGTAGCCCCACTAGTCACTTTTGGTGTTGGGCAGAGATGTGGTTTGAAAGTATTTTATTCTGATTTCATTTGACATGCAAGGAACATTATACACTAGAACAAAGTTTTATGGATTGCAATGAAAGCAATATGTTTATATGATTCCTTTCCTGAAGACTTACATGTAGGGTAGGTGAATACAAATGGCTGAAGTTCTGATCAATGCCATCAAACTGATTGCAAGGGATACATTTGATTCTGTCACCGAATATAACACCTGCTGAGGTCATCTATGGGCAAAGGTCTCATTACTTAAATCTGATTTTGTTTTGTGTTAAGGTTTTACAATTCAGTCAACCCAATGGGGTCAAGCAGTCAGTTTACAATGTACTTAACCACACTTTTACTGGGCAGGCTTAGTCCTCTAATCGGTTAACCAGTATCTTGCACATTCTTTTGCCAGAAATTGACAACTGCCATTCTTGAATCAGCCGAAGGGAGAGACTGACCGCAGAAAATATTTCAATCTCCATGATAAAATGTTGCCAACCCAGCAGGGAGTGAACCCACCTCTTAAATTTCATACCAAACATTTGCTATATTCAGAAATTTACAGCATTTAGGGATAAAACTGGGGGTTTGGTGTTTCGTAGTGTTGTGATCGATTATAATCTATAATCATTTACTACTGCCTTTTGTGACTGATGATCCGAAAGAATTTTCAGTTGGCTAATCAGAATATTTTATTTCTAGGAACATATTTTTTCCAGAGATATTTATTTAAATAGGTACCGCAGAAATTCTAATTATTGTCTGGGAGTTTATTAGAATCGTTATCTTTCAAAATGAGGAAGGTGGGAGTTCATTGGAGGATGCAGTGTTTGATAAATATTCAAGTTTTCCTCAGATGACTTCCATATTGATATTGGAAACGGAAATATATGCTAGCGTTACAACGGACATGTTAAGTACAGACTTGGGTTACAAAAGCTGTGTCAGCCTCTCTAGGAAAATTGTGTATATCTTTCATTTAGACTGAAAATGACTTTTTCGTTTGATTACTTACCAAACAGTAGATTCAGAAATGAACTGCATGAGATAGCAGCAGTAATATGACTGGTGGGTATTTCCGAGGAACAAGAAAAATACCTAACGGTATTATGGACGAGTTTTCCCACTGAAAAATAAAGGAAACATATCACTTTGAATAAAAATTAACCAAAAGGTAAACCTCGGAAGACTGCCAACCGCCAACACATGGCTAATTTAAACAAGAGGCCCACGGGCCACGGTTCGCTCACCTGAGTGGCATAGCCACTGCAGACATGCAAATGTTATGCAACATTTTTCCTATCCTATCATTGCAACTAACGAAAATATCATCATTTGAGCAGTTCTTAGTTTTGAAGAAGAATATATGTGCCTGACAGTCAATGGAGCATGATCATTTGAATAAACTACCAATCACATTTCAACAGAAGGATCAATGTGAAATTTGGTGGAAATTGGCTAAGTGGTTTCTGAAGAATCATGATTTTATACATGTAAACAGAACAGTGGCAGGGAAATATTATAAATATGAACCAGATGATGGCCATCTTAGATTTCCAATCAGAACAATTATAACGACTGTTGATCTACAAGTCACTTCGATACTTTCAATATAAATGTATGAGGCCCATACAAATGGGGAAGCAAATTTGACCTTGGAGGTAAAAATGTCAAATGTCAACATAGAACCATTATTTTAGCAACTTTGGTAGATGTCCTGTCCCCCATAATTTGTGCAAAGATTAGGACCAAGGGCTTATTTGGTTATGGAGAAGAAGATTTTTAAAGGTTTTTACCATATATGGGCATGGCAGCCTTTTTGATCAATGGTCCATACCAATTTTAGCAATCTTTCATTCTTCTGCCCAAGGAGGCTCTGCATGAAATTTGAGCAACACTGGCCCGGAGGCTTCAGAGGAAAAGCCATTTGAAATTATCATTTTTTCCATACAAATGTATGGAGAGCATACAAATGTATACAGAAGCAAACTTGACCTCGCCTTAAAAAGGTTAAATGTCAATGTATGACAATTATTTTAGCAACTTTGGTAGACCGCCCATTCCAGATGATATATGCAAAGATTCAGCCACAAGCCATCCTCGATTTTGGAGAAAAAGATTTTTAAATGTTTTTTCCCATACAAATGCATAAGGAAGCAAACTTGAACTTGCCGTAAAAAGGTCAAATGTCAATGTATGACCATTATTTTAGCAACTTTGGTAGACCCCCTGTTCCCAATGATTTATGCAAAGATTCAGCCCCAAAGCATCCTCGGTTCTGGAGAAGAAGATTTTTAAAGGTTTTTACCATATATGGACATGGCGGCCATCTTTGTCAATGAACCGTGACCATTTTAGCAATCTTTTGTTCCTCTTACCTAAGGAGGCGCCATATGAAACTTGAGCAAAATTGTCCTAGAGGCGAGTTGTTTGAAATTCTGAACATTTTTCCCATACAAATGCATAAGGAAGCAAAATTGACCTTACCGTAAAAAGGTCAAATGTCAATGTACGACCATTATTTTAGCAATTTTGGTAGCCCTCCCAGTCCCAATAATATATGCAAAGATTCAGCCATAAGGCATGCTCCGTTTTGGAGAAGAAGACTTTTAAAGGTTTTTCCCATACAAATGCATAGGGAAGCAAACTTGACCTTGCTGTAAAACGGTCAAACGTCAACGTACGACAATTCTTTTAGCAATTTTGGTAGACCTCCCGTCCCCGATGATTCCTGCAAAGGTTCAGCCCCAAGGCATTCTCAGTTCTGGAGAAGAAGATTTTTAAAGGTTTTTACCATATATGGGCGTGGCTGCCATCTTGGGCAACGGACCGCGACCATTTTAGCAATTTTTTGTTCCCCCACCCTAAGGAGGCTCCATATGAAATTTGAGCAAAATTGGCTCAGCGGCTTCAGAGGAGAAGTCGTTTGAAAATGTTAACGGATGGACGCACCGATGGACGGACGACGGACGAAAAGTGATCACGATAGCTCATCCTAAGCAGAGCTCAGGTGAGCTAAAAAGACAGATTTTTTTTTCAAAAAAAGCCTGTCCAAAAATACAATTTTTATCAAAAAAATTCTGGTTACTGATGTAGTCATTGGTAAGTATATGTACAGAGAAGCGGCTCAGCCACTGAATCTACAATCTGCATAAGCGGAAAAAAAAAAAAAAAAAAAAAAAAAAATCAATTTCTGCTGCACAAGCTTTCAGCTTCAGGGGAGATAAATACGTAACAAAGAAAGTCAGTATTGTCTCTCTTGCACGTGACACAACTACTGGTCCTTATCTATGCCTCCATCAAATATTATGAAAATATTTCAAGCCATTAAGAAGTTATGAAGTGCACAAAAATTTGACTTAGATATTCATTCAGGGGAGATAACTAGAAAAAAGAAGAAAAGCAATCGTCCTTGGATGTGACACTCTTACTTGACCTGATATGCATGTATATATGTCACTACCTTATATTATCAAATTATCCCAAACAGTATGGGAATTATGGCTTGCACAAGATTTCTGTTTCAGGGGAGATAAGGACATAATGAAGGAAGAGTTGTATCTCTTGCACAGGACTCATGACACCTCTTCTAGTCTTTATCTATGTCTCTACCAAATATTCAAACCATTAAGAAGTTATGGTGTGCATAAGACTTTCGCTTAGAAATCTGTTCATGGGAGAAAACTAAAGGAATAACAAAGCAACAGTTTTCCGTCTTGCATGAAACACTCCTACTTGCCCTGATAAATGTCCCAATCGAATATTATCAAATTATCTCAAACAGTATGGGAGTTATGGCCTGCACAAGATTTCAGCTTCAGGGGAGATAAGTACAAAATGAAGAAAGTGAGAATTGTCTCTCTCGCACACGACATGCCTACTGACTGGTCCTCCTCTTCACCCCTACCAAATATGAAAGCAATCCACTGTAGAACTAGAAAAGGTTTTTTTTTTAGAAAAAAAAAACAACAACAAATGTCCCCTCCACATCCCCCGCCCCTCCCCTCCCCCACCAATCCTGCCAGAGTTGTTATTCTTGTATGCAACACTTCATCTCTTCATGTTCTACATATGTACTAAGCATCATCAAAATATTCTGTAGGGTATTCGTGTTACAGAGCAGAAACAAGAAATCAAATTCAAACAAAAGGGAAGATGACTCTAAAAGTAAAAGCCAAAATTGCCATCCTTGTATGTGAAATGTCGTCTGGTCCTGTTCTTCATTACTACCAAGCAGGGGTCAGGCTACAGGGCGACTGGGGCCAAATAGTCCCCCTTGAGGCCTCTTAGTCGCCCTGGGAAGCCCTTAGGGCAACAAAAACTTCGCCCTCAATTTTTGCAACTTTTGAAAAAGCTAACTTGTGCAAAACAAACTTTTTGTTAGGAGAAATCCAGTGAAAATTGAACAAACATGCAAAGGTAAATTTCTTTTTTAAAAAAGTCCTTAGAAGTATCATAAATGCCACAGAATAAAAGTCATATGTGGTTAAACGAGTTTTGGAGCAAAACTGTTTGCCTACTAAGTGACCAAAAGATCGTTTCCTTCAATGCCATTAGTTTTCGTGGGTGTCCGTTTTTTCATAAATGAACCATTTACGTGCTGAAAATTGGTCAGAAACGGCATTAAAAATGCTAAAAACTAAGTTTAAAAGTTGACAGACATTTTAGCTAACAAATTTCTTTTTATCATTATGTTTATAGCTTATCAGATCTTGATGTTTTGACTTGGAAGATCAATTTCCAAAAAGATATGGGTGCAGATATGACACATTTGCCCTACTCACGTCTGTGTTTCTGTGGATCATTTAATTGGTTTAGAAGTAAGAATTAACAGATCTACAGTAAAAATTCTTTCCTTTTTTGTTAATTCCCAAGACAATGCGTTAAAGCGAGTCGAGAGTCCTTAAGTGTCATGCTTTCAGTAAGGTGATATGTTAACCGAGTCTTGACTTCTCCCTAAACCTATGAAACTTCTCCCTGTTTTGTCTGGAGGGAGAAGTCACTTCTCCCTAAATTTCTGAGCCAGCTTGACCCCTGCTACCAAGTATCATCAAAATATTCCAAAGAGTGTTCGAATACATAGCCGACACTAAATCAATGCATAATCAGTGTCAAATATAACAAGGAGAGATAACAACAAAAGTAAGGAAGGCAGAGTTGCCATTCTTGTAAGGAACACGTTGTCCTGTCCTACTCTACAGTTCTACCATGTACTATCAAAATATTCTGAAGGGTATTCCAGTTCCAGAGCAGACGAGAAATCTATTTCAAACAAAACAAAGGGAGATAATTCCAAAAGTTAGAAAGCCAGAGTTGTCATTCCTGTAGGCGACACCTTATCTGGCCTGTTCTACATTTCTACCAAGTATCATAAAAATATTCCAAAGAGTCTTTGACTTACAGAGCGGACACGAAATCAATGGATAATCACTGACATAACAAAGGGAGATAACACCAAAAGTAAGAAAGACAGAGTTGTCATTCTTGTACTTGACATGTCGTTGGTCCTGTTTTACATTTCTACCAAGTATCATAAAAAAGTCCAAAGGGTCTTTGACTTACAGAGCGGACACAAACTCAATGGATAATCACTGTCAGACATAACAAAGGGAGATAACGCCAAAAGTAAGAAAGGCAGAGTTGTCATTCTTGTACTCAACATGTCGTCTGGTCCTGTTGTACATTTCTAACAAGTATCATGAAAACCTCAGACTTCAGGGGAGTAACACACTGGTCCTCCTCTTCATCCCTACCAAATATGAAAGCAATCAGCTGAAGAATAAAGGTAACATATAACTTTGAAAAAAAAAAAAAAAAATTAAAAGGTAAACCTCGGATGTCAGGGGAGATTACAAAAGAAGAAAGTGAGAGTTGTCTCTCTTGCACAGGAGACTCCTACTGGTCCTCCTCTCCATCCCTACTATATATGAAAGCAACCGACTGAAGAATAAAGGTAACATATAACTTTGAAAAAAGGTTTACGAAACGTAAACCTGGGTTGATGCCAGACGCCCTCCCGACACTCACCTAGACATCGCTATTTTAAAGGACAGATTTTCTTTACATGTAGATGATAAAAAAAATCACCCATTTTCGGGCCCAGTTTTCGGGATGGGCAGTTATTGAAGTATGGGTGTTTATCAGAATTTTTATGACATAAAAATGAGATTTTTGTCATCTTGTATATATTTTTGGTGATTAAAGAAGAAGAAATTTGATTTAAAAAAAAAAAAAAAAATCTGAAAGCATAATTCCATATTAGGGTATTTTTTCAAATCAAAAGTTTTTGCTGATATTTTTCTTATTTCTAAATGAAACGTACCTAGGCGCTTCTGAATGAGTACCACAGCGTATGTTTTCATGAAGTCAGAAAAACAAGGCAGTCTGAAGGACAGCTATATCCCCCGCCGCAGAATGACAATGGAGCGGCCTCAAAATTCAAGGCTCACTGGTGGCTTTCAACTGTGACCTTGACCTTGAGTCTGCATTGTTAAGTTATGGGTTCTGCACATCATCTCACTAAGGCGAACATTTGAACCAAATTTAATAAATATCTTTCAAAGGGTTCAGGAGATATGGGGTGAACATGAAATTCGAGGCTCAAACTCATGACCTTTAACTGTAACCTTGACCTTGTCGGCATGCTTGTGTTATGGGTTCTGCACATTGCCTCACTAAGGCAAACGTTTGACCAAAGTTTCATGAAATCTTTCAAGGGTTCAGGAGCTATGGAGTGAAAAAGAAAGAGACGGATGACCTTCAATTGTGACCTTGACCTTGAGCCTGCATCACTGAGTTACAGGTTCTACACATCATCTCATTAAGGCGAACATTTGACCCAAATTTAACAAGGCAGTCTGAATGGCAATGGAGAGGCCTCAAAAGGCTCAAACTGGTGACCTTCAATTGTGACCTTGACCTTGAGTCAGCTGAGTTACGGGTTCTGCACATCATCTCACTGAGGCAAACATTTGACCAACGTTTAAAGAAAATCCTTCCTGGGGTAAAGGAGATATGGAGCCGACACCAAATTCAAGGCTCAAACTTGTGACCTTCAACTGTGACCTTGACCTTAGTCTGCAGGGCTGAGTTATGGGTTCTGCATATTGTCCCACTGAGGTGTACATTTGACCAAAGTTTAGAGAAAATCCTCCCAGGGGTAAAGGAGATACAGGGTGGACACAAAATTCAAGGCTCAAATCTGTGACCGTGAACTCTGAACTTGAGTCTACATGGCTGAGCTATGGGTTCTGCACATCATTTCACTCAAGTTCATTGAGACAAACATTTGGCCAAAATTAAAAGAAAATCCTTCCAGGGGTTAAGGAGATACCGACTGGACATGAAATTAAGGGCTCAAACACGACCTTGAACTGTGACCTTGTCCTTGAGTACCCATGGCTGAGTAATGGGTCCTGCACATTGTCCCACAGGTGAAGATTTGACCAAAGTTTAGAAAAAGTCCTCTCAGCGGTAAAGGAGATACAGAGTGGACACAAATTTCAAGGCTCAAACCCAAGACCTTGAGCTGTGACCTTGGCATGGTTGAGTTACTGATTCTGCACATCATCTCACTAAGGTGAACATTTGAGCAAAGTTTAAAGAAAATCCTTCCACTGGTATAGGAGATACAGAGCGGACAAGACATTCAAGGCCCAAACCTGTGACCTTGAACTGTGACCTTGACCTTGTGTCAGCATGGTTGAGTTATGAGTTCTGCACATGGTCTCACTGAGGCAAACGTATGACCAAAGCTTAAAGAAAATCCTTCCAGGGGTAGAGGAGATATGGAGCGGACACGAAATTCAAGGCTCAAACCCATGACCTTGACCTTTGACATTGACCTTGAGTTGGCATGGTTGACTTATGGGTTCTGCACATCGACTGAGGCGAACATTTGACCAAAGATTAATGAAAATCTTTCAAAGGGTTCAGGAAATATGGAGCGGACAAGAAGGTGTTACAGAAGGACGGACGGACAGACAGACGGACGGACAGGAGACAGACGAAGGCCATTTCTATAATCCCCCATCCGCTGGGGATTAATATAATGTGAATATCCTCTTATCTAGAGCTACAAAAAGATTTTTTTTTTTTTATAATTTTTGCCAATGGGTGTCAGTATAAAACTTTTTTTTTTGTTTTTTTGTTTGTTTGTGTTGAGGTTTTACGGCTTAGTCAACCCAATGGTGTCGTGTGGAGTGCAGTCAGTTTATCTAACCACACGTTTACTGGGCATGCTTAGTCCTCTAAGCGGTTAACCAGTATTGTACACATACTTTTGCCAGAAACAGACAACTACTCTTCTTGAATCAGCAGAAGGGAGAGAATGACCATAGAAAATATTACATGATCAATCTCCACGGAAGAATGTTGCCGACCTCGGCAGAGGTTGAAACCTGGTCTCCAGTAGGACGGCGCATGATTTTTGCCTATCTAGTGCCATTCATTTTAATCTGAGCCATTTTGTTCCATTTAGGTAGTGTGACCGCCGATGTACAAAATATGAATCCAATACAATATCTTTTCAAAAGATATCGTATGGAAACATGACAAGGGCATAAAAAAAATTTCCTACCTAACAACCCTATGATTTTCTCAAAGGACACCTGAAACACAGGTATTTTTTTTTCTGGCCTTAATCAACTTTTAGTGGTTGATCAGTCAGTTTTACAAAAACCAATGACTGACTACAAATTGCAGGCCAATTCCCAGCCCCATTGTTGACATATTTAATTCATCTATTGTAACAGTCATCAAGACATTTGATTTGACACCAAATATCGCTATGTCTGTAGACTGATTCCTTATCACCACTTCTGATTATCAATGTTTATGCAACAGTTCACCCTTAAAGCACTAAGCAAATTGTACAGAAGACATTCTAAAATTGGTATTTTTTTTTAGGGAAAATAAGACCTGACATTATGTGAATTGTCTGCTAGGCAGACAAATCACATGAAAAGTCATCTACTTTTCTCTGGAAAATATAAAAGAATTCTGCTATAGTTGTGATTAGCAAATTGAGGCTTACCCTCTTTAAAACAACAAACTCCTAAATCTTATTAAAGGACCCCTAATGCCACATATGGACCCCAATTTTTAAACCCTGGGGGAAAACCTTGCACCAACAATGACACTACTTTGAAAAAAAAAAAAAAAAAAAAAAAAATCCTTCAGTTCATCCTGAAAATGGCCCACTGCATCTTCTCCGACACCACTGAGGGTATTTACAGAAACTGGAAAAGGATTTTCCCCCTTCTTGTCTTGGGTCAAAATGAAAACAGTCCATCAGCCAACATACCACCCAGTACTAGCTTTTATTTTTTCTAAGCACATTTCCAAATGTCCACCATATGAAGGTTTCAGCTGTCTGACCAGTACAATTTTTGTTTAGCAAAACCAGTTCATGAGAGTAGCATGTGTGCGAAGTTTCAACAAAATTCCACCAGTACTTGAGCTTTCAGAGGAGATGTGATAACAGAAATCAAATGCAGTAAATCGAGTCGAGAGTCCTTAAGTGTCATGCTTATGAAGGTGCATAGGTTAACCGAGTCTTGACTTCTCCCTCATCCTATAAAACTTCTCCCTGTTTTGTCTGAAGGGAGAAGTCACTTCTCCCTAAATTTCTGAGCCAGCTTGACCCCTGGGTTTTGATAGGAAATCGGTTTGGAATGAGCCACTAATGATAGAGAGTACGGGTCGGTCAGTCTAGTAATTTGACAAAATGGCCTTTACGAGGCAAGCTAGTGACAAAATTGCAGCTATACATGCACTTCTTTGGGCAGGCAGTACTTCTGCATGTTACAGCCAAAGTGTGTTTTTGCAACAGCATTTGGGACATGTAGACAAAACTGTACATAAATATGTATTCCGATTTGCTTAAGCACTGTTTAAGGATCGATCATTTGATTCTTACTGGTGGAGTTGGAGTGGCAGTAAGAGGTTTTCAAGCGAGGATTTGTTCTTCCACAATAAATACAGTCCTTTTATTCACGTTTCTACAAAGTGTGTATTAACCCTGGTTCTGGTTATTATGTCTGGAAAAAGAGGTTCCTGGATTGTTTTTCTTCAAAAGACCCTTCTGCCCCCGCCCCTTCAATTCAAAAACAAATGGTTGCTCCCTTAAACGATTTTCTTTGTGAAATTGACTGTCAGATGATATTTTAACATCGTCTTATGATGATGAATAAACAAAAGTTAAGAGAAAAGTCCAGGGAGTGCCACAATCACAAACCGCGGCCCTTCCCAGACACCAAGAGGAAACAGACAAAACCAAAAAAGCGCAAATCGAACAAACATACAAAAAGCGCTAAGATTAGCTCTCTCTTCCTCAAGCGAGGTAATCACAATGCTAAAAGGACTGAAAAACACAAGAACAAAATAACAAAAGGTAAGACATAAAACAAATCGCCTTGTAGAATAAACCACAAAGCAACAAAGAGTAAGACTAACACCAGGACCACCGACTTAGAACGGTCAGTACAATAAACCACCGGGGGGTTTAAAGCACTTTTACGGCCAGCCAACTTCATCCTGGGTCCCGATGCTACAAACTTATATGAATAAACATGTGGGTCAGATATACAGTTTTATTTTTAATGTAAGCAGTGATCTCAACCAATTAGCAACCAATTTCCAAAAGTAAAAACACACTGGTTACCCAGGGACAACTAACGGGACTGAGAATAGCAAACACAGTTGAAATTTATAGGTGGGAATAGAAAGTAAATACATGTATGGGAACAAAAAATTGCCAAGGCACAGTTTGCCATGGATCAGTTTGATCCTTGTCAGTTTGTTCAGTGACAAGATGTACACAGAAAGGTATTTTCTCCCTGTTGATTTTAACTGCGTTTCTTGTTCTCAGTCGCGTTGGTTGCCTCATGATAACAAGACTATGTAATTTTGACCCCCTTAAGGATAATCTGCTGGCTGACCAAACATGGCGGCGGAATATGCCACCTGAAAACATCATCATAAAATATCAACAAAAATCAGAAATGAAATGCGTGTCTCACAAATTGAACTGATAACTCAAATGTCAGGATATATCAAGTGGTTATTAATAGATAAAAATGAATTTTATAAGTATGAAAAAACTTACGTTCTAACTTGCGTAATTTTGAGACAAAATATTTCTTGTTTCTTTTCCATGAATACGTAAAGTACTTTATGTCGTTTTCTTTTACAATGATCCATCTAGGGCAACCGGAAAATAAAATATCCAAATTCACTCAAATAAAGACACACTTTGGCTTCCAAGAAAGCTATCAAACAGCTCTAAACAATGTACATTGACCGTACATATATTATGTACTTAGCAGTCCCCCTTGCACATGCAGATAGAATACAAACCGGTATCCTGTCCGTTATATACATGGAAGGACAAGATTTTAGTTCTGTGTATCAGTTTGGGTACCTGCAGACATAGGCATATTGTGTTTTTATTTGAAAGCTTTTGGATATTTTAATTTCCGGCTGCTCTAGAGAGAACATTGTGAAACAAACTGACATTAGTATTTAATGAATTTATGAAAAAGACAAGGGAACTTTTGGCTTCCGAATTTGCACAAGTTAGAATTGATTGTGTTGGGGTTTAACGACACGTCAACCCTTATGGGTCATTTTGTGTCGTCTCCCAGGGAAAGGGAGAAAAGAGATAGTAGAAGAGATGAAAGAGAGAGACAGGGAAGGAAAAGGAGCAGGAACGAAAGTGAAGAAACAGAAGAAACAAAAACATTCCCCCTTTACCCTTACCTGCTACAAGGATAGCAGGCAATGCCCAACTGTAAGCCAATATCAGTTGGACGCCCCGGTGACGTAAGATACACATACTTATAAAATGCATTTTTATTTCTTGATAACCACTTGATATGCCTCGACATTTACGTTATCAGTTAAAATTTATTAGACATGCATTTCATTTGAGATTTTTGTTGATATTTTATGATGACTACAGCAGGTCCCAGAAAACCCCTATCTCGGTGTAACGCTTTCAGAAGACCTAAAGTGGAGTTCCCATATCAGCAAAATTTCCAAAAAGGCAAACTGTACCCTCGGATTCTTAAAAAGGAATCTCAAACATTGTCTACAAGAATGTAGAATGACAGCCTATCTCTCACTTATTCGATCAACCCTGGAATATAGTTCTGTAATTTGGGATCCTCACCTACACAAAGATATCGACAACCTGACGACAAGTTAGAAAAAATTCAACGCCAGGCTGCCAGATTCATCTTGCATGAAACACTCCTACTTGCCCTGATAAATGTCCCAATCGAATATTATCAAATTATCTCAAACAGTATGGGAGTTATGGCCTGCACAAGATTTCAGCTTCAGGGGAGATAAGTACAAAATGAAGAAAGTGAGAATTGTCTCTCTCGCACACGACATGCCTACTGACTGGTCCTCCTCTTCACCCCTACCAAATATGAAAGCAATCCACTGTAGAACTAGAAAAGGTTTTTTTTTTAGAAAAAAAAAACAACAACAAATGTCCCCTCCACATCCCCCGCCCCTCCCCTCCCCCACCAATCCTGCCAGAGTTGTTATTCTTGTATGCAACACTTCATCTCTTCATGTTCTACATATGTACTAAGCATCATCAAAATATTCTGTAGGGTATTCGTGTTACAGAGCAGAAACAAGAAATCAAATTCAAACAAAAGGGAAGATGACTCTAAAAGTAAAAGCCAAAATTGCCATCCTTGTATGTGAAATGTCGTCTGGTCCTGTTCTTCATTACTACCAAGCAGGGGTCAGGCTACAGGGCGACTGGGGCCAAATAGTCCCCCTTGAGGCCTCTTAGTCGCCCTGGGAAGCCCTTAGGGCAACAAAAACTTCGCCCTCAATTTTTGCAACTTTTGAAAAAGCTAACTTGTGCAAAACAAACTTTTTGTTAGGAGAAATCCAGTGAAAATTGAACAAACATGCAAAGGTAAATTTCTTTTTTAAAAAAGTCCTTAGAAGTATCATAAATGCCACAGAATAAAAGTCATATGTGGTTAAACGAGTTTTGGAGCAAAACTGTTTGCCTACTAAGTGACCAAAAGATCGTTTCCTTCAATGCCATTAGTTTTCGTGGGTGTCCGTTTTTTCATAAATGAACCATTTACGTGCTGAAAATTGGTCAGAAACGGCATTAAAAATGCTAAAAACTAAGTTTAAAAGTTGACAGACATTTTAGCTAACAAATTTCTTTTTATCATTATGTTTATAGCTTATCAGATCTTGATGTTTTGACTTGGAAGATCAATTTCCAAAAAGATATGGGTGCAGATATGACACATTTGCCCTACTCACGTCTGTGTTTCTGTGGATCATTTAATTGGTTTAGAAGTAAGAATTAACAGATCTACAGTAAAAATTCTTTCCTTTTTTGTTAATTCCCAAGACAATGCGTTAAAGCGAGTCGAGAGTCCTTAAGTGTCATGCTTTCAGTAAGGTGATATGTTAACCGAGTCTTGACTTCTCCCTAAACCTATGAAACTTCTCCCTGTTTTGTCTGGAGGGAGAAGTCACTTCTCCCTAAATTTCTGAGCCAGCTTGACCCCTGCTACCAAGTATCATCAAAATATTCCAAAGAGTGTTCGAATACATAGCCGACACTAAATCAATGCATAATCAGTGTCAAATATAACAAGGAGAGATAACAACAAAAGTAAGGAAGGCAGAGTTGCCATTCTTGTAAGGAACACGTTGTCCTGTCCTACTCTACAGTTCTACCATGTACTATCAAAATATTCTGAAGGGTATTCCAGTTCCAGAGCAGACGAGAAATCTATTTCAAACAAAACAAAGGGAGATAATTCCAAAAGTTAGAAAGCCAGAGTTGTCATTCCTGTAGGCGACACCTTATCTGGCCTGTTCTACATTTCTACCAAGTATCATAAAAATATTCCAAAGAGTCTTTGACTTACAGAGCGGACACGAAATCAATGGATAATCACTGACATAACAAAGGGAGATAACACCAAAAGTAAGAAAGACAGAGTTGTCATTCTTGTACTTGACATGTCGTTGGTCCTGTTTTACATTTCTACCAAGTATCATAAAAAAGTCCAAAGGGTCTTTGACTTACAGAGCGGACACAAACTCAATGGATAATCACTGTCAGACATAACAAAGGGAGATAACGCCAAAAGTAAGAAAGGCAGAGTTGTCATTCTTGTACTCAACATGTCGTCTGGTCCTGTTGTACATTTCTAACAAGTATCATGAAAACCTCAGACTTCAGGGGAGTAACACACTGGTCCTCCTCTTCATCCCTACCAAATATGAAAGCAATCAGCTGAAGAATAAAGGTAACATATAACTTTGAAAAAAAAAAAAAAAAATTAAAAGGTAAACCTCGGATGTCAGGGGAGATTACAAAAGAAGAAAGTGAGAGTTGTCTCTCTTGCACAGGAGACTCCTACTGGTCCTCCTCTCCATCCCTACTATATATGAAAGCAACCGACTGAAGAATAAAGGTAACATATAACTTTGAAAAAAGGTTTACGAAACGTAAACCTGGGTTGATGCCAGACGCCCTCCCGACACTCACCTAGACATCGCTATTTTAAAGGACAGATTTTCTTTACATGTAGATGATAAAAAAAATCACCCATTTTCGGGCCCAGTTTTCGGGATGGGCAGTTATTGAAGTATGGGTGTTTATCAGAATTTTTATGACATAAAAATGAGATTTTTGTCATCTTGTATATATTTTTGGTGATTAAAGAAGAAGAAATTTGATTTAAAAAAAAAAAAAAAAATCTGAAAGCATAATTCCATATTAGGGTATTTTTTCAAATCAAAAGTTTTTGCTGATATTTTTCTTATTTCTAAATGAAACGTACCTAGGCGCTTCTGAATGAGTACCACAGCGTAAGTTTTCATGAAGTCAGAAAAACAAGGCAGTCTGAAGGACAGCTATATCCCCCGCCGCAGAATGACAATGGAGCGGCCTCAAAATTCAAGGCTCACTGGTGGCTTTCAACTGTGACCTTGACCTTGAGTCTGCATTGTTAAGTTATGGGTTCTGCACATCATCTCACTAAGGCGAACATTTGAACCAAATTTAATAAATATCTTTCAAAGGGTTCAGGAGATATGGGGTGAACATGAAATTCGAGGCTCAAACTCATGACCTTTAACTGTAACCTTGACCTTGTCGGCATGCTTGTGTTATGGGTTCTGCACATTGCCTCACTAAGGCAAACGTTTGACCAAAGTTTCATGAAATCTTTCAAGGGTTCAGGAGCTATGGAGTGAAAAAGAAAGAGACGGATGACCTTCAATTGTGACCTTGACCTTGAGCCTGCATCACTGAGTTACAGGTTCTACACATCATCTCATTAAGGCGAACATTTGACCCAAATTTAACAAGGCAGTCTGAATGGCAATGGAGAGGCCTCAAAAGGCTCAAACTGGTGACCTTCAATTGTGACCTTGACCTTGAGTCAGCTGAGTTACGGGTTCTGCACATCATCTCACTGAGGCAAACATTTGACCAACGTTTAAAGAAAATCCTTCCTGGGGTAAAGGAGATATGGAGCCGACACCAAATTCAAGGCTCAAACTTGTGACCTTCAACTGTGACCTTGACCTTAGTCTGCAGGGCTGAGTTATGGGTTCTGCATATTGTCCCACTGAGGTGTACATTTGACCAAAGTTTAGAGAAAATCCTCCCAGGGGTAAAGGAGATACAGGGTGGACACAAAATTCAAGGCTCAAATCTGTGACCGTGAACTCTGAACTTGAGTCTACATGGCTGAGCTATGGGTTCTGCACATCATTTCACTCAAGTTCATTGAGACAAACATTTGGCCAAAATTAAAAGAAAATCCTTCCAGGGGTTAAGGAGATACCGACTGGACACGAAATTAAGGGCTCAAACACGACCTTGAACTGTGACCTTGTCCTTGAGTACCCATGGCTGAGTAATGGGTCCTGCACATTGTCCCACAGGTGAAGATTTGACCAAAGTTTAGAAAAAGTCCTCTCAGCGGTAAAGGAGATACAGAGTGGACACAAATTTCAAGGCTCAAACCCAAGACCTTGAGCTGTGACCTTGGCATGGTTGAGTTACTGATTCTGCACATCATCTCACTAAGGTGAACATTTGAGCAAAGTTTAAAGAAAATCCTTCCACTGGTATAGGAGATACAGAGCGGACAAGACATTCAAGGCCCAAACCTGTGACCTTGAACTGTGACCTTGACCTTGTGTCAGCATGGTTGAGTTATGAGTTCTGCACATGGTCTCACTGAGGCAAACGTATGACCAAAGCTTAAAGAAAATCCTTCCAGGGGTAGAGGAGATATGGAGCGGACACGAAATTCAAGGCTCAAACCCATGACCTTGACCTTTGACATTGACCTTGAGTTGGCATGGTTGACTTATGGGTTCTGCACATCGACTGAGGCGAACATTTGACCAAAGATTAATGAAAATCTTTCAAAGGGTTCAGGAAATATGGAGCGGACAAGAAGGTGTTACAGAAGGACGGACGGACAGACAGACGGACGGACAGGAGACAGACGAAGGCCATTTCTATAATCCCCCATCCGCTGGGGATTAATATAATGTGAATATCCTCTTATCTAGAGCTACAAAAAGATTTTTTTTTTTTTATAATTTTTGCCAATGGGTGTCAGTATAAAACTTTTTTTTTTTGTTTTTTTGTTTGTTTGTGTTGAGGTTTTACGGCTTAGTCAACCCAATGGTGTCGTGTGGAGTGCAGTCAGTTTATCTAACCACACGTTTACTGGGCATGCTTAGTCCTCTAAGCGGTTAACCAGTATTGTACACATACTTTTGCCAGAAACAGACAACTACTCTTCTTGAATCAGCGGAAGGGAGAGAATGACCATAGAAAATATTACATGATCAATCTCCACGGAAGAATGTTGCCGACCTCGGCAGAGGTTGAAACCTGGTCTCCAGTAGGACGGCGCATGATTTTTGCCTATCTAGTGCCATTCATTTTAATCTGAGCCATTTTGTTCCATTTAGGTAGTGTGACCGCCGATGTACAAAATCAAGGATCAAGCTACAGGGCGACTGGGGCGAAATAGTCGCCCTAGAGGGCACAAAGTCGCCCTGGGAAGCCCAGAGGGCGACAAAAACTTCGCCCTCCGTTTTTGCAACTTTTGAAAAAGCTAGTACTTGTGCAAAACGAACTTTTTGTTGGGAGAAATCCAGTAAAAAATGAGCAAACATGCAAAGGTAAAAATCTGTTGAAAAATGTTGTTAGATGTATCAGAAATGCCACTGAATGAAAGTCTGATGTGATTTAACAAGTTTTGGAGGAAAACTGTTCGCCTATTAAGTGACCAAAAGATCGTTTTCATCAATGTCATTAGTTTTCGTGGGTGTCCGTTTTTTCATAAATGAACCATCTACATGCTGAAAACTGGCCAGAAACAGCATTAAAAGTGCAAAAAACTAAGTTTAGAAGTTGGCAGACACTTTAGTTTAACAAATTTATTATTATCATTATGTTTATAGCTTACTTACCAAGCCACAGACCTTGATGTTTTGACTATCTACTCAAAAGAATTGTCAATTTCCAAAAAGATATGAATGAAATTATGTGTCCAGATATAATGTATTTGCCCTACTCATGTCTGTGTTACTTTGCATCATTTAATTGGTTTAGAAGTAAGAATGAACAGGTCTACAGTAAAGTTTGTTTCCTTCTTTGTTAATTCCCAAGACAATATGATAAAAATTCCCGACAATGCAGTAAAGTGAGTCGAGAGTCCTAAATTGTCGAGCTTTCAGTAAGGCGATAGGTGAACCGAGTCTTGACTTCTCCCTCATCCTATAAAACTTCTCCCTGTTTTGTCTGGAGGGAGAAGTCACTTCTCCCTAAATTTCTGAGCCAGCTTGATCCCTGAAAATATGAATCCAATACAATATCTTTTCAAAAGATATCGTATGGAAACATGACGAGGGCATAAAAAAAATTTCCTACCTAACAACCCTATGATTTTCTCAAAGGACACCTGAAACACAGGTATTTTTTTTTCTGGCCTTAATCAACTTTTAGTGGTTGATCAGTCAGTTTTACAAAAACCAATGACTGACTACAAATTGCAGGCCAATTCCCAGCCCCATTGTTGACATATTTAATTCATCTATTGTAACAGTCATCAAGACATTTGATTTGACACCAAATATCGCTATGTCTGTAGACTGATTCCTTATCACCACTTCTGATTATCAATGTTTATGCAACAGTTCACCCTTAAAGCACTAAGCAAATTGTACAGAAGACATTCTAAAATTGGTATTTTTTTTTAGGGAAAATAAGACCTGACATTATGTGAATTGTCTGCTAGGCAGACAAATCACATGAAAAGTCATCTACTTTTCTCTGGAAAATATAAAAGAATTCTGCTATAGTTGTGATTAGCAAATTGAGGCTTACCCTCTTTAAAACAACAAACTCCTAAATCTTATTAAAGGACCCCTAATGCCACATATGGACCCCAATTTTTAAACCCTGGGGGAAAACCTTGCACCAACAATGACACTACTTTGAAAAAAAAAAAAAAAAAAAAAAAAAAAAATCCTTCAGTTCATCCTGAAAATGGCCCACTGCATCTTCTCCGACACCACTGAGGGTATTTACAGAAACTGGAAAAGGATTTTCCCCCTTCTTGTCTTGGGTCAAAATGAAAACAGTCCATCAGCCAACATACCACCCAGTACTAGCTTTTATTTTTTCTAAGCACATTTCCAAATGTCCACCATATGAAGGTTTCAGCTGTCTGACCAGTACAATTTTTGTTTAGCAAAACCAGTTCATGAGAGTAGCATGTGTGCGAAGTTTCAACAAAATTCCACCAGTACTTGAGCTTTCAGAGGAGATGTGATAACAGAAATCAAATGCAGTAAATCGAGTCGAGAGTCCTTAAGTGTCATGCTTATGAAGGTGCATAGGTTAACCGAGTCTTGACTTCTCCCTCATCCTATAAAACTTCTCCCTGTTTTGTCTGAAGGGAGAAGTCACTTCTCCCTAAATTTCTGAGCCAGCTTGACCCCTGGGTTTTGATAGGAAATCGGTTTGGAATGAGCCACTAATGATAGAGAGTACGGGTCGGTCAGTCTAGTAATTTGACAAAATGGCCTTTACGAGGCAAGCTAGTGACAAAATTGCAGCTATACATGCACTTCTTTGGGCAGGCAGTACTTCTGCATGTTACAGCCAAAGTGTGTTTTTGCAACAGCATTTGGGACATGTAGACAAAACTGTACATAAATATGTATTCCGATTTGCTTAAGCACTGTTTAAGGATCGATCATTTGATTCTTACTGGTGGAGTTGGAGTGGCAGTAAGAGGTTTTCAAGCGAGGATTTGTTCTTCCACAATAAATACAGTCCTTTTATTCACGTTTCTACAAAGTGTGTATTAACCCTGGTTCTGGTTATTATGTCTGGAAAAAGAGGTTCCTGGATTGTTTTTCTTCAAAAGACCCTTCTGCCCCCGCCCCTTCAATTCAAAAACAAATGGTTGCTCCCTTAAACGATTTTCTTTGTGAAATTGACTGTCAGATGATATTTTAACATCGTCTTATGATGATGAATAAACAAAAGTTAAGAGAAAAGTCCAGGGAGTGCCACAATCACAAACCGCGGCCCTTCCCAGACACCAAGAGGAAACAGACAAAACCAAAAAAGCGCAAATCGAACAAACATACAAAAAGCGCTAAGATTAGCTCTCTCTTCCTCAAGCGAGGTAATCACAATGCTAAAAGGACTGAAAAACACAAGAACAAAATAACAAAAGGTAAGACATAAAACAAATCGCCTTGTAGAATAAACCACAAAGCAACAAAGAGTAAGACTAACACCAGGACCACCGACTTAGAACGGTCAGTACAATAAACCACCGGGGGGTTTAAAGCACTTTTACGGCCAGCCAACTTCATCCTGGGTCCCGATGCTACAAACTTATATGAATAAACATGTGGGTCAGATATACAGTTTTATTTTTAATGTAAGCAGTGATCTCAACCAATTAGCAACCAATTTCCAAAAGTAAAAACACACTGGTTACCCAGGGACAACTAACGGGACTGAGAATAGCAAACACAGTTGAAATTTATAGGTGGGAATAGAAAGTAAATACATGTATGGGAACAAAAAATTGCCAAGGCACAGTTTGCCATGGATCAGTTTGATCCTTGTCAGTTTGTTCAGTGACAAGATGTACACAGAAAGGTATTTTCTCCCTGTTGATTTTAACTGCGTTTCTTGTTCTCAGTCGCGTTGGTTGCCTCATGATAACAAGACTATGTAATTTTGACCCCCTTAAGGATAATCTGCTGGCTGACCAAACATGGCGGCGGAATATGCCACCTGAAAACATCATCATAAAATATCAACAAAAATCAGAAATGAAATGCGTGTCTCACAAATTGAACTGATAACTCAAATGTCAGGATATATCAAGTGGTTATTAATAGATAAAAATGAATTTTATAAGTATGAAAAAACTTACGTTCTAACTTGCGTAATTTTGAGACAAAATATTTCTTGTTTCTTTTCCATGAATACGTAAAGTACTTTATGTCGTTTTCTTTTACAATGATCCATCTAGGGCAACCGGAAAATAAAATATCCAAATTCACTCAAATAAAGACACACTTTGGCTTCCAAGAAAGCTATCAAACAGCTCTAAACAATGTACATTGACCGTACATATATTATGTACTTAGCAGTCCCCCTTGCACATGCAGATAGAATACAAACCGGTATCCTGTCCGTTATATACATGGAAGGACAAGATTTTAGTTCTGTGTATCAGTTTGGGTACCTGCAGACATAGGCATATTGTGTTTTTATTTGAAAGCTTTTGGATATTTTAATTTCCGGCTGCTCTAGAGAGAACATTGTGAAACAAACTGACATTAGTATTTAATGAATTTATGAAAAAGACAAGGGAACTTTTGGCTTCCGAATTTGCACAAGTTAGAATTGATTGTGTTGGGGTTTAACGACACGTCAACCCTTATGGGTCATTTTGTGTCGTCTCCCAGGGAAAGGGAGAAAAGAGATAGTAGAAGAGATGAAAGAGAGAGACAGGGAAGGAAAAGGAGCAGGAACGAAAGTGAAGAAACAGAAGAAACAAAAACATTCCCCCTTTACCCTTACCTGCTACAAGGATAGCAGGCAATGCCCAACTGTAAGCCAATATCAGTTGGACGCCCCGGTGACGTAAGATACACATACTTATAAAATGCATTTTTATTTCTTGATAACCACTTGATATGCCTCGACATTTACGTTATCAGTTAAAATTTATTAGACATGCATTTCATTTGTGATTTTTGTTGATATTTTATGATGACTACAGCAGGTCCCAGAAAACCCCTATCTCGGTGTAACGCTTTCAGAAGACCTAAAGTGGAGTTCCCATATCAGCAAAATTTCCAAAAAGGCAAACTGTACCCTCGGATTCTTAAAAAGGAATCTCAAACATTGTCTACAAGAATGTAGAATGACAGCCTATCTCTCACTTATTCGATCAACCCTGGAATATAGTTCTGTAATTTGGGATCCTCACCTACACAAAGATATCGACAACCTGACGACAAGTTAGAAAAAATTCAACGCCAGGCTGCCAGATTCATCTCCGGTGATTACTCTTCAAGGGACCATGGCTGCGTTACACAGATGTTGACAGAGCTTTGTCTCCCACCACTACAGGACAGGAGGAAGGCCAACCGTTTGGCATTTTTCTACAAGGCAGTCGAGGGGTTGGTACCAGCACTGCAGTGTCATGACTATCTGACTCCAGTCTGGGGAAAATGCCAGATCAAAGAGGAAACAGACACCAAGAGGAAACAGACAAAACCAAAAAAGCGCAAATTGAACAAACATACAAAATGCGCTAAGATTAGCTCTCTCTTCCCCAAGCAAGGTAATCACAATGCTAAAGGACTGAAAAACACAAGAACAAAATAACAAAAGGTAAGATATAAAACAAATCGCCTTGTAGAATAAACCACAAAGCAACAAAGAATAAGACTAACACCAGGACCACCGACTTAGAACGCTCAGGACAATAAACCACCGGGGGGGTTTAAAGCACTTTTACGGCCAGCCAACTTCATCCTGGGTCCCGATGCTACAAACTTATATGAATAAACATGTGGGTCAGATATACAGTTTTATTTTTAATGTAAGCAGTGATCTCAACCAATTAGCAACCAATTTCCAAAAGTAAAAACACACTGGTTACCCAGGGACAACTAACGGGACTGAGAATAGCAAACACAGTTGAAATTTATAGGTGGGAATAGAAAGTAAATACATGTATGGGAACAAAAAATTGCCAAGGAACAGTTTGCCATGGATCAGTTTGATCCTTGTCAGTTTGTTCAGTGACAAGATGTACACAGAAAGGTATTTTCTCCCTGTTGATTTTAACTGCGTTTCTTGTTCTCAGTCGCGTTGGTTGCCAGAGTTCTCGGAAACGCCGAATCCGGCGTATTTTTACGCCTATCTTTGCTTTTGGACGCGTAAAATTTCCTTCCAATGATTCTCATTTACGCTCTGTTGCCACCGGACGTCCAAATTGAACTTCAAAGACGTACCGCGGACTTCCGAAATTTCTTTTGTCCGTCAAAATCGATACCTGAGATGTCCAAAAATTGTCAAAAAGCCCGCCCACTTTTAACGAGTTGTATGATGTCTTCCCCGCCTACTTATTGGAAATTCGCTACCTGTGTTGACTGAACTTTAAGGACGTCCCACTTTCCGCTTGCGGGAGTTTTATTGACATCGGTGTCAAGCTCGTGGCATCCTTTTGATGGCTGCGTGATCACTGTGTGTATTTGTCACGCGTGCTGAGTTGATTAATTGATGTTTGTATAATTAAACTTTCTTCTGCGATACCCGAAAATATTCGTTGAAATTATATGAAGTCATTATTATTTTTAAATATTCACGTCTTAAAATCTTAAATCATTATTTTGCTAAGAAGTGTGTCGTCTGAAAACACCTCAACACTTCCAGAAGTTACCGAGGGAAATTAAAATAAATAAATAACAATTATGCACAGAACGCAAATTTAAATCTATTCGAATTTAGAAGCTTATGTTTGTCATGACAACAAAAGCAATTTTTCAAATGAGAAGAAAACATATTTTCGTCAAAATTTTCGGAAAATCCGTTTCTAAATTCGTATCCTGGTTCCGGCTGCGCTGTTTACCAGCGCGGAAAAGACGCAAAGTAAGTCCAACTATAAGCGAATTGCGATGGTTTTGCTTGCTTTTCTCCGCGAACGAACGTATTGCTGTTGGTTACTCATCGAGAGATGCCTTTTATTTGTTTGTTGTTGCACGAGTCGGCGCCGTTTTCCCGCAATTTTTGGGAAGTAATTAGCAACTCGCTCGCTCGTGTTGATCAGCTTCAATCCGAGCAAATATTTCATTAAACACATTTCTGCAAAATAATTTCAGCATAGTTTGTTTTTTAAGAAAACATGTTTTGGGTGTTTTCTCTCATGTATTTTCTTTTCTTTTTTTTCTTTCTCTGGACTTTGAAACGAACGCGAAGTTGTACCAATGTTGATGCTTTCTCTAAGGTCCGAAATATAAGTACAGGCTTTCCAAAAAGATGCGATCGAATTTTAATAAGCGATAAGGATATGTTTAAAACACATCTAAGAGAAGTGTATATCATGATGATTCTGTGTGACACTGAATTAAGAACCTCTGTTCTACCAAAGAAATTGCAGACAGCCGCAGCAGGGAAAAAAGTGGGACTTCCTAGATTTTCCTGTGGGACTTCCAAGTTTGAGGGTAGGAAGTCTGGGACTTCCTGAGTCTGGAAGTTAATGGAAGTCCTGTCACTATTTCCTAAGCCCCAAAAGCTTTTGGATCCTTACCAGACATTCAGTGGTCAAGGTTAACTAAGTTGAAAAATGAAGTTGTCCGGACAATGTCCTTAAATATTAAGTTTTCATATTTAGCTGAAAACTCCGTTTTCTAGGTCAAACTCCTATTTTTCAATTTTAACTCCAACATTTCTCAGAGATGGATTCTTAAACTCCTGCTTTCAAAATCCTAGTGAGAACTCTGGTTGCCTCATGATAACAAGACTATGTAATTTTGACCCCCTTAAGGATAATCTGCTGGCTGACCAAACATGGCGGCGGAATATGCCACCTGAAAACATCATCATAAAATATCAACAAAAATCAGAAATGAAATGCATGTCTCACAAATTGAACTGATAACTCAAATGTCAGGATATATCAAGTGGTTATTAATAGATAAAAATGAATTTTATAAGTATGAAAAAACTTACGTTCTAACTTGCGTAATTTTGAGACAAAATATTTCTTGTTTCTTTTCCATGAATACGTAAAGTACTTTATGTCATTTTCTTTTACAATGATCCATCTAGGGCAACCGGAAAATAAAATATCCAAATTCACTCAAATAAAGACACACTTTGGCTTCCAAGAAAGCTATCAAACAGCTCTAAACAATGTACATTGACCGTACATATATTATGTACTTAGCTGTCCCCCTTGCACATGCAGATAGAATACAAACCGGTATCCTGTCCATTATATACATGGAAGGACAAGATTTTAGTTCTGTGTATCAGTTTGGGTACCTGCGGACATAGGCATATTGTGTTTTTATTTGAAAGCTGTTGGATATTTTAATTTCCGGCAGCTCTAGAGGGAACATTGTGAAACAAACTGACGTTAGTATTTAATGAATTTATGAAAAAAACAAGGGAACTTTTGGCTCCCGAATTTGCACAAGTTAGAATTGATTGTGTTGGGGTTTAACGACACGTCAACCCTTATGGGTCATTTTGTGTTGTCTCCCAGAGAAAGGGAGAAAAGAGATAGTAGAAGAGATGAAAGAGAGGGACAGGGAAGGAAAAGGAGCAGGAACGAAAGTGAAGAAACAGAAGAAATAAAAACATTCCCCCTTTACCCTTACCTGCTACAAGGATAGCAGGCCATGCCCAACTGTAAGCCAATATCAGTTGGACGCCCCGGTGACGCAAGATACACATACTTATAAAATGCATTTTTATTTCTTGATAACCACTTGATATGCCTCGACATTTACGTTATCAGTTAAAATTTATTAGACATGCATTTCATTTGTGATTTTTGTTGATATTTTATGATGACTACAGCAGGTCCCAGAAAACCCCTATCTCGGCGTAACGCTTTCAGAAGACCTAAAGTGGAGTTCCCATATCAGCAAAATTTCCAAAAAGGCAAACTGTACCCTCGGATTCTTAAAAAGGAATCTCAAACATTGTCTACAAGAATGTAGAATGACAGCCTATCTCTCACTTATTCGATCAACCCTGGAATATAGTTCTGTAATTTGGGATCCTCACCTACACAAAGATATCGACAACCTGACGACAAGTTAGAAAAAATTCAACGCCAGGCTGCCAGATTCATCTCCGGTGATTACTCTTCAAGGGACCATGGCTGCGTTACACAGATGTTGACAGAGCTTTGTCTCCCATCACTTCAGGACAGGAGGAAGGCCAACCGTTTGGCATTTTTCTACAAGGCAGTCGAGGGGTTGGTACCAGCACTGCAGTGTCATGACTATCTGACTCCAGGATGGGGAAAATGCCAGATCAAATCAAAGCAATTTACAGACTGTATATCCAAAAATATTATAGACAGGCAATCCACGAACAAAAGCAAATGCTTTAAGACTGTGCAGTGTAACATCAAATTGTTCAAAAACTCTTTTTTCCCCCCAAGGACGATAATTGACTGGAACCATCTTGAAGAAAGTGTTGTGTGCGCTGCGACAGTGAACAACTTCTGGAAAGCTGTTTCTCATTGGGACTAACATTCATTCCCAGTTCTCCCCCTGTCGCGTATATGCTGAAAGGCCCTGCAACATATATATCCAGATCCAGAGTGTACAGGTGGCAAATTTCGCCGCCATGTTCAGTCAGCCGCCGGATTATCCTTAAACCCATTTTTTATGGCAAAACAAATTTTTGGTAGCTGATTAGGTGTTTATGGAAAAATTAGGACTCTTTAGGAATAGAGCCAATTTTTTTAGTGTTCTTTAGGGATTTTTAAAGGGACTCAGAAAACATTTGAATTTTAGGCATCAGATACAACATAGCAATTGGTTGATTCACGGGATTCAGCAAACACAAACCACGAAATCTCATAACATTCACAGAAAAATTAAAAGAAACGACGAGTGCAAACACGTGGAACAACGCATAAGTAAGTAATTAAGCAAATATACCTAATGGTAAATGTTTATTACAACAGTTTTCAACACTTTCATTAGGTTATATGTTACAAAACTTTTTCTGAAATCTGACGAACAATCCTCATGTTTACGTTTGGTTCCTCAGAATAGATTTTGCGGGAAACAAGCATCCAATCAGAAGCCAGAATTATGGACGCGGCAAACAAATAGTTATTTGAATGCTTTATTCGGAGGGTGTGAATGCGTATTATTATTATTATTATTTGATATTAAAATGCTAATGATGAGACTGAATTTATCTTAAGAATTTCGAGGCCCTCCCAGGGGTTTTGGGGAACAGGGAAGTCGGGGGGCGGGGGGGGCGGGGGGGGTAACTTAGGGGTAATTTTGGTACGGGTATGCGAGCCAGTATTTCAAAACCTACCCGATTCATATACCTGGCCTTCGAAAAAACGGACCCATTCATATATTTGATCATCCAAAATGTTGACCTATTCATATACTGCACTTTGATTTTTTGTACCTATTTTTTTGCTGGTTGTTAGACAAATATCATAGTCAATTCATGTAATACCAAGAGGATAAGCAGCCTCGAAAAATCTCTGAGCGAAAAATATGTGCACTTACCAGGATGTCAGAAAAATGGGGCCTTTCACATAGGAATCCAGAAAAATGGGGCCATTCATATACTTTTTGTTGAAAAAAGGCGGCCAATCATATACCTGGCAGCGCTGAAAAAGGGGGCTGTTCGGCACGCACATCCGTACTAAGTCATATACAGGAAGTTACCCCCCCCCCCCCCCCACACACACACACCGCCCCCCCCCCCCCAGACAGGGAATAAGATCATTATGAGGCCCTCCCAGGGGTTTTTGGGAACAGGGGATTAAGGCTATTTATTTCAGGGGAACATGGGAACAAAAAAAAAAAAAAACTGAAAGGAACAGGGGAACAAAGGCAATTTTGGGGAACAGGGAACACAGAAAATCAAGATTTTGATTTTAGGGAACAAGGGAAAATGCCAAATTTTTTCAGGGGAACAAGGGAACAGGTACCCCTACCCCCCTTGGAGGACCTCAGTTTCTACACAGATTTTCTAAATGCAGTTAAACATTTTTTTTTTTTAATTAAGGCATTCTAATTTCTCGTTACAAATCAATTATTTGGGACAGTCATGCTGGTTTCTGGTCAACTCGTACCTTAGTCAACTCGTACCTAAGTCAACCCGTACCCATTTTTGGTCAACTCGGACCTGAGTCAACTCGTACCTTAGTTAACTCGTACCTTTATCAAAATTTGGGTTAAGCCGCACCATATTATCTATTTTCAGGAGTCATTCTGCATAGCTCCAAATAAAAGGAATATCCAGATAAACATTTTTTTCTGATTTATCCACAAAAATATATTCATTAGCAGGGCTTCATTGAGACAGCTCTTATGAATACCCACAACATATACTTTCATGGTGAAATCTTGGACCCAATATACACGCCCAAAATGATTATAACTTCAATCTAATAAATTGTGACTTAACATTTTTCAACTAAACTTGTAAAAAACAATTTATTACAACTTCAGTTTTTATCCAAAATCATTTTTAATGACCTCAGTGCTGTAAAATAGCGCTAAAATCAAGCCACGACAACATATTTTGGCAATTCCGTTAGTGACAAGTCCGGGTATTATTAGGTCCGAGGTGAAATGAGCAAAATACCAAAACTCATAATGAAAAAAAAATCATCTGGAGCTGTGTTAATTACTTGTTCACAGTCACTGAATACTTATCATGCTATGGGCAGATTCAGCAGACGATAAACAAGCGATATTCTTCCTAGAAAATAGGATCTGACACGTCATGCAAATTATCTCCTACCTAAGGAGACAGTTTACATCTCGGACCCATTGATGGGTCCGAGTTTACATGAAGTGTAAAATCTTATATTCTATGAAAAAAAATATTTAAAATGTCGTCTGCTGAATTTTTTACCCAGCATGCAGAAGTGTTAAAATAAAGGAAATACTTCCTTGGAGACTTGCAAAACTTTTCCCCATCGTGACTGAATATGTGCAGCATTTGGTCAGGGTCTACGTTGTTTACTACTAATCTGGCAGCATTAAAGGTCATATGCCAGCAGCAGTTGTCAAAATATGGGAGCTTGTTAAATATAGATCACGCTATACTCGTATTCACCGTCCTCAGGTCGTGACCGACTAATTCAGAGATATACTAACTGAAGGCCTATCAGTCCAAATTCAACAGACCCAGGTCACGCTGTGCACACCATGCAGCACAACCATGATCTGCAATGGTACGATTATAGAATAATTATATATCACTACTTGCATATACTTCACACCCCAGACTAGTAATGAACAGGGTGGACCCATATCAGACGCCTTATCCACACTGCCCGCCAAGTCCCGTCCGTCCAAACAGAACAGACTCGTGTCATGCCATGCACACCTTGCAGCACAATCAGGGTCTACATTGTCCCGAATACAGAATAAAATATATAATTATGTGCAAACACTTCACACCCCAGATAAGTAACAAACAGGGTGGTCCCTGATCAGACACCGTTTCCCGCAGCGTTCGATCTAGGTCAACACTGTAGGCCGTCCAGGTCATGTCATGCAAGCAGGCAGCACAATCAAACTGTTCCAAATTAGATTAGAAATATACTTCTACTTGCAAACATTTCTCATCCCAGATGACTAGCAAACAGAATATTCCTTACATCCTATGTATCAATTAAGGATTCATCAAAATAATGATAAACAAATTACTTGAATCGTATCGATAATTGTTTTTCACACCCACATTAACCAGTACATGTTTAACTAACGTGTCAAATAATAGGTGCATAATAATAATGAGTGACAGAACCTACCTATCTGTCTATCTGATTGTCCGTTCGTCCGTCCAGTATCTATTTTTACAAGGTATGAGTTAACCAAACTAGGTACAAGTTAACCAAACTAGGTACGAGTTGACCAAACCAGGTACGAGTTGACTTGGAGGGTACGAGTTAACCAAACAATGGGTACGAGTTGACCAAAAATGGGTACGAGTTGACTAAGGTACGAGTTGACCAGTTACCGTCATGCTTACTGAAGCCTTTTCGTATTATTGATAATAAAGTTTCAAAAGTAGCCTATATTTTAGAGAATTTTTCAGCCAGTTCCAAGAAAGAGTGCAGTGGTTAGACAGTTTTGAGGATACTGCCAGCTTTCAACAGTTTGCAGATCACTGGATGTCATGCTAGTGGGGTACAAGGGAAATAATTAAATCAGACAAAAAAATGTAGTTTTGATTGGGTTATCTCTCGTCGTTAAATGTGAACTCAACATAAATTTTTGTAGATTTGAGGACCTATTTTTGTAGATTTAAGGACCTGCGCAAGAGCGGGTATGACATTATATTTTAATCCATCGGAGAGATTTCAACCCGAAAAAAGAAAGTTCCAATTTTATTTTATTTATATATTTTTTTTTATTCAGACGATTTTGGCACAGCGACGACTGATCAGACTGGGTGGATACCCATGTTGATCTGATTTTTCCCTTGGAGCGACTCGGAAAAATCAAATCAACATAGGTATCCGCCCAGTCTGATCAGTCTTCGCTGTGCACTCAATGGGTTGCTAAGGTTTCTACATGTAGACAGTGAAAACTGATCTGACTGGGCAGATGCCCAGGCTGATCTGAGTGCGCTGGGTGCACATGTCATTTTGTTGATTTTTTCATGCAAAAAGGACCCGCGCAAGCGCGGGTATGACATTAAGTTTTAATCCATCGGACAGATTTCAACACGAAAAAAAGAAAGTTTATTTTTTTTTATTCATACTTTGTGACGCTTTCAACAATCTTTCAGTTATATCGCGACGGTGTCTGGATGTGGCAGGGAGCTCAATGCTCATTTTAAGAGTGCTGCCTCCCTGACATATTACACCTCAGACACATGACGTGACATTCCACCCAGTCACATTATACTGACTCCGGATCGACCATTTCCGCTTTCTCAATGCCGAGCGCAAACGAAAGAGCAGCTAATACCGTTTTGAAAGTCTTTGGTATAACTCGACCGGGGATCGAACCCACATCCACCCGGACGCAAGCCGGACGCTCTAGGTTCGAAGGTAATCGGCCTGCTAATTTAAACGGTTTTTACCATAATTGAGCCAGGCATGACAAAACCAACAAAATGACTGGGCTCCCAGGGAAGAATCAGATCAACATGAGTATCCGCACAGTCTGATCAGTCTTCACTGTGCACTCAATGGGTTGCTTAAGTTTCTAAGTTTTTATGGCTTTGGAAAATAAAGAATTGAATTGTAGACAGTGAAAACTAATCAGACTTGGCAGCTGCCCAGGCTGATCTGAGTCTCCACTGGGTGCACATGTCATTTTGTTGATTTGTTGGTGGCTCGTATGTGATGAGGACCAATGTGATGGGGCCATTTGTTGCCCAGTAACCATTGTTACAGGGCAGTCACCTATTTTTGGGAATTCTATTACCTTAAATATTAGCAACACGACTTGATAGTGAGGGTCATCAATTCATTCATGCTTTTAGGTGGAAAAATAGCCCCTTGTCCTCCTCTAGATACAACAATGTATACTGGCAAGGCGGATAGCCTGATGACACGATTTGGATCATTTTAACAACTGTTTGTTCCCCGAATGCCTCAGTGGCTTTATATGAAATTAGATTTGGGTTGACCCAGCGATTGACCCAGCGATTTCTGAGATGTTCGAAGAGTGCGGACGATGGAGACTGCCTATATTGTAAGTTCACCTATATGCTAAAGACTTCAGGGTACAAATCAAAAGGGATTGGTTCATGAATGACAAAATTCTGCCTTATTTAATATATTGATGAAAACTTTTCTAAATATAAGTCAACATGGGACATCTTCAAAAACAACAAAAATAAGTTTGAAAAACCAATTGTAATGGTTGCTATGGCAAAGACAATACACCACATATTGTATTGTAAAATTGTTTGTCTTCAATAGATTTCATGGCAACAATCTGAGAACAATGTAATTAAAAGCATGGTAGTTTTATAGTTGTTAAATACTGAAACACAAATTTATGAACAAAATCAAAATGAAACAGAAATTTATGTTTTATGTTGCCATGGCAACAAATATGTCGAATTTATCCCGTAAAAGCACGTAGTTTTATTTAATATATTCTGTTTACACTGCAATTGTAATTTTTTCACCACTTTGATTGTCAAGTACTGGATGACAATTTAGAAAGAAAAAAAAGTTATCACTTAAGAAAAAAAAATGCGTTGTCATAGAAACAAAACTACTTCCTTTATTGAAATAATATGTGGTTTTGTATGATTTTTGCTATGAAAGGTAAAGGTTTATTATTTGACTGGTTTTAATGAGTTACTTATCAAGTAGCTGACTGTGCATGAAAAGCAACAGTCAAATCACTTAGCTTTGTGTTTCCCTGTCAACAAAAAAACATACATTTCTCCCATAACAATTAAAGACGAATTAAAAAAAAAAAAAAAAAAAAAAAAAAACGCGTATTTTAGGTAGCGCGGTAGCTCAGTGGTGAGCGCACTGGCCGCTAAAACTAGAGGTACTGGGATAGAGGGAATTTTCTGTGTCCGAACATGCTTTCCTTCATGTCATTTGCAGGCATGAAATGAAAACAGTGCGCCGTCCTTCAGATCGGGAGGTTAACTGGAGGTCCCCTGTGCAGGGAAAGTCACACCATGTGCAGGTTAAAGAACCATACGGTAATTCGAATTGGTTACTTATAGCCTTCATCCTGCAACTCGGGGTGTACAATACACACCGTCTGTGTCCTCCTAGGAAGTTTAGACGTAATGGAAGAAAGAAAGAAAGAAAGGCAGTATTTTACGCCATTGCCCATAAGAGTATGTTGTTTTTGATTTTCCGTAATATGATTTGGATCGTACTGAAGTACTGCTTTTGCTAACAGGTTAAACCAAGTGGCATATAAGAAGCTTCTTATATACCACTTGGTTAAACAATATCAAAATAAAGTAAAAGATGAAACAAAGAAATAAAGAAAAACGACGATTTAAAATGCTCATTAAATTACACACACACACACACACACACACACACACACACACACAGAGAGAGAAGACCACCAATGAGACTCAAACCCGAGTCCGTTCGTAGGAGAGGCCACTACACCACAGAGGACAGTATTAAGAACTGACCAAAATGAAAATACTTATTGGCTAGATTTTTCAATGTAATTTGAAATAAGTGAATTACCCGCCGGTCGTAGATCAAACTGTAACATGTGCGTTAGACTGGCTCCAGTCTCCAGTGACTAAATATTTTTTCTTCTTCTTATAATCTGTTTAATAATCCACAGAAATAAAACCAAAGTAATCTCAATACTCTAAAGTCTGGTCACTAGAGTGACCAGCCTTTATAGTCATGAGATTTTTTTTGGGGTTTTATTTCAGTGGATTATCAAACAGGAATATGAGAAAAAGATTTAGTCACAGGAGACTGGAGCCAATCTACATGTGCGTAAGTCATTACGCGTTGAAAAAATTTGAATATTTGAAATGAGTCACCACATTATGTATTACAAGGAATTCTTGTTGGATTAAATAGGTCAAAATAAATATTACTAGTTATATATGTTATAGTAATTTCATATCCTTCATTGATAAAGAAAATCGAATAATTGTGAATAAAATACCGATCTACCTGGAACCTACTCTGAGGGTACCTACCTCTCGGGGTGGGGTGGGAGGGGGTGGGGTGTCACTTCCTTTATAGAACAGTTCAGGGATGTGCCGCTGGAATAGGTGTACTTTTCATGCCTGAGATTATATGATAATATCAATTTTATCACACAATTATATAAATAGCCCCCATTTCTAAAGCAGCATTATATCAATAGCCCATTAATTCGCAGTTTTGGCAGAAAAAGTAGCTTAAGTCTTACCTGGCCACGTACATAATCAAACTGCACACATATTTTTGCATATAATTCCATAGTCAGTTGTCCGTTTTGGTTCAACTAGTGTTTACTAATAATCTTCTATTATATGAATATGAGCTCTTTTTATATGCAAATTATATGAATAATCTGGAAGTTATATGAATAGGGGTGTCTTCAAAGTTCCAGCGGCACACCCCCGCCCAAATATTTTCCGAGATCCCCCCTCCCCCCAACCCACCCCTCGAGACCTAACTAACCCATTTTGAAGGAGTTGCTTCCCTTAGAAAGCTTATCCACTGTTCTGGAGAGTTCTCTGTGCAGCGTTTGTTGGATCAAAAGGTGAAACAGTCTCGTTTCCATTCTCCTGTCTGACCCTCAGCTTTTGACTTCAACCCAGTGCTATCTAGTTTCAGACCAAACTTTAAGAATGTTCTGCAGCCATCATGAAAACACACCTATATAATTTTGACCCCCTTAAACCCCACTTTTATACAGTAAAACTAGGGTTTACAGGGGTATACATTATTTTTCTTATTTCTGCTCAAAAACATATATTATGGGTACTCGTTAGAACCGCCTCGGCGAGGCGGTTCTAACGAGTACCCATAATCAATGTTTTGAGCAGAAATGTGAAAAATATAATAATTTTTATCTGAAAACTTTCTTCTTTTTTTTGTGACGAAATTTTCAATATATTTGAATAGGCGTGTTTTCGTAATGATAATTATTATCTATGTACAATATTGAATAAAGATATGTACAAGGATGTACAAAAGGGCACACACAACATACATGTAAACCTCTTTATAACACTCATCGTTAAAATACAGGGCCCAGTTGTTCAAAACTAACGATGTCGTTAGTTAACGAGTCGTTAAAATTTACATCGAGTGACACGCAAATATGCTGAATTTTTTTGCTGAAAAAATGTGAGTAGCTTTTGCAGTTTGCAGTGCAAAAGCTACTCACATTTTTTAGCAAATAATATCAGAATATTGTATATTGAATCCGCTAAAACAAATAACGAAATGACCCTTAACGAGCTCGTTAAGCTAACGACGCTTTGAACAACTGGCCCCTGGTTTGGCTATGATACTGTTTAAAGATGGCTATCAAAACGTATAGATTATTTAGATAAACATATGATCATAAATGGTACTTTTTATACCACGCCACACGATAGTGAAGGGGTATTATGGTTTCACGTTGGACGTCCGTGTGTCTGGACGTCCGTCCGCCTGTCAGTCGTACGTCCGTCCGTCCGTATTTCGTTTCCGGATGATAACTTGAGTAAACATCGATGGATTTTCACCAAACTTGGTATGTGCATTGATATTGTGGAGATCTGATTTGGGATTGCTAATGGGCAAATTTCGTCAAATTTTGATGGAGTTATCTGCCGGAGACACGCCCATATGTTCATTTCCTGACGATATCTTGAATAAATGTCAAGAGATTTTAACCAACCTTGGTACATGCATTGATATTAAGGAGATCTGGTTTGGGATTGCTAATAGGCAAATTTCGTCAATATTTGACAGAGTTCTCTGCCCGCGATACGATAATGGCAGGGTATTATAGTTTAACGTTTTTATTCGTTTGTAATCTTCACATATTTAATTTGATTCCACATGGCTAAACCAGTTGCTGCCTTGGACCCAAATCCTTGTATTAAAAAGAGGTTGTGGCGTATTCTCTGTACATTGTAATAATTATATGATGTACATTTGCTGCTTATAAGTACATGATATGCTGACAAACATTCTCGTTATCTCAAACTTCAATATCTCAAACTACTGTTAAAGTTAAATAAATTATCTAGGCAATGTTATCTCAAACTTCAATATTTCAAACTACTGCTTAAGTTAAATAAATTATCTAGGTAATGCTGTTTAGTTTTGCTAAATGTTCCCTTAGATATAATCTTTTCTCTCAAACTACTAGCCATTATCTGAAATCAAAACTTCCAGTCCCTTGGAGGTTGAGATAACAAGAGTCAACTGTATTAGGAATAGGAATAAATTGAGCATTACTGACTGCTGAGTTTAATTTAAGATGTAATATGTAATGTTAATATTTTCACTATAGACCCTACAGGAAACTGCATTGTGTGAAACTTTCCAAAGGCACGCTATTAGCATAGAGCAAGCAGAAACCTGTGCGCAAGCCTACATCTGGGCCCAGTTGTTCAAAGCGTCGTTAGTTTAACGAGCTCGTTAAGGGTCATTTCGTTAACTGTTTTAGCGGATTCAATATACAATATTCTGATATTTTTTGCTGAAAAAATGTGAGTAGCTTTTGCACTTTTTTCAGCAAAAAATTTCAGCATATTTGCGTATCACCCGATGTAAATTTTAACGAATCGTTAACTAACGACATCGTTAGCTTTGAACAACCGGGCCCTGAAGTGGACGACACATTTACTTCTGTCGTTTTCCACTTCCAAAGGGTCCTTCAGAAAACGTTGCTATAATTTCTTTTCTGTATCATGTTATGTTATCAAAATAATTGTCCTTACCTGTGTTTAAATGTGATTAACGCACATTGTTATTGGGCAAATGCAAATTCTTCATGGCTTCACTGGCGTGAAATGATGCTTTGCAATCCACCCTCTAACAACATACGTTAACGGTAAAGGAAAATTATTTCCTAAATAGAAAGTTCAAATATTTACTATTGAATAAAATGTACAGTATACCTTTATTTAGTTGCCATAAAATTAATAATTTTATGACAGATCAAAATTAAAAATGTTTCTCAGTGTTCAGCATCTTGTTTGAATCAGAAAATGTAAGTAATTATTACTAAATTTCACAGTTGTTTTGGAAGTTTGAACTGCCATATCATCTAAATGACATTTATGTATTGAAAGGCTGATTATTTGAGTTTCAAGATAGTTTTGAAATTAAATGTCTGAAATTTTTAACCTTGAATTAGTACTTTTTTAAACAGCATTCCTTCAGCACTTCAATAATTTTGAGTGCAATACTTCATCTAACTTGACCAAGTAACATCTTTGCGCCAAGTTTTTTTTTTTTTTTTTTTTTTTACTAACCAATTGATTTTCAGCGCAAAACATTTCCTAAGATTCTTGCTTTTTTTTTTACTATTTAGAAACTGTTTTACATGAAAAAGACATCATTAAATACAAAATATTTTCCAGCAGCATACATTTATGATTCAAATTAGTGATATCAATAAATCTGGCTGAATTATTGCTATCCATAGTTCGAATTGGCGATGTCCATGATTCACCGCAGAGGCTAAAGTATTTAAGCTTATTTGCAAAGACGAATTATTGATGTTCATTATTCGAATTAGTGGCATCAGTAAATGGGCCGAATTATTGATATCTATAATTCTAATTATTTATATCGATTTAGTGATATTTATATCACTAATTCGAATGGTAGTACAGAGGTGGGGGCCGTGGTCGATTCCCAGGCGGCGTCTACTAGAGACCAAGACTAGGACTTCCCGCGTCTGCCAAGTAGATGCCAGGCTTGGATTTCCTAGATCTACCAAGCGTTGCAAAGTATCTGCCAAACACTGCCAAGTATCTTCCAAGCACCTACCAAGTACTCCCAGGATTCCCAGGTTGGGATGCTATGTGGTCCTTGTCTTGGTCTCTAGTAGACGCCGCCTGGGAATCGACCACGCCCCCGAGGGACGCAAGCCGGCAACTGTTTGTCTGCGCGGAGGCCTCTTTTGGGGTTCGATATGCCTGGCCCTCCCTGTGGCGCCAGAGCCCTGCCGAGGGGTGTGCCGGAGGGGTGCGACGGAGGGTGCGCGAACCCTTCCACGTGGAGTAGCCAGGCGCAATATGGCATTTGGACGTAGACGGTTGTTGCAGAATCCGCCCGGACATGGAAATAGTTCGCAAAAGGGGTTGTCCACCGCGATTCCCTTTTGAGCTGTTCCTGGAGCGGCAAAAGACATACGACAGTGGGACCGAGAAGCATGTCTGGGAGTCGCTCGAGTACCTGGAGCGCGTGGCGGCTCGAGAGAGCGACGCAACCATACTGGGGCATATTGCCGCAGAAATGGCCAAAAAATGGCTGGGGTGGGAACTCGGGGAGCTCTACGCCGTGGGATATCGCGAGAGGTGGTGTTTTGCATCTATGGCGGGACCGTGGTGGACTAGACGGCGTCAACAAAGCGAACTGCTGCAAGGGTGGCCAGGCGGTTCTTCTTTTTCTGCGACGTTGTCCGCTCCGCGCCCAGGCAGCAGAGCAGGGGTGGGGGGAGGGGGATGTGCCTTTCGCAGCGCCTCTATGCCGCCAATCGCCGCGATCTCACCCTCGAGGAAGTGCCCGTATGTCGGCGTTTCCTCGTCCGTTGCTTGCTCTCCATCCTCGCCGGCAGGAACCAGGAAGAGAAGAGTGCGTGGCGCGCCGCGGAAGGTCGTCGAGGCGTAGAGACGGCAGAGATATTCGCCGGATGGCAGGTCGAGCGCCTTCTTGGTGTTCTTTGGATTTGGGGCTGGGGCCTCCAGGAGGCGAGATTGCTCTCGCGCGCGTTGCTCGGCCCGGTGCTCCTGTTCTTTTTCGGCCAGAGCCTGGAGGGTGGCCAGGCGCCGGGGGTCTGGGGCGGCAACGACCCGGATCGGGTTCCAAGAGACCTCGCGGCCGTCCCTCGACCGGAATACCCTGGCCGGGGCTATCTCGATCTCCAACCCCGAGTGTTTGCCAGCGCCAACGGGAGGAATCCAGAAGGTTATCCTCCCGAATTCGTCCGTGTCTGACTCGAAGACGTCGGCGCACCCATCAAGGACCCTTTCGAGCCCCTGCGTTGCCCACACACAACAGGCCTCGTCGTCTCCTCGGCGCCGATGTTGCGCGGGAACGTCTGTATCCTAGAAAGAGCCATTTGCGCCCGCTGGGTATGTCCGCCACTTTGTCCGTCTGGGTGCGCAGGATGGCTTCGACCGCATCGCGCGTCTGCTGCGACTTTTCTTCGTATCGCCTATATCCGGCCGCCAGCTGGGAAAGGCGTTCCAGCTCTTCGGCTCGGCGTCGCTGCTCTTCCTCGTATTGTCGCTGTTCTGCCTCTAGTCGAGCCCAAGCACGTCGCCGCCAGTTTTCGGCGTTCGCCGAGTCGCGGATATGTTGGCGTTTTTCGCGGTTCCTGGTCGAGAGCGTGGAGATTTCGCGGTCCTGTGCTATTTCGGGCACCTCTTGGAGACGGAAGGTCGAGATCTCTCTGCCAATCGCCTGGCTCTTGTTGGCCCTCCAAACCCACGAAACCGAGATTAAGGGCTGCAGGAGGTTTCCGGGGTTCTGGACCGTTTGGATGCAATTATGTAGGTCGTTTGCTAGCCGCCAAGATTGTGCCTGCATCGGCGTCCTTGGAATAGAATCGGAGCGGTTCCAGCTCTACGCCCTCCTCGTTGGCTCCCAGAATGTCGACCCGGAAGATGGGGCATGCGCGGAACCCGGTCGGCCGCGGCCCATTCTACGGCCCTCTCCCATGTTTCCTCTTTGTCTACGTGTGCCTTGGTTGGCCGGACCCAGACTCCCGAGACCGGCCTGTTGTCGTGTGCGCGCACCAGGCTACGAATATCGAGCCCCGCGGCCGGTCGGCTAGGACGAGGAACCAGTCGAGGCACGCGGCCAGGTTCTCCCACTGCTTGGCGGGCGGTTGGACTACAAACAGGCCTGGCAGATCCGAGGGGGAAACCAGGACCAAGGCCTCCTCCACCACCTCTTTGGCTGTGTTCGCCGAGAGGTATCCCCCGCGGAGGCATACGGAGAGACTTCGATGCGAGTGCAGCCCCTGGCCTGTACGTCGGGATGCAAGAAGGTGCGCAGATGGTCGTTCGGGCAGTCGACATAGTCGGCTAGGTGGCCACCAATTGGTTCGCGAATCTCGCCCGCCTCGAAGTTTGATACGACCTTGTTGTACGCCTTTGTTCGGGCCGTGTACCCAGCTTTGCTTGTGCGCACCCATGTGCAGACATGGCCCCAAACGCTATCGGTGTTCGCCAATATCGTGGGCTCGTCTGTGCGCATGGCGGACGCCAGGTCGCCTTGTTCGCGAAAGCCTTCGGAAGCGCAGAGGTGGTCCACAAGCGCCTCCCTGTCGAGAACCCCCGAATAATCCTGTGTGTAGTCGATACAATAGATGCCGTAGCCGTGGGCCAACAGCAGGCGTTCGAAGGCAGGCAAGGAGGCTTGCAGCTCGTCCATAGGGATTTCGGACACACGTCTACCTTTGCCAAGAAGAGGCCGGCCGGTTCTGTATCCGGGTATAGCTCTCGCCACTTTGCCTGCGCCTTTTTGCCGGTGTCGTACTCGACCCTGGAGACTGTCGCTCGGATGGCGCCGCCTTCGGCGTTGTCTCGGGCTGCGATTGTGTGGACGATGTTTGCCTGCTTGTGGCCGCGGGTAGTGCCGTCGGGGGCCGTCCCCATGCACTCGAGAACGGCGGTAGATATCCGCGCAATGGTGTGCTTCGCAGAGCTGTCCTCCCCGGTTGTGCAAGATAGGCGCCCGCCATGGAACACGCAGTCCTCGCGGCGCAAGTAGCCAAATACATAGACGTCGTCGACGAACGGCGAAAGGCCGGGGAGGGGGCGTAGGTGCGTGCGGCCCAGGTTGTCTGACAGATAGTCGACTTTGGAGATGTCCGACACAATGTTGCTCTCGTATACGTTCTCCAGGAGAAGATGGGTGGAAACTGCCTTTTCGGATCGTAGACCCAAGGCCTGGAATGTTGCTTGTACAGCCATCTTGTAGCCCTAGTGCGCCGGTGTCAATTTGGTCGCTTGGAATACCTTGAACTACTATTTCTCTAGATGGAAGTTTGGGCGATTTTGGTCGCTCGATATGCCTTGGTCTACTATTTCTCTAATTGGAAGTTTGGGCAACCGATGGCGGGCGTGTTTCCGAAAATGGCCGCCGAAATTTTGGTAGCCGAAATCTTGGTAGCCCTAACCAAAAATACGCTATAGTAATATGGTGGCTTCCAGAGGAAAAGTGTACTAGAACACCCACCTCTATACTACTCGAATTATATATATCCAATAAGAAAATAAGACTTGGCATCTCATGTGAATCGTCTGCTGATTTACATGGAATGCCAAACCACATTTTTTTTCCAAAAAATATGTACAAAAATGTCATCTGCAGCAGACGTGATTAGCATGGTTTCATATCCCATAATCCAATTTATGAATAGCACCAATTCGAATTATGGATATCACTATTTCGAATTAGTGATATCCGTAATTCGAATTAATGATATTCATAAATGGGCTGATTTAGTGATATCCATAATTCGATTTAGTGATATCAATAACTCGAATTAGTGATATTCATAATTCAAATTAGTGATATCCATATATCATTTAGATTATTGGATTTTTATAATTCGAATTTGTGATATCCATAATTCGAATAATGGCTATCACTGATTCGAATTATGGATATCAATAAATAATTAGATATCCATAAATAATTATGGATATCATGGATATCACTAATTCGATGTGTGGCTATCACTTTTCGAATTATGGATATCCATAAATAATTAAGGATATCTCTGATATGGAATAAATAGTAAAACGGCGCCCCATATTCGAATACTTACTCCTGCTTGTGATTGTGGCACTCCCTGGACTTCTCTCTTACTTTTTACCACATTTATTCTTAAATTTGAACAAGTACAATTTACTACCTGTTATTTTGTCTAAAATGCTGGACGACTGGCAAAAAGAGTAGACCCTGATGAGACGCCGCATTCTGCGGCGTTTCTTCAGGGTCTACACTGTTTGCTCAGGCCAATTTGTCCGAATACTCACGGTAAATACGGTATATACAATGTATTGTAGACTGTACTTGCTACAACTGAAGGTCCAGATCGGATAACAAGAACACATAACTTGATCTGGGCATTTGTTTGAGACATATACGGGTAGGTCTCTTTTTCTGTGCGACGCCGTTCGTATAAAAGATGGGTATTTTGCATTAAAACTCTTACAGTCTGAAGACTTGAAGCTAGCGCTGTTTAAATACTTGTAAATCGTATTTTAGCATTTTATAGCCTTTACGATGAAGGGAAAAATGTTCCTCATTTTCACGGTTCTGGCATTGTGCATTTTCTTGGGTAAGTCGATTTTATAGTAGTTAACGGTTAATGATTTTTATTAAATTCAATTGAGTAGGTGCACAGCATTTCCAAGGAGGGTCGCATGTCCGTCAAGCAGTGGCACAGATCAGCTTGCGCAGTTTGATCAGTACATGTAATTAATTGTGAAATATTCAGCACGAAATCCTACAGCGAGCGATGCACGAGTTTGCAAGTTCGTCTCCGCTATATGTATGATTGCCGAATATTTCTGAAAGAAACAAAAACAAAAAAAACAACAAAAAAACACACAAAAAAAAAAAAAACACGCACACACACACACACGCACACACACACACACACACACACACACACACACACACACACACACACACACACAATAATAATAATAAAAAAAAACAAAAACAAAAAAACAACAACACATATAATATTTTTTTAATTATATAAGCAGACTAGATATGTATTGTGTTGTGTTGTTTTTTTACATGTAGTTTTTTGTGTGTTTTTATTTTTTTTAGAAAAAAAAAGTGATGTTCTCCATTGTGTGCATTCTGTACTATTCGTCTGTCTGTACTATATATATAATCTGTACTAAATATATCAAGTTTTAATTATTTTCCCCATCTTTGCTTCCTGTTCTGTCTACAGTCGAACCTCAATAACTCGAACATCTTTGGGACCATGTAAATATGTTCGAGATATGGGTAGTTCGAGCCACTGATGGCTAATCATTGCGCCAGGTCAGGCAGCAATGGATATAATTTAGAAATGTCTTTTCGATCCTTTTTATAATAATGGTATGTTGAGTGTACACACAACATAATTCCATCATCAAATAAGAAAATTCCCTAAAATGTCCATAAATATTTGCTTTCTTGGGCATTCAAGAGGATTTCCCAGGGACTAAAAAAAGTTCGAATTAACAATGGTAAACGAGTCATCGGTGTTCGAGTCATTGATGTTTTACTGTATATATTGTGTTAATGTTAGGAGCTGCATCAGGAGATAAGGGTTTCGCAAGTGTGGAACGGGTTTAAGCACATCCCCACCCCCACAACACAAACACACACACACGCACACGCACACACACACACACACACACACACACACACTAATTTTCCTTCTGACCGTTCCAAGGGAGTTCCTCTGTTACAGTTCTCTTTTCCCAGTAAGCATTCTACATAAATCCATAGCGGGCCTTTATCGGCCCGTCAGGAGAGCTAACGGGCCGATAACGGCCCGATATAGATTTATAAAGAATGTTACCAGGGTTTTGCGTCGGAGGTTTCATATGTGGCGTTCTTTTTTTCTTTTTCTGTTCCTCATTCCTTTTGCTTCAGGAGCCTCGGGGAGGCCGCGATTCAGGCGTTTCCTGGGTATCTCACATATATTTTTGACATTTCTGCAAATTGTTTCCACTGGAGACAATTTGCGTGAAATGTCAAGTCCTGTTTTAAAGCGTGTATTCCTACAAATGACGATTGGTTTAAGTGGTATCGTGCAGGCAAAAAAAAAGTCACGCCGACGATAACGCGATCCGCGCAACACACACACACACACGCACACGCGCGCGCGCACGCACGCACACACACACACACACACGAAAGGTCCCCGTCACCTGCGGTATATTAACCCTTGTCCTGCTGAACCCGGATATACCCTGCCTTTGCAAACAGTGTAGATCCAGATCAGTTGGCTTCTGAAGCCAAGTGATCTGGATCTGCACTGTTTACCATTAAGTATGTGAATTCATAGCAACATCCGGATCAAGTAATCTGATTGGCTGACAATTAGAAGTGGGCGTGGCATCTTTATTTATTCAGCAGGACAAGGGTTAATATGTAATGCAAACTTCAGAAGGGGATTGATGAACAGTAAAGCAAACAGGAAGTCACAAAAGTTGTCTCCCTGGGTCTAATCCCTTGTTACAACGGCAGCATTTGTTCCCAAAGACGTTGCAATTAAAATGAATTTTCTGTTGTACAGAATACCTAATGAGCGGATTGATATGTAAGAAAGATCTTTTTTTTGTTCTTATTATTTCATAGAACATATGTTTTGGATATTTGTTAGAATCTTCTCCCTGAGGCGATTCTAATAAATATCCAAAGCATATGTTTCTTTAAAGTATTAAATTCAATATTCTTGCACAATTTGTGACCAATTGTTACCTCTTAAGCGAAGGTTTCGTGACACTCAAATTGTCATTATAACGAATTGTATCGTTGTATCGAGTGTCGGTATAAAGAAGGTTGTCTGTATTTTCATAACATTTGAACCTAGGGTGAAGATTTGATACTAGTATGATAGATATAACACCCTCTCTCAGCCCAACACTCTCTCGGCGATAGTTTCTACTACTGGCCGTTCGAAGGCGCTTGTTCTGATGTTTGTTCTTTGTTTGGCCTTGTGGGTGCTCGCTGCCGGGCTTTTTCAAGTTTTTGTCCTGTTCTTTGCCTTATTGCTGTGTTTAGTGGATTCCTGTCAACTGTGCCTTCGACATCTTTCAGAAAGTAGTTTTTTTTTTTTAAACAAGTAAATTTGTAAATTTTTGTCATGATTTAATGCAAAACTATTTGTCGTAACTACCTATTCGCAAAACATTTATTTTAGTCTTTGGTTTTTAAAAAATCAAATATTCCCACTTTTTCCCATAGTGAAAATGAATGCAAATTATGCAAAAATCTGTAGGGTAGGTAACTTGGAGGCAAATTTTCAACAAGTTATGCTTGTTCATTTTCTTTTAATCTGAAATTTTCACAATATTGATGTGAAACATGAATAATTCAAATTCAGCAAAGAAAAGTAAAAAAAAAAAAAGAAAATTCTTCGACAAAAATTTAAAAAAAAAAGAAGAAAAAAGTCACTTATTATAGAAATTGCATAGGTCAGACCATTTTTTGGCGGTAAATTTAATTTTAGGGTACATATTTGAGAACAAAATACAGAAACAGAAAGACAAATGGTTTCCGCTAAGATATGGTCAATCAAAACAAAATATTTTCATTTGAAATAAAACACCAACAAAAACGTCTTTCCGAGTGATGTCGAAATTACAGTAACATTGTGATCACCTTGTTGGAGAAGAGAGAGCTTTGCTTTTCTTTGTGCCTTATGTTTTGTCTGACATGCTTGCTTGCTCATCCTTTTGGAGCTATTGGTAGGCTTTTTCACCCTACGTATTCGGACAGACAGGCCTGTGTAAATAGTGTAGCATTACGAAAACATGCCTATATTCAAATATACTGAAAGATTACCACGAAAAAATGAAATTTTCAGATAAAAAAATCTGATATTCTTCATATTTCTGCTCAAAACATAGATTGTGGGTACTCGTTAGAACCGCCTCGGCGAGGCGGTTCTAACGAGTACCCACAATCTATGTTTTTGAGCAGAAATAAGAAAAATATAATGTGTACCCATGTAAACCCCAGTGGGGTTTATGGGGGTCAAAATTATATAGGTATGTTTTCGTGATGCAGCTCAGACGCCGTAAAAAGCGATTCTGATCAAGATCTACATTATTTGCTAATCATCCAACAATCTTAGACATGAAAACAGGTAGTAAAATGAGCCTCTCCAAATCTGCGGACACGTATAGTATGACAGTTAGGGCGTCCAAGTACGAAGGTCAATTGGATAGTTATCATTTCAGCCTCGGGTCAGGAGTATAAGGGTAATCGTGGCAAAGTGGTTGAAGATCCACTATCCGTAGATCGGACAAAGAGAAGCACAGATCTGAAGGATGTGAAGAAAAGATCGATCGATGGTGTCGAGCGAAAGATGGCCCTGAAAAAATGTTCTTCTGAGCAAGAACTAAAGGGAGACTGTCTTTAAGTGTGATTTGAATTCACCAATAAATACCGTTAATACTTGAAATAGTTGTCATAATTTATATATGTACAGTCGAACTTCAATGGCTCGAACATCTTTGGGAACATGGAAATTTGTTCGAGACATGGGTAGTTCGAGCCACTGAGGGTTAATCATAGCGCAAGGTCAGAAGGCAAATGAAAATAATCTAGGGTTGTCTTTTCCATCTTCTATAAAATAATGGTATGTTGAGTGTACTCATTAGAATCGCCTCGATGAGACGATTCTAATGAGTACACACAACATACATTTTCATGATAAAATAAGAAAACTTCCCTTAAAGTCCCAAAATATTTGTTTTCTATTGCTATTGGAAGACTTTCCTAAGGACTCTAAAACGAGTTCGAGCCATCGAGGTTATAATGTAATTCAACTGACACCCAATAGGAAAGAAGTTTCACCCAATAGGAAAGAAGTTTATATTAAAAGAACGGATACACCTCCAACTGAAATAATTTTGATTTAACTCTTAAAGGAAGGTTGTATTCTGCAGACCAAATGTCCTTTCTATTAAAGTACAATTTCGCTATTAAGACCTCTCGAAATTAAGACCACCCACTATTAAGACCAGCATTTGGCAGTCCCAAATGCTTCCTTATTATGGTAAATGTCCTGAAAGAATTGTCTGATCAGGGTCTACAGTGTTTGCCATCCCAACAAGTATGTTACGATTCAACTGCATAAAATAAAAAAAAAAAAAAAAAAAATAGGTCAAGAACGTCACGAAAACATACCTATATAATTTGACCCCTTAAACCCCCTTGCTAAATAGTAAAACTGGGGTGTACAGGGGTGTACATTATTTTTCTTATTTCGGTTCAAAAACATAGATTGTGGGTACTCGTTAGAACCGCCTCGACAAGGCGGTTCTAACGAGTACCCACAATCTATGTTTTGAACAGAAATATGAAACATATCTGAATTTTTATCTGAAAAGTATCAGTTTTTGGTGGTGAAATTTTCAATATACATTGTATTTGAATAGGCGTGTTTTCGTAATGAATAAAAATAAGTTCGAAATTTTAGGACTTTTACCATATTCTATATTCAATTTAAGACCACCCCACTTATAAGACCATTTTTAGACAATCCCATAAGTGGTCTTAATAGTGGAATTCTTGCTCCGAAGTTATACAACTTTTTTCATACTCAACTCAGCTGAGCAAGAAATTTTCTCTGTTAATAAACATGAAAATACCAACAATGGTTGGCATTTTTATATTAATTAGCAGAGAAAGTTTCATGTCCAGTTATATGTTTAGCAAGAAACTAGTAATTTTGCAATTATTAGTGATTTGAGATTTATTAGCAGGACAAATTTCATGTTCAGCTGAGTTGAGTATGAAAAAAAAGTTTTATCACCTCAGGGCCTTGATGCAGTTTGCAGATTTGCAAATGACCTGTATAGACTTATAGTTTGCGGTCAGAGCCTGGAACATTGACATTACATACGTTTGTACAAACGAACGAATTTAATATTGTTTAAACCAGATTTTCCGTCACTTTTACAAAGGTCCTCTGTAGCTCAGTTGGATGTGCGTTCGACTAGTGATCAGGAGGTTGCGGGTCAGCAACATTCTTTCGTGGAGATTGCTCATGAAATATTTTCTATGGTCATGTCTCCCTTCCGCTGATTCAAGAAGGAGTCATCAGTTTCTGGCGGAAGAATGTTCACACTACTGTTTAACCGCTAAGAGGACTAAGCCTGCCCAGTAAAAGTGCGGTAAAGTAACATGACCGCGCTCGACATGACCCCATTGGGTTGACTGGAGCATAAACCTCAACACAAACAACACAAACAAACAAAGGAGACAATTATTTAATTTCTTGTTTGGTTTTGCTGTACACCAACCACTTGAAAAAGGAGCTACTTTAAATAGAAACAATTTGTTCCCATTAGAAGCAAAGTCTTTCCTTTTATAGTAGACCCATTTTCAGAAGAGAGAGAGAGAGAGAGAGAGAGAGAGAGAGAGAGAGAGAGAGAGAGAGTGAGAGAGAGAGAGAGAGTGGGTGAGTAGAAAGATTGTCTCCCTTGAATATATATCCATTCCCCTAAATCTCAGAATTTACCAAACATCATGAAAACACGCCTATGTAATTTTGACCCCCTTAAAGGATCCATAGTCCTCAAAAGTAGACATTTTATTATCTAATAAAGGTTTGATAAATTGATAAATGGTATTAATATAATCATAAAACGTGGCACGTGACAGACTGTAAAATTTCAATTTTTCTTATTTCGGTTCAAAAACATAGATTGTGGGTACTCGTTAGAACCGCCTCGACAAGGCGGTTCTAACGAGTACCCACAATCTATGTTTTGAACAGAAATATGAAACATATCTGAATTTTTATCTGAAAGGTATCAGTTTTTGGTGGTGAAATTTTCAATATACATTGTATTTGAATAGGCATGTTTTCGTAATGAGTATAAAGTAAGTTCGAAATTTTAGCACTTTTACCATATTCTATATATTTAATTTAAGACCTCCCCACTTATAAGACCATTTTTAGACAATCCCATAAGTGGTTTTAATAGTGGAATTCTACTGTATCAGGAAGAAAACGTAAGGGGACTTGCTCCGAAGTTATACAACTTTTTTCATACTCAACTCAGCTGAGCAAGGAATTTTCTCTGTTAATAAATATGAAAATACCAACAATGGTTGGCATTTTTATATTGATTAGCAGAGAAAGTTTCATGTCCAGTTATATGTTTTGCAAGAAACTAGTAATTTTGCAATTATTAGTGATTTGAGATTTATTAGCAGGACAAATTTCATGTTCAGCTGAGTTGAGTATGAAAAAAAGTTTTATCACCTCAGGGCCTTGATGCAGTTTGCAGATTTGCAAATGACCTGTATAGACTTATAGTTTGCGGTCAGAGCCTGGAACATTGACATTACATACGTTTGTACAAACGAACGAATTTAATATTGTTTAAACCAGATTTTCCGTCACTTTTACAAAGGTCCTCTGTAGCTCAGTTGGATGTGCGTTCGACTGGTGATCAGGAGGTTGCGGGTCGGCAACATTCTTTCGTGGAGATTGCTCATGAAATATTTTCTATGGTCATTTCTCCCTTCCGCTGATTCAAGAAGGAGTCATCAGTTTCTGGCGGAAGAATGTTCACACTACTGTTTAATCGCTAAGAGGACTAAGCCTGCCCAGTAAAAGTGCGGTAAAGTAACATGACCGCGCTCGACATGACCCCATTGGGTTGACTGGATCATAAACCTCAACACAAACAACACAAACAAACAAAGGAGACAATTATTTAATTTCTTATTTGGTTTTGCTGTACACCAACCCCTTGAAAAAGGAGCTATTTTAAATAGAAACAATTTGTTCCCATTAGAGGCAAAGTCTTTCCTTTTATAGTAGACCCATTTTCAGAAGAGAGAGAGAGAGAGAGAGAGAGAGAGAGAGAGAGTGAGAGAGAGAGAGAGAGTAGAAAGATTGTCTCCTTTGAACATATATCCATTCCCCTAAATCTCAGAATTTACCAAACATCATGAAAACACGCCTATGTAATTTTGACCCCCTTAAAGGCTCCATAGTCCTCAAAAATAGACATTTTATTATCTAATAAAGGTTTGATAAATTGATAAATGGTATTAATATAATCATAAAACGTGGCACGTGACAGACTGTAAAATTTCAATTAGTCTCTCGTTCTTGAACTGGATCAAAAATGAAATGATTTTTTAAACGTATCTCTGAATTAATGTTGGCATATATCAATTTATTTAACCTTTCTTGGATAAAAATGTCTACGAGGGTCATGCAAAAAATTCTGTCACTAACAGGCTTCCTTGGTTTTATCCCAGGTATATTTTAAAATGCTTCACTGCACTTAAATGGTGTGTCCAATAGCTAACGATACCCGTTTATTTCGTTCAAATTACTTTCCGTGCAACTGACCAAGTTATTTCAAATTGAAATAGATGCAGTCATATACACTGACCAATTTACTTGTTACAATAAGAAACGACCAAGCAAAGGATGGTCAGGAGTCCACCTTTTACATGACAACGACTCCTCTCATAAGTATGAGATTGTTTAGTCTTTTTTTGGCTTCTGAAAAGGTGGAATTTTGAACCATTCTCGTTATTCACCTGACCTGAGTCCCTGTGACTTCTTTTTACTTCCAAGGCTTAAGAAAATGCTTTCTGGAAATGTATACGTCTAGAAGTTCTCTTGGCAGCGCTATTTATCAGTGTCTCCAACAGATACCAAAAGAAGACTGTTTATCTGCTTTTTGCGACTAGGTAAAAAAGGTTACAAAAATGTGTTTCAGTAAAGAGGGAATACTTTGAAGGTTTGTAATAAAAATATGTTTGATAAAACGTAGCACTGAAGTAATCCGAACTCAGTGACAAACCATTTTGCAGGATCCTCGTATTTTTTTGGAATATGGCACCTTTAAACCCACTTTTATACAGTAAAACTAGGGTTTACAGGGGTATACAATAGTTTTCTTATTTCTGCTCAAAATCATAGATTGTGGGTACTCGTAAGAACCGCCTCGCCGAGGCTGTTCTAACGAGTACCCGCAATCTATGTTTAGAGCAAAAAAAAAAAAAAAAAAAAAAATGAAAACTACCAGATTATTTCATCTGAATGTTGTCATTCTTTTTGGTGGTAAAATTCTCAATATATTTGAATAGACGTGTTTGTTGTAATGACTCTGCCTGAGGTGAATCTGTCGAATGTGAAACAATTTCACAGTAAGAATCGGAAAAATAGAAGCTTCCTTTTTGGGTCGATTGTTTACAATCGGGCCTTTGTATACAAACACCAGATTTCCTTAAGGTAGTTGTCCACGCGATTAGCACTGACCAATGTAATCAAAGCTCGCGTTGGTAACGGTTTTTGTAGGCGCGCTAGTCTTGCGCTCTGACGTCAGAGTGCTGTTGATAGAGGGTTATCTGTAGAACCTGGACAGAGATATTTAAAACATTGGCAAACAGTGCAAACCCAGATCAGACGCAATAGAACGCGGTGTCAGATCAGGGTCTGTACTGTTTGCTTAAAATTACAGGAAGTTAAGGGATAAAGTTTTTAGTCCCTGCTCAGGACCATTTCCCAGCCATCATTCAGTGACAAAAGACCCAATCATTCAATGACAATCGACCCACCAGTGCTGTCAGTGTTCTGATTACATGCGTTTATGATTGTGGATACTGAGCCAGCGCACGACAAAACATTACGAAAACAGGCCTATTCAAATACATTGAGAATTTTACCATCAAAAAAATGAAAATTTTCAGATAAAAAAAATCTGATATTTTTCATGTTTTTGCTCAAAACATAGATTGTTGGTACTCGTTAGAACCGCCTCGGCGAGGCGGTTCTAACGAGTGCCCACAATCTATGTTTTGAGCAAAAATACGAAAATTAATGTATACCCCTGTAAACCCCAGTTTTACTATATAAAAGTGGGGTTTAAGGGGGGTCAATATTGTATAGGCATGTTTTCGTGATGGCTACGATAAGACTTGCTCGACTAGCGCAGTCTAAGATCAGCATGCGCATTCACACAGACTGATCAGAGTCTGAGCTGATCGCATGTACCTTCTACATCGTGCGGATTATCCAGAAAGGGATGAAGTAGAATCATTGCCATTCTGGGTGGATGTTCAGGCTGACCTGAGTCTTTGTTTGTCACACAGGTCTTATTTTACATGTGATAATGATTGTGGATATAACACATTTTTTTTGTAGAATAACTCAAGGGAACAAGATATACTTTCAGGCTTGGCAATTCTGTAAAATTGATTTTGCCCCCTTCTAAAAATGAGATTACCTCAACAACAACAACAAAAAAAAAAAAAAAAAAAAAAAAAAGAAAAAAAAAAAAAAAAAGAGTTTTCTCCTGATTGGGAGAACGCCATTTCTTTGAGAGTAGACCCCATTTCAGACGGGGCTTGGGAATATTTTATATATAATTTTTAATGAGGGGTTTCCTAAATACGTCATCATCCTTGTACAATACTACTACTACTACTACTACTACTACTAATTATTATTATTATTATTATTGTACAATAAATTCACAGCTTTCTGGGCGACAGTCAAAACTGTCAGCCCCGAGTTGCTGTTGACCACCTGATGAATCATCGCCTGAGGACCGCAGCGCTCCAAAGGCACATGAAAAAACAATATAAGTCAAATTATCCAGTACAGCCTTGCCGAGGCACAGCTTTCCCGAGACACCAGAAGAAGGAGAGCTACAGGACAAATAATGACAAAACAACGTCCCATGTGAAACCACCGACGCACATACAAAGAATAACTGCCTTGGAAGTTTTAACCCATTTAGGTCTAGCTTCCCATCAAAGAGACATTGGCGAACAGCGCAGACCCAGATCAGACGCTGCAGAACGCGGCGCCGTATCAGCGTCTACACTGTATTCATCAAATACATGAATTTCTATAAAAGATTTTGATAATTTAAACCAAGCAGACACGCCTCTCAGAAATGGATCTATGTTTAGCGTCCCATAAAAGGGAGATTGGCAAACAGTGCAGACCCAGATCAGACGCTGCAGAACTCGGCGCCGTGTCAGCGTCTACACTGTATTCATCAAATACATGAATTTCTATAAAAGATTTTGATAATTTAAACCAAGCAGACACGCCTCTCAGAAATGGATCTATGTTTAGCGTCCAATAAAAGGGAGATTGGCAAACAGTGTAGACCCAGATCAGACGCTGCAGAACGCGGCGCCGTATCAGCGTCTACACTGTATTCATCAAATACATGAATTTCTATAAAAGATTTTGATAATTTAAACCAAGCAGACACGCCTCTCAGAAATGGATCTATGTTTAGCGTCCCATAAAAGGGAGATTGGCAAACAGTGTAGACCCAGATCAGACGCTGCAGAACTCGGCGACGTATCAGCGTCTACACTGTATTCATCAAATACATGAATTTCTATAAAGATTTTGATAATTTAAACCAAGCAGACACGCCTCTCAGAAATGGATCTATGTTTAGCGTCCCATAAAAGGGAGATTGGCAAACAGTGTAGACCCAGATCAGACGCTGCAGAACTCGGCGCCGTATCAGCGTCTACACTGTATTCATCAAATACATGAATTTCTATAAAAGATTTTGATATTTAAACCAAGCAGACACGCCTCTCAGAAATGGATCTATGTTTAGCGTCCCATAAAAGGGAGATTGGCAAACAGTGTAGACCCAGATCAGACGCCGCAGAACGCGGCGTCTGATCAGGGTCTACGCTGTTTGCATTGAATACATGAATTTCTATAAAAGATTTTGATAATTTAAACCAAGCAGACACGCCTTTCAGAAATGGACCTATGTTTAGCGTCCCTTAAAAAGGGAAATTGGCAAACAGTGTAGACACAGATCAGACACCGCAGACCGCGGCGTCTGATCAGGGTCTACGCTGGTTGCATTGAATACATCAATTTCTATAATTTTTTTAAAAATGCCAAAACAAAAAAAATAGTTTGTTTGCCCTCTCCCTACTTGCCCAAAGACATCCTGCCTACTCAAAAAAAAAAAAAAAAAAAAAAAAAAAAAAAAAATTGGAATTCTAAGTGCCAGATGTTTTTTTCCTTTATTTTCTTTTTCAATCATTTTAAAGGTAAAGAAGCTCTGAATAAAGTCTTGAATATATGCTCTCCATAAATTATGGCAGGCATGCTGCTTTTCATATTACTATTATAGACAGATTTTTATTTAGACATGTATTTTGATACTGACATATCTTTATATATTAAATTTTCTAAAAAAAAAAAAAAAAATAATAATAATAAAACACAAAAAAAAAAAATAAATAAAAAAAAAAAAAAAAATAAATAAAAAATAAAAAAAAAAAATAAAAAAAAAAAATAAAAATAAAAAATAAAATAAAAATACCTACCTACCTAGAAATATCTGACAAGGTCGGGAGAGAGCAAACAGAAATAATTTTAAATGTGGCCTAATTTAAACCAAGCAGACACTCAGCTCATGAATTTCTAAAAAGGATTTTAAGAATAAAAACTAAACAGACACCCCTTCTCTCAGAAATGAACCTGTCCACAATATTGAGGCAGAAGTGTCCATTTTGCATAAATAGGTAATAACATGAAATGTCTGCACAAAACAGCACTTTGTCGATAGCAAGAACGAACAAATGAAGATACAGTCGAATCTCAGTGGCTCGAACATCTTTGGGACCATGGAAATTTGTTCGAGACACGAGTAGTTACAGCCACTGAGAGAATCATAGCGCCAGGTCAGGAAGGAAATGGGGATTTTAGGAATGTCTTTTTCATCTTTTATAAAATAATGGTAGACTGAGAGCACTCATTAGAACCGCCTCGCTGAGGCGATTCTAATGAGTACACACAACATACATGTTCATGATAAAATAAAAAAGATATCTGAAATGTCCCTAAATATTTGTTTTCCTGAGCTATCGGAAGAATGAATTTCTTAGGTACTCGAAAACGAGTTCGAATCATCTATGGTAAACGAGAAATCCGTGTTCGAACCATTGAGGTTTTACTGTGAAATAGACAAACGACCCAGTGGGCACACAACGTTAAAATGACGTCGTATCAACGTCGATGCGACGTGATCACGTCACATCGACGTTGATACGACGTCATTTTGATGTTGTGTGCCTGCTGGGGAGGAGTAACCATAACACAAGTACCGCCTTAAAGCTGTTATCACACTATAAAAACAATCGCATAAATTTTACGGTAAAATACGACTGACAACTGGATGCCAACGCATTTACCATACCATATACGGGCCTCTGTAGATTATTTACAGGAATAATCACACATGGCAGGGAAAAGTAGGACAAGACAGGTTACATAGGATATAGTAGGGATGTGAGCTTCTGCACCGTATCTTAAGCTTGCCCATCTTTATCCCATCCTTTGGGGGTAATTCCTGCAAAAGTTCTACAGTGGCCCGTAAATTAGTGCAGGCCGCATTGTAGGTCCCGTGTACATGGCTTGTTAAAATTGATTTTTTTGTTGATGTTGTAAATTGGGTCCATGTGAAGTATAAAAAAGATGTTGCCAATTTTTGGTTTGAGTTTAGGGTTTCTATGACGTCATCATGAATAATACCCAGAAATAAGTATAAAACGTAATATAAGAGCAAAGGGGACAAATAGGTTAGTGGTTAATTTAGCCTGACAAGCAACCATTCCCATATAACTACTTCTCATGTGTGCCAAAGTGTTTACTGGGATCCAGAGAATGAGAAAAATATTCTAAAGAAAAGAAATCTCTTACTGACTATATGAAATATCACCGTGTCCATGGCAACCCGCAGTAAAATGTTGGATTAAGAGGGTAGCCATAGTAAATTGTTTATATTTCAGACTATATTCAACATAGATCAATAATATTGGTACCAAACAAAAGGATGGACATTACCCTACAATTGGATATCCAATTATGCAAGTTAGCACATTTGCATATTCATGAGTATAATTACTCACTTTTTGACAAAAAAAGCAGTGAAAAAACAAGATAAATAAACCAGATTATGCTCAATATAGATTTATAAAACATGCAAAATAAACATTTATAAATTGTCTTTCTGTTTATGGTACATATATGTTAATAAGCTCATTTGCATATTCATGAATATTCATTAATACTAATCGTTTGGTAAAAAGTCGTCAACAATCAGAGAACTAGGCCGCTGTAAACTTGTATTAATACGTTTCCTTGCTAGTTTTGGTAGATTATCCTTATGCGATTTAGAAATTAGTATGCCTGGTACTGGTAGTCAGTCGGGTAGAATGCTAAAACAAATAAGAATTGGATTGATTAGTATCACATGCCTTAAATTGGGCTCATGACGGGCCTGTTTATGACATATATGCCATAATAGAGTCATGAAATGTTTACCCATCTTTGGCTCCTTACTAAGGAATGTGAACATACTTATCTACACCTTTGATTGAATAATAAAAACAAAACAAAACAAAAGATCAGAGGCTAAAAGCAGTGCAGAACTTCAAAATCTGGGATCAATGTAACAAGGAATTAAAACCAGGTCATTTCCAGGATTTCTCAGACAATTTCAACTCTTTATAAAGTCATATAGAAGGACAAAAACATCTCATTTTTTTCTAAGGTTAAGCTGATGCGGCCGCTCATTACGAAAACATGCTTATTCGAATATATATTGAAAATTTTACAACCAAAAAGAGGAAAATTTTCAGATAAAAAATTCTGATATTTTTCATATTTCTGCTCAAAACATAGATTATGGGTACTCGTTAGAACCGCCTCGCCGAGGCGGTTCTAACGAGTACCCATAATCTATGTTTTTGAGCAGAAATAAGAAAAATAATGTATACCTCTGTAAACCCCAGTTTTACTATATAAAAGTGGGGTTGACGGGGGTCAATATTATATAAGCATGTTTTCGTGATGTCACATTATCTTTCATTTATGCCTACGAAAACGACCCTTACAGCAGAGCTAGAAGACTTCAAAGTATTTAGATGAGCTGCTAGCAGAGGTGTCTAAATATCTCATACAAAGGCCATGTGACAAATGAAGAGGTTTGCAACATGATCCAGGATTCAGTCGGAGTGCATGACGATCTCCTAGCCATGAAGAAGATGCGGAATGGCCACATCGCAAGATTGTCTTGCATGCCAAAGACAATTCTGTAGAGAATAGTGAAAGGAGCAAGTACGAAAGGAGGACAGACTGTGGACTGGATATTCGTCCAAGGCAGCAGCAGACAGAGAGCATACTTAATTGAAAGAATTTAAAAAGACGGAAACTCTGTGTAAAATGATGGAATAGGAATCACGTATGAGTCTCCATATATATATATATATATATATATATATATATATATATATATATATATATATATATATATATATATATATATATATATATATATAAACTAAAATAGAAAATAGAAAATATATGAAAACCTTAGAAGTTTTACATTAAGAAGATATTCTGACCTATCCTGGGCTCCTTACCAGGGAAAATGATATTTCTTTTCGCAGAGCTGTCCTCCCCGGTTGTGCAAGATAGGCGCCCGCCATGGAACACGCAGTCCTCGCGGCGCAAGTAGCCAAATACATAGACGTCGTCGACGAACGGCGAAAGGCCGGGGAGGGGGCGTAGGTGCGTGCGGCCCAGGTTGTCTGACAGATAGTCGACTTTGGAGATGTCCGACACAATGTTGCTCTCGTATGCGTTCTCCAGGAGAAGATGGGTGGAAACTGCCTTTTCGGATCGTAGACCCAAGGCCTGGAATGTTGCTTGTACAGCCATCTTGTATCCCTAGTGCGCCGGTGTCAATTTGGTCGCTTGGAATACCTTGAACTACTATTTCTCTAGATGGAAGTTTGGGCGATTTTGGTCGCTCGATATGCCTTGGTCTACTATTTCTCTAATTGGAAGTTTGGGCAACCGATGGCGGGCGTGTTTCCGAAAATGGCCGCCGAAATTTTGGTAGCCGAAATCTTGGTAGCCCTAACCAAAAATACGCTATAGTAATATGGTGGCTTCCAGAGGAAAAGTGTACTAGAACACCCACCTCTATACTACTCGAATTATATATATCCAATAAGAAAATAAGACTTGGCATCTCATGTGAATCGTCTGCTGATTTACATGGAATGCCAAACCACATTTTTTTCCAAAAAATATATACAAAAATGTCATCTGCAGCAGACGTGATTAGCATGGTTTCATATCCCATAATCCAATTTATGAATAGCACCAATTCGAATTATGGATATCACTATTTCGAATTAGTGATATCCGTAATTCGAATTAATGATATTCATAAATGGGCTGATTTAGTGATATCCATAATTCGATTTAGTGATATCAATAACTCGAATTAGTGATATTCATAATTCAAATTAGTGATATCCATATATCATTTAGATTATTGGATTTTTATAATTCGAATTTGTGATATCCATAATTCGAATAATGGCTATCACTGATTCGAATTATGGATATCAATAAATAATTAGATATCCATAAATAATTATGGATATCATGGATATCACTAATTCGATGTGTGGCTATCACTTTTCGAATTATGGATATCCATAAATAATTAAGGATATCTCTGATATGGAATAAATAGTAAAACGGCGCCCCATATTCGAATACTTACTCCTGCTTGTGATTGTGGCACTCCCTGGACTTCTCTCTTACTTTTTACCACATTTATTCTTAAATTTGAACAAGTACAATTTACTACCTGTTATTGTGTCTAAAATGCTGGACGACTGGCAAAAAGAGTAGACCCTGATGAGACGCCGCATTCTGCGGCGTTTCTTCAGGGTCTACACTGTTTGCTCAGGCCAATTTGTCCGAATACTCACGGTAAATACGGTATATACAATGTATTGTAGACTGTACTTACTACAACTGAAGGTCCAGATCGGATAACAAGAACACATAACTTGATCTGGGCATTTGTTTGGGACATATACGGGTAGGTCTCTTTTTCTGTGCGACGCCGTTCGTATAAAAGATGGGTATTTTGCATTAAACCTCTTACAGTCTGAAGACTTGAAGCTATCGCTGTTTAAATACTTGTAATTCGTATTTTAGCATTTTATAGCCTTTATGATGAAGGGAAAAATGTTCCTCTTTTTCACGGTTCTGGCATTGTGCATTTTCTTGGGTAAGTCGATATTATAGTAGTTAACGGTTAATGATTTTTATTAAATTCAATTGAGTAGGTGCACAGCATTTCCAAGGAGGGTCGCATGTCCGTCAAGCAGTGGCACAGATCAGCTTGCGCAGTTTGATCAGTACATGTAATTAATTGTGAAATATTCAACACGAAATCCTACAGCGAGCGATGCACGAGTTTGCAAGTTCGTCTCCGCTATATGGATGATTGCCGAATATTTCTGAAAGAAACAAAAAAAAAAAAAAAAAAAAAAAAAAAAAAAAAAAACAACAACACACACACACACACACACACACACACACACACACACACACACACACACACACACACACACACACACAATAATAATAATAAAAAAAAACAAAAACAAAAAAACAACAACACATATAATATTTTTTTAATTATATAAGCAGACTAGATATGTATTGTGTTGTGTTGTTTTTTTACATGTAGTTTTTTGTGTGTTTTTATTTTTTTTAGAAAAAAAAAGTGATGTTCTCCATTGTGTGCATTCTGTACTATTCGTCTGTCTGTACTATATATATAATCTGTACTAAATATATCAAGTTTTAATTATTTTCCCCATCTTTGCTTCCTGTTCTGTCTACAGTCGAACCTCAATAACTCGAACATCTTTGGGACCATGTAAATATGTTCGAGATATGGGTAGTTCGAGCCACTGATGGCTAATCATTGCGCCAGGTCAGGCAGCAATGGATATAATTTAGAAATGTCTTTTCGATCTTTTTTATAATAATGGTACATGTATGTTGAATGTACTCATTAGAATCGCCTCGATGAGGCGATTCTAATGAGTACACACAACATAATTCCATCATCAAATAAGAAAATTCCCTAAAATGTCCATAAATATTTGCTTTCTTAGGTTATCAAGAGGATGTCCCAGGGACTAAAAAAAGTTCGAGTCATTGATGTTTTACTGTATATATTGTGTTAATGTTAGGAGCTGCATCAGAGATAAGGGTTTCGCGAGTGTGGAACGGGCTTAAGCATATACACAACCCCCTCACACACACACACACACACACACACACACACACACACACACACACGAAAGGTCCCCATCACCTGCGGTATATTAACCCTTGTCCTGCTGAACCCGGATATACCCTGCCTTTACAAACAGTGTAGATCCAGATCAGTTGGCTTCTGAAGCCAAGTGATCTGGATCTGCACTGTTTACCATTAAGTATGTGAATTCATAGCAACATCCGGATCAAGTAATCTGATTGGCTGACAATTAGAAGTGGGCGTGGCATCTTTATTTATTCAGCAGGACAAGGGTTAATATGTAATGCAAACTTCAGAAGGGGATTGATGAACAGTAAAGCAAACAGGAAGTCACAAAAGTTGTCTCCCTGGGTCTAATCCCTTGTTACAACGGCAGCATTTGTTCCCAAAGACGTTGCAATTAAAATGAATTTTCTGTTGTACAGAATACCTAATGAGCAGATTGATATGTAAGAAAGATCTTTTTTTTTGTTCTCATTATCTCATAGAACATATGTTTTGGATATTTGTTACAATCGCCTCCCTGAGGCGATTCTAATAAATATCCAAAACATATGTTTCTTTAAAGTATTATATTCAATATTCTTGCATAATTTGTGACCAATTGTTACCTCTTAATTAAGCGAAGGTTTCGTGACAGTCAAATTGTCATTATAACGAATTGTATCGTTGTACCGAGTGTCGGTATAAAGAAGGTTGTCTGTATTTTCATAACATTTGAACCTAGGGTGAAGATTTGATACTAGTATGATAGATATAACACCCTTTCTCCGCCCAACAGTCTCTCGGCGGTAGTTTCTACTACTGGCCGTTCGAAGGCGCTTGTTCTGATGTTTGTTCTTCGTTGTCTGCGCATGTCATATTCTTCGAAGATTGAAAAATGCCATCTAGCGGAAGATAATGGTTTGTTCTTTGTTTGGCCTTGTGGCTGCTCGCTGCCGGGCTTTTTCAAGTTTTTGTCCTGTTCTTTGCCTTATTGCTGTGTTTAGTGGATTCCTGTCAACTGTGCCTTCGACATCTTTCAGAAAGTAGTTTTTTTTTGTTTTTTTTTTTTTAAACAAGTAAATTTGTAAACTTTTGTCATGATTTAATGCAAAACTATTTGTCGTAACTACCTATTCGCAAAACATTTATTTTAGTCTTTGGTTTTTAAAAAATCAAATATTCCCACTTTTTCCCATAGTGAAAATGAATGCAAATTATGCAAAAATCTGTAGGGTAGGTAACTTGGAGGCAAATTTTCAACAAGTTATGCTTGATTATATTTTCATTTGAAATAAAACGCCAACAAAAAACGTCCTTCCGAGTGATGTCGAAATTATAGTAACATTGTGATCACCTTGTTGGAGAAGAGACATCACGAAAACACGCCTATATAATTTTGACCCCCTTAAACCCCACTTTTAGATAGTAAAACTGGGGTTTACAGGGGTATACATTATTTTTCTTATTTTGCTTAAAAACATAGATTTGAGGCGGTTCTAACGAGTACCCACAATCTATGTTTTGAACAGGAATATGAAAAATATCACTTTTTTATCTGTAAAATTTTGGTTGTAAAATTTTCTACATATTTGAATAGGTGTGTTTTCGTAATAGAGAGCTTTGCATTTCTTTGGTTTGTGCCTTATGTTTTGTCTGACATGCTTGCTTGCTCATCCTTTTGGAACTATTGGTAGGCTTTTTCACCCTACGTATTCGGACAGACAGGCCTGTGTAAATAGTGTAGCATTACGAAAACATGCCTATTCAAATATACTGAAAGACTACCACCAAAAAATGAAATTTTCAGATAAAAAATTCTGATATTCTTCATATTTCTGCTCAAAACATAGATTGCGGGTACTCGTTAGAACCGCATCGGCGAGGCGGTTCTAACGAGTACCCACAATCTATGTTTTTGAGCAGAAATAAGAAAAATAATGTATACCCATGTAAACCCCAGTGGGGTTTATGGGGGTCAAAATTATATAGGCATGTTTTCGTGATGCAGCTCAGACGCCGTAAAAAAGCGATTCTGATCAAGATCTACATCATTTGCTAATCATCCAACAATCTTAGACATGAAAACAGGTAGTAAAATGAGCCTCTCCAAATCTGCGGACACGTATAGTATGACAGTTAGGGTGTCCAAGTACGAAGGTCAATAGGATAGTTATCATTTCAGCCTCGGGTCAGGAGCCTAAGGGTAATCGTGAAGGCAAAGTGGTTGAAGATCCACTATCCGTAGATCGGACAAAGAGAAGCACAGATCTGAAGGATGTGAAGAAAAGATCGATCACTGGTGTCGAGCGAAAGATGGCCCTGAAAAAATGTTCTTCTGAGCAAGAACTAAAGGGAGACTGTCTTTAAGTGTGATTTGAATTCACCAATAAATACCGTTAGTACTTGAAATAGTTGTCATAATTTATATATGTACAGTCGAACTTCAATGGCTCGAACATCTTTGGGACCATGGAAATTTGTTCGAGACATGGGTAGTTCGAGCCACTGAGGGTTAATCATAGCGCAAGGTCAGAAGGCAAATGAAAATAATCTACGGGTGTCTTTTCCATCTTCTATAAAATAATGGTATGTTGAGTGTACTCATACATTTTCATGATAAAATAAGAAAACTTCCCTTAAAGTCCCAAAATATTTGTTTTCTATTGCTATCGGAAGAATTTCCTAGGGACTCTAAAACGAGTTCGAATTATCCACGGTAAACGAGTCGTCCGTGTTCGAGCCATCGAGGTTATAATGTAATTCAACTGACACCCAATAGGAAAGAGGAAAGAAGTTTATATTAAAAGAACGGATACACCTCCAACTGAAATAATTTTGATATCTCTTTTCACTGGATTTAACTCTTAAAGGAAGGTGTATTCTGTAGACCAAATGTCCTTTCTATTAGAGTACAATTTCGCTATTAAGACCTCTCGAAATTAAGACCACCCACTATTAAGACCAGCATTTGGCAGTCCCAAATGCTTCCTTATTATGGTAAATGTCCTGAAAGAATTGTCTGATCAGGGTCTACAGTGTTTGCCATCCCAACAAGTATGTTACGATTCAACTGCATAAAATAATAAAAAAAAATAGGTCAAGAACGTCACGAAAACATACCTATATAATTTGACCCCTTAAACCCCCTTGTTACATAGTAAAACTGGGGTGTACAGGGGTGTACATTATTTTTCTTATTTCTGCTCAGAAACATAGATTGTGGGTACTCGTTAGAAACGCCTCGACAAGGCGGTTCTAACGAGTACCCACAATCTATGTTTTGAACAGAAATATGAAACATATCTGAATTTTTATCTGAAAAGTATCAGTTTTTGGTGGTGAAATTTTCAATATACATTGTATTTGAATAGGCGTGTTTTCGTAATGAGTATAAAAATAAGTTCGAAATTTTAGGACTTTTACCATATTCTATATTCAATTTAAGACCACCCCACTTATAAGACCATTTTTAGACAATCCCATAAGTGGTTTTAATAGTGGCATTCTACTGTATCAGGAAGAAAACGTAAGGGGACTTGCTCCGAAGTTATATAACTTTTTTCATACTCAACTCAGCTGAGCAAGAAATTTTCTCTGTTAATAAATCTGAAAATACCAACAATGGTTGGCATTTTTATATTAATTAGCAGAGAAAGTTTCATGTCCAGTTATATGTTTTGCAAGAAACTAGTAATTTTGCAATTATTAGTGATTTGAGATTTATTAGCAGGACAAATTTCATGTTCAGCTGAGTTGAGTATGAAAAAAAAGTTTTATCACCTCAGGGCCTTGATGCAGTTTGCAGATTTGCAAATGACCTGTATAGACTTATAGTTTGCGGTCAGAGCCTAGAACATTGACATTACATACGTTTGTACAAACGAACGAATTTAACATTGTTTAAACCAGATTTTCCGTCACTTTTACAAAGGTCCTCTGTAGCTCAGTTAGATGTGCGTTCGACTGGTGATCAGGAGGTTGCGGGTCGGCAACATTCTTTCGTGGAGATTGCTCATGAAATATTTTCTATGGTCATTTCTCCCTTCCGCTGATTCAAGAAGGAGTCATCAGTTTCTGGCGGAAGAATGTTCACACTACTGTTTAACCGCTAAGAGGACTAAGCCTGCCCAGTAAAAGTGCGGTAAAGTAACATGACCGCGCTCGACATGACCCCATTGGGTTGACTGGATCATAAACCTCAACACAAACAACACAAACAAACAAAGGAGACAATTATTTAATTTCTTGTTTGGTTTTGCTGTACACCAACCCCTTGAAAAAGGAGCTACTTTAAATAGAAACAATTTGTTCCCATTAGAAGCAAAGTCTTTCCTTTTATAGTAGACCTATTTTCAGAAGAGAGAGAGAGAGAGAGAGAGAGAGAGAGAGGGAGAGGGAGAGAGAGAGAGAGAGAGAGAGAGAGAGTGTGAGAGAGAGTAGAAAGATTGTCTCCCTTGAACATATATCCATTCCCCTAAATCTCAGAATTTACCAAACATCATGAAAACACGCCTATGTAATTTTGATCCCCTTAAAGGCTCCATAGTCCTCAAAAATAGACATTTTATTATCTAATAAAGGTTTGATGAATTGATAAATGGTATTAATATAATCATGAAACATGGCACGTGACAGACTGTAAAATTTCAATTAGTCTCTCGTTCTTGAATTGGATCAAAAATGAAATGATTTTTTAAACGTATCTCTGAATTAATGTTGGCATATATCAATTTATTTAACCTTTCTTGAATAAAAATGTCTACGAGGGTCATGCAAAAAATTCTGTCACTAACAGGCTTCCTTGGTTTTATCCCAGGTATATTTTAAAATGCTTCACTGCACTTGAATGGTGTGTTCAGTAGCTAACGATACCCGTTTATTTCTTTCAAATTACTTTCCGTGCAACTGACCTTACTTTCCGTGCAACTGACCAAGTTATTTCAAATTGAAATAGATGCAGTCATATACACTGACCAATTTACTTGTTACAATAAGAAAAGACCAAGCAAAGGATGGTCAGGAGTCCACCTTTTACATGACAACGCCTCCTCTCATAAGTATGAGATTGTTTAGTCTTTTTAGGCTTCTGAAAAGGTAAAACTTTTGAACCATCCTCGTTATTCACCTGACCTGAGTCCCTGTGACTTCTTTTTACTTCCAAGGCTTAAGAAAATGCTTTCTGGAAATGTATACGTCTAGAAGTTCTCTTGGCAGCGCTATTTATCAGTGTCTCCAACAGATACCAAAAGAAGACTGTTTATCTGCTTTTTGCGACTAGGTAAAAAAGGTTACAAAAATGTGTTTCAGTAAAGAGGGAATACTTTGAAGGTTTGTAATAAAAATATGTTTGATAAAACGTAGCACTGAAGTAATCCGAACTCAGTGACAAACCATTTTGCAGGATCCTCGTATTTTTTTGGAATATGGCACCTTTAAACCCACTTTTATACAGTAAAACTAGGGTTTACAGGGGTATACATTAGTTTTCTTATTTCTGCTCAAAATCATAGATTGTGGGTACTCGTAAGAACCGCCTCGCCGAGGCTGTTCTAACGAGTACCCGCAATCTATGTTTAGAGCAAAAAAAAAAAAAAAAAAAAAAAAAAAAATGAAAACTACCAGATTATTTCATCTGAATGTTGTCATTTTTTTTGGTGGTAAAATTCTCAATATATTTGAATAGACGTGTTTGTTGTAATGACTCTGCCTGAGGTGAATCTGTCGAATGTGAAACAATTTCACAGTAAGAATCGGAAAAATAGAAGCTTCCTTTTTGGGTCGATTGTTTACAATCGGGCCTTTGTATACAAACACCAGATTTCCTTAAGGTAGTTGTCCACGCGATTAGCACTGACCAATGTAATCAAAGCTCGCGTTGGTAACGGTTTTTGTAGGCGCGCTAGTCTTGCGCTCTGACGTCAGAGTGCTGTTGATAGAGGGTTATCTGTAGAACCTGGACAGAGATATTTAAAACATTGGCAAACAGTGCAAACCCAGATCAGACGCAATAGAACGCGGTGTCAGATCAGGGTCTGTACTGTTTGCTTAAAATTACAGGAAGTTAAGGGATAAAGTTTTTAGTCCCTGCTCAGGACCATTTCCCAGCCATCATTCAGTGACAAAAGACCCAATCATTCAATGACAATCGACCCACCAGTGCTGTCAGTGTTCTGATTACATGCGTTTATGATTGTGGATACTGAGCCAGCGCACGACAAAACATTACGAAAACAGGCCTATTCAAATACATTGAGAATTTTACCATCAAAAAAATGAAAATTTTCAGATAAAAAAAATCTGATATTTTTCATGTTTTTGCTCAAAACATAGATTGTTGGTACTCGTTAGAACCGCCTCGGCGAGGCGGTTCTAACGAGTGCCCACAATCTATGTTTTGAGCAAAAATACGAAAATTAATGTATACCCCTGTAAACCCCAGTTTTACTATATAAAAGGGGGGGTTTAAGGGGGGTCAATATTGTATAGGCATGTTTTCGTGATGGCTACGATAAGACTTGTTCGACTAGCGCAGTCTAAGATCAGCATGCGCATTCACACAGACTGATCAGAGTCTGAGCTGATCGCATGTACCTTCTGCATCGTGCGGATTATCCAGAAAGGGATGAAGTAGAATCATTGCCATTCTGGGTGGATGTTCAGGCTGACCTGAGTCTTTGTTTGTCACACAGGTCTTATTTTACACGTGATAATGATTGTGGATATAACACAATTTTTTTTTGTAGGATAACTCAAGGGAACAAGATATACTTTCAGGCTAGGCAATTCTGTAAAATTGATTTTGCCCCCTTCTAAAAATGAGATTATCTCAACAAAAAAAAAAAAAAAAAGAGTTTTCTCCTGATTGGGAGAACGCCATTTCTTTGAGAGTAGACCCCATTTCAGACGGGGCTTGGGAATATTTTATATATAATTTTTAATGAGGGGTTTCCTAAATACGTCATCATCCTTGTACAATACTACTACTACTACTACTACTACTACTACTACTACTAATTATTATTATTATTATTGTACAATAAATTCACAGCTTTCTGGGCGACAGTCAAAACTGTCAGCCCCGAGTTGCTGTTGACCACCTGATGAATCATCGCCTGAGGACCGCAGCGCTCCAAAGGCACATGAAAAAACAATATAAGTCAAATTATCCAGTACAGCCTTGCCGAGGCACAGCTTTCCCGAGACACCAGAAGAAGGAGAGCTACAGGACAAATAATGACAAAACAACGTCCCATGTGAAACCACCGACGCACATACAAAGAATAACTGCCTTGGAAGTTTTAACCCATTTAGGTCTAGCTTCCCATCAAAGAGACATTGGCGAACAGCGCAGACCCAGATCAGACGCTGCAGAACGCGGCGCCGTATCAGCGTCTACACTGTATTCATCAAATACATGAATTTCTATAAAAGATTTTGATAATTTAAACCAAGCAGACACGCCTCTCAGAAATGGATCTATGTTTAGCGTCCCATAAAAGGGAGATTGGCAAACAGTGCAGACCCAGATCAGACGCTGCAGAACTCGGCGCCGTGTCAGCGTCTACACTGTATTCATCAAATACATGAATTTCTATAAAAGATTTTGATAATTTAAACCAAGCAGACACGCCTCTCAGAAATGGATCTATGTTTAGCGTCCCATAAAAGGGAGATTGGCAAACAGTGTAGACCCAGATCAGACGCTGCAGAACGCGGCGCCGTATCAGCGTCTACACTGTATTCATCAAATACATGAATTTCTATAAAAGATTTTGATAATTTAAACCAAGCAGACACGCCTCTCAGAAATGGATCTATGTTTAGCGTCCCATAAAAGGGAGATTGGCAAACAGTGTAGACCCAGATCAGACGCTGCAGAACTCGGCGACGTATCAGCGTCTACACTGTATTCATCAAATACATGAATTTCTATAAAAGATTTTGATAATTTAAACCAAGCAGACACGCCTCTCAGAAATGGATCTATGTTTAGCGTCCCATAAAAGGGAGATTGGCAAACAGTGTAGACCCAGATCAGACGCTGCAGAACTCGGCGCCGTATCAGCGTCTACTCTGTATTCATCAAATACATGAATTTCTATAAAAGATTTTGATATTTAAACCAAGCAGACACGCCTCTCAGAAATGGATCTATGTTTAGCGTCCCATAAAAGGGAGATTGGCAAACAGTGTAGACCCAGATCAGACGCCGCAGAACGCGGCGTTTGATCAGGGTCTACGCTGTTTGCATTGAATACATGAATTTCTATAAAAGATTTTGATAATTTAAACCAAGCAGACACGCCTTTCAGAAATGGACCTATGTTTAGCGTCCCTTAAAAGGGAAATTGGCAAACAGTGTAGACACAGATCAGACACCGCAGACCGCGGCGTCTGATCAGGGTCTACGCTGTTTGCATTGAATACATCAATTTCTATAATTTTTTTAAAAATGCCAAAACAAAAAAAATAGTTTGTTTGCCCTCTCCCTACTTGCCCAAAGACATCCTGCCTACTCAAAAAAAAAAAAAAAAAAAAAAAAAAAAAAAAAAAAAATTGGAATTCTAAGTGCCAGATGTTTTTTTCCTTTATTTTCTTTTTCAATCATTTTAAAGGTAAAGAAGCTCTGAATAAAGTCTTGAATATATGCTCTCCATAAATTATGGCAGGCATGCTGCTTTTCATATTACTATTATAGACAGATTTTTATTTAGACATGTATTTTGATACTGACATATCTTTATATATTAAATTTTCTAAAAAAAAAAAATAATAATAATAAAACACAAAAAAAAAAAAAAAATAAAATAAAAAAAAAAAAAATAAAAAAAAAAAATAAAAAAAAAAAATAAAAATAAATAAAAAAATAAAAATAAAAAATAAAATAAAAATACCTACCTACCTAGAAATATCTGACAAGGTCGGGAGAGAGCAAACAGAAATAATTTTAAATGTGGCCTAATTTAAACCAAGCAGACACTCAGCTCATGAATTTCTAAAAAGGATTTTAAGAATAAAAACTAAACAGACACCCCTTCTCTCAGAAATGAACCTGTCCACAATATTGAGGCAGAAGTGTCCATTTTGCATAAATAGGTAATAACATGAAATGTCTGCACAAAACAGCACTTTGTCGATAGCAAGAACGAACAAATGAAGATACAGTCGAATCTCAGTGGCTCGAACATCTTTGGGACCATGGAAATTTGTTCGAGACACGAGTAGTTACAGCCACTGAGAGAATCATAGCGCCAGGTCAGGAAGGAAATGGGGATTTTAGGAATGTCTTTTTCATCTTTTATAAAATAATGGTAGACTGAGAGCACTCATTAGAACCGCCTCGCTGAGGCGATTCTAATGAGTACACACAACATACATGTTCATGATAAAATAAAAAAGATATCTGAAATGTCCCTAAATATTTGTTTTCCTGAGCTATCGGAAGAATGAATTTCTTAGGTACTCGAAAACGAGTTCGAATCATCTATGGTAAACGAGAAATCCGTGTTCGAACCATTGAGATTTTACTGTGAAATAGACAAACGACCCAGTGGGCACACAACGTTAAAATGATGTCGTATCAACGTCGATGCGACGTGATCACATCGCATCGATGTTGATACGACGTCATTTTGATGTTGTGTGCCTGCTGGGGAGGAGTAACCATAACACAAGTACCGCCTTAAAGCTGTTATCTCAGTATAAAAACAATCCCATAAATTTTACGGTAAAATACGACTGACGACTGGATGCTAGCGCACTTACCATACCATATACGGGCGTCTGTAGATTATTTACAGGAATAATCACACATGGCAGGGAAAAGTAGGACAAGATAGGTTACATAGGATATAGTAGGGATGTGAGCTTCTGCACCGTATCTTAAGCTTGCCCATCTTTATCCCATCCTTCGGGAGTAATTCCTGCAAAGGTTTTACAGTCGCCCGTAAATTAGTGCAGGCCGCATGGTAGGTCCCGTGTACATGGCTTGTTAAAATTGACTTTTTTGTTGATGTTGTAAATTGGGTCCATGTGAAGCATAAAAAAAAGATGTTGCCAATTTTTGGTTTGAGTTTAGGGTTTCTATGTCATCATGATGAATGAACGCCCCCAAATTAGTATAAAACGTAATATACGCTCGTAAGAGCAAAGGTTAGTGGTTAATTTAGCCTGACAAGCAACCAGTCCCATATAACTACTTCTCATGTGTGCCAAAGTGTTTACTGGGATCCAGAGAATGAGAAAAATGTTCTAAAGAAAAGAAATCTCTTACTGACTATATGAAATATCACCGTGTCCATGGCAACCCGCAGTAAAATGTTGGATTAAGAGGGTAGCCATAGTAAATTGTTTATATTTCAGACCATATTCAACATAGATCAATAATATTGGTACCAAACAAAAGGATGGACATTACCCTACAATTGGATATCCAATTATGCAAGTTAGCACATTTGCATATTCATGAGTATAATTACTCACTTTTTGACAAAAAAAGCAGTGAAAAACAAGATAAATAAACCAGATTATGCTCAATATAGATTTATAAAACATGCAAAATAAACATTTATAAATTGTCTTTCTGTTTATGGTACATATATGTTAATAAGCTCATTTGCATATTCATGAATATTCATTAATACTAATCGTTTGGTAAAAAGTCATCAACAATCAGAAAACTAGGCCGCTGTAAACTTGTATTAATACGTTTCCTTGCTAGTTTTGGTAGATTATCCTTATGCGATTTAGAAATTAGTATGCTGGTACTGGTAGTCAGTCGGGTAGAATGCTAAAACAAATAAGAATTGGATTGATTAGTATCACATGCCTTAAATTGGGCTCATGACGGGCCTGTTTATGACATATATGCCATAACAGTCATGAAATGTTTACCCGTCTTTGGCTCCTTACTAAGGAATGTGAACATACTTATCTACACCTTTGATTGAATAATAAAAAAACAAAACAAAACAAAAGATCAGAGGCTAAAAGCAGTGGAGAACTTCAAAATCTGGGATCAATCATCTCTAACAAGGGGTTAAAACCAGGTCATTTCCGGGATTTCTCAGACAATTTCAACTCTTTACAAAGTCTTATAGAAGGACAATAATCTCATTTTCTTCTAAGGTTAAGCTGATGCGCCCGCTCATTACGAAAACATGCTTATTCGAATATATATTGAAAATTTTACAACCAAAAAGAGGAAAATTTTCAGATAAAAAATTCTGATATTTTTCATATTTCTGCTCAAAACATAGATTATGGGTACTCGTTAGAACCGCCTCGCCGAGGCGGTTCTAACGAGTACCCATAATCTATGTTTTTGAGCAGAAATAAGAAAAATAATGTATACCCCTGTAAACCCCAGTTTTACTAAATAAAAGTGGGGTTGACGGGGGTCGATATTATATAGGCATGTTTTCGTGATGTCATACTATCTTTCATTTATGCCTACGAAAACGACCCTTACAGCAGAGCTAGAAGACTTCAAAGTATTTAGATGAGCTGCTAGCAGAGGTGTCTAAATATCTCATACAAAGGCCATGTGACAAATGAAGAGGTTTGCAACATGATCCAGGATTCAATCGGAGTGCATGACGATCTCCTAGCCATGAAGAAGATGCGGAATGGCCAAATTGCAAGATTGTCTTGCACGCCAAAGACAATTCTGTAGAGAATAGTGAAAGGAGCAAGTACGACAGGAGGGCAGACTGTGGACTGCATATTCGTCCAAGGCTACAGCAGACAGACAGCATACTTAATTGAAAGAATTTAAAAAGACGGAGACTTCAAAAATAATTAATGAAACAGATAACTCTGTGTAAAATGATGGAATAGGAATCACGTATGAGTCTCCATATATATATATATATATATATATATATATATATATATATATATATATATATATATATATATATATATATATATATATATAAACTAAAATAGAAAATAGAAAATATATGAAAACCTTAGAAGTTTTACATTAAGAAGATATTCTGACCTATCCTGGGCTCCTTACCAGGGAAAATGATATTTCTTTTCGCAGAGCTGTCCTCCCCGGTTGTGCAAGATAGGCGCCCGCCATGGAACACGCAGTCCTCGCGGCGCAAGTAGCCAAATACATAGACGTCGTCGACGAACGGCGAAAGGCCGGGGAGGGGGCGTAGGTGCGTGCGGCCCAGGTTGTCTGACAGATAGTCGACTTTGGAGATGTCCGACACAATGTTGCTCTCGTATGCGTTCTCCAGGAGAAGATGGGTGGAAACTGCCTTTTCGGATCGTAGACCCAAGGCCTGGAATGTTGCTTGTACAGCCATCTTGTATCCCTAGTGCGCCGGTGTCAATTTGGTCGCTTGGAATACCTTGAACTACTATTTCTCTAGATGGAAGTTTGGGCGATTTTGGTCGCTCGATATGCCTTGGTCTACTATTTCTCTAATTGGAAGTTTGGGCAACCGATGGCGGGCGTGTTTCCGAAAATGGCCGCCGAAAGGTGTCTAAATATCTCATACAAAGGCCATGTGACAAATGAAGAGGTTTGCAACATGATCCAGGATTCAATCGGAGTGCATGACGATCTCCTAGCCATGAAGAAGATGCGGAATGGCCAAATTGCAAGATTGTCTTGCACGCCAAAGACAATTCTGTAGAGAATAGTGAAAGGAGCAAGTACGACAGGAGGGCAGACTGTGGACTGCATATTCGTCCAAGGCTACAGCAGACAGACAGCATACTTAATTGAAAGAATTTAAAAAGACGGAGACTTCAGAAATAATAAATGAAACAGATAACTCTGTGTAAAATGATGGAATGGGAATCCCGTACTTATAGTAAATACAAGTATGAGTCTCCATATATATATATATATATATATATATATATATATATATATATATATATATATATATAAACTAAAATAGAAAATAGAAAATATATGAAAACCTTAGAAGTTTTACATTAAGAAGATATTCTGACCTATCCTGGGCTCCTTACCAGGGAAAATGATATTACTTTTCTCCATTCTTGTCTGGATAAGGGTGCCTAACAGACTGATACGCATAATACTACCAAGGAAATCATGAGGCTTAGATTTCGGGAAGAAATAAGAATGAATTTTGGAATGCCTTTGAAAAGTACTGTAGTTTGCTATAGGGAAGAAAATATTTAAAATATATATTAAAAAAATCCATATAAAACTCAAGATTATCTATAAAGAAGGTATTTCGACCCCACAGGTGCCATTGACACCACAAGAGCGCCTTGACGAGAAACATGACCCTTCCTTACATGTACCTCATTTGTATTTGATTCCGGGTACCTATAAAACTACGAAGCATACAATTTTAAGCTAATTTGAGGCTTTAAAATCGGAAATAAAAATTTCAGTTGGATAATGGTTATTTTAATTGCATTTTGTCTGAATTAGACCTACTTACCCATCTGCGTACCGTACTAGGGAACGTGACTCAACTTATCCCCATTCCGTTCTGACCCAGGAGAACTACCAAGCTACCAAGAAAATCATTTAAAGGAAACAAGAGGGCGTGCCTAAAATAAAAGCTGAAAGTAGATTAACTATATGGAAAACTGCATAATTTTGCCATTATATAGACATGGTGACTCTATTTGGGCCCGGATAAGTGAAAATAACAATTCCTTATCACATTTCTGTTTGATTCACGTTACTATTCTAAGCCTTATTATTTCAAGAAAATAGGAGGCTTCAATACCCAGAATTATCACAGATAATGCATAAAGTATTCTGTATTTAGACACACGCAAGGCATATATAAACCTCATATCAAGACGTTAGATGCTAGCTAAAAGAAAGGAAGGCAATGATCAGGAATCGATACAATTACCTAACACCTTCCGTTCCAAGACAACAAAAGGAAAGAAGGACGCACTTAAAGTGACAGCACCACAATCAAAACACAACAAGCAGAAAGCCAAAAGGATAGTTTCTTCCCAAAAATGGCCAAACGGTTATCCAAAATAAAAATTGCACCAAGACAAACGTGCAAAGACATACAATAACCCTATTTTTCTTTGGAATAGCATTGCATCCTCACTATCAAGCACAATAGTTCCAAAACAAGTGAGTGAACTAATCAAAATATTAGGACAACAGAAAACAGAGACGTTTAAAACGGCTAAGTTCTAGATTTTTGTATGATTTTTCACCAAAATTTAAGCATTAAGGCATATATATGCATATGCAAATAAACTTATTGCATATGTGGAGTAGAAGCAAAACGGCAGTGCCTAAGCTCTTACCTTGCACATTTTGGTTAACCAGTATTGATCACAGACTAGGATATGATTAATTTGTTATGTATTTTACTGACTTTTTTCGCAAAACATAAGTATTAATTAATATTCATGCATATGCAAATGAGCTAATTTGTATATTCGTATATGGAGTAAAAGTAATAAGCCAATGTCTAATCTCTTATTTTGCAGATTTTGGTCAGCCTATGTTGCCCACAGACTGGGGTTGATTAATTTGTCTTGTATTTTATTGTCTTTTCTTTTCGCAAAAAAAGTATTAATCAATATTCATGCGTATACAAATGAGCTTATTTGTATATTTTCATACTATATTAAAGACCAATTACTTTTCTTTTATTTAGTTTGATTTATATTGAATATAGACTAAGATATGACCAGTTTGTAAGGTATACCATCTTGGTTCAATATATAACATTGGGTTGCTATTTCAAGAAGCCTATACGTTTTTTTTTTTCATTCATTTGGCCCCACGGAGCAGTTTTGCGTCCGTGCGAATAAGTCCTGTCCATGATATGCAAGTTGGGACTAAATTAGTCGCCTATCTAACTCAGACATCGTTTGTTATCCCCTTATACAAGTATTTTGTACTTAAATGACGGTGGCATACTTTGTGACGTCACCATGACGTTAATTCTAATAAGAAAAAATGGCAATATATTTTATCTGAAAGCACGTATACTTTTAATGTTAAAAATGTATTTGGATCAATTTTAACAAAATTTGCACACGGGAGCCCAAAATTCGACACAGCGACCTACACTAACTCACCAGAACCTGTCTTTTATTTGTTATGTTAGTTGAGTCTGTTTAGGGGTGCCTACTTTATTCTTATATTCATGTTACATAAAATTCTAATGTAAACAGCATAGCCTCGGACCCTGTTTTAAACCTCTAGACTCACACCACTGAAATATTAGCTAAGTGAGTCGTTTTAATAAAAGATAATATCTCCAGTCTCAGGCCCGTACGCAGACCTTGAAAAGGGTGGGGAGCAAATTTAAGTGTTTTTTACAAAGTGGACGTTGGGGGGGGGGGGGGGGGGGCGAGGTTGGGGGATCTTTAGAAAAGAATCTAATTTTGAGGTAAAAATTAGGGATATAAACTTAAATTTCTGGTAAAAATATGTACGTGATTTTGAAAGCTTTTGCAGCCCCGCACCCCTCCCTAATGCGAATGAACGCGAGTCAGATGGTCAGTATTTCCCTCTTGATGCTATCAAGACATATATCTGGGCGAGGTCTTTCCCCTTAATTTTGATATTGAAGAGTACTAGTTAAGAATGTCATCCTTAGTGGTATACTACTGCCAATGGAGCCGTCTGTTATGCGTGTGCAATAGGTGATAAGCAATATCACATATCCAAAAATAAATTCCTACAAAATACCCTATACCTATAAAAGTAAATATGCAATTATAATGCGGAGGGAACTGAGTTGGGGCTAAGGCGGAAGGAAGTGGTATCAACAATTACATAATGTTTTTATGTAAAAAAAAGTATCAGTAGCTGATTGCTTCATTTTCTCAGACATTTTATTATCGTGATGCAGACGATTTTGTAGCAAAAAAAAAAAAGTTATCATTCACAATCATTGTAAAAGTGTTAAAATAGGAAAGAATCATGGAGCAAATGTAAAATTTATGTCGTATGTATATTTATGTTCTTCTACAGTGATGTTGGTAGCATGGTTTTCTGTATTATTACTATCTGCCGGCGATATTCATCCCAACCCAGGCACATCGTAGACAACAACACCAGTTACCACTTGTTCATTTTCAAGCATCTCTTCTACATTTATAGATTCTTTGAACATAAGTCACTTTCTGTCTTTTGTTCATTACAATGTCCAAAGTCTGGCTTCCAAATTACATGTAGATGTTTGGCACGCTGAGTTATTCCATTTTGATATTTTGGCTTTCACTCAAAACTGGTTAAACTCGTCTTTTTTTTTTTACAAATTATATTCGTCTACATTCATTTAACAGGCCAGAACGCAAGGACCGAGTTGGAGGCAGTCACGGTGGTGTCATAATATACGTTAAGGAGGGTTTACATTATAGACGCAGACAAGAATTAAAACCTAGAGGTATTGAATGTATATGGATTGAACTTTCTAACAACCACAAACGCACGCTTTCTTTGATTATTTTACAGAGCATCCAATTCTGACCTTGTTCACTACTCCGTGACAGAAGACTCTTTACATCTAGTGGTTGGCTCAGGCATAAATGATATAACTATAACGGGTAACTTCAATTTCAACATGCTACATTCCGCGGAAGATAAATACTTTCCGCACTCAATTTGCATTATTCCAAGCCATAAACGAAGCTGCTTTTTTTTTTTTTTTTTACTGAAGATTCCTCTTCTTTACTGGATAGTCTTCTCTTAATAGTCAGTGGAACTGGTGATCCATTTCTCAATCTAGAGCATCGGTATCTTTGTTCGATTTTTGGCATATAAAAATTCTCTAAACCCAAATCAAAATCCTTTACTCGACATATATGGAAATATGAACAAGGTGATTATAACCTATTACGCAATAAAGCTGCATATACTGACTGGGAATCCTTAGAAAATAACGACATTTCATTCCACCTGTCAAAAGCAATGGATGTATAAGTACTGACGAGCAAGACAAGGCTAATTTACCCAATTAGAGGCCTTTAACAAGGATACACTCATAAATGATACTTAGAAGACTTCCACACGGACCGAACAAATATATGTTTTACCACTATGGGAACTGAGGTCGAAGGTTGGGATCCTGTAAAGCTAGCTTAAGCCCCCTCCTCGCCGCACCCCCACCCCCCACCCCAGTATTACTGACCGTTCCAAGGTGGTAATTTCACTATGGTACTTTTTGTTAATTGTTTTGTGGTATTTTGATTTCTAGTGTTTTTCTTTTAATAATTATGTATTACTACTAAGTTGATTGTATATTCAGTTAAGTTTGGGTAACAGAGTTCCCGCCTTTTTTTTGGGGGGGTGGGGGTGGGGTTGGGAGGGATTTTCATAAACTACGTAAAGCCTTTTCTAAGTTTTATAGACGTCATTCCGATTTAGTTTCAAAATTCAATGTTGGACTAAAATCACTTCTGCAACAAGGCCTATCAGAACCCGAATTTTATGGTGACTTAATGTATAAATTCAGAAAATCTCGTGTCTGGTCAAGTAGCCAGTAATGAGTTAAACTTCTGCTGGCACTTAACAATATTCATGTCAGTCTACCAGTGGTGGTAGAGATGCTCATATCTGTTTATAGGATGTGAGCGACGTCGCTCAATCATTATTATAAATTATCTTACTTATAACCGTAATAATGACATGAATGTATATTCGTTGTCATAAAGCACTAGTTAATACTGAGTAAGTAACTAGTCAGCTACATCTTTACATTTTGCCTACAGTAACCATACTAGATCTCCACCTTTCTACCTTTTTTAATGATTTTCCAAATTGTCTTTCTTTTTGTTTGTTTATTTTACTTAAGGGGAAAAGAGGATGGGTCGCTGGCGCAGTGGGTGGTCAATTCAGCCTGTTTAGCCTTCACTATGAAATATAATGTCGGCATCATGGCACTTGCTTTATTTGTACTCTCTCTTACAACAATTACATGATAGACTCAAATGAAGCAAGAAGTCATGCCGTGATGTCAACATACCGTTGCAGGTATAGATTTAAGTTCCTGCTTCATCTTCTTGCAATTTTCTCACTACAGCAATGCTTTATATATACATATTCATTGCTGAAGTCTATGCAGCATAGTACCATATTAGCCAATAACATTTGTGGAAATTATAAAAAAGCAACACCTGAAGCTCGAGTCAACAAAAATTCAGAATTCTCGTTGATGCTTGTCCACTGTCTGTCATTTTGGATTATCGCCCTTTGGCTCTGCAATCTCTTACTGTGTTCGGGTGACATCCATCCTAATCCAGGTCCTCTACCAATGACACCATCTAGTAATCTCTCCAACTCTTCCTCAGATATGTCAAATACTGCTTTCAATTCTCTTAGTCTAGTTCACAACCTGTCAGTCGTGCATTACAATGTTCAAAGTATCTTCTCTAAGCTGGAAATCCTCCATGCGGAACTATTTGAATTTGATATTCTAGCGTTCACAGAAACATGGCTCGGCCCAACCATAGATACTGATGATTTAATTCTACAATCTTACTACAGACCTGAGCGGAAAGATCGAGACTCAGACACTCATGGTGGTGTCATGTTATATGTTAAGGAGGGTTTACACTATAAGCGGCGGGATGACCTAGAACTCTTAAACATTGAGAATATTTGGATCGAGTTAGCTAACAGTCATAAACGCATATTGCTTGGACTATTCTATCGTCCTCCAAATTCTGATGCTGCTTATCTTGCACACATTGAAGACTCAATTTCACTTGCAATCGATACAGATATTCCTGAACTAAAATTACTGGTAATTTTAACCGCAATCTATTAAATCAACAGACTTTCAGAAAAATCCATTCAATTTGTACCCATTTTTCTCTTTACCAATGTATTGATGAACCTACACATTATACAGAACATTCATCGTCAGTAATAGATCTATTATTTGTCAGTAACAAGGGCCACTTAATTCACAGTGGTGTTGCCGATGCATTTCACAACCATGATTTGAGATATCACTGTCCAATATATGGTATCTTTAAATTCTCCAAACCTAAGGTCAGCTCATTTACACGACGTATACGGTATTATGACAGATGTGATTTCAATGTACTTCGTAATAAAGTAAATGCTGTCGACTGGAACTCTCTTCAAGATAACAATATTGACACCTATGCCAATAATATTCACTCTACCGTAATGTCTCTTGCTATCGAATGCATCCCTAATAAACACGTCAGAGTAAGACCAGTTGAACCCGCTTGGATTAATTCGAAAATAAAAAGATACACCAGGAAACGAAAAAGAGCTTATAAGAGAGCTAAAAGAACAAACGTAGCTAACGATTGGATTAAATTTAAAACGCTGCGTAACAAAACCATAAGTGAAATAAGAAGTTCCAAAAAGTCTTTTTATGACACCATTGCGGCCAAACTCTCTTCACCAACACTTTCTCCCAAAGACTGGTGGACTACGCTTAAAAGTTTTATTAGTCCAAACTCAACCACATCAGTCCCTCCCCTTTTACTTAACGGAATTATATACACAGACGAAACTGACAAAGCAAATATTCTAAATGACTTTTTTCAAAGCCAAACTATCTTAAACGAGGAAAATGCTGTTCTTCCAGATTTACATCCACCTGCTTCAATTGTACCCCTTGAAAGTATTATCTTTACGGCCGATGAAGTCGAATCTGTTTTGAAATTGCTTCCTACTGGCAAAGCCTCTGGTCCTGATGGCCTCAGCAATCGCCTGCTACGTGAACTATCTAATGAACCAGCACAGCCATACCAATGTCTTTTTAACCAGTCCATACGCATGGGCACTGTACCCTCCTCATATAAGGAAGCTAATGTCAGTCCAGTCCCAAAAAGGGTGATTTATCTATTGTCTCTAATTACCGCCCTATATCGCTCTTAAATGCCGAGGACAAATTACTTGAAAGACTTATGTTTAAATACCTGTTTAACCATTTATGAGACAATAATTTACTTTCTTCTCTACAATCTGGCTTTATACCCGGAGATTCTACAGTAAATCAGCTTACATTTCTCTACAATACATTTTGTCAGGCACTTGACTCAGGTAAAGAAGTCAGGGCAGTATTCTGTGACATCAGCAAGGCTTTCGACAGAGTGTGGCATGCTGGACTTCTACTTAAGCTGAAAACTGCTGGTGTCGCAGGAAGCGTCCTGACTTGGTTTAAGAGTTATCTCTCCGACAGAAGACAGCGTGTCGTTCTTCCTGGTGTTAATTCGAACTGGACTTTTTTCCGTGCAGGTGTGCCCCAAGGGTCAATATTGGGCCCTTTACTTTTCCTGCTTTATATAAACGATATTGTATCTGAAATTGGCTCGAATATTCGATTATTTGCCGACGATACTAGTCTGTTTATTGTCGTCGATAACCCTGTGACAGCTGCTGGCCAACTTAACATTGACCTTCAGAAAATATCGCAATGGGCAACAACCTGGCTTGTATCCTTTAACCCTACTAAAACGGAAGCAATGTTGTTTTCTCGCAAATTAAACAGACCGCACCATCCACCCATTTTTATGCAAAATCACCAGATAACAGAAGTCGACTCACACAAACACTTAGGCCTGTACCTCTCAAACGACTGCACCTGGCACAAACATATCAACTACATAACTGAGAAAGCATGGACTAGAATAAATATCATGAGACGCTTAAAATTCAAGTTGGACCGTAAATCCTTGGAACAAATATACTTAGTTTTTATCAGACCTCTGCTTGAATACTGTGACATTATTTGGGACAATTGCTTGCAATCCGAAAAACAGGAACTTGAAAAAAATTCAGATTGAAGCAGCTAGAATAGCAACAGGTGCAACCAAACTAGTCTCAATCGCTGCATTATATAGAGAAATAAGGTGGGATTCTCTAGACGAAAGACGTAGGAAACATAAACTGACTTTATTCTATAAGATGACAAACGCTCTCGCTCCGCTCTACTTATCCTCTCTTGTTCCACAAACTGTCAGCAATGTATCACGTTATAATCTGAGAAATTCTAATGATTTACAAACTGTTGAAGCTCGATCTAGTTTGTTTTATAACTCATTTTTACCCTCAGCTGTAAGAGCATGGAACAGTTTACCTTCTACCGCCAAGCAGTCAGACTCAACTAATTCTTTTAAGTACTTTCTTAACAAAGACAAAGATTCAACTCCAAAATACTATTACGCTGGAAACAGACAAGCTCAAATATTTCATGCCAGGCTGCGAACAAACTGTAGCTCTCTAAAATTAGATCTTTTCTTAAAGAATATGTCCGACTCTCCCTTATGTCTTTGTGGCAGTGTCGAGGATGCGCAACACTTCTTTTTTCATTGTGGAAATTACCAGCTTCATCGAACTGTACTTCTGGATGCTGTTTCCCATTACCAGAATCCTAGCCTAAATCTTCTACTATATGGTGATAAAGCTTTGTCACCAGAAATTAATACAACAATATTTGAAAAAGTACAAGCGTTTATTTTACAAACTAAACGGTTTCAACCTAATTGAGCTCAAAATGTACTTGTAGCGGTATAACCACACTAACTGGCTATTTAAGGCAATCCAAATTACCCCCTAAAGGCGCCACCCATCTTACATCTAATTACGAGGTTTATATACATATATGTTTTTTTCTTATTTCCTAAACTGATTTCATTTATTATGTTATTTTTTTCTTTCTCATTTTCAATTTATTTACTACATTTTAAATGCTTATTTTGTTTCATTTGTTGTAAAACATGTTATCGCCATAAAGTCGACAAGTTATTACATGCTTGGGAGATGAACTCTATAAGCACTCGTGCTTTCGTTCTAATCCCTCCTTTACTTGAGCTGTTTATATATGTATCACATGTATTATAATGAAATAAAATATGTTTAAACTAAATTCAGAAAATATATGCTTGCAATGACTTCAGTACCCATTTTCGTAAAATCATTCTTCGATATAAAAAGATTGGGTACAACATAAATGGTTGTTAACCCAATCACGGTTAATAACTTTGCTTCCCTCTTTAATTGCATTCCGGCGGGTTAGGGCTCAGATTCTATGATGGTTCCAGCGTAAAGGCTTACTTGAAATTTAATATTGGTAATGTTGGTTGGCACTTGATGTCGGGCACACCGGCGTCTAACTGTTGGTTTTCTTTTGCTCCAGCATTTCAGTTGTTTCATGCTGTCGAGTCCTTGTCGTTGTTGCATCTCTGTAATTAGTTGATTTTTTGTGTTCTCGGAGATGTAGCACTGATGGGTTAGGAAGCCTTCATGCGGACTGAACAAATTACGTGTCTAAACCGCGGCAGAAGTAAGGGCGAGGATTGTGGCCACGTAAAATCGATTTTATAGTTCGTTTTGAATGTGAGTGTCGCTTACATATTCATATTTTGGATAGCCATTTGGCCACTTTGTGGGAAAGCAACTGTCCGTTTGGGGTTCCGCTAGTGATGTTTCCATTAGGGTCTAGTTATTTCGTGTTTGTGTTTCTTTCCCTTTGATGTCTCTGATAGGAGGTTTGGATAATTGTATCGGTTCCTGATCATTGCCTTCCCTTCTATTTTGCCGACTCTGCTTGACGTCTGTTTGTTTTGTGGCCGCTTTGTTGTGATTGTCTGTCTTTCACTTTGGTGTTGTGGGCTTGATGTGGATCTGATTGAATCAGTTCCTGAGTTGTCTTTTCTGCTTTGTACCACTGAGCAAGTATGCGTGCATTTTTTACGAATCGTTCTATAGATTTTTGGAATGTGTCCCTCGAAGGAAAGTTTTAATAAGGCAAAACGATAATCATTTTGGATGATGGTCAGGCTGAACTTCTAGATTTACCACCATACAGCGTCGAATCCAATCTCAATTCTATCATTCTCACCCATTTAGAAGTTGAATCTGTCCCAAAATCGCTCCAAGTTGTTAAAAACATCAGATGAAGCGATCGTTTTCTTTAAGAACTATCAAAAGAACCAGCTCTTCCATTATGTGTTCTCTTTAACAGATCACTCAGACAAGGTAAAATACCTAGTCAATGGAAAGAAGCAGGCGTCTGCCCTATTCATAAAAAAACGGTTCTTCAATTGTAAGTAACTACAGACCCATTTCTTTGCTAAATTCTGGAGACAAAGTATTATTTAGAAATGGGCAAAGAAGTTCGCAGGGGTAATACACAAACTTAAGGCAGCAGGTGTTAAGGGTGAAGTTCTCAAATGGTTCAAAAATATTTATCTGAAAGAAAACAACGCGTTATACTTACTGGTGTCGCATCAGATTGGACATATATTCTTGCTGGAGTGCCGCAAGGCTCCATACCTGGACCTATACTTTTCTTAATCTACATTAATGACATAGTCGCTGAAATCGGCTCCAACATTCGCCTATTCGCAGACGATACTATCCACTACATTATTGTTGAAAATCCTATTACATCTGCTGTTTGCCTAACTTCAGACCTTACTAAAATTTCTATTTGGGCAAACAACTGGTTAGTAGATTCAATTCGATCAAAACCGAATCACTGTTGATATCTCGCAAACTAAACAAGCCTGTTCACCCAACCCTTTTTATGCATGAAGTACAAATAGCTGGTTCTAACATAAGCATCTAGGCTTGGTATTTTCCAACGACTGCACCTGGCACCAACATACTGGTTACATAACTAAAAACGCATGGAACAGGATCAATATTATGCGCAATAATTAATGCTAAGTACCAAGAAGCTGGCTGGGTTTCACTAGAAAAGGAATGGAAAAATCACAAACTCGTCATGTTCTATAAAATGTGTAATGACTTAATTTCGTCTTATCTTTCCTCTTTAGGTACCCAGTCAGTAAATAATCTGTCCCAATACAGCCTCCGAAATGCACTTAACTTTAAATCTATTAACTTATATTATCAGTCCTTTCTAGCTTCTGTTGTAAGGGAATGGAACAACAAGCAAAGCGTTCCAGTTCGGTCACCTTTTTCAAGAATTATTTAAATCGTAACAGAACGTTTGTTCCAAAATATTTGTATACAGGTAATCGGAAAACACAGATCTTGCATGCAAGTCTCCGAACAAAATGTAGCAGTCTTAACAGTGACCTCTATTCAAAAACTATAGCTGATTCCCCACTTTGCCGCTGCGGACGAGTAAAAAATTCGCAGCACTATTTACTTTTTTGTTAGATTTACACCGGGCAAAGAAACGCTCTTTACCGCTGTATTACAGTATCAAACAATTATCGCTTAATCTTCTACTATTTGGAGAGATGCCTCATTACCATACACAACAAATGTTTTAATATTTTAAAAATTCCAAAAATACATAAGCGAAGCAAAACGAGTTTAACTGTTGAAGCTATTTGAAATGAAATGTTCTGTACATGCAATTCTCTATTAAAAAGTTGAGGCATATTTTCCAGTGATGCGCTTCCCTTGTCGCCTCATTTGTTATTACCGAAATCCCTTAAGGTCTTGTGATAAGTGACTTCTACGACTGATATTATCAGCCCTAGTACTGGCATTAATACTGGGCCTGATATCACAAGTGGATCTTTCCTTAATATTTGAACTTTCTAGTTTTGTGTGTGTGTGTGTGTGTGTGTGTGTGTGTGTGTGTGTGTGTATATGTGTGTATGTGTGTGTGTTTTGTTCTCTTTGCCCTTTATGTATTCGATATGTTTGTTTGTCCTTTTTAATTCTGCATCTTAAATTCATATTTACAAATTGAGATCCATATTATTTAACACATTTCCGTCAATATTTGTATATCTGCGATTGTTAAGGAAGTAAGGAGAAGAACTAAATACCGTCGAACTTCAATGGCTCGAACATCTTAGGGACCATAGAAAATTGTTCGAGACATGAGTAGTTCGAGCCACTGAGGGTAAATCATGGCACCAGTTCAGGCAGCAAATAGCGATAATTTAGGGAAATCTTTTCAATTTTCTACACAATGATTGTATGTTGAGTGTACTCATTAGAATCGCCTCGATGAGGCGATTCGGCGATTCTAATAAGTACAAACAACATACAATTCCATGATAAAATAAGATATTTGTTTTCTTGAGCTATTGGAAGGATTTTGTAGGGACTGAAAAAAATAGTTCGAATAATCCAGGGTAAACGGGCCATCCGGGTTCGAGTCATTGAGGTTATACATGTACTGTAAGTAGTCATACTTTCGTTCTGATCCGATTTCTGATGTGCAACAATGTATACTGGCATACTATATTTGGAAATAAAATATGCTTAAACGAAGGAAGTGGTAATAAAGGTGTAAACGGGGACTGGAGCCCCTGTCCACCCCACATTTTTATACTAGTTAAGAACCACTGCAAACCACAACATTGTCATATTTATATCTAGATCTATATACAATGTACTTACGGGTACTCATTAACAGTTCACCGCATGTATCTGTTTATCTCTGCATCTATATGTATAGAGTCTTCGCTGTCCACATAAAACACATTATGAAAACACGCATATTTAAATATATTGAACATTTTTCAACTAAAAAAGGAAAATTTTCAGATAAAAAATCTGATATTTTTCATATTTCTTCTCAAAACATAGATTGTGGGTATTCGTTAGAACCGCCTCGGCGAGGCGGTTCTAACGAGTACCACAATCTATGTTTTTGAGCAGAAATAAGAAAAATAATGTATACACCTGTAAACCCCAGTTTTACTATATAAAAGTGGGGTTTAAGGGGTCAAAATTATATAGGCATGTTTCCGTGATGAACATTGGGTCCTTACATTTATTTGCTTCTTGAGTGCACAGTGAAGACTGATCAGACTGGGCAAAAGTCCATGCAGGCATAACTGAGTCTTCGCAGGGCGCATATGTCGTTTTCTTGGTTTGATCATCTTTCCAATGTCCCAGCACTTAGTCTAAACTAGGTTTTACAGATAACTCTGTGGGTGGTCGGGTGTGGCGAAGGTGTCGTGTATCTTACGTCACCGGGGTGTCAAACTGATACTGGCTCAGTTTGTCAAGGCCTACTATCCTTGTAACAGGTAAGGGTAGAGGGGGAATGTTTTTATTTCTTCTGTTTCTTTACTTTCATCTCTGTTCCTGTTTCTTCCCTGTCCCGCTCTTTCATCTCCTCTACTATCTCTTCTATCTCTTTTCTCCTTTTCTCTGGGCTCGGACCCATCAGCTCTGGGAGACGATACAAAATGACCCACAATGGTTGACGTGTCGTTAAACCCCAACACAATTTATCAAATTTTACAGATAACTCTCTTTACACAGCACTCTTGAATCACTTCGACAAGAATAGCGCGGCTTTAAGATTCGGACAAACGCTATATGCGCGATTAACTTTATTGGTCAGGGAAAGTAACGTGGACAACAGTAATAACTCATATTCTCAGGGTCGATTTATCAACAAACGATCAGTTTGGGAATAGAGTTCGGTTCGGAGGCAACATGTTGTGGGTTTCATTTCGTGAACAATTGGTTGGTCCGTCTAACGCGCGGTCTGATTTCATTGGTCAATGATAATCACGTGGAAAACATGTGGAAATTTTGGTGTATGAATACTTTGGGTAGACTGTAAACTAAACGACCCAACTAATGCACCTGTCAACGTTATTCCGAAGAGGGGGATGGCGGGCATGTCCCGGGGAATTAGATAAATTCCAAATTATAAGATCAAATACCCCTGCCTTGAACTCATTTTGTCCGTCCTTAATATATATATATATATATATATATATATATATATATATATATATATATATATATATATATATATATATATATATATATATATATATCTGTGTGTGTGTGTGTGTGTGTGTGTGTGTGTGTGTGTGTGTGTGTGTGTGTTTTCTGCATAAAGTGAAAATCGATACAATTCCGGAACTGTCCTGCGGAAAGTGGGAATTCTCACTTTGTTGCGAAAAGTAAGAATTCTTACATTGCGCAAGACAATTCCGAAATTGTCTCTGTGCAAAGTGTGCAAAGTAAGAATCGGGACAAATTAAGAATAATTCAGTATTGTGGTCAACTGTTGAATATATCATTTTATTTGTTACATTTTCATCGATCTTATGATCATTTTTTCCCTTCATATTCCTGAAGAATTTCCTTTTCAGATGTCAAAATTAGATAAATTATAACATCTTCTACGGATACTTACTACTAGCAAACGTGGGATGCCCATGAATTATTGACAGAGCATTTTGATATTGGTCTGTTTTTTTTATGCATTTTTAAGTTTTATCCACAAGAAAGAAGAAAAATATTTCTACTTGCGTAAAATATACGTGACTACGATGATTAAATATTGGATAAAAACAAACTTGTAAAAGGAATACGAGTTAACACTGAAATTAAAACTGCATATATTCAGTAATCTAAAACTTAAATTTCAGACTTTAACAATAGTTTGGTTTCTTTACGTACAACGTTTAGGTAAGAAGGAATCGCTCAAACGTATTATATATCAAAACAAACTGTTGCCTGGTCTTAAGAGGCAATACCTTTCAAACTTCATGCGATAAAGCTATGTAATATATGACATGGAAGACGTTATTTAACCAAGTGTTTTATGATCTGACATTGTCTACTGAATAATAACGACGTCATATGATAAAATGATATCAAAAACAAACTTTTGTCTGGTCTCATGACGCATTTACATTTTAAACATATTGCGTAAAGTAATGCAATATATGAAAAGAATGCGTCATGCGAAATGTATATTCGCGCATAATCAAACTGAAAAAAAAAAAAAAAAAAAAAAAAAAAAAAAAAAAAGATCTGACACACCCGCATATCAGCCTCACAGGCTGCGTATCCGCACACTCTCATCATGGTCGTTGTTGTCCGTTGCTATATTCTACACTTTTCCGTATTTCTTGAACATCACGAAAATATGCCTACATAATTTTGACCCTCTTAAACCCCACTTTTTAAACTGGGGTTTACAGAGGTATACATTATTTTTGTTCGAGAACATAAATTGTGGGTACTTGTTAGAACCGCCTCGTCGAGGCGGTTCTAACGAGTACCCACAATCTATGTTTTGAGAAGAAATATGAAAAATATCAGAGTTTTTTATCTGAAAATTTTCAGTTTTTTGAGGTGAAATTTTCTATGTATTTGAATAGGCGTGTTTCCGTAATGAAGGAAACAGCAAATATCTTGCTCATACTGTGCAGATGTGCAAATTGATCTGAGCCCTCACTATTATATCTAGGGGTACATGTATGGATGTAAAGTTTAGTCCGAATCATGCAAAAAAAAAAACAAAAAAAAAAACAACAACAAAAAAAAACAAAAAAAACCAAAGTGTTTTAGAAACATGTGCGACCATAAAAGGCGAAGATCAGCCTTCATGCAGTCTCATCAAAGCCTGTGTTTTCCATTGATATGTTAAACAAAATGTATCTGAAAGCAGAAACCCAGATGAGCCTTCGCGGAGTCGGCATCAGCGCAGTCGGCTGCAAGTATCTATTTTACTATCTTTCCACACATGCCCCGGCAATTATAATATTTGAGCCAGCGCATGACAAAACCAACAAAATGGCATGTGCACCCAGCGAAGACTCAGATCAGCCTGGGCATCCGCCCAGTCTGATCAAAGTCGTCGTTTTACGCTCAATGGGTAGCTAAGGACCCAAGCTTCTTTCATGCGGACAGCGACGACTCTGTTCAGACTCGGCGGATGTTCAGGCTGATCTGAGTCTTCGCTAGGCGCACATGCCATTTTGTAGGTTTTGTCGTGCGCTGGCTCATCGTATGTACTTCAGATTACAGGCAGCCAGAATTAAACTCTATTTTATGTAATTTTTCGAGAGGCTACTGATTATACAGCGCAAGCGACATCAGTATACGTATCCGTGAGATCTGGTCAGCTACGAGGGGCATACAATAAAAAGTAGGACTGATCTAATATCTAGGGAACTCAGCATAGGATCATTCTGCAATTTTGTCTGAGCATAGGAAAGTCATTTTGCAAGCTAATTTTTATGCTAAATGACTATGGCCAGCTTCACAACGGAAGATCAACGCGCTTACATTAAAATTGAATTCTGTAAAGGAAGCCTAGACTTCTTTAAAACATCACTAAACGTACATGGGGAGCAAACACTTTCACAAACACCAGTTGCAAGTGGATTGCTTCATTTAAGAAAGTAAGAAAGGAAGTTGAAATAAAGCCCAGCTCTTACATGTGAGAATATTGCACGGGAAGTATGAATAAATCATATTAAACGTCAAGATTATTTTTTCTCTCCTTATTTTCCCTTGCTGAAATATTTTTAATGAAATGTCCAATGTTCCTGTATGATAAGCCAGTCAAATCCTTTGCGCAATTTTAGAATTGTACCCCGTATCAATATCGATATTGCGCAACAAAGTAAGAATTTATACATATAAGAGAGAGAGAGAGAGAGAGAGAGAGAGAGAGAGAGAGAGAGAGAGAGAGAGAGAGAGAGCAGGAGTCCATTTACAATTTTGGGGTGTCAGGTTATTTCTAAGTATATTTAGAAAACGGCTGAAGTTTTTGCAAACAGTGCAGGCCCTGATGATGACTTCCTTGAAAAGGGGAGTGTTACGACCGAGCACTCCTACCTTCGATTATCTGCCTTGGCAGATTACGCATAGCGGACAGCGAAGGAGCGAAGGCTCTGGCTGTCCGCATATGCCCGAAGTACATTTTTGCATTTTGAAGATCATGATAAAACTGCTCTGATCTGAGGTTTCACGGTTAGCGCAGGCCTCTCTTTGATAAATATGATATTATCATGATAATCACGAGAAAGATTCCGCCACAAGCGCGCGGTAAACACTGGAACCACAGAAAAAAAAAATGGCGAATGATAAACCTATTGCCCAGTTATTAGTGGTTTGTATTCTCGTGTTTGATTTCAAGCAGTAGTGTAGACAAGTTAAGGAGGAAAATATATTTCATGTTAAGTGACCTCTCTTTATTGCAAATATTTTCCTTAGTGCTTAGTATGCTTGATGCGTAGTATGCGTAATGCGTAGTATGCGTAATATGCAGTGATGTATTTTTGAAGACGCCTGAGTGATTATTTTTCACCAGTATACAGTGTAAGTATTTATGCTTCTGCTTGACTTAACGATTTAAAGTTAACCCTAGTCATGCTGAATAAATTAAGATGCCACACCTAATTTTCAGCCAATCAGATTACTTGATCCAAGTTGCTGATACAAATTAACATTCTTACAAACAGTGCAGATCCAGAAGCCAACTGATCTGGATGTACACTGTTTGCAAAGACCGTCTATATCCGGGTTCAGCAGGACTAGGATTAATGTTATGGACAAATATTGATGATGGGTTTTTGGTTAGCAGCCTGAATTTATATTGTTACTGTTGTTCTTTTGCAGGGGTTATTTTCGGGTGAGATTTTGAGAGATTTGCTCATTTTTGTAAAAATCTCATGGAAATTTTGAGGAAAATATAATTCAGCTAAGGTTTTTGTCAGAACTTCTCAATGAAAATACAGTTTGGCTGAATGTGATATTTTCTCCTATGATATTCTGAACCAGAATTATCCCTGGTTTCGCTTATTAATAAAAAAAAGTGGTAGGGCTACACGCAGGGTGGACAACATCCATCACAGTCACGTAATGTTGACGATATGCTACGCAAACTCATCATTATCCATGATATATGTTACAAACATTATTTCTGCTTGACTTGAATGACTTCTAGGTCACGATACCCTGGGCTATTATCCATGATATATGTTACAAACATTATTTCTGCTTGACTTGAATGACCTAGGTCACGATACTCCATGATATATTGCTTTAAACCATCATTTTAAGCGAACATCTTACCAAACAAGGGACCTAAACACGGTTTTGTCATAAAAAAAAAAACATTTAAAAATATTGTGTGTGCCTGCACAGATTTTTGTCTATGAATTTCAGTTGCAGAAAAATGTCAGCCAGATGTAAAACAATGGAAATATTAAAAACTGCAACTCCGTCAAAGAAAAAAAAAAAATAGCAAGAAAGTTGTATTTAGAATTTTCCATTGAACTCAATGGAAAATTAGTACGTCTATAAATCATCCAGCTTCCTGCATGCTCTTTTGAGTATTGATAAAGTGATAAATTATTAATTTGAAAATAAACTCTTTCATCCCTGAGTTTCTGAAATGGACTCTTCCATCTCTGAATTTGGACACATCCATTGTTGCAAATAGGGGCTTCTGTCAAAAAGCAACAACATAATGGCAAACTGTGTAGATCCAGTTGAGACGGCTCGTTACTTCGTTTGGAGCTACACTGTTTGCAAATATAGCCAATTAGTTTTATAGGATTGAAAGTGTAAGAGCGATTTATATGTTATTTTATGGAACAGGCTACGTCAAATACCATTTGAACCGCGGTCTGACAAAGGGCGCCTTAAACATGTTAAAGCAATTAATAATAATTTGTAACTCCTATATATCCTGACAAATCCATCCATATGGAATCATTTCTGAAAAGTTTTAATGATGTATTATACAACATTGCAGAGATATATGTTTTTAAGTTGTATATGGTGTCAAGTCTGAGAATCTCATTTAAATCCGTCAGCAATTGTTATGACGTCATAATACAAATTCCAAAACTTTGGTTTTTAAGACAACAGAAACGACTAGTTATATTGTTCAAAGTCACAACTTTAATGTTTGTGTTGCTCTATATTTCCTTAAATACAGCTAATTATTTCCGTAATTTGAATTGAAATTGTTGGTATGGAGCTTTGTTTCTATGGAAACACAGAAATTTTATGAATATGGGTTATCAGTAATATGGTTGCCATGGCAACAATCACTTGACTTTTGAACAAAATGTTATGCATTGATCATAAAAAAAAAGCGTTTAAACACGATGAAAAAAAAATACAATTTAAAAACATGTTGTTCAAAAAAAACAACAACAAAAAACAAAAAAAAAACTGCAGAATGTTGTTATATCCCTTTTGTCAACCGTGATCTCGTTTAAAGCTAATGGGTGGCCGGTTAAAACTTTTGATTAGTACAGTTTATAGGTTAGACGGCGGTAGCGTGTTTATGCGTAATTGCTGTCTAACACTTTTTGAACGACCCTCACGGTGGGATTAATACAAGAAATCATCCAGTTCCAGTACCATTTAATACGGTAGTATGCGGGGTAATAATAATATGAACACAAGATCTCTAGCATGTAAAGGAAGGGCGCGAAAGGCTTCCAAAGTAAGAAAAAAAAAAAATGGTCAAATAGTCGAACCAAAAAGGTTTACCGTTGTACCTTCGTAATGCAGCCCCGTCAACACCAATCAAGCGCGGCTCAAATGGCCAAGCATACGAAATGCGCAAGAAAAGGCAAAAGAAGAGGGAGGGAAAGAGAGAGAGAAAGGAGGAAACATGTGACATCAAATCGCAAAAAAGAAAAAAAAAAAAAAAAAAAAAAAAATCTCCTTGCGCATACATTTTCCCACCTTGACCCCTGCGCCATGACCTTGTAAAAATTCGGCAGTGCTTGATTGTGAAGAATAAAATATCTACTTTCGTTTTCAAGTAAGCGTTTGATCAGTTGCTTATGTTGGATTCCAGAGGTAAATATCCAACCCTACCCTCATTTTGGCTGCATTTTTTCAAAACTCTCGGCCGTTCTAAGGATATGTAAATAAAAACGTTAAACTATAATACCTCGCCATTATCGTGTCGTGGGCAGATAACTCTGTCAAACACTGACGCGAAATTTGCCCATTAGCAATCCCAAACCAGATCTCCTTCATATCAATGCATGTACCAAGTTTGGTTAAAACCCCTTGACATTTACTCAAGTTATCCTTCGAAAACGAAAATATGGGCGTGTCTCGGGCATATACCTCCGTCAAAGTTTGACGAAATTTGCCCATTAGCAATCCCAAACCAGATCTCCAAAATATCAATGCACATACCAAATTTGGTGAAAATCCATTGATGTTTACTCAAGTTATCCGGAAACGAAATATGGACCGACGGGCGGACGGACGGACATCCAACGTGAAACCATAATACCCTGCCACTATCGTGTGGCGGGGTATACAAAATGATCAATTTTTTCCTGGGTCCAAGATTTTCCCATAATATAATAAAAGTACCGAAAGAAACACAGAAAAAATATAGCTTTAAAACATGCGGGTTTACATATGGGCCGCGTCAAGCAAAACAAAAACCTTTGAGCATGCGCAAAATGTGCGGATTCACATCATCCTGCGCAGGCGCAAGGTCTCATCCGGGCCTTTGCTCTCCATTCATACAATCTGTAGTATCCGATTTAGTTAGCGGAAAACGAAGTCCCTGATCAGACTGCGCGGATACGCGTTATGTGGGGTTTCTAGCGTATTTTGTAAGGAGACAAGCACAATCTTATCTGGGTCTTCATTTCTCACATATGACATAATATTGATTGAATACTTGAAAGGATTCTTCTGGCCGCGCCATGCGAAAGTATGTCTTTGAGCATATGCGGACTGCGGAGGCCCAGATCAGCCTGCGCATCCGCGCAGTCTGATTATTGCCTTCACTGTCCACTAACAGAATCACTGTGTGGATACTACAGAATGTATAAAGAGAGCGAAGGCCCGGATGAGACCTTGCGCAAATGTGCGGATTCACATCATCGAGGCCCTCCCATGGGGGTGGAGGTTCAACTGAAAAAAAATCGGCATTTTCCCTTGTTCCCCAAAATCAAAATCTTGACTTTCTGTGTTCTCTGTTTCCCCGAATTGCCTTTGTTCCCCAGTTCCCTTCAGTTTTAGACTTTTGTTCCCTTGTTCCCTGAAATAAATGGCATTATTCCCCTGTTCCCCAAAACCCATGGGAAGGCCTTATCATCCTGCGTATGCGCAGTAGGTTGAAAGTAGGTTGCATTACCATATCAAATTCTCATTCAAATTAAATCTATGCCATATTATTAATTTTGTGGCGCTGTTAAATATCAGGCATACCTTATTTCTTAAATTATTCAGACAGATATCCTGAACAAATAGTGTGGATCCAGATTAGATGGCACGATAGAGGTACATGCTCAGTGTCTATACTGTTTGCCACCCATGTAGCAGTTGAAAACACATCAATAGGTAGAAAAACAGATTTGTTCAAAATTGAGGGTATTAGAACGGTAGGGTTTTAAGATGTTCAAATATTTCAGGAATAAAAAAAGATATACAGCCACCAAGAAATGCCACTCTTATTATGGATAAATGTCACAGAAGCATAGGGCTGATGACGTCATAAGTGGCGAGTGGCATTATTCAGTAGTATTGAAACATAGAAAACAATGTTTTTTGGTTTTTTTTTTTTAAATATAGCTACAGCACCTTAGTTTGTGTAGATAATGACTCTGGATCTGGCTGTAGAGTGGACAGTTCAGCTGAAATTGATTTTTCTTCATCCAACACAGTCAATTTGATATGGTACCCAATACCCAGCTAGCATTCTACGTAAATCTACATCGGGCCGTCATCGGCCCGTCAGCTACCCTGACGGGCCGATGACGGCCCGATATAGATTTACGTAGAATACTGACTAGGTAGGCATTCTATATAAATCTCTAGCGGGCCGTTATCGGCCCGTCAGGGTAGCTGACGGGCCGATAACGGCCCGCTATAGATTTATAAAGAATGCTAGCTGGATATATTACTATGTTCTAAAACATCGAATTTTTTTACATCATCCCACTCTCTCCCATCAACCTATCCCACATAACGTTCTAGGCAAACCTCATTACTCTTGTCCATAAGTTATGTTTTAAAAAGTTCTGTCCATGCTGAAAGAGTCTAACCTGCCGCAATAACCCTAAATATTGGGACAGACAGATCTGAGGAAACAGTGTAGACCCAGATCAGATGCCAAAGAACTCTGCGGCTGATCAGGGTCTACGCTTGTTGCCACTCATTCAGCTCTATTTTAGACACATCAACAGATAGTAAGATAGACTTATTCAAATTTAAGGACAAAATATGGTAATGAGTTAAGGTGTCCCAATACTTAGGATAAATACAGGATTTCTAGATTTAGAAATACAAAGTCCTCCCTGTGTGGCTCTAATAATAGGACCTAGTCTACACAGACAGAGTATCACACCCACCCACCTTACTACTCCCCAGTCACCGCTTGCACTTGTGTGTGTGTGTGTGTGTGTGTGTGTGTGTGTGTGTGTGTGTGTGCAGCTTTAACATTTTCAAAAACATTTTGCCTGAAATTTTATATGCAGCTTCTTGGCTCTGGGAAAACGTTTAATGTGTATTTAGTTTTTCATAAAATAAATTCTTGTATTTCATAAATAGACCTTAATAATGATATTAACCTTATGTATAATTAAACAGCCAATTTTATTATTAGCAAAAATGAACAAGATATAGCCTAATATGAAACCGATAATATATCTGTTATTTCAGACGACAGATGAGACAGAGGAATCATGAACATACAGTCGACTCTCGCTATCTCGAACTCGCTTATCTCGGATAACCGCTTATCTCGAATTGAAAATCTGGTCCTTGTTTTAACCCAGAGATCTACCAACAGGCAACAAAATATTGTGGAAAAGAGGAGAAATTGCTCCTTAGGAGTAATTTATCCTCTTTTCCACCACAATAAGGAGAAATTACTCCTTAGGAGCAATTTCTTCTCTTTTCCACTATCTTTTCAATGTATCTCTAACTTAGGAGTCAAATTAAAGATTCATTCTATTAAAGATGGTTGTTGGATTAATTGTTTTCCTCAGTTCCGCAAATCTGATATGTCGAAGTACGGATATCTCGAAGTGTTTCATAGAGTCCCTTGGATTTCGAGATAACGAGAGTCGACTGTATATGAATTTAAAAGGCCGAGACAGACAATGAACAGTAAGAATTTAAGTCATTCTTTCTCAGCTGCTAAAATTTACTACAGTATAACCTCAATGGCTCGAACACGGATGGCTCGTTTACCGTGGACGATTTGAACTCGTTTTTCAGTCTCTACAAAATTCTTCCAATAGCTCAAGAAAAACAAATATTTAGGGATTTTGTCTTATTTTATCATGGAATTGTATGCTGTGTGTACTCATTAGAATCGCCTCATCGAGGCGACTCTAATGAGTACACTCAACATACAATCGTTGTGTAGAAAATCGAAAAGATTTCCCTAAATTATCGCTATTTGCTTCCTGAATTGATGCCATGATTAACCCTCAGTGGCTCGAACTACTCATGTCTCGAACAAATTTCAATTGTCCCAAAGATGTTCGAGTCATTGAGGTTCGACTGTATTTTAAAAACTGCATGATCTGCAGACACGTTGGGATAAATATGGGAATCGCCTTAGGTCATCAACCATATGAGATATAATGATGAAACTTTGTATACACATTAATATTGACAAGATCCAGAAAAAAAAAAAAAGAATCAAATGCCACTTTTCCTTGACCGAATCAATGCCGGAGCCGAATTTGACAGTGAAAATGCTCATAACTCTTGAAACCTTTGATAATTTGTCTCACACAGATTTATATCGACAAGATCTAGCCAATGGGCTTGCCAAATGCCAATTTTCACTGACCGAGGCAACGCCGAGACCAAATTATAGAAATAACCGTAGGTCTTAATCAATATGGAATATTCTAATAAAATGTTGCACACACATTGATATTGATAATATCTGGCCAAAGAAGTCGCCAAAAGCCGGAGCCTAAGTAAAGACAAATGCACGAATGAGAAGGGTCGTTTACCTTAGTTGATTCTATTTATTACTCTTGCATACTTGTTTGTTGCAGTGCAGTGGGATTGGATTGTACGTGTAAACAATATAGGACTCTGAACACGTTATTCAGGTCACTGATGAGGCCTAATCGACCGAAACTAGGTAGTCTGGTCAAGAAAACTTGACACTTTGCCATCACGAAAACACACCTATTGAAATATATTGAACATTTTACGACCAAAAAAAAGGAAACTTTTCAGATAGAAAAATCTGATATTATTCATATTTCTTCTCATAACGTAGATTGTGGGTACTCGTTAGAACCGCCTCGGCGAGGCGGTTCTAACGAGTACCCACAATCTATGCGTTTTAGCAAAATAAGAAAAAATAATGTATACCCCTGTTAACCCCAATTTTACTATATAAAAATGCGGTTTAAGGGGGTCAAAATTATATAGGCGTGTTTTCGTGATGTTTTTTTTCAGTTTTCTGTGTGTGTTCATTGCTCTAAAGGGTTAAACCCTTTTAGAATCTATTTTCCTTACTACAGCTGGTGTTAGTGTCATATGGCGGCCGTAAAATGTTTCCCCCATGTAGTGCAGTTTATATTTTCCAGTCCTTTGTGATCATTGAGCTGCTTCCGGATTTTTGAAAAGTTATGAGGATCATATTTGAGACATTATTGGCTGAAACTAGCTAATCTGGCCCAGAAAACTTAACATACTAGCCCTTAGTCGTTAGGTTCCCCCGATCTCGTGTAATAAAACATAAATTGTTCTTCTTTTTTACTTAAACACATAACATGACATTTATTATTATCAGAGTATTTCTTTTGCCATTTTCTAAGCGAATATCACCGTGTATTTACAGGATGACTGCCTCACGGCAACAAGAGGTTCTCTTGCAACTATGACTGGAATTTCCCATCTGAATCTGCCCCATGTCTCCCATTACTCTAAAATCTTGGTAGATCTGGACGAGCTGTACAAAATTATGAAAGCTAATTATGAGGAGTCTGACAGGAGAGTCACACCAAGACGCAATAACATCAGGTCAGAATTAAGAAAATATAATGATAATATTCTTGAAGAAAACAGCAACACATTTCTTACACTCGGCGCCATTTTTAGATATTGTCATTTTCTTATTGACGATTTTGGGATATGTAAGAAAATTGTCGATGAGGTTGCAGCCACCTTACTTCAAAAGACAGTTACTCCACCACCACCGCCAGTATCAGCTGTAAATGAGAAGACAACCTGAGATCGTAAATGTTGACGATTCTCTATTGTCTTTATTGGCGATATCAACCAATTGCATTCGCTGTATCTAAGAAGCATATCTTGGAAGCAAAATCAAAAGCCTATGCCATTTTAACTTACGGGAAATAAGTACTGTCAAACCTATCCGTTTTTACTCCACAGTTTGTCTCCCCTAGTATACATAGGCGAGACATTATTTACCTTATGTCTACAACTAAAATCCAATACTAGCTGGAGCACTGAATAGAACAGAGTAGAATAATATTTATTGGAAAAACTACATGTAAAGAAGGTATTCTCCGTTCACATGCACTTTTTACGGCACATCACAGATGTGTATATATTCTAAACGGTTGCCATTGCAGCACTTTATCAAAGGTTACGGGATATTCGTACATTTTGACATTTTGATTTTTAAAGTGGTGGATGCATTGGTACTGCTAAGCACAATTTATAGCATTCCTGGGACACATTACGAAAACACACCAACTCAAAAATATAGAAAATTACACCTCCAAAAACTGCAGACTTTCCGATAAAAAAAACTCTGATATTTTTCATATTTCTGCTCAAAACATAGATTGTGGGTACTCGTTAGAACCGCCCGAACAAAATCAGAAAAATAATGTATACCCCTATAAACCCCAGTTTTACTATATAAAAGTGAGGTTTAAGGGGGTCAAATTATATAGGCATGTTTTCGTGATGAGTGGGACAAAAATTGATAATCTTTACTATTCATCTTAGATTGATGAGATAAGCCTAAAAAGCGAAGTAAAATTAGCTGTAATTATTTTTACTGTGAAGGTAATTCTTGTAGAGGCCAACGGGACGAGATCTCATTTAGACCTCTCGAATTCACATTTTGCATTATGGAATTTAGTCGATTCCGCCAAGATTTGCATGTAAAAGACCCAAGACTCTTTAGTATTAAAATCAGCTTTAACATTTATTAAGTGCTAAGCGTAGACCAAGCTTTGTTGTGAAAGCTGTTCAGAAGATAATACAGTAGAACTTCAGTGGCTCGAACCCCGATGGCTCGTTTACCATGGATGAGTCGAACACGTTCTTGAGTCGTAGGGATTTCCTCCAAATACGATATACGGATAATATAGGGAGATTTTCTTCTTTTATTTTGTAAATGTATGCTGTGTGTACTCATTAGAATCGAGGCGATTTTAACGAGTACACACAACATACATTTAAAACATAGAACACCGAAAAGATATCCCACAATTATCTCCATTGTGCCTCCTGGTGTGGCATTAATAGTAACCTTCCGAGGCTCGAACTACCGCTGTCTCGAACAAATTTTCATGGTCCCATAGGGCTTCGAGCCATCGAAGTTCGACTGTAGTTGTTAACGGGTTTTGCATTAAAAACCCCTTGTGTGTACCTGGTCGAGGCATTTCCACGATCAACTAACATGATATATTTTGAGGCAAGCAGACAAAAACTATCCTAAATTACCCCAACAATCAACTTTTGCGTCATAGTCAACCCATATTAGTCTGATCAGGGTATTCATGGTTTGCAAAGAGTTTGATCATTTTTCTCAATGAACATCTAAATGACATAGGCTGACACACAGTGGGCTGACATTCCTAAAATTGAAATTAGACTCTTCCAATATACATTGTGGGGGTGTTTATTCAGCTTAAAATGGGTTATAGTATATTTTGTCAATCAAAACGGAAAGGAAAGAGCTTCAGTTTATAAATGTTCTTCTTTAATCGCAGCATTCATGGTTGTTAATCCAGTAATGGTTGATAACTTAATTACCTTCCCTTTTTAAGCTTGAACACTCTAAGGGCTAATTCAGCAGACGACAAATTGATGACGGTTTTCATATCCTTGAAATCAAGACTTGACATTTAATGCAAATTAACTTCAGTGGAGACAATTTGCATGAAACGTCAAAATCCGTTTTCTAGGAAAATTCAGAATAAAAAAGAAAACGGAAAAAAACAACAACAAAAAAACAACAAATGTCGTCTGCTGATTTTTTTTACCCGGAATGCTAAGCGTTAATTGTACGACAGTGAGTTAGGCTACAATATATTCCTCCGCAATCTGTTTCAGAAGTTTGTTGCTTGACTATCTTATCTGTGGTCTGGCCCGTCATGGTCCAATTGTGTTTTGTTGTGCTCTACCGTCAGACCACCATTGAACCATCTGCTTCATTTCCTCCCAGCAGGTACACAACATTAAAATAACGTCGTTTCAACGTTGATTTAGGTTGAAAAGACATTGTTTAAACATTGTGTGCCCACTGGGTTCTAAGGCTGGTACGATGAATCGGATAATCGATTAATTCATCGATAAATACCACAAAAATGATTATCATTACAGATTTGCTAATAATCGATCATTTGATTTCTGTGTCTGTAACTTTACCGTATTTACCCTTAGTATTCAGACACCTCAACTCATTACCATGCTTTATCTAAAATTTTGAACAAATAACTACCCTCAGTTGTGTCTAAAATCATAGCCGGATGAGTGGCAAACAATGTAGACCCTGATGAGACGCCGCATTTGCGAATGCGGCGTCTCATCTGGGTCTACACTGTTTGCTCAGGTCTGTCTGACCGCATACATGCCATAAAGTATAACATATGTTCAGACAGGTAAAATCATTATCAAATCTTCAGTGATTACTAATCGATTATCGATCACAGTAGTAGAACTGATAATCGGTTATCTTTTCAGCTCTAATTAGCCAGCCCTACTGGGTTCACAGTGTTTGTGATTATGTATGTTTCATCTATGATTTATCTATTGATTCACGGATGAGTTGAAGACCCCCACGCGGACCGAACAAATATAATTTTATCACAATGGAAGCTAAGGGCGATGGTTGGGATCCCTTAAAACTAAGTTAAGTCCTCAGTACCATTTTACTGACCGTTCCGAGGCAGCACTTTCATTGTGGTACTTTTTCTTAAATGTTCTGTAGTGTTTCCCTTTCAAATGTATTTCTTTTCATTCTTAAAATGCCAAGAAAACCAGCATCTGAAAATGTCACCTGTTTATGTCGTCTGCTGAATATTCTTGCAAACTTTTCAAACCTAATTTTGGATATAGGCAAACAGTGTGGACCCTGATCAGACTGCTCCTAGAGGAGCAGTCTGATCTGGGTCCACACTGTTTGCAGAAATGACTTTTAAAATCACAAGCAGATGACAAAGCAGACGACAATTGTTGTGACTGGCAGTTTAAGGGTTAACAATTATGTAAATTAAAGATATATTCAGTTAAGTTTGGGTAACATAGTTGCCACCGTTTTGGGAAAGGGCTGCCAACTCTGCTTGCCAGTCTGTTCTTTTTTGTGGCTGCTAAATTGTATTTGTCTGTCTTTTCCTTTGGCATTGAGAACTTGATGTGGATCTGATTGTATCAGTTCCTGAGTTCACTGATTCACTTTTCATCGTGATGTTTCACTGATCGGGTTGAGGACCTGTTCGTAAACCGAACATACTTTAGTCATTTTGGGGCTACATCAGAATTATTGGCGAGGTTTTTCACAGGTAAAACTACATTCGAAACTTGATAACTCGAACCCGGATGGCTCGTTTACCATGGCTCATTTGAACTTGTGTTTCAGTCTCTACGAAAAAATCTTCCGATAGCTCCAGAAAACAAATATTTCAGGATTTTTTTCTTATTTTATCATGAAATTGTATGTAGTGTGTACTCATTAGAATCACCTCATAGAGGCGATTCTAATGGGTACAATCATACCATTATTGTGCAGAAGACCGAGAATATTTCCCTGAGTTATCGCCATTTGCTTCCAGACCTGGCACCGTGATTGATCCTCAGTGGCTCGAACTACCAATATCACGAACAAATTTTCCTGGTCCCAAAGATGTTCAGGTCATTTAGATTTTACTATAGTGGAAATTCTTGCATCTCTGCAGACCAATACAGATCTAGAAAAAACGGCTCGTAACGTCTCATCATGCTCTACACTGTTTGCAATTCTGCCTTTGATTTTTGACAGAAAAAAACCCTATTTGCAACAATCGATGTGTCCAAAATACAGATATGGAAGAGTATATCTCAGAAACTTGGGGATAAAAGGGTTAAGCCCACAGTAGTTTTCTGCTGACCATTTCAAGGTGGTTTCTCTATTGCAGTTGGTCTTTGTCCGAGTGTCGGTTAATGTAAATACAGGGCTGCGGAAATACCATCTCCAAGGTTTACAGCTTGTTCCATTTTCCTATGGACAAGTAAGAATTTTCAATCTACTTGTCCTGAGAAAAGAACTTCATAGCTCTAGCTAAGAAAGGTATCCAGATTATATATATATATATATATATATATATATATATATATATATATATATATATATATATATATATATATATATATATATATATATATATATATATATATATTCTTATTTCTCGAAGAAAACATTCGTTGTAGGTACTCATTAGAAGCGCCTCATCATATTTTCTTCGAGAAATAAGAAAAATGTCCATTTTCGGGCAAATAAATCTTGGTTGGGCATGTTGATGTTGATCATTTACTTGTTCGTGGAGAAGTTTTAAAATTTGATAATTCCACAACTCGAGTTACATAATCAGACCTAAAAATCCAGTGCAAAACACAAAAACATTACTTCAGTAATGTTTCAAGCGTTAATCATTACAGATCCAGTGGTATAGCTATATAGTCCTTTAATACTTAAACAGTCATTGGCAGTCACGGACACAGGGCTTGAATCATACCCTTTAATGGGAAATACTTACAAAGAGCACTGTCGTAAAATTTCCATAGTTTCCTATGAGATATTTTACTTAAAACTCACACTTGTCTCCAGCATTTCAATGAATTACAACAATATATTTCTGTAGAAACTTTTTTTTCATGCTCAACTCAGCTGAGCATGAAATTTATTTTGCTTGTAAATCTTAAAATAATGACAATTTTTAAAACTTCTTTCATGCTAAACTCAGCTGTGCATGAAAAAGTTTAAATTGTTAGTATTTTTCTTTTTTTGACCAAGTGAAATTTCATGCTCAGTTAAGTTGAGCATGAAAAAATTTTTTATAACCTCGGGGCCAGGTTTATCTACATCGATGGAAAACGGGAAACTTTCAATTATTTCTTTGCTCTCTCACGGCTTAACATGGAGACAACATAAAATACTGCAGTTACTGCTGAATTCACAAATGTGTGGTCGAACTATGTCAATAAGTTTGGTTCAAATGTTTAGAAATCTCTGAGGAATAAGACTTTTAGAATAACTTGGAGAAAAATCTCGACAGTGCCCTTTCTATAATTATAAATAAAATAAATATTTTTCATCTAAAAAGTATATATGAGACAAGTCCCTGTAGTCACGGATATACAGGAATCTCTTTACATGTATGCTTCATTATAGCAAAGACCATACAGTTTATTTTAAAAGATCTTTACATCTTTTTCTGGTTATGGAAATAACCTTTTTAAGTATTATGAAGAACTGTCTTTCTTTTTATTCTGAATAATTAAGCCCATACTGTCTTCGCCAGCCAACAATACGACCTTCGGCTAGCGACAACCTACAAGCAAAATGTAATAGCCCAATCAAAGTGTTAGAGGAACAGTGATGACGGTCAGAGAAGTAGTAAACTATGCGGATTGAAAATGGGGAAGGCAGTCAAGGTAAGAAAAAAAGACCATGCCAGTTCTTTATGAAGGCGTGGGACGGGGAACTTGTCGTAGTTAACCTATGTAGTAGAACAACATGACGTCTTACCATCCTCGTCCTAAAGTTTGAACAAGTCCATTATCTGCTTAAACAGCTTAATATGTAACCAGCAGTGTAGACCCTGTTCAGACGGTGTCTTTTCTGGGTCGCCATAGCTACTCAGGCCTGCATCACGAAGATATACCTATATAATTCTGACCCCCTTAAATCCCATTTTTATAGTAAAATGGGGGTTTACAGGGGTATACATTATTTTCCTTATATCTGCTCAAAAACATAGATTGTGGGTACTCGTTAGAACCGCCTCATCAATACCCACAATCTATGTTTTGAGCAGAAAATATTAAAAATGTCAGAGTTTTTTTATCTGAAAATTTTCAGTTTTTGGAGGTGAAATTTTCAATATATATTTGAATAGGCATGTTTTCGTAATGTGTGTCCGAGTACTTAGGGTAAATACTGCAGTTAGGGTTGGAATAAGCGTGTCAAGCAAACACTTATTTGAAGATGGGTGACAGCTTGACTGGCCCAAATTCATTAATGTATTTCGTATTCACGGACTGCGCAGATACTCTGAACTGTGTCTACGCTGCTTTCGTATGTCACAAAATAGTTTACTACATAGAAATGCTCATTATTGTAGAAAAGAAATACAGTCAACCTCTTTATATCGACACTCGATTCAACGACAAAATAGTGATAACTTGACTGGCACGAAGCCTTCGCTGAAGAGGTGACAGCCTAACAGAAATTATGCGTGAACGTTGCATTTAAAACTTCAAGAAACATACGCTTTGGATATTTGTTAAATTCGCCTCAGCATATGTTTTATGAGGAAATAAAATAAAACAAAGCTTTTCTTACATATCATTATGCATTATGCTCATTAAGGATTCTTTACCACAACAAATTCATTTTAATGACAATATCTTTTGGAAAGACTGATGTCGTTGTTATGAGGATTCACTCTTTGTACATATATACACGTCTGTCTGTGAACATGTCGGCCCGGCCGCAAGACAACACGAAATACCAAAAAGGACGGTTTGCACATCCGAAACTTCGATATGGCTTACACAATTAAAGAATACTGTAGGGTGGCCAGTTAAGTGTTTGAATGTTATGGTGGGCCAGACACTGTTGACAAACTCCAGCTACATGGGGTCGGACTGTCATGTTGAAAAATGACGTTATGATGTTGCATAAAGGAATCGCAACCGGAAGATTTCTTCCCTCTATCTGACGGCGGTTAAATTGCCAGCGTGAGATATCCCTCCTCAGACCATACCCGAGCCACCACTTAACCTATCCCTCTCAATAACGAAGGCGTCGGCGAAACGTTTCCCACGAAGTCGGTATACACGACGTCCGGACGAAAAAAGGTGAATCGGTACTCATCTGAGGAAAAAAGAGCTGTCTCCATTGCCTCATTGGAAATCTGAGGGGTGGGGCGGGGGCATGTGCGCTAACCAAGCCATACGACGCACACGACGTGGACGAGTGAGAAGCAGAACAACGTAGAGACGTCTGCTCTGCAGAACCGCATCACACAATAGGTTCCTTACAGTTTGGGGGTGAATGCGACGATTATGATTGCCTATCGTATTGTCAGTCGTTTCAGTGGCAGTAAAGTGGCGATTACGCAGGTGGGCAAGACGTATATTCCTGTCCTGATGTCGCGTCGTTACGATTGCGGTCGGTCGGCAAGCATTCCAGTGTCTCTAAGACGACGGACAAGTCGTTCTATGGTGGAAACATTGACACCAAAATTCGTAGCAATCTGCTGTTGCCTTTGACCTTGCATTAGAAACGTAATAGCCTGACCACTCTGAACTTCCGTCAGCTGCACCATGATTGCAGGAGATGCAAACAGAGTTTTAAGAGCGGAAATTAATGTGTAAACCTCTAGAGTATCAAGCGATATGACAAGATGTTGAAGAACTTATTGGTATTATTCTGCACGTGGGTTTTACTTTTCACCGCTTGCACTACGTGATACACCCAGTGGGCACACAACGTTAAAATGACGTCGTATCAACGTCGATGCGACGTGATCACGTCGCATCGACGTTGATACGACATCATTTTGATGTTATATGCCTGCTGGGATAGTACGTTACAAGCTTCAGTAATTTTAGGTATCGTGTTGAGTGCAGAGTAACCCAGATAATCATCTGACCAATTCTCATAATTTTAAACAAAGCAATTAAAACATTATTCCATATTTTGTTACCCTGTGTTTTTTTCCGTTTTAGTATATATGATTGAAAGCGTGCCACCAAATAGATATATCGTACCTAAACTTAGTATTCGGACATAAAGGCCTAAAAAACAGTGTAGACCCAGGTGGGACGCAACAGAACACTATTTGACTGATCAGGATCTACACTGTTTGCCAGTTATTCAGCAATTAGACACTTCAAAAGGTAGCCAAAAGGAGTTTCACAAAATTGAAGACAAGCAAAGTTCGTCATGCAATAAAGGTATGCAAAAATTCAGGTTAAATACGATATTCACATTATTTCAGTTGTTTTGTACTTTTTTAAGACGGCTAGATACACTTGAAGATTTGCCGCCGGTTTTTTTTACAAGGGAGACAACTTTTGTGACTTCCTGTTTGCTTTGCTCCATATCAAATCCCTTCTATAAACAGAAAGAACTTGCTCCCGTGGGGAACACATTCTTTTCTTTTGGAGTAGATTTCTTTTTCGAACGGAGTCTACTCTAAAAGGAAAAACATTGCTCCCGATGGAAGCAAATTCTTTCCTTTTAGATTAAATCCCTATTTAGAAGGGAGTTAAACAATTCAAAAAAAGTTTTCTCACTTGAAAGTTTATCTGTTCCCCTTAAGCACGTTCGTTGTTCGCATAACCAGTTTAATGCCTCTTTTCATCTGGCCTGGCTCAATGGGGCGCATTAAATGAAAAGGATATTTGACTTGGGTCAGTTTCGCCTTCGGCTCGTCTTATAGGATAGTCGATTTAGTCCATTTTAACATGCATTTCTGACCGAATTTCAAGCTCCTGTGGTTTTGCTGGGGAGGAGGGAGCTGGTTGGTTTGTTTTCTTTGGTTTGTGGCTTGTTCCAAGGTTGCTCCTCTGTTGTAGCTCTTTTTTGTGCGTGCGTCGGTGGTTTCATATGTGGCATTTGTGTTGTCATAATTTGTTCCTCATCTCTCCTTCTTTTGAGGCCTCGGGGAGGCTGTGCTTCGCATTACGAAGACACGCATATTCAAATACACTGAAAATTTTACTATAAAAAAACTGAAAATTTTCAGATAAAAAATTCAGACATTTTTCATATTTCTGCTCAAAACATAGATTGTGGGTACTCGTTAGAACCGCCTCGGCGAGGCGGTTCTAACTAGTACCCACAATCTATGTTTTTCAGCAGAAATAAGAAAAATAGTGTATACCCCTATAAACCCCAGTTTTACTATATAAAAGTGGGATTTAAGGGGGTCAAAATTATATAGGCATGTTTTCGTGATGGTGATTGTGGCATTGGGTATACAGTCGACTCTCGTTATCTCGAAGTCCAAGGGACTCTCTGAAACACTTCAGGATATCCGCACCTCGACATATCAGATTTGCGGATTCGAGGAAAACAATAAATCAAACAGCCAATTTTAATAAATAAATATGTAATTTGACTCTTGAAGTTGAAGATATATTGAAAATTTTGTGGAAAAGAGGAGAAATTGCTCCTCAGAAGTAATTTCTCCTCTTTCCAACAATATTTTGTTACCTATTGTTAAATTTCCATGTTAAAACAGGGACAAGATTTTCACTTCGAGATAAGCGGTTATTCGAGATAAGCGAGGTCGAGATAACGAGAGTCGACTGTATCTTCACTTATAAGTTTGTGTACTGTCTTAGTCATGATTTGTTCACTTTTCCTCTCGGTGTCATTGGTAGGCTAAGTTCCTAGACATCTTCTATGTGTTATTTTTAGATCAGACTGTCTCTGCGCAGTTTGATCGGATTGCGCATTTCGCATGCTGGATCGCTCGATCATGCAAAGTCCAGTAAGAAAACCGCGTATACCATGATTGGACTGCATGATTTCGTAGAATCATTTGGGATACGCCTCTTGAAAATGCTTGTAGATAGTCTGTTACTCCTTCTGTCTTGGCCATTCTCTCTTGACCCGTTCCAAACACGAAACTAATGGCATGGTCCATAAAATATGCTTTAACAGGAACGATGTTTCCCGTAATGAACGGAAATTACATGATCTGCAACGTCAGAAAACGTACCTTCGAACATGTGCGCACTGCAAAACTTCAGATCAGCCTGCGCATTCGCGCAGTCTGATCAGAATCTTTCCTAGGCGCATTTTAGATAGACGAGGATGTAAGGTTTCTTCATGCAAAAAACGAAGTCTCTAATTAGACTGTGCGCATGCGCAGGTTAATATTAGTCTTCATTGGTCGCATTTTGTCAGAAGGTACGTTTTCTCACGTGTAGGTTCACATGTTTAATATCTGCTGTTTGTGCACTTCGATGCTTTATTTGACAATGTAGAGAGTCAATTTTTAAATCGAACTTCCTTTGAAAGAGGATTTAACTTTCATAAAATATTATTGATTTTCACCACCGCATTCGTCAGTCATTCAAAGGATGGCCATTTAAACAACAGAAATCACGCTGCCAATTGCGTTTGTTAATTGGCATTACAAAGTAGCCGTCAATTTGCTAGTTGTCAGTTGTTGCAGATTAATTTATCATGAACTTTGCAACAGTTTAACGTCAGAGTAGTTTACAGAAACCTAGTAGCTTCAATGAAACAAAAGCTTTTTTGCTTATAGCGCAAAACTGTTGCATTCAATATAATAAGAACTAGCGCCTGACAAAACCAACAAAATGGCTTTTGCGCCCAGCGAAGACTGGGTATCCGCCTAGTCTGATCAGTCTTCGCTGTCCGCAAGAAGAAAGCTTGGGTCCTTAGCTACCCATTGAGCGCACAGCGAAGACTCGGATCAGACTGGGCGGATGCCCAAGCCGATCTGAGTTTTCGCTGGGCGCATATGCCATTTTGTAGGTTTTGTCATGTGCTGGTTCATATAATAACAAAATGCAATGGGGATATTCGTAGCGCGGTCAGTGGCCGTACACCGCAAGAGGGTGTGATTAGCGCAATGGTGCAAGATCAATACACGTTTTTTTTTCTTTCTTTCTTCTGTTTTCTTTGCGAAAACAATCAAATTTTCAATCACAAATAATTCAATATTCCTTTTTCATCTAAAACTATTTTGAAACCCGCAAATGCTTAGCAAGCTGTGTACAAATTTCAGCAGACGACACTTTGATATTTCCCTCAGAAAAAAAAGGTTTTGATATTTCATACAAATTGCATGAAATGTCAAATTCTGTTTTTCTGAGAGAAAAGAAAGACAAGAAAAATGCCTAACGGCATTATGAACCCTTTTTTTTTTCACTGTGGAATAAAGGGAACGTATCATCTTGAAAAAAAAAGGCTAACCAAAAGGTAAATCTCGGAAGACGTCCGACCGCCCTGACATCGCTATTTCAAAAGACAGTATCGGAGTTATAGCCTGCACAAGATTTTGGTTTCAGGGGAGATAAGTACATAACAAAGAACGTAAGAGTTGACTTTCTTGGACGCGACACCTCCTCTGGTCCTTATCTATGTCTGTACCAAATATTATCAACATATTTCAAACCATTAAGAAGCTATGGAATGCACAAGAATTTGGCATAGAAATTTGTTAAGGGGAGATAACTTGAAAAAGTAGAGCTAGAGTTGTCTTTCTTGCATGTAGCACTCCTACATGACCTAATATATGCCCCAAATATTATAAATTATCTTAAATAGTATGGGAGTTATGGCCTGCACAAGATTTCAGCTTCAGGGGAGATAAGTACAAAACAAAGAAAGTGAGAGTTGTTTCTCTTGCACGCAACACGCCTACTGGTTCTCCTCTTTTACCACTACCAAATATGAAAGCAATCCACTGAGAAAAAAGGTAACATATAACTTTGAAAAAAGGTTACCAAAAGTAAACCTGGGACAACTTCAGGGGAGATAAGTACAAGAGAAAGTAAGAGTTGACTGCCTTGCATGCGACACCTCTTTTTGTCACCATCTATGCCTCTACAAATAGTATCATCATATTTCAAACCATTCAGTAGTTATAGAGTGCGCAAGAATGTGGCTTTGAAAATTGTTTAGGGGAGATAAGTAAAAAAGTAGAGAGCAAGAGTTGTCCTTCTTGCATACAGCACTCCTACTTGGTCTGAGATATGTCCCTACAAAATATTATCAAATTGTCATAAACATTATAGGAGTCATGGCCTGCACAAGATTTCCGCTTCATGGGAAATAAGTACACAATGAAGAAAGTGACAGTTGTTTCTCTTGCACGCTACACGCCTACTGGTCCTCTTCTTCACCCTACTAAATATGAAAGCAATCCACTGAAGAATGAAGGTAACATATTACTTTGAAAAAAGATTAACCAAAAGGTAAATCTGGAATGACTTCAGCGGAGATAAGTACATAGCGGGGAAAGTGAGAATTGTCTCTCTTGCACGTGACACGCCTGCTGGTCTTCCGCTTCATCCCTACCAAATATGAAACAATCCACTGAAGAATAAAGGTAACACATCACTTTGAAAATAAGGTTAACCAAAAGGTAAACCTAGGACGAGGAGATGAACTCTACAAGCAAAATGCTTTCGTTCAGATCCGCTGTAGTTTATTGTTAGAAACTTGTTACACTGTATGGCTAATTATACCTTGCGCAACTAAACGGAACAATTTCAGGGGCACATAATGGAGAATAAATATAAAATTATAATATTTGTTCTTGTCCGCCCGACGTCCGCGCCCGCGCCACACGCCCGGACATCGCTATTCTAAAGCACAAATTTTCTGAAAAGAAAAAAAGTCCAAAATGTATAATAAATTTGTCGTCTGCTGAATTAACGTAGAATATATACAACGTACATGACGAATATAACAAAGTTGACTTAGTAGAACCATTATATCTTCGTGGGTAATCGTGGGCAGAGAACTCGTTGCGGTTTCCCAACGTGAAAAATACATTATATTGCTTTATGCCACAGTTTACGCAATAATGATGTGTAACTTACGTTATTATATTTCATCTAGGGTAATTCAACAATTTAATCTTAGAGACCGAAGGGAGCTGCCCTATAAAATATTTACAGAAAAACACGAACAGGGCGTCTTCCACTATGACTGGGCCGCGCCAAGCGAAAATGTGTCCGCAGTCTGATCAGGGCCTTTGCTGTCTGCGAACAGAATCATTGAATACAAAATGGAGAGCAAATGCCCGGATGTCAGACACTTTGCTCATGCCTGCAATGAATCTGAATGCAAGCATTTTGCGCATGCTCGAAGACCCATTTTCGCTTGGCGTGGCCCATATGTCATTACTTTGAGTTTGTTCTGATTTCCTGAAGAGCTCAAGGTGAAGGGTACACCTGGAGACTTTGTCGCCATTTTTTCGCAAGGGAAACAACTTTTGCGAGTTTCTGTTTGCTTTTCTGCACACCAATCATCTTCTGAAACAGGGTCTGCTATAAAAGGAAAAAAATCCTCTCAGACGGATATCAGAAAAGTGATTGTTATTGGGAGGTGGCTGTTGTTGAGAGCCGTCCGTTGCTGGAGGTTCAACTGGATTGGCCTATTGGCCAGTACAACAATCACTTCATGTGTGTCAAATGAAGACAGTTGAAGAATCAAAATGCCACTTGCAGTAGCTGATGATTTGTTGTTGTTGTTGGAGAAAAGTCCAGGAGATTTATGATCAGTTAGTAATTTAATTTTAGTCTTCTTTCCAGTGATAATTTTCCAAGAAATTTGTCATAAAGGTTTGGATATCATGACTTTAAAAATTATTAAGAATAGTATAAAATATGTCAAATGATAGCTACAATGATAGATCAAAGCCCACCAATGGGATCGCGAGGAAGAGCAAACAAACCAACAAAGACAGAAGACAAGCCACAGACCAAAGAAAAGCAGAAGTAAAGCAACCACGTCTTATTGACATTTTGTTTTTACTCCCAGAAAACAGGATTTAACATTTCTTGCAAATTGTCTCCATTCTCCATTGGAGACAATTTGCATGAAATGTTAAATCCTGTTTGCTGGGAAAAAATAGGAAAACTATTTCAAAATATCATCTGCTGAAAGTTCAGCTCCCTCTTCCCCAACAATGCTAGACAGAATCCATTAAATATAACTAGACAACGAACACACACACACACACACACACACACACACACACACACACACACACACACACACACACACACACACACACACACACACACACACACACACACACACACACACACACACACACACACACATCAGAACGACTACTTTACAAGGTCAGTAGTGAAGAGGTTTGAATCGATTTAATACCTGGATTACATTTGCACCTGACGCCGTACGATTTATTTGTCTACGATTTTCAGTACGATTTTTCGGGCATCGTAGGTGGCTAAGAGCTAAGCCGTATGTGTTTACATTGTATACGAGCAACGTGTGATTCCTTGTACGGGCTTTCGGCGACGGAACGGGGCAAAGCCGTTATGGAGACCATGCAAAAATCGTGCTGTCATCGTGCAGTCTCCGCAGCTTCCGTACGGAAATCGTACGGAGCCCGTGCGGCATCCGCACGAGGCCTCGCGGAGATGGTGTGGTAACTGCACGATCGTTGTGCAGTTTTTGCATTCATGTACAAAAAGTGTACAACCACATTTCTGCTTGTGTTGTCGGTGAGATGGCACCTAAAACAAAAGGCGGGAAGGGAAAGAGGTCCAAGAAGAAAAATAATGACCCCTCGCAAGGCGGCCGCACGGTCTCCGGTGTGGTCTCCGTAGGTTTGCTGCAAGATAACTGTTTTATATCCGTGCGATTTTATGGACACTGCACGGGCACCGTGCGACAACCTTGCGATAGCAGCACGGGGGCCGTACGATTATCCCAAGAGCCTACAATCATCGTACTATTTTATTTGGCCCAAATGACCATCTAAAACCTTGCGTTGTCCGTACAATCAGCACGCGGCTTCTGTGCGGTGTCGTGTGAAAATCGTGCGATGCTACCTACGACATGTCTACGGGTTACGGGCTTGCGATTTTTTAAGTTTTGTCATAGTGCGGAATTAGACAAAATCGTAGAAGCTACGGCGCCCGTGACGATAATCGTATAGTCGCCGGCGGCCTCCGTACGGACGCCGTACGGAAACGGACATACGGACATCTTACGGGCGCCGTACTCTCATCGCAGTCCAAATGTAAACTAGGCATTATTGTACCAAATCGTCACCCTGGGTTCAAATAT